>OX336889.1:28314290-29049152 GCA_946959425.1 Argyrosomus regius | reverse complement strand
AATGTGAGACAAGAGAGATTTCATGACGCTTTCATTGTTAAACAGTCGACTAACAAATGACATCATTGCTATCAACCTTTACATTAGATAAGGTTAGAATAATACACTAGAAAATTTCGAAAGAAATTTTGAATGTGCCTGACTCTGGCCCTGTCACACCCATACATTAAGTAGCTGTCAGCATGTGTGTGCTTGTGTCTGTTAATGAGAGAGTTTTACAAAGTCTTTTATTTTGAAGGGACTCTTATTTTGAAAGACTTTTGTCATGTCTGTGTGTGTGTGTGTGTGTGTGTGTGTGTGTGTGTGTGTGCGTGTGTGTGTGTGTGTGTGCGTGTGTGTTTGAGTGTCTGTCTTGATTTCATGAATCTTTCACTGTTAAACATTCGACTAATAAATTACATCATTACTATCAACCTTTACATTAGATAAGGTTAGAATAAT
Source organism: Argyrosomus regius (assembly GCA_946959425.1). Classification (NCBI taxonomy): domain Eukaryota; kingdom Metazoa; phylum Chordata; class Actinopteri; family Sciaenidae; genus Argyrosomus; species Argyrosomus regius. The sequence continues at coordinate 29,048,711 of OX336889.1, read as the reverse complement.
GCATAATTGGGGTTTTCATCTGTACTTTCTGTTCTGAGACATGCACAATTTATATCTCACTACCTGCAAGACCTAAATTTGTGTACTCTAGGCTAGCTTTACGACTGCCAGCTTACTGAAATATCATGTGTCATGTTAGTTAGTCAGAGCTGACATGTCTACATATGGTGCCATATTGTGTACAACAACTTGGATAATCAGCTGAAGGTTACCTGTTTGTCCAGGGAGGTAGATTGGTTTATCAGTTTGGATGAATGTCATTGGTTTATAGACTCTGATCATGACTCTCCTGACTTCTGTTGAGTGAAATGTATCACCTCGTACGTCCACCTCAAACTTCTGCACCACTTCCTTCAGAAGTAAAGGAACCTGTGACGGAAAGATTGTTTGTAGACACCAAGAGGACCATTAACAAGTTGGACTGAAAAAAGTCTTCATTTTATCTTTTCTAACTGTTAAACCTAAAATTACAAATAAATGCTGTATTACAAAACCATTTGTCGAGTTATACCATTGTAACTAGATTTATATTTTGTGTTACAAAGTGTGTGGGTGTCCCATTAAGCTCCCATTAAGTTTCCCCAGCTGAGGGAATGTTGTACACACATTTCCAGAGAATGCTGATGGAAATGAGAAAATGAATCAAAGTCCATGGCTAAAACTGACCTTAAATGGAACACAGGTGTGAAACTCTCCACTGGACGTCATCTGGAGGAGGGTTGTGTTCTCCTCTTGAGACATCAAAGTGACAGTCATGACCAAAGTCTCGTTGGGCTGCAGGAGACTTGCACAGAATTTGGTCTCAGCTCCAGCTTCAAGAATCGCAGGAATGGCTACCATGTACTGCCTACAGACAAACACAGACACAAAGCAGACACCTCACTGGATCTAACATGGAAGAAGCTTAAATCTAGAAGTTATTGCATTGATGCCTCGACACAAATTATTATTATTCTGTTAGACAGTACAGGTAAACTTACGGTCCTGCCACTGCTTGACCCACAGACATCCAACTCAAGAAGACACAAAGTGTCCATGTCCACATGTGGATCCCAGGACGACCCATGACTGACTGAGATGAGCCTCAGAGTCAGCAGCTGTTAAATAAACTCTGCTACTAATCTTTTGTCCTTTCACCCATATGACACAAATACACTCATCATTTCTGGGTATCCTGTAAGTCAATCATTTACAGCATAGACAAAGGCAAATCCTGATGCTCAGATGGTTGGCATGAATCAGAATTTAAGCTGTGAAATTATTGTCAAATCTACAGTTTACTTTATTTTATTCCATGTTTTGTGACAGTTTTGTGTCTTCACTGAGATCTGTCCAGACTAATTGGGTAAAAGTTTTGAGATTGATGTTAACACTGCAAGAGGTGTTTCTTAGGGTTTAAATAATAAAGGTAAACCAAACGTTGGCACTAGATGAAAATCCTATCCCCTGGTGCCACATATAAGGTAAGGGAAAAGATGCCTGTCTTTCATTCACAACAGTGTTGCTGTTATCCTGACTGGGCCTTACTGACATCTGAAAATATGTCAGGCAAGAACACCAATATTTTTACTTTCTAACAACTCAACTCTGCTGTTAATAAGTTCATGAATGGATTTAAATCCAGATGGCCTGTAGCTCTGTTCCAGTAGGAAAGTGGTCAAACAGTCTGTTGGAGAGGCCTTCTGTGACCTCTGAGTTCTGCAACAGTGACCTTTAAACTGTGTGGGATGTTTGTTTTTGACAGATAAACAGTGATTATCCTGAGTACACCATTTTCTGGTAAACATACGTGTGGACTGTGTGGTCACCCTGAAATAATGATGACAGGTTTCCAACACACACAATGGCAAGACTCACACATTGGGCCAATATTTGTGCATGCTGTCCTCAAGGACAGAGGCAAGAGACACACCTTTGAGGACCACAATGTAAAATGTAAACACACTGGACAAAGAAAACAGATGAAAGTGGAATGAAGGAGACAACCAGGAACAAACAAACATCAAGGGGACCATTACCAGGATCAGGGTGGACCTCTTGTGCCCTTTGACTGAACAACTGAAGGAGGAACAATAGTCTCTGGGCTGGAGTTTCACTCCTCAGCTGTATATTTGTGTGAAAGAGCATTGTGCTTTATATACCTAGAGCCAGGGCAATTGGTGGAAATGAAGATGAAAAAAGAAAAGAATAATGCTTAGCAGATATAATGTAGGCAAGATTCAAGATTCAGGATGAATGGAACTCACATTTCTCAGCTTTCATGAAGCAATAGCAGCACAATGGCAGTGAGTAGCTCCTCCCAAGTTATATATTACTCATACACTCATTGTCATTGGTCTTCTCTTAATCTTATCTTATACCTAACTGAAATGAATGACTCCTAAAAAAAGAGAAACACTTACATAGGATAAATAAACTGACTGATCAACAGTGGAAAAACAGAATTGAACATAAGGCCAGTTTTTAGTGGGACACGTAGATCACTTTATTTTATTGTGCATGAATTTTCACTTATACAGTGTGAACTGTTTGTGCATGTTTACAGAAACAGACATGGAAATACACAAGTTACATACAAGTGTCTTTAATAAAATTCAGGCATCACTCTTCAAGCTGCAAAAGAAAGAAAAGAAATTACCATCTACACGAGATGATTGTGTAATTGGACTTGAATTTAATTTTAATTTTATGTTTTAGGTGTTTCAGCCATTAAATGACTTTTGTAAGAAAGGTGGTAATGCTTCTGTGTCTTTTCATAGATTGTTACCTGCAACACAAGGGAAAGTGTATTCTGTCTCAGCCTGGTCACCTGAGGGGGAAAACAGAGCGATAGAAGAGAAATAAAAAGAGAAGAGTAAAACTTTCTTAATGTGTTCAACAGTCTAACACATTAAAAACATGTAGCACTAAATTACAATTATGATCACTGTGAGTTTCTTGTACAGCTCTACTAAGGAGCAGTTTGTCAGTGTGTCTTACTTGTCTGGTAGTAGTCATAGATCTTGACCACGGCTGGCTTCAGGTTCTGCACTGGGAGCTCCTGTATGAGCTCTAAGCTGTGGTTGATGGGTATGTCCTTTGGTAACTGTTGAAAGAAAAACAGATGAAGTGATCAGTAAGAAACCAAGAGAGCATTATCTGATGTTCCTCAATGTGAATTCCTCTTACCCCCGTAGGTACACGAGGACATGATCTTCCTTTTGTTCAACGCGATCCACCAGCAGGGCACCTTTGAGCTGTGAAGAAACAAGAATCAGCTGGGTCGTTCATGAACAACAGAGGGAAAATATTCCATTTCCATTTAGGATTAAGTTACTGTAATAACTCACCCTCTTCAAAGACTCTGGGTCTGGGACAAATCCAGAGAGCATTTTGATGTCCAGGATCACCATGTTTGTACTGGTCTCCTTCCCACTATATCTGAAATTCAACCATAAAAATGTGATGTTACTCACACGTTCTTTGTAGTTCTAATGGTTGTATGGAGACACGCTTTTTAATATGAGCCATCAGAAAGGCTTTGTCTACAGTGAAGCTATGTTTGAGCTGACTATTTACTGCAAAGTTGAAAACATTTCCCATCCACAGAAAGTGACTAAGTCCAAGCTGGTTGATACAAAGGATCATTTGTTCAGATTTTCAGTATTCTTCTGTCATTGCTGTAACATGGATCTAGTTGTTGATGATTACTTACAGGGACTGCAGCTTCAGAGAGAGTTTGGGTCTGTGAGATGTGTTAGTGCAGTTGGCCTCTGGTTTGACCTTCACACTGAAGCTTGTGACATCAGTCGGAGTTGGGATGTTATAGTGAAGAGAAATCTGAAAAAGAGGTACACAAGGAAGGTTTAATGTTGATAAAAGTAATAGTAGCATTTATCCACAAGGCAGAGCTGCCTTCTGTCTCTCCTTCTTTGTGCCCTGGCAATGAAGCCTTTGACTTCATTGCTTTAAAGAAAAATGTTGCCATTGAGCATGTTTCACTTTATTCTGATGACACTTTCTTATTTATACCTCATCTTGTCTTAAAACTCCTGGAAAAATATACATACATGATTAACCTACAAAAGAATGAACTATTTTTCAAACTGAAGTAAGATGTTCGGTGATGGGACCTGTTGGCTTCCTCCTTGGGTGGGATATATATTTCCTTCTTTTCTAAACCCATTTCTCCCTTATCTATTTTTAACAAAATCATGTTAATAATAATTTCATTAAACATAGCATACTACAGGAACCTGTAAAATTGGAGGTATATCTATACGTTCTGTATTACATTAGGGCATAATTATATGAGTGTAGTGTTATGTTTGTGGAGGTGTATGCATATCAGATAGAAACAGGAAGAGATGCAGTGACTACTGACCTGCACTGAAGCACATGCGGTACCCTTCACCTCCAGGCTGTGTTTTCCTGTCACATCCTTCAGCAGCTCCTCCTGGTAGAGCAGTTTGTTGTTCTGATTTACATCAAATGTCAGCTGGCTACTGGGAGACTGGACTGTCACTGTGCTTGAACCCTCCGGACTGAACACCAGAGTGGAGTAGAGAGCCAGAGCCTGAAGAGCCACCACTGTATCCTACAACACACCAAATAACTAACACTTAATATCCTTGAATTTATACAAATGGAAACTTTTACTTTTGTTTACCAATGGGTTCACATGTTGGAAATGTCTTTAATCAATTTCTCTAGGGTATTGATTATAGAAATCAGTTGACAGAAATGGCTGCTTGTAGGGTAAGACAAGGTGGTGTGGTTGAATCACCAACATTAAAGAAGAATATTGTCCAGCTTTACACTGTTTGGGCTGTACCTGTGTGGAGGAGAAGCCTCCATAATAGTTCTGCTGTCCTGTGAGCCATCTGACGATGCGGGCGGCATAGCCCAGGTCTTCAGTAGTAGGAGAGGCACTGAGTTTGGCCAACATCACGTAGGAGCTGATCTCCACAGACAGAGAAGCTGATGTTTCTGTTGCTGCCTGAGACCAGTGAAGCAAACCTCCTACAAACAGACCAGCAGGCACAAAGTGAGCTACATTCACATTAATGAAGCCAGAGTGACTACCTTTGAGGATGACCCACCTTGGCTTATTGAAACTGTGTCTAGGTGCTGCAGAAGATGGGCACGGGTCTCCATGTCTCCTGCCAGGGTGAAGACGTACGCCATCAGAGCTGTGGTGTAGGTGTTGCTGAGGTCACTGATGGACTCTTTGAGGCAAGACAGGCTCTTCTTCACCACTGGAGCCTATAACAGATAAATAGAACACATTACCCTAAACTACATAGTTAGAAGGCTGTTGTGGATTTTTACTTTTTGTGGCTTTAACTATTTTCACCACCATCTTGAAGTAAATGTGCTCTACTCCAATTATAAAATGTCTGTTTGTTTACAATACAATGACTTTGATATTTAAACCTGATGTGTGATATAAATTAAATGATTAAACTAAACTAATATCAATATCTGCAAACTGGGAAGAGATAAAAGAGGAGACAATGCAGAACAATAATGTACCTTCATCAAAAAAAACCTACCAACTTCTTTTGCTGTTCTTATCGCCTGTGTAAAAAGCAGTTTACAGTTCAGACAGCATGAGGTATTTGTACTGCAAGGAGTCAAACTTACGGACACATTCATCTCCAAGAAGGCAGCAGTGATGTAAGCGCTGAGAGTCACTTCATCGGACACACCACCCTGTAGAGAGGAAGCATCATACAGACATTATCATCACTGTACCTCCAACACCTCCAAATCACAGAGCTGAAAATGCAGCTGGTTTGACTACCGTATACAGTAGCCTTGTGATTTGAGCGTGTTCATGAACAAGAGGATGACTCATTTACTGTATTTTCATTTTTGTTCATCCCATAGGCCTAATCCCGCATAAATACATTTAACGGAAATTAAATTTAAGGTGTTTATATCTAACATGTCACCGTTTACTAAATCAATGACAGCTAGGCTATTCTGTCCTTACATAATTACTCAAGCATCTATTCTCTTGTGCTGGCGCACTCATTCTCTCGCATGTAGTGAAAGCCACAGCTGGCCACACTGGTCTATAACAGCTGTTCATATGTAGCTATCAATATGACTGCTATGACGGTCTGAGGAATAAATACTCAGAAATCTAGTATGTTTCATAGGCTTCAGAAAGCATCAAACATCAAACTAACCCTTCAAAAAAGTTACAAAAAAACGGTCCATCAGACATTAAGGGGCTGCCAGACCTGTGTGTCAGACCTGCCGATACAAGCGAGAGTTTTTTTTTTTTTTAATTAACAGTTTATTTGGAGGGGGGGCATGGTGTTGTTGTTGTTGTGCAAGACATAGAGCTGACATAGCGCTGCAGATACGAGCGTTTTTTTTCTAAATGTCTGTTTATTCGGCTGCAGCGGTGCCTCCATTTAAAGAGGAAGAATAACAACAGTGATAATACCACCTGTTGAATATTTGATCACAGTTTGATCGTTGTTAAACGCCATTTAAAGAGGAAGAATAACTGGTGATTAACAGCCTTTTGGAAGATTTTTGCTGTTGTGCCGGTATTCAGTGCATGCTTTAGGCCAGGTAAACCCTACAAACATCTCATTAGCATTCTCATTGCTCAACCTTTTGTTTGCATTAATGGGCTTTTTGGTCTCCCAGTGTCACACAAATCACAGAGCGGAAAACACACGCGACTGAAGCCTTGGGGTCAGCCTTTCGGGGACAGCTTTTTTTTGTTTGATTTGTGTGCGTAAAACTGAAAAAAAGGTTCTTGCTTCATGGAGTTTTGTTCATCCTATAAGCGTAAATGAAACTCCATGAAGCAAGAACCTTTTTTTCAGTTTTACGCACACAAATCAAACAAAAAAAATATAACAATAATAATACTAATATTATATATATATATATATATCACAGAGCCGAAAATGCAGCTGACCCCGAAAGGCTGACCCCGAGACGCAGCGCGCTGGCTTCAGGCGCGTGTGTTTTCGGCTCTGTGATTTGTGTGACACTGGGAGACCAAAAAGCCCATTAAGTGCAAACAAAAGGTTGAGCAATGAGAATGCTAGTGAGGTGTTTGTAGGGTTTACCTGGCCTAAAGCATGCACTGAATACCTGCACAACTGCAAAAATCTTCCAAAAGGCTGTTAATCACCAGTTATTCTTCCTCTTTAAATGGCGTTTCACAACGAACACAAACTGTGATCAAATATTCAACAAGAGATACTACTGTTGTTATTCTTCCTCTTTAAATGGAAATTCAGAAAAAAAAGTTGTTGCTTCATGGAGTTTCATTTACGCTTTAATTTATTTATGAAGCGTAAATTTCATGAACACACTCAAATCAAATGAAAAAATAAATAAATTACAAAGAAAAAAAATGCAAACGGCCCTTCTTGTCCAATATTGACAACACATAATGTAACCTACACCCGCAGAGACCAGTGATTGTACCAGACTGGAAAGCAGCTGACAGATTTATTAGGTTATGTTATTATTCAATAGTCATTATAAAGGAGGTGAGTATTTATGGCAGGCATGTCCAAAGTCCGGCCCGGGGGCCAATTGCGGCCCGTGTTCAAATTTTCACTGGCCCGCAGCCTCTGTTAGAAAATCAATAATATGCGGCCCGCCAGCACTGTTGACCAAAGTATAAAATACGCGTGTACAAAAATTGCTATTTTACATTTCACCAGAAGATGGCAGTAGCCCTGTGGCCGCTGTGACCCATGGCCCGTGTGTGATCAATTCAGCCTAGCCAATTTCTGACATGGCGACAGTAGCTAAAAAAAGGAAAGTTGACAGAGAAGGCCGACGTTTCCAGGACAAGTGGAAATTGGAGTATTTTTTCACTGAAATACGAAACAACTGTGTCTGCCTAATTTGCCAAGAGACTGTGGCTGTTTTCAAGGAATTCAATATCAAGAGGCACTACCAGACAAAACATGCTAACTACGACAAGCTAACTGGGGACGAACGCCGTGAAAAATTGAAGCAACTGGAAGCTGTTTTAACGGCACAGCAGCGCTTTTTCACAAGAGCCCGTGAGTCAAATGAAAATGCCACAAAGGCGAGCTACGAGGTGGCAACGCTGATTGCCAAGCACTGCAAACCTTTCACTGATGGTGAATTTATTAAAGATTGTGTGATGAAAATGGTTGAGAAAATTTGTCCTGAGAAGAAGCAAGAGTTTGCCAATGTTTGCCTGGCTCGTAACACTGTGGTACGGAGAATTGAAGACGTTTCATCAGATATTAAGAGACAGTTAGAAGCAAAAGGAGCAGAATTTGACTTTTTTTCGTTAGCCTGCGATTAAAGCACGGATGCATCTGACACCGCTCAGTTACTGATTTTTTTGAGAGGAGTGGACAATGTCATGAACGTGAGTGAAGAGCTTCTCGACCTCCAGAGCCTGAAGGACCAAACAAGAGGAACAGATTTATTTGTTTTTCTTTGTTCCGCTGTAGATGACATGAAACTACAGTGGAATAAAGTCACTGGGATTATTACGGATGGCGCACCTGCCATGGCTGGTGAGCGAAGTGGATTATCAACCCTTGTCTGTAACAAAGTCAGCGAAGAAGGAGGCAAAGCTATCAAACTCCACTGTATTATTCATCAAGAAGTTCTCTGTGCCAAACATATGAAATATGATCATGTTATGAAACCGGTGATAAAGGTTATTAATTATATTCGCTCCAAAGCCCTATGCCACCGCCAGTTTCAACAGTTTCTGCTCAACATCCAGGCTGAATACGGAGATGTTGTGTATCACAACGACGTAAGATGGCTCAGTCGGGGGTCTGCACTACAGCGCTTCTACTCTCTTAGGGAGGAAATTGGACAATTTTTGGCAAAAAAGGTACAACCGATGCCAGAACTATCTGATCCTGTTTGGCTGGCTGATTTGGGATTTTTAGTTGACATAACACGACATCTGAATGCGCTGAACACAAGCCTTCAGGGGCAAAATGCAATGGTAAGCCAACTGTATTCACACATCAAAGCCTTTCGGACCAAGCTGCTACTTTTCCAAAGGCACCTGTCACAAGCGCAGCCCAATACCACACATTTCCCATCGCTGCAGGAAATTATGACCAGTTTCCCACAGAACAGTATCACTGTGCAAATGAGAAGGTATGCAACAGATATCTCATCTCTTGTTGAGGAGTTTCAACAGCGTTTTCGGGATTTTGCAGCTATTGAAAAGGACATCACGCTCTTTTCCTCTCCTTTCTCCGTGGACTCTGATGACGCTCCAGACCACCTGCAGCTGGAGCTCATTGAGTTGCAGTGTGACGCCGAGTGTCGCAGTCGGCACCAGCAGCTCCCTCTTGTCAACTTTTACCGCCAGCTGGACAAAGACAGGTTCCAAGAGATTCGAACATTTGCTAAGAAAATGCTGAGCTTGTTTGGCTCGACATACTTGTGCGAGAAGACGTTCTCGGTTATGAACTTTACCAAGAGCTGCGTGAGGACGAGACTAAGTGACTCAGGCAAGATATTTGTTTAGTCCCCTGAGGTGAATAAATTCTAATCTCTCAATTAATTGATTTTTCATGATGATCAAAACCAGTTTTGAATATGCACTGACCACTGTTTTGAATTTAGAAGTGTACAGTGAGCATTTAATAGTGAATAATATGTAATGTTTCTAATGACGTTAGATATGTTTAATCTTCCCAAAAGTTTTTTTTTCCAGGCTTTTTCTTCATTTTATGTGGTCTTCAAATATGAAAGGCAGAGTGATTTTGGTTAAAAACTTGAAAATGAAAAAAAGTATGCCATTTGCAATAAAAATTTCATAGAATAGTTCATTTGTATTTAATGTTATTGGTTCAAAGAATGTCAGACTGAATGGTCGGCCCTCACACATTTTCACCTTACCATATCTGGCCCTCTTTGTAAAAAGTTTGGACACCCCTGATTTATGGTGTTTATATCTAACATGTCACTGTTTACCAAATCAACGACATCTAGGCTACTCTGTCCTTACATAATTACTGAAGCATCTCTTCTCTCGCACTCACGCACTCTCTCTCTCTCGCTCGCTCCTGATCTGCATATAGTGAAAGCCACAGCTGGCCATCAATATCCATCATATATACCATCAATATGACCACTATGGTGTTCAGAGGAATAAATACACAGAAATCGAGTGTGTTTCACAGGCTTCAGAAAGCATCAAACAGATATAGGGGCTGCCAGACCTGTGTGTCAGACCTGCCGTTATGAGCGGATTTTTTTTTTTTTAATTACCAATTTAATTAGAGGGGGGGGGGGGGGGGTTGTTGTTGTTGTGCGTGACATAGAGCTGCAGATACGAGCGGCTGCAGCGGTGCCTCAGTGTTATCACAACTTTTTTTTCCATCAACCGATCCGCGGACCACTTGGTGCCGGTCTGTGGGGAGCGATCTGAACGGATCACGGACCAACAATGATCCGTTGCACCACTAGCCACATCCATGATTGTGCTGTGCCTCAGCTGATCGGCTCACCCGCTTACCCCAGCGTCCCCAGCGTATCTGTTCAGATGTGTCTTCATACAGTCTATGGTGAGAGCAGAACATTAAAATCACTGCTCCTCCCCGTGGACAAATGAGGCATTGCAGCTGGTTTTCACCCAGGCTGCTTAGGGGCGTTTCCAGTCGGGGCCTCACTGACTACGTCATCGCGGGGGATCACATTACTGTCACAGACCTGCGAAGGACCTTGCAAGGACCATTCACGGACCGGTCACGGACCAGTCACGGATCAGTCACGGAAACACGGGAACTTTTGAGTTGCTACATCTGTAAATGGGCTCTTATTGGCATTTGTTACTGAGCCATGAATGACAGGGGTGCTGATGGTGCAGTAAAAATTAACAGATCTAACCTTTTTTCTTTTCTTTTCTATTTTTGGTCGTGAAACCAAATCAAGGAATGTAAGACAGATCTTACAACTTTAATATGATTTAATATACAGACGAGTTATTAGAGGAAAAACAGGAAAATCTCATGGACTGAGCTGGTTAAGTGAACCTTACTGCATCAAGTTCCTTATCCAGTCAGTGTATGACATCTTGCCCAGCCCAGCTAAGCTCTTTTGTTGGGGCAAGGCAGAAACACCAACATGCACCTTGTGCCAAGTAAGAGGGACACTGGAACACATCCTCAGCAGCTGCCTTAAAGCACTTGGGGAAGGCCCCTACTGCTGGCGCCATGACCAGGTACTGAATGAGAGTCCATCTGCAGTGCCATCAACCACACCAAACATCTCCAACCACCAAAGCGCCAGATCACATTCATTTGAGTGGGAGAACATCCCAAATCCCGAGCAAAAGCTCAAGAAGGCCTACTGGGAACAGCATGTGATGTGTGAGCTAACTGTGCCCTGGGAAGAGAGGATGGAGGAGGAGAGTGGAAGGAAGGCGGAGAAATATGCAAAGCTGGTGGAGGACCGCTGCAGACAGGGGTGGCATGCACGTTGCTTGCCTATTGAAGTAGGAAGAAGGGGCTTTGAGGGAAGACCACTCTGCACGGCTTAAAGCCTCCTGGGCATCACTGGAGCATGCAAACAGAAAGCCATCAGCAGAGCCTCAGAAGCAGCAGAGAAGGCCTCAAGGTGGCTGTAGACACAGGCGTGAAAATGATCACACCCGGTTGGGTCGCCTGGGTGAGGGGGCCTGAAGTTGAAAGACCCAAAACCCTAGATGACCCCAGGTACTTCACTGAAGATGTGTCCATGTGCATCAAGAGATGTATGTACTCACCGGGGGTTTGTCCTCCATCTATAAGAGGTGGGGATATGTCCCTTTGGTAGAATTGCTAAGGATAGAGAAGGTAGATGGAGAACCTCTGTCCCTGAAACTCCATCGTAGCGTTGCAGGCTCAGCATAAAATTTCCATTTTGACATAGTAGAAATGCACCCTGAGAATGAAGTCCCAGGGCCTTCTTGGGTCTCAGCCGAGAAGATCTGTGTGCTCGGTCCACCAGGGCCTTCTCATCCATGTCAGGCGTGTTATTCATCAACCCTGCAAGGACGAGGTCCTTCTGCTGATTTCTTAAGTGTCACACCTTTCGCTTTCAGCTTCTTCAAGAGCCGTTTAACAGTATTGTGGTCGAGACATTAGCAGCCACTGACTCCAGATCCATTAAGGTTTTTACTATGTGTTTCATTTGTTGTTTTGAGGGTGGCTAGTGCAGCGCAAAACTCCTCTTTGACAGAATCAATTTCCGTCTGGAACATCTGGTACTCTGCATCAATTTGGCTATCAATAGTCATACACATGTCTGCTTTAATGGATACTATCTCGGAGTTTAAGCTATGAATGACCTTGAGAACAGTCGGGTCTTCTTTACCTGACAGATCGCCTCTGCCTAGGACATGGTGCTCAGGTGAAGGTGGTGCTAATGGTGGGCTTTTGGGCTTTATTTTCACCTTTATTTTTGGCATTAGATTTGTTTTTGGTTAATCAAAAAGTTTCCAAAAGTGGCCTTAGTGTTTCACAGAGGAACAACCAAGTAAAGCCGTATACTAAAGTTAATAAAGCACAGTTATAGTAAAATCTACATATTTTTAAATTTTAATCAAGAGAGATCGGAAAATGCGTCAGTCGCACATCACACTCCTTGCAGCCTTCAACACTTGTATTTTCAGTAGGCATGGTTACGGTGACAGATCGAACCTTTTTTAGTTTCACTCATCGTCAGTCACTTTTATAGAAACTCTAATGGGACCTTTAGCTTACCTTCATTCTGTTGTTGAAGAGTTTTCCCAACTGTTGAAAACAGCCGTTTTCTCGTTGTTTGCTCTCCAGCCAAGTCTTTGACTGTGCAATCTTTTCTGGGTCGATGTAGATGAAAGACTGTGCTTTGGCAAAAGATCTCAGCACAAAAGCAGTCAGCCTGAGGATATTTAAACAAAGTTAGACATTTCCTGTCAGAATGAAGTGGAAAGGAAGCACTTGGTCTGTCTCTGAAAAGTCACCAACGTAGCACTTCATGCTTAAGCTAAATGCTAAATGGATATAGTGCCTTTCTAGTCTTCTGACCACTCAAAGTTCTTTTACACTACATATCTCATTCACCCATTCACACACATTCATACAATGATGGCATTAGCTGGCATGCAAAGTGCCAACTGCTCATCGGTTTTAGGAGCTGACCATTCATACACATTTACACACTGATGGCGCAGCCTTCAAGACCAATTTGGGCCTCAGAATCTACTCTTTTTTCTCGAGGTAAACTGTATGTCATAGTATGAAATAGTAAATGTTGCACACATGTACAAATGTGGATGATTGATCAGTAATGTTCTCACCAAGTGTTCCCGTCTCCTGTTCCAAATGTGCTGTAAGCACCACTGTAATGTTTGTAGTTCAGCTGTCTCTGGTAGCCTGTATAACAACAGAAACATGGTTATTATGACATTAATGATACACATATATCAGAGGTTCAAATGAGCAGAGAAAGGGGGAGTGAAGCAGCAAAGGTCGCCCTGGTGGTCTTTGGGTTATGTTTACATAAAACAGATCTTCTGCTTTTATTTTGTTCAACCAGCACCAGATTGTTACAGACGGTACACTTGGCAGATCTGAAGATTTTAAATATCAAACCAACAGAGACTCACCGCTGGTCAGGAAGTTGGTAGCCTTTTCCTTGATAGCCGGGGTCAGCTGCTGTGTGTGTTTCAGGTATTGGAGGATGTAAATGTTGGGGGCCAGAAGAGCCATGTTCTGCTCACCACATCCATATGGCATCTGCAGCAGCCCATCCAGGTTCTTCAGGGCTCGGCCCAGAATGTCACCTGCCCAAAAAAACACTGACTCACTACAACATGGAACTGACCTGACATTTAGATAATAATGTTGAATGTTGCAGAGAGAAGTATGCAAGTCAAACAAGGGTTCATGCAGGACACATACACTGAAAATGGACTGCATGTCAGGGTTTTTTTTGTGGGAAAATCATATTGTCTCATATGTACATATGTATGATCTTTAAATGTGCTTTCTGTTACATGATAGTGCAATGGTTTGTATAAGGTTTTGTGATATCTCCAGAAGGACAATCTACAAGTCCAATCTTATTATTGAAGCCCATATTGATGACGGAGGTAAGTCTGTTAACCTGAATCTGACTGGTTAAAACAAGACTAATTTACCGAGGACAGAGAGTGAAGCACGGGCAGATCCTTTAATCATGTTCTCAGGGAGTTGTATGTCTATTTCCTCTGTCAAAGCTTCTCCTGTGTACAGAGACAGAGAACAAACAACCTATGAAGAGAAACTTCAAGCAGAGATCAGTGATAAAGCAAAAATGTTATTAAAGGAATATCATATGGGAGAGAGAGTGCCACAAATAATTCTATAGTTAAATTCAATTAACTGCTACCTGCAACTAATGAATGTTTCTACTACCACTCGACTCCTCCTAACTTCTTGCCCCATCCCTGCTGTAAACCATACTGACCTTTTGGACAGAGCAGCCAGTTGTGGGTCTTTGTCAGCTCAGTTCCCTCAGCCTGAGAGGGAAGGAAATAATGTGTGAAATGCCAAAAATGCTGGTTAATAGACAAACTTTTTCTTTGTCATCTTGTACCAACCTTTACGATGACAGATCGTGTGACCACGTCAATGCGACCTCTGTCTGGCACACTAACAATCTCATTGTCACATGAAGCTTGGGATGCCACAGCCTCAGCAGTCACAGACACATTCACCACTCCTAAAAAAGATCAACACACACACACGTGAAACTTGATTAACATGATATTCAGATCTTGTTAATTGCAAAGATGTCAAAACATTTTGTTTGTCACGTAGATCTCACTGATTTCATAGAGATGGAGTCTGGCTGTGCAAAGAGGAACAGCAGTTCCCCACTATGGCACCCTTTAACATCTCACACCAGTGTGAAAGCTTGATGCTCACCTAAGGCTGAGGGAGCCATGGTCCAGCTGAGGGTCTTGCGCTCACTGCCACACAGACAGGATGTGTACTGGTCACCAGAGAGGGGGGTGAGGGTGTAATCTAAGGAGGGTGCTGGAGTCACAGTGATCTGTTGAATGGAGATACAGAGCAACTTTATGTTTGTATTTAGGATAGCAGGCACCTTTTTGATCATTGCTATGGTATCCAGTGTCAGAGGATAGGGCTGTCTCACTCACTAGACACAACAGATAGGTACATAATGCAGAAGCCTCTACAGAGAGACAGATAGCAATGTCAGATCACTAAGATTGAACATATTTCCTTCTTTGTAGACTAATAACCATTTGTGGGTATAGAGTAGTTGTCTCAGTGTCCTGAGGGCATATAGACAAGGCAGAGAGGACAGCTTCTTCAGAATTGAGGCAGAATCATGTCATGACAAGTGTATTTATGAATCCTCTATTCTTTTTGATCAAGCTTCAATTAACCTTTCAGCATGAGACATCTTGACTCCTGTTCGAAAGAGATCATCAGAAAATATGAAGACTATTCATGAGTGAATCATCTGTATTTATCTCTTCTTTTCCAAACATAAAGAAGTCTTGAGGGTTTAATTGCTGGGTTGAGGAGTCAGGGAGTAAGAGGACAGGTGGAACAATGTTCATGCAAAAAGGAGATTTGATGAACAATGGGTCTTAATCCTACATGCATAATCGATGTTCTGTCCTGATGTTTATGATCTTTATTCACTTTATTCATTTATTGATTGATTGATTTGTTATTGTTGAGGAAATACAGACATTGGATGAGAGGCGAGACAGCCAGTTCATCAGAGGACTTCACACACCTATGGGCAATTTAGAGGCACCAATTACTGTGCCAGTCTTTGACTGTGGGAGGAAGCCAGAGTACCCAGAGAGAACCCACAGAGACACGGGGAGAACATCCAAACTCCACACAGAAAGGTTCCAGTTGGCTGGCAGGTTCAAACCCACTACGAGGTGACAATGCTAACCAGTGCTCCACCATGCTGTCACAGCATTAGAATTAGCATGAGGACAATGTCAGGCTTAAACACAAATGACAGTAGCAGGATGGTCGGTTTCATAGAGCTTGAAACAAGGGCTTCCCATAGACAACCAGTGAAGTATTGGTTAATTCTTAAATTAGAGGTATAATGTTTTATAAAAACATGAACTGCATAAACATTATGTGAATGTCCATAAATGTCCATCCATTTGGTACAAGAATTGTCACCACTGGATGGATTGTAAAAATCTTCTTAAGTTTTCATCTAGCTCCATCATCAGGACAAATATACAGTTGGTCCAATACTTTGATTTATGACCAATTGCCTACAAAAATAATGATTCCAATCAGTCTCAGCAATACGTTGTGTTTGTTGTTAATTAGTAAATGTTAGCATGCTACCTAAAAAATATTTGAATTTAAAAAACATTAAAGAATTTGTGAATAAATATTAAATATTACGTAACTATTAAACTAGGAGGGCGATCGTGCAAAACATGATCATGTAAGTGTTGTCAAATTTATCTGCAGTCATTACCATGATGCAGCTGGACAGGTAGTTGAAGACGGTTGCCTTCAGTTCAAAGTGCTCCCCCCGGATGATGGAGTAGGGCAGGCTGAGCTCGAGGAAGAACGGCTGGAAGACTGTGATCTCTTTACGAGGGGCCAAGCCAAAACCCTGAGGGGACAAACAGAAAGCCTCCGTCTCCCAGGTGGTGATGGTGTCTGGGACAGTGACGGGCACATCCTTCGTTCCAGACTCTCTGGATCAACAGATACACACAAATATATTGAGTGAGCTGGAAAAACATAGTTACATAACTCAGATTACTCAAAGAAAAACAACAAACAAAAGAAAAACAGAGTTACTGTGACCTCAAATGTCCTGTGTAAATTTCTTCTACACGCCGTGTTCTTGAGATTTCACAAAGTCAGAAATTCAAAACTTGCAGTAACATAGAGTTCAATGTTACTGACAAAATTCAATTATAATAAAATATTTCTCATGAAAAATAAGAGCCTAATCCTGAACATGATGCATAGTAGTCCAGATTACTTTTTCCAATACACAATCATACAAGAAAACATCTGTAAAACACATTTTCCAAAGTGTTTCAAATGTCCTAAAAACATAAAACTGATTTGTTAGTGCAATCAGGGTCAATAAAAATATTAGTATTAGTTAATTATTTTGGTGTTGTTGTGGAGAAATTGCTGAAGTCAAAGGTCAATGGTGAGGTCAGGAGGGAAGAAAGTGTTCAGGAGCCTCTGATGTCTTATGCTGTAATATTTATTGACACTTGGCCAAGGAGAATTAGAGACACTCTCACACCTACTGCTCCCAGTCAAAGCCAAACAATTAGTACTGCCGAGTACCTCAAGGCCCACACGTGACCTCGTGTAACCTAAGGATAGAAAATTCCATAACAGGTGTCATGGTATGTGTGCAGAGAGACAGCAGGAAGTCAAAGAGAAAAACTCCAATTCAAATGTGGTATAGGCCAAAAATGCACTTAAAAACTTAAGAAGAAATTATGACAGAAGCTCACCCAACTTCTACCAGGTCCCATATCCAGGTCTCGGGGAAGAAACTGCGGACTGTAACTACTGGTGGAGGAGGAGTAAAATGTCCGCCAAGCCCACCAGCACTTCCTACTCCCTGTCGGAATGCCACTTGTACAGGAACACTGTCATATCTGACAACTGAAAAGTAACCAGACAATATTTTATCAGAGGATGAGGGCAGTAATGATACAGAGAGGTAAATATTGAGCAAGTGTTGCTTCATAGAGCAAAAATAAAAAATAATTCACCATAGTTCCATTGAGAATGATATTGTCTTCCTTTGAACTTGACACATGAAGGCATTCGGATAAACAAGTTTGTTGCCATCTTCAGTCCTACATTCTAAATAATCCAACAACATACAGGCATCAAAAGTTAACTAACATGAATTAAAAAAACATATATTCATATAATTCAAATTATTAAATTAATAAATTATTTTTTGCAGTACCTTGAAAACTGTATAAGGATCATCTTCATCACCGGGGTATGGCAAAACATATCTTCTCTGCCTCACATGCAAGCATTCACTGGGATCTTCAACTTCATATGGAATATGAGATGCTTTTCTGACAGGCAACAAGTCAAATATCTGGAAAGAAAGTTATGGTTCAAGGCTATAAACGTTATTTTATAAATATATGACAACAGGAAGTCTTGCTCCTCTCTTTTATCATACAGGTAAAGTATAGCTGTCAAAACAGTCACTTCATCTGTAAGGTATACTTACAGAGTGTTACACCACAAACATGATCAGAACTTTTTCATATGGCATTTTCAAGATTATGCAGAGGGCATGTAAATGATGTATACATCTAATTGTGGTTGATTCCAGCAGTTACCTTGTCGGCATCCAGAGTCTTCCCTGGCTCTTTGATGAGGACGCTCTGATCGACAGCACTCACACCGCACAGAGAGTCTGGCTGGGCCGTCATCTGCATGGTGGTCTCCTCTCCTGGAACAGCTGAGGATGGAGAAAACTCCAGTGACACCTGAAAAATACAGAAAACACACATCACAGCTGTTATGGAATTTTGTAGGGGTTTAAAATCTGACCACCAGGATGAGTTGGGCAGAATGTGAGACCATCTCAGGCACTTTTGATGTACTTTGTACTTTGTGTTTCTAATTCTCCTTGGCCAAGCTTCAATAAATACTACATCATAAGACATCAGAGGATTCTTAACACTTTCTTCCCTCCTGACCTCACCATTGACCATTGATTTTAGCAATTTTTCCACAACAACAGCATCTGGAGTTTAGTGGTATAAGATGAGAACCTATTGTAGTGTAATATTATGGGCTTTCTTATGAGTTTGTGTTAGTATGTAGGTCCTTTTTCATTTCGGTCATAATATTAAGTATATAATTGCATGTTTTTAAACTTATAACTGCATGTTTTTTAAGAATATACAATAGTATGTTTTGTAGTAGCATTTTAGGCCAGAACTATTATCCTTTTAGTAGTATGGGTATGAAGTGAAGAGGTAAGCAATACACTTGTAGCCAAGAACCTCGAGAGGGGAGTTTGAGCATACAGCTAAGAGCCTTGAGGGGGGGGGGGGTTCTTTTTGATCCCACGGCCAAGAGTTGCGCGAGCCTCCACAGAGAGGATGTATGCCTCGTCATTGTAAGCATTTATTAGAGTGAATCCACACTTTCCAAGTGTGAAAAGTATATAATCATGGAAGTACTTATTGTTTTGTATTAGACTTTCTAAAAAGTGTGAAGCATGACAGGTGAAACTTAATTACATGAAGAAAATGTGTATGGAAGGCCTCCACAGTCGCGTGACTGTGGAAGTTGAAATAAAGGTGAATGGGTAAGGGCGGGGGTGAGCACATGCTGTATCAGCGAATATGATATATGCCATGTTAGCAAGTTTAGAAAAACCCGGCCCAAAAAAGTAGATTGGATATTGGGGAAACACGTGATTTTGATACTGTTATTTTATTGAAGGGGATTTAAAATGGGTGGTACCAATGTTGCGATTATACTATTATAAAAGATGATGTTTTGTGCTGTAAAAACGCTTTCCTTCATGAACGAAAACCGGTTGTATTTTCTGTGAGGAGAATAAAACCTATGCCGCACTCAACTTTGACGCGCTCCGGAGCCTTCCTTGGAGATAAGATTGGATTTATGAACAAAATGTTGCAGGAGTCAGGACTTAGTCTCTAACTCATGATCCAGGCTTCTGACACACAACACTATGACCACCTTCCTCTCACACTCACCTTATGACCGAAACATTTCTCAGTGGAGAAGTCAGCACTGTTGGCGATCACAGTCTCACTGGGGAGGACGACATAAGCCACAACCTGGAATACTGGTGCTATCTCTGCAGACACTTTCAACTTGAAGGACACCTCACCCTGAGTCACTGAAACAACAGATCAGCTGTTAATGGACAATAATCACATTCACAGATCAATAAAAATGCAGTTCAAAGATCAGTCGATCATACTAACTTAAAGGGTTATTTTAAGAAATTTTTCTTTTGCCCACCTGACTTATCTTGCACTTCAAACTGTTTGAGTCCTTGCATGACGATGGCTCCTCTGGATAAGACCTGGGAAATGTGACAGAAAAGTACACAAAGAATGAGAATGAGTAATGTAACAGTGAAACCTAATTTCCTTTAAACAACAGATCACAGCACTGTCTGCTGTTCTGGTGTGTGGTTATTTGTCATTCCATTCAGTATTTAATGAAAGATTAGACTAGAAAGAAGACTTGATGACACTATTTAACACAGAATGTATCCGTGTATGATCAGTTTGTTCGCAAAAAAAAACCCTCTGAATCCAGGACTCAGAGACGTTGATTCTTTCTTTTACCATCTTCGAGAATTTCCACAACATGACTGATACCAACTGAACTAAAACTTAAATAACTTTCTACATCTGCTTTCATCCAACCACAAACAAAGTGGGGAGATGAAACCTTGCACCCTTCGAACTCTGTGGTTAATAATCAAAATCCTCGATTCAGAAGACGAAATGGGACTTTCACTTCTGGAACCTCCTTGTTGACTCTATAAATGGTTTGTTCAGCTAAAATAAACTTGTTTTAAACAAATCTGTTGCCTGTCTCTTACTCTGACTCTCTTTGAGGTAGGTGACTTTACTAAACCAAACAGAAGATATTTACCAATTGGCACAATTAACTCTCGGTTTACTAATCTATGTTTGTGCAAGTGAAAGAGGTGGGCTTTGTAACAGCTAGGCACATGCAACATCACCATAACTAGAGTGGCATAATTTTATTAGACATGATGAAATTATTGATTCCAGTGGTGAAATTCATTAAAAGTGGAACTTTTTGATGGAGACTGTGGTCTGATGAGTCCATATTGCAAATTGTTTTGGAAATCGTAGTCATGTGTCCTTTTGATGAAATTTACTCAGCATTGCAACTTTTTGGACTTGTGGTTGACAGACATCAATAATTTGATAAAAAAGTTATTTTATAAACATCTTTGCTGTGTCCATGTTTCTGAAATAGTTGTTCCACCACTCACCAGATACATGACATCCACAGAGCCCTGGGCCTCTCCAACTACATTATATTTGATGGAGATGTCTTCATCACTGTCACATGGAAGTGGTTTATCCTTCTTCTTCACTTGAAGGGAGCTGACAGGTTTTACATCCGGAGAGGGAGGTTGAGCCAAAGACAATGTGTGATGTCCAGTCTCATAGTGTGGAGTTCTATAAGTATGGTAGTCCATTGTGGGTTTGTTAGAAACCTAGATTATTTAAAAGAAACATTATTATACAAGACAATTTTGAAAAGTGAGTTTAGTCTTCCAAAGCCTCCATTAAGATACATTAGCCTCCAAAGCAAATGTTTAGTTATAGAACTAATAAACAGTTCCAATATGGCCACTAGCTACTATGGTGGCATCTTGGTTGATGAAATTTTGTAGTTTTAGTTCTGATTCTTACGTGGAGCTTGATGTCCTCATTGAGGTCAGCTGTGCTAAATGAGAAAGATGCAACACCATTGCTGTCTGTTGTGAGGTTCTGTAGCAGATGTGATGACCGCCTTTCACCTTTAAACAGGTACACTGGCATGTCAGGAATGGGGGTGTCATTGTAAAAGATGGCTTTAACCTGCGGAAGCAAAATGTTGTATCACTGACAATGCACATGGCTCCATTTGCACTGAATCACACTGAAGAAGTAAAGACCACATGGACTTACTTTTCCCTCCACATTTGATCCTTGGTCATAAATCTTGGGTGTGTCAATGAAGGACAGCTTTCCAACAACATAAGAAATTGAAATCATCTTCGCTTGTGGATGTGAAATACCTGTACAAGAAGCCTCATGTTACTATGTGTATGTCATGTTATATATATTCAATAACATAAGATATTATAGGACTTGCCTGTCCCCTCCTCCTCCACTTTGGTCTTCACATGCAGTGAATCTTGTAAAACCTTTTGGTCAAGTTTTGTGAAAGTGGACATCTTTAAGATAAAAGTGGCACATCCGTTTTTATCCGTCTGTAAAGTTCAATAAAATAAGATCAAATTAAATGAAAACGTCAATGAACATTTCAAACATTAGATTAATTTTAAATTATCATTCAAACGTTAAACAGCTCTTTATACTTTTCTTACATTTGCTCAGCTTTTTCATAACTTTCATGTTTTTTCAGTATTAACAGTTCAAGAGTGAAAGTTATGGAAACACATTCAAACACACACATTATAATGTTCACCTAACTTGGGGACACACATACTGTGGAAGCACGTGTAAAGGTCTACTTTATATTTACAGTGTCATAGCAGAGAGATTACGCTGTTGCTATGGCAACTGTACCTGCTTTGTCTCCTTGAGGCATAGGGCAGTAATCTCAGGACCTCCCTCTGGATTTTCAGGTGTGATTACAATCGGATTATATCGATATCGAAGAGGTCTGCACACCTCGACTTCAACAGTGCCAGGCACAGGCTGTCCGTATGTATACCTTATTAGATGGACATAGAAAATCGTGTTGTTGAGAAGGAGACATTCACTCACCAAACTGGACCTATTTTAGGTGACTTAAGAGCGTAATGAGTCAATGAGAAAGGTCTTTTACGTACTTTGCACATACTTCAGCTTTGATTTCTTCCTGCTCAATAAATGCTTCATCAGCTGAATTTACTTTTACATCAAATTTGGGCAAAACTGGGGACAAAATGATTGTTAGCATTCTTTCTTCATTCAATCAGTGGACTGAAATGGATGGTAACAAAAATAAACCATAACTTACCATATTTCTCCACCTTGAAGCTATGATGCAGTTTAACTTCACCAATCGACACAATAACCCGGTAGCTTCCCTCACGGGCCTCAGAGTTCAAGGAGTAAGACAGCTGCAATATTTTACCATTGGATGTTTCATTCAACCACTGTCCAATCCTGTTTTGGGCAGAATCCTGTTAAATGAAGTGAAATCAAATTATGATTAAATATGAGAGAGAACATGTGTATGCCACACAGAAATACAGGGCTAACCATGAAGCTTGTTTATTTTTTAACATTTGAAATTCTGTAAAAAAATAAAAAATAAAAACGGTACAAATGATTGTGAAATCTTGAAATCATAGTCAGACATTATTATATTGGGGTAAGTTTAGTCTTGAGGTTACACTAAAATGTTGACCTCACAGAAAGCTTAGACTCCGTGTGTCAGGAGGTTAATTTGCTGAATTTACATCGATGTCGTCTTACCTCAATTTCAATGATATCGTACTGCAAAAAAAAAGAAGAAGTGCGATTTGTAAGTTAGTTTCTGTTGTGGTCATCACACAGTGTCCTAATGAGTGCTAAAAAAAAATCAATGATATCATTGTGATGAGCGGTCAAAGCTCTGATGAACAGTGTAACAGGAAAAAATACTTTTTCCACATCACTTCAAAACTTCTGCAACAAATGTTACAAAATGAGAAACTAGAGATCCAGTTTGACAGATCTATTGCAGCATCAGCACATACAAGGTTACCTAAAGGGGCACTGGCTGTACCATTGACCCAGAGCTTCACCAGGAGCTTATTGATTAGAAACACGACTCTGATTAAACAGCACACATGTCAATCACCAATGTCAGTGAGTTTATTATGTAACTGACTCCACTACCTGATGTGTATATTGTGATGTCACTAATATGTAGTTTATAAGTAAATTAGAGACATCCTGATCTTTTTTTTTTGGCCCTGATTCCAACCTGAGTGCTTAAATATTATTTATCAACAACAGTTTGATCAAGTACTTTTGTCACTATTGATTAAAAATGTTTCTGACACACTGAAAGAACAGACATAACCACTGAGTCTGACACAGTACTCCAGAGTTCCACTACAGAAATACCCTGTTTGTACAGTGGTGTAACATTGGCTGAGCACTAACACCAGCTGCAGAGATCACATAACCCAAGGTTTTATTTTGGACTGCCATTCAATTACAGGTTACTCACAAATTTAACATTGCTGCTGTTGTTAATTTTGTGATCCATTAAATCAGTTCAGGACACCTCTAAATGAGATCTAAAAGACAGTCCAAACACTCACCAGCTGATTGACAGGTCTGAACTTTGTGTCCATTGTGATGACTCTGAAGTGCACTGAGAGAAATGTGAGACAAGAGAGATTTCATGAAGCTTTCAATGTTAAACAGTTGACTAACAAATGACATCATTGCTATCAACCTTTACATTAGATAAGGTGAGAATAATACACTAGAAAATTTCGAAAGAAATTTTGAATGTGCCTGACTCTGGCCCTGTCACACCCATACATTAAGTAGCTGTCAGCATGTGTGTGCTTGCGTCTGTTAATGAGAGAGTTTTACAAAGTCTTTTATTTTGAAAGACTTTTGTTTTGTCTGTGTGTGTGTGTGTGTGTGTGTGTGTGTGTGTGTGTGTGTGTGTGTGCGCGTGTGTGTGTGTGTGTGTGCGTGTGTGTGTGGTGTCTGTCTTGATTTCATGAATCTTTCACTGTTAAACAGTTGACTAACAAATGACATCATTACTATCAACCTTTACATTAGATAAGGTTAGAATAATACACTAGAAAATTTCGAAAGAAATTTTGAATGTGCCTGACTCTGGCCCTGTCGCACCCATACATTAAGTAGCTGTCAGCGTGTGTGTGCTTGTGTCTGTTAATGAGAGAGTTTTACAAAGTCTTTTATTTTGAAGGGACTCTTATTTTGAAAGACTTTTGTCTTGTCTGTGTGTGTGTGTGTGTGCGTGTGTGCGTGTGTGCGTGTGTGTGTGGTGTCTGTCTTGATTTCATGAATCTTTCACTGTTAAACAGTCGACTAATAAATTACATCATTACTATCAACCTTTACATTAGATAAGGTTAGAATAATGCATAATTGGGGTTTTCATCTGTACTTTCTGTTCTGAGACATGCACAATTTATATCTCACTACCTGCAAGACCTAAATTTGTGTACTCTAGGCTAGCTTTACAACTGCCAGCTTACTGAAATATCATGTGTGTTAGTCAGAGCTGACATGTCTACATATGGTGCCATATTGTGTACAACATCTTGGATAATCAGCTGAAGGTTACCTGTTTGTCCAGGGAGGTAGATTGGTTTATCAGTTTGGATGAATGTCATTGGTTTATAGACTCTGATCATGACTCTCCTGACTTCTGTTGAGTGAAATGTGTCGCCTCGTATGTCCACCTCAAACTTCTGCACCACTTCCTTCTGAAGTAAAGGAACCTGTGACGGAAAGATTGTTTGTAGACACCAAGAGAACCATTAACAAGTCTGACTGAAAAAAGTCTTCATTTTATCTGTTCTGTTAAACCTAAAATTACAAATAAATGCTGTATTACAAAACCATTTGTCGAGTTATACCATTGTAACTAGATTTATATTTTGTGTTACAACGTGTGTGGGTGTCCCATTAAGCTCCCATTAAGTTTCCCCAGCTGAGGGAATGTTGTACACACATTTCCAGAGAATGCTGATGGAAATGAGAAAATGAATCAAAGTCCATGGCTAAAACTGACCTTAAATGGAACACAGGTGTGAAACTCTCCACTGGACGTCATCTGGAGGAGGGTTGTGTTCTCCTCTTGAGACATCAAAGTGACAGTCATGACCAAAGTCTCGTTGGGCTGCAGGAGACTTGCACAGAATTTGGTCTCAGCTCCACCTTCAAGAATCGCAGGAATGGCTACCATGTACTGCCTACAGACAAACACAGACACACAGCACCTCACTGGATCTAACATGGAAGAAGCTTAAATCTTGAAGTTATTGCATTGATGCCTCGACACAAATTATTATTATTCTGTTAGACAGTACAGGTAAACTTACGGTCCTGCCACTGCTTGACCCACAGACATCCAACTCAAGAAGACACAAAGTGTCCATGTCCACATGTGGATCCCAGGACGACCCATGACTGACTGAGATGAGCCTCAGAGTCAGCAGCTGTTAAATAAACTCTGCGACTAATCTTTTGTCCTTTCACCCATATGACACAAATACACTCATCATTTCTGGGTATCCTTTAAGTCAATCATTTACAGCATAGACAAAGGCAAATCCCGATGTTCAGATGGTTGGCATGAATCAGAATTTCAGCTGTGAAATTGTTGTCAAATCTACAGTTTAATTTATTTTATTCCATGTTTTGTGACAGTTTTGTGTCTTCACTGAGATCTGTCCAGACTAATTGGGTAAAAGTTTTGAGACTGATGTTAACACTGCAAGAGGTGTTTCTTAGGGTTTAAATAATAAAGGTAAACCAAACGTTGGCACTAGATGAAAATCCTATCCCCTGGTGCCACATATAAGGTAAGGGAAAAGATGCCTGTCTTTCATTCACAACAGTGTTGCTGTTATCCTGACTGGGCCTTACTGACATCTGAAAATATGTCAGGCAAGAACACCAATATTTTTACTTTCTAACAACTCAACTCTGCTGTTAATAAGTTCATGAATGGATTTAAATCCAGATGGCCTGTAGCTCTGTTCCAGTAGGAAAGTGGTCAAACAGTCTGTTGGAGAGGCCTTCTGTGACCTCTGAGTTCTGCAACAGTGACCTTTAAACTGTGTGGGATGTTTGTTTTTGACAGATAAACAGTGATTATCCTGCCTACACCATTTTCTGGTAAACATACGTGTGGACTGTGTGGTCATCCTGTAATAATGATGACAGGTTTCCAACACACACAATGGCAAGACTCACACATTGGGCCAATATTTGTGCATGGCTGTCCTCAAGGACAGAGGCAAGAGACACACCTTTGAGGACCACAATGTAAAATGTAAACACACTGGACAAAGAAAACAGATGAAAGTGGAATGAAGGAGACAACCAGGAACAAACAAACATCAAGGGGACCATTACCAGGATCAGGGTGGACCTCTTGTGCCCTTTGACTGAACAACTGAAGGAGGAAGAATAGTCTCTGGGCTGGAGTTTCACTCCTCAGCTGTATATTTGTGTGAAAGAGCATTGTGCTTTATATACCTAGAGCCAGGGCAATTGGTGGAAATGAAGATGAAAAAAAGAAAAGAATAATGCTTAGCAGATATAATGTAGGCAAGATTCAAGATTCAGGATGAATGGAACTCACATTTCTCAGCTTTCA
Source organism: Argyrosomus regius (assembly GCA_946959425.1). Taxonomy (NCBI): domain Eukaryota; kingdom Metazoa; phylum Chordata; class Actinopteri; family Sciaenidae; genus Argyrosomus; species Argyrosomus regius. The sequence continues at coordinate 29,021,589 of OX336889.1, read as the reverse complement.
TGAAGCAATAGCAGCGCAATGGCAGTGAGTAGCTCCTCCCAAGTTATATATTACTCATACACTCATTGTCATTGGTCTTCTCTTAATCTTATCTTATACCTAACTGAAATGAATGACTCCTAAAAAAAGAGAAACACTTACATAGGATAAATAAACTGACTGATCAACAGTGGAAAAACAGAATTGAACATAAGGCCAGTTTTTAGTGGGACACGTAGATCACTTTATTTTATTGTGCATGAATTTTCACTTATACAGTGTGAACTGTTTGTGCATGTTTACAGAAACAGACATGGAAATACACAAGTTACATACAAGTGTCTTTAATAAAATTCAGGCTGTTTTGAAATATACTGGAATCAGTAACGATCTGAGGACTGAACACTCATCACTCTTCAAGCTGCAAAAGAAAGAAAAGAAATTACCATCTACACAAGCTGATCTTGTAATCGGACTTGAATTTAATGTTTATTTTAATTTTATGTTTTAGGTGTTTCAGCCATTAAATGACTTTTGTAAGAAAGGTGGTAGTGCTTCTGTGTCTTTTCATAGATTGTTACCTGCAACACAAGGGAAAGTGTATTCTGTCTCAGCCTGGTCACCTGAGGGGAAAAACAGAGTGATAGAAGAGAAATAAAAAGAAAAGAGTGAAACTTTCTTAATGTGTTCAACAGTCTAACACATTAAAAACATTTAGCGCTTGAAATTACAATTATGATCACTGTGAGTTTCTTGTACAGCTCTACTAAGGAGCAGTTTGTCAGTGTGTCTTACTTGTCTGGTAGTAGTCATAGATCTTGACCACGGCTGGCTTCAGGTTCTGCACTGGGAGCTCCTGTATGAGCTCTAAGCTGTGGTTGATGGGTATGTCCTTTGGTAACTGTTGGAAGAAAAACAGATGAAGTGATCAGTAAGAAACCAAGAGAGCATTATCTGATGTTCCTCAATGTGAATTCCTCTTACCCCCCGTAGGTACATGAGGACATGATCTTCCTTTTGTTCAACGCGATCCACCAGCAGGGCACCTTTGAGCTGTGAAGAAACAAGAATCAGCTGGGTCGTTCATCAACAACAGAGGGAAAATATTCCATTTCCATTTAGGATTAAGTTACTGTAATAACTCACCCTCTTCAAAGACTCTGGGTCTGGGACAAATCCAGAGAGCATTTTGATGTCCAGGATCACCATGTTTGTACTGGTCTCCTTCCCACTATATCTGAAATTCAACCATTAAAATGTGATGTTACTCACACGTTCTTTATAGTTCTACTGGTTGTATGGAGAGAAATAATAAAGGTAAACCAAACGATGGCACTAGATGAAAATCCTATGCCCTGGTGCCACATATAAGGTAAGGGAAAAGATGCCTGTCTTTCATTCACAACAGTGTTGCTGTTATCCTGACTGGGCCTTACTGACATCTGAAAATATGTCAGGCAAGAACACCAATATTTTTACTTTCTAACAACTCAACTCTGCTGTTAATAAGTTCATGAATGGATTTAAATCCAGATGGCCTGTAGCTCTGTTCCAGTAGGAAAGTGGTCAAACAGTCTGTTGGAGAGGCCTTCTGTGACCTCTGAGTTCTGCAACAGTGACCTTTAAACTGTGTGGGATGTTTGTTTTTGACAGATAAACAGTGATTATCCTGCCTACACCATTTTCTGGTAAACATATGTGTGGACTGTGTGGTCATCCTGAAATAATGATGACAGGTTTCCAACACACACAATGGCAAGACTCACACATTGGGCCAATATTTGTGCATGGCTGTCCTCAAGGACAGAGGCAAGAGACACACCTTTGAGGACCACAATGTAAAATGTAAACACACTGGACAAAGAAAACAGATGAAAGTGGAATGAAGGAGACAACCAGGAACAAACAAACATCAAGGGGACCATTACCAGGATCAGGGTGGACCTCTTGTGCCCTTTGACTGAACAACTGAAGGAGGAAGAATAGTCTCTGGGCTGGAGTTTCACTCCTCAGCTGTATATTTGTGTGAAAGAGCATTGTGCTTTATATACCTAGAGCCAGGGCAATTGGTGGAAATGAAGATGAAAAAAGAAAAGAATAATGCTTAGCAGATATAATGTAGGCAAGATTCAAGATTCAGGATGAATGGAACTCACATTTCTCAGCTTTCATGAAGCAAAAGCAGCACAATGGCAGTGAGTAGCTCCTCCCAAGTTATATATTACTCATACACTCATTGTCATTGGTCTTCTCTTAATCTTATCTTATACCTAACTGAAATGAATGACTCCTAAAAAAAGAGAAACACTTACATAGGATAAATAAACTGACTGATCAACAGTGGAAAAACAGAATTGAACATAAGGCCAGTTTTGAGTGGGACACGTAGATCACTTTATTTTATTGTGCATGAATTTTCACTTATACAGTGTGAACTGTTTGTGCATGTTTACAGAAACAGACATGGAAATACACAAGTTACATACAAGTGTCTTTAATAAAATTCAGGCTGTTTTGAAATATACTGGAATCAGTAACGATCTGAGGACTGAACACTCATCACTCTTCAAGCTGCAAAAGAAAGAAAAGAAATTACCATCTACACGAGCTGATCTTGTAATCGGACTTGAATTTAATGTTTATTTTAATTTTATGTTTTAGGTGTTTCAGCCATTAAATGACTTTTGTAAGAAAGGTGGTAATGCTTCTGTGTCTTTTCATAGATTGTTACCTGCAACACAAGGGAAAGTGTATTCTGTCTCAGCCTGGTCACCTGAGGGGAAAAACAGAGCGATAGAAGAGAAATAAAAAGAAAAGAGTAAAACTTTCTTAATGTGTTCAACAGTCTAACACATTAAAAACATGTAGCGCTTGAAATTACAATCATGATCACTGTGAGTTTCTTGTACAGCTCTACTAAGGAGCAGTTTGTCAGTGTGTCTTACTTGTCTGGTAGTAGTCATAGATCTTGACCACGGCTGGCTTCAGGTTCTGCACTGGGAGCTCCTGTATGAGCTCTAAGCTGTGGTTGATGGGTATGTCCTTTGTTAACTGTTGGAAGAAAAACAGATGAAGTGATCAGTAAGAAACCAAGAGAGCATTATCTGATGTTCCTCAATGTGAATTCCTCTCACCTCCCGTAGGTACACGAGGACATGATCTTCCTTTTGTTCAACGCGATCCACCAGCAGGGCACCTTTGAGCTGTGAAGAAACAAGAATCAGCTGGGTCGTTCATGAACAACAGAGGGAAAATATTCCATTTCCATTTAGGATTAAGTTACTGTAATAACTCACCCTCTTCAAAGACTCTGGGTCTGGGACAAATCCAGAGAGCATTTTGATGTCCAGGATCACCATGTTTGTACTGGTCTCCTTCCCACTATATCTGAAATTTAACCATAAAAATGTGATATTACTTACTGTGATATTGCTACTTATTACGCATTCTTTGTAGTTCTACTGGTTGTATGGATAGACACTTTTTTAATATGAGCCATCAGAAAGGCTTTGTCTACAGTGAAGATATGTTTAAGCTGAGTAATTTCTGCAAAGTTGAAAACATTTCCCATCCACAGAAAGTGACTAAGTCCAAGCTGGTTGATACAAAGGATCGTTTGTTCAGATTTTCAGTATTCTTCTGTCATTGCTGTAACATGGATCTAGTTGTTGATGATTACTTACAGGGACTGCAGCTTCAGAGAGAGTTTGGGTCTGTGAGATGTTTTACTGCAGTTGGCCTCTGGTTTGACCTTCACACTGAAGCTTGTGACATCAGTCGGAGTTGGGATGTTATAGTGAAGAGAAATCTGGGAAAGACACAAGGAAGGTTTAATGTTGATAAAAGTAATAGTAGTATTTATCCACAAGGCAGAGCTACCTTCTGTCTCTCCTTCTTTGCGCCCTGGCAATGGAGCCTTTGACTTCATTGCTTTAAGAAAAAATGTTGCTTTTGAGCATGTTTAACTTTATGCTGATGACACATTCTTATTTATACCTGACCTTTTCTTAAAACTCCTAATTGAATTATATGAGTGTAGTGTTATGTTTGTGGAGGTGTATGCGTATCAAATAGAAACAGGAAGAGATGCAGTGACTACTGACCTGCACTGAAGCACATGTGGTACCCTTCACCTCCAGGCTGTGTTTTCCTGTCACGTCCTTCAGCAGCTCCTCCTGGTAGAGCAGTTTGTTGTTCTGATTTACATCAAATGTCAGCTGGCTACTGGGAGACTGGACTGTCACTGTGCTTGAACCCTCCGGACTGAACACCAGAGTGGAGTAGAGAGCCAGAGCCTGAAGAGCCACCACTGTATCCTACAACACACCAAATAACTAACACTTAATATCCTTGAATTTATACAAATGGAAACTTTTACTTTTGTTTACAAATGCTTTCATATGTAAGATATGTCTGACATAAGACAATTACATTTAAACACAGGGCAGTACACTGTCTATGTGATTTGTAGTTAATGGGCTATAACACTTCAGCTCTTCTTGATGTGGTTAAATCACCAACATTAAAGAAGAATATTTAGCTCATAGCTTAGCTTTATATTCCAGCTTTACACTGTTTGGGCTGTACCTGTGTGGAGGAGAAGCCTCCATAATAGTTCTGCTGTCCTGTGAGCCATCTGACAATGCGGGCGGCGTAGCCCAGGTCTTCAGTAGTAGGAGAGGCACTGAGTTTGGCCAACATCACGTAGGAGCTGATCTCCACAGACAGAGAAGCTGATGTTTCTGTTGCTGCCTGAGACCAGTGAAGCAAACCTCCTACAAACAGACCAGCAGGCACAAAGTGAGCTACATTCACAGTAATGAAAGCCAGAGTGACTTCCTTTGAGGATGACCCACCTTGGCTTATTGAAACTGTGTCTAGGTGCTGCAGAAGATGAGCACGGGTCTCCATGTCTCCTGCCAGGGTGAAGACGTACGCCATCAGAGCTGTGGTGTAGGTGTTGCTGAGGTCACTGATGGACTCTTTGAGGCAAGACAGGCTCTTCTTCACCACTGGAGCCTATAACAGATAAATAGAACACATTACCTTAAATTACATAGTTAGAAGGCTGTTGTGGATTTTTACTTTTTGTGGCTTTAACTATTTTCACCACCATCTTGAAGTAAATGTGCTCTACTCCAATTATAAAATGTCTGAAAAATGTCTAAAATACAATGACTTTGATATTTAAACCTGATGTGTGATATAAATTAAATGATTAAACTAAACTAATATCAATATCTGCAAACTGGGAAGAGATAAAAGAGGAGACAAGGCAGAACAATAATGTACCTTCATCAAAAAAAACCTACCAACTTCTTTTGCTGTTGTTCTTATCGCCTGTGTAAAAAGCAGTTTACAGTTCAGACAGCATGAGCTATTTGTACTGCAAGGAGTCAAACTTACAGACACATTCATCTCCAAGAAGGCAGCAGTGATGTAAGCGCTAAGAGTCACTTCATCGGACACACCACCCTGTAGAGAGGAAGCATCATACAGACATTATCATCACTGTACCTCCAACACCTCCAACATTTACAAAAGTGATTTCAGGCACTGCTTACATTCAGATTGCAAATGGTGGTGCCCTGTTACTAGCACTGTTACTCTGCAAATAAATTTGAGTCCGAATGGACTCTTGCATTCTCATGTATTTGCTGCAATTATGGTGTTTGGTTGGCATTTATTACTGAGCCATGAATGACAGGGGTGCTGTGGGTGCAGTGAAATGAACAGATCTAACCTTCTTTAGTTTTCACTTCATCAGTCACTTTTATAGAAACTCTAATGGGACCTTTAGCTTACCTTCATTCTGTTGTTGAAGAGTTTTCCCAACTGTTGAAAACAGCCGTTTTCTTGTTGTTTGCTCTCCAGCCAAGTCTTTGACTCTGCAATCTTTTCTGGGTCGATGTAGATGAAAGACTGTGCTTTGGCAAAAGATCTCAGCACAAAAGCAGTCAGCCTGAGGATATTTAAACAAAGTTAGATATTTCCTGTCAGAATGAAGTGGAAAGGAAGCACTTGGTCTGTGTAATGTCTCTAAAAATCACCAGTGTAGCACTTCTTGCTTAAGGTCATCAGCTAAGATAATTCATGCATTAATTCTTGTGTTAGCACATCAGTACATTAGTGGTATTTCAGTGAAGAACCTCTGAGTTATTAAAGGAATAAAAGGAGGAGTGAAATCAAATTTTCCATAACATCATTCAGTGCAGTCATATCATCTACACTCAAATCAAAATTTTGGCCAAAATGCAGGACTTTTGCATTTCTATTACATGGAAATAACTAATAAACTTAATGTGAATCAAGTAATACGATTCATGTAATAGTACTAATAAACTCAATGTGATTCCACTACACAGTAGTGTAGTAGTAACCAGTTTTATGCATTCAGTATTAATAAAGCCAATTTGTTTGCCAAAACCCAACAGCGAAAATGAATGCAGTCATTTTGAGTTCATTAGTACTATTACATAAATCGTATTACTTGCTTCACATTAAGTTTGCTAGTGAATTTATGCCCAAAATGTTTTTTTGAGTGTACTCTGTTTTCTCGAGGTAAACTGTATGTCATGGTATGAAATGGTAAATGTTGCACACATGTACAAATGTGGATGATTGATCAGTAATGTTCTCACCAAGTGTTCCCGTCTCCTGTTCCAAATGTGCTGTAAGCACCACTGTCATGTTTGTAGTTCAGCTGTCTCTGGTAGCCTGTATAACAACAGAAACATGGTTATTATGACATTAATGATAAACATGTATCAGAGGTTCATTTGTTAATGACGTCTCTGTAAGTTTTAATGAACACACATGAAGAGAAAAACAATTTGGGGAATTTTATGCCTTTATTGGACAGCTTACAGTTTACAGTTTACACAAAACAGATCTTCTGCTTTTATTTTGTTCAACCAGCACCAGATTGTTACAGACGGTACACTTGACAAATCTGAAGATTTTAAATATCAAACAAACAGAGACTCACCACTGGTCAGGAAGTTGGTAGCCTTTTCCTTGATAGCTGGGGTCAGCTGCTGTGTATTTTTCAGGTATTGGAGGATGTAAATGTTGGGGGCCAGAAGAGCCATGTTCTGCTCACCACATCCATATGGCATCTGCAGCAGCCCATCCAGGTTCTTCAGGGCTCGGCCCAGAATGTCACCTGCCCCAAAAAACACTGACTCACTACAACATGGAACTGACCTGACATTTAGATAATAATGTTGAATGTTGCAGAGAGAAGTATGCAAGTCAAACAAGGGTTCATGCAGGACACATACACTGGTTAAAGCAAGACTAATTTACCGAGGACAGAGAGTGAAGCACGGGCAGATCCTTTAATCATGTTCTCAGGGAGTTGTATGTCTATTTCCTCTGTCAAAGCTTCTCCTGTGTACAAAGACAGAGAACAAACATCTTATAAAGAGAAACTTCAAGCAGAGATCAGTGATAAAGCAAAAATGTTATTAAAGGAATACAATATCATATGAGAGAGAAAGTGCCACAAATAGTTCTATAGTTAAATTATATTTATGCAGAATTGTGCTACATATATGTCCAATATGATGTCCTTTATCTTGTGTGATGTGTTTTTACAGACACATAAGGAATTGTTAAAATGTCATATTTCTTAAAGGGAGTTTGGTGTCATACAGTTTTAAATTAATTCAAACTGCTAATATGTTTATTTTTGAATATTTTTAACCACTACAGAAACACTATGTAACAGCTAAGGTATGATAAGGTTTTCTGACATTAACTGCTGTTAGTTACTGATTTGATTAATGGTTGTGTATTGATTATTTTGTAATCAATTATAAAATGTAAGATCTTTTGCTTGCTTGCACAAACATGATAATCATAATGAAATTAACTGCTACCTGCACCTAATGAATGTTTCTACTACCACTCGACTCCTCCTAACTTCTTGCCCCATCCCTGCTGTTAACCATACTGACCTTTTGGACAGAGCAGCCAGTTGTGGGTCTTTGTCAGCTCAGTTCCCTCAGCCTGAGAGGGAAGGAAATAATGTGTGAAATGCCAAAAATGCTGGTTAATAGACAAACTTTTTCTTTGTCATCTTGTACCAACCTTTACGATGACAGATCGTGTGACCACGTCAATACGACCTCTGTCTGGCACACTAACAATCTCATTGTCACATGAAGCTTGGGATGCCACAGCCTCCGCAGTCACAGACACATTCACCACTCCTAAAAAAGATCAACACACACACACACATGAAACTTGATTAACATGATATTCAGATCTTGTTAATTCCAAACATGTCAAAACATTTTGTTTGTCACGTAGATCTCACTGATTTCATAGAGATGGAGTCTGGCTGTGCACAGAACAGCAGTTCCCCACTATGGCACCCTTTAACATCTCACACCAGTGTGAAAGCTTGATGCTCACCTAAGGCTGAGGGAGCCATGGTCCAGCTGAGGGTCTTGCGATCATTGCCACACAGACAGGATGTGTACTGGTCACCAGAGAGGGGGGTGAGGGTGTAATCTAAGGAGGGTGCTGGAGTCACAGTGATCTGTTGAATGGAGATACAGAGCAGCTTTAGCAGCTCAACTCAAAACCCAACCACTTCAGTTCTGTTGTACATCCATGAGTTTAGATTTATTGGTGTCAGAAACATGTAAAAAGAAGATCAGAAAATATTAAGACTATTCAGGAGTGAATCATCTGTGTTAATCTCTTCTTGTCCAAACATAAAGAAGTCTTGAGGGTTTAATAACTGGGTTGACGAGTAAGAGGACAGGCCTGTCTGTGGGAAGTATTCAGGTGGAACAATGTTCATGCAAAAAGAAGATTTGATGGATATAGGGTCTTATATGGATCCCACATCCATAAACTATGTTTTGTACTGATGTTTATGATCTTTATTTTTATGTTCCAGTTCAGTTATTCACTGAGAGGCAATACTGTATAAGCATTAGGTGCATTCGGTCATTCATTTCCCATGAACACCTGTCCTTTAAATGGTCGCTGCTCCCAGCTGACATTGAATGAGAGGCGAGATGCACCCTGGATAGATCGCCAGTTCATCAGAGGGCTGATAGAGACACCTATGGGCAAGTTAGAGGCACCAATTACTGTGCTGGTCTTGTGCGTGACTGTGGGAGGAAGCCAGAGTACCCAGAGAGAGCCCACAGAGACACGGGGAGAACATCCAAACTCCACACAGAAAGGTTCCAGTTGGCTGGCAGGTTCAAACCCACTACGAGGTGACAATGCTAACCAGTGCTCCACAGTGCCGTCACAGCATTTAGAATTAGCATGAGGACAATGTCAGGCTTAAACACAAATGACAGTAGCAGGATGGTCGGTTTCATAGAGCTTGAAACAAGGGCTTCCCATAGACGACCAGTGAAGTATTCAAGTCAAATTTATCTGCAGTCATTACCATGATACAGCTGGACAGGTAGTTGAAGACGGTTGCCTTCAGTTCAAAGTGCTCCCCCCGGATGATGGAGTAGGGCAGGCTGAGCTCGAGGAAGAACGGCTGGAAGACTGTGATCTCTTTACGAGGGGCCAAGCCAAAACCCTGAGGGGACAAACAGAAAGCCTCCGTCTCCCAGGTGGTGATGGTGTCTGGGACAGTGATGGGCACATCCTTCGTTCCAGACTCTCTGGATCAACAGATACACACAATTATATTGAGTGAGCTGGAAAAACACAGTTACATAACTCAGATTACTCAAAGAAAAACAACAAACAAAAGAAAAACAGAGTTACTGTGACCTCAAATATCCTGTGTACATTTTTTCTTGAGATTTCACAAAGTCAGACGTTCAAAACGTTCAGAGACGACAGGAAGTCAAAGAGAACTCCAATTCAAATGTTCTATGGGACCAAAAATGCACTTAAAACCTTAAAAACTATTTATGAGCTCACCCAACTTCTACCAGGTCCCATATCCAGGTCTCAGGGAAGAAATTGCGGACTGTAACTACTGGTGGAGGAGGAGCAGGATAATGTCCGCCACCCCCAACAGGAGCTGGTGCAAAAGCTATAGGACCGTGTCTCTCTAACATTACTGAAAAGTAACCAGAGAATATTTTATCAGAAGATGAGGGCAGTAATGACACAGAGAGGTAAATATTGAGCAAGTGTTACTTCATAGAGCAAAAATAAAAAATAATTCACCATAGTTCCCTTGAGAATGATATTGTCTTCCTTTGAACTTGAGACATGAAGGCACTCGGATAAACAGGTTTGTTGCCATCTTCAGTCCTACATTCTAAATAATCCAACAACATACAGGCATCAAAAGTTAAGAAACATGAATTAAACAACATATATTCATATAATATTTAAATAATAAATTATTTTTTGCAGTACCTTGAAAACTGTATGAGGATCATCTTCATCATGGGGGTATGGCAAAACATATCTTCTCTGCCTCACATGCAAGCATTCACTGGGATCTTCAACTTCATATGGAATATAAGATATTTCTCTGACAGGCAACAAGTCAAATATCTGGAAAGAAAGTTATGGTTCAAGGCTATAAACGTCATTTTATAAATATATGACAACAGGAAGTCTTGCTCCTCTCTTTTATCAGAGTGTTACACCACAAACATGATCAAAACTTTTTCATATGGCATTTTCATCACAGCGTGCATTGCAACTGGTTAAACATAACAATATCTAATTGTGGTTGATTCCAGCAGTTACCTTGTCGGCATCCAGAGTCTTCCCTGGCTCTTTGATGAGGACGCTCTGATCGACAGCACTCACACCGCACAGAGAGTCTGGCTGGGCCGTCATCTGCATGGTGGTCTCCTCTCCTGGAACAGCTGAGGATGGAGAAAACTCCAGTGACACCTGAAAAATACAGAAAACACACATCACAACATCTGGTGTTTAGTGGTATAAGATGAGAACCTATGACCACCTTCCTCTCACACTCACCTTGTGACTGAAACATTTCTCAGTGGAGAAGTCAGCACTGTTGGCGATCACAGTCTCACTGGGGAGGACGACATAAGCCACAACCTGGAATACTGGTGCTATCTCTGCTGACACTTTCAACTTGAAGGACACCTCGCCCTCAGTCACTGAAACAACAGATCAGCTGTTAATGGACAATAATCACATTCACAGATCAATAAAAATGCAGTTCAAAGATCAGTCGATCATGCTAACTTAAAGGGCTATATTAAGTTTTTTTATCTTATTTAGCCACCTGACTTATCTTGCACTTCAAACTGTTTGATTCCTTGCATGATGATGGCTCCTCTGGATAAGACCTGAGAAATGTGACAGAAAAGTACACAAAGAATGAGAATGAGTAATGTAACAGTGAAACCTAATTTCCTTTAAACAACAGATCACAGCACTGTCTGCTGTTCTGGTGTGTGGTGATTTGTCATTCCATTCAGTATTTATTTCAGTATTTAAGCGGTAAAGAGTCATTTCCTGTATCGGTGTCAAGTAGGGTTAGCCACTGAACAGATATAAATGATTTGATATGATATGATTTTCAAAAACATCTTTGCTGTGTCCATATTTCTGAAAGAACACAGGTGACAAGCTGTCAAATAGTTCTTCCACCACTCACCAGATACATGACATCCACAGAGCCCTGGACCTCTCCAACTACATTGTATTGGATGGAGATGTCTTCATCACTGTCACATGGGAGTGGTTTATCCTTCTTCTTCACTTGAAGGGAGCTGACAGGTTTTACATCCGGAGAGGGAGGTTGAGCCAAAGACAATGTGTGATGTCCAGTCTCATAGTGTGGAGTTCTATAAGTATCGTAGTCCACTGTGGGTTTGTTGGAAACCTAGATTATTTAAAAGAAACATTATTGTGAGTTAAAAAATGGAGTTTGTGAGTAAAAGTGAGTTTAGTCTTTACTTCCAAAGCAAATGTTTAGCTATAGAACTAATAAACAGTTCCAATATGGCCACTAGCTACTATGGTGGCATCTTGGTTGATGAAATTTTGTAGTTTTAGTTCTGATTCTTACGTGGAGCTTGATGTCCTCATTGAGGTCAGCTGTGCTAAATGAGAAAGATGCAACACCATTGCTGTCTGTTGTGAGGTTCTGTAGCAGATGTGATGACCACCTTTCACCTTTAATCAGGTACACTGGCATGTCAGGAATGGGGGTGTCATTGTAAAAGATGGCTTTAACCTGCGGAAGCAAAACGTTGTATCACTGACAATGCACATGGCTCCATTTGCACTGAATCACACTGAAGAAGTAAAGACCACATGGACTTACTTTTCCCTCCACATTTGATCCTTGGTCATAAATCTTGGGTGTGTCAATGAAGGACAGCTTTCCAATAACATAAGAAATCGAAATCATCTTCTCTTGTGGATGTGAAATACCTGTACAAGAAGCCTCATGTTACTATGTAAATGTCATGTTATATATATTCAATAACATAAGATATTATAGGACTTGCCTGTCCCCTCCTCCTCCACTTTGGTCTTCACATGCAGTGAATCTTGTAAAACCTTTTGGTCAAGTTTTGTGAAAGTGGACATCTTTAAGATAAAAGTGGCACATCCGTTTTTATCCGTCTGTAAAGTTCAATAAAATAAGACCAAATGAAATGAAAAGGTTAATTTCAAATGTTACATTAATTTTAAATTATCATTCAAACGTAAACAGGTCATAATATTTTTCAGCTATTTCATAACTTTCATGTTTTTTCAGTATTAACAGTTCAAGAGTGAAAGTTATGGAAACACATTCAAACATGCACATTATAATGTTCACTTAACTTACACTGATAGAGTTTTAATGATTAGATCAACACAGAGCAGGGACACTAAACTTACAAAATGTAAGTAACATAAGTTACATAAGTAACTTTAAACCCACATCAGAATATTTGATTTTCATTTTTCACGGAATACATAGCACCTTCATTTTCCTTTTACAATTTTATTCAAATTTATTGGTTGCGGTTGCTTAGGTCCATAAGTTGCTCGCTCCTCACTTTGTACAGTGTTACATTGACTGACTTGTTCAGGAGCTGCCAACTCTCACATAATGACCGTGAGACTCGTGCAATAAACCTTTTATATGTTTTCATGCCACACGTCCATTAACCTGCAGATTCATATTTGTCGCTTTCCTCCTGATCGTCTGAAATGCTGCACGGTGCTGCTTGTCTGTCTCTCTGCTGTCTGTGTCTGTCCGTCTCTTATTACTAGCGTCTTCTTACTGCCGTGGACATGTTTACGTTGGAGTCGATTGAAAGCTCAGTGCGTCTCATACAGACAGTGAAGGGATGCTCCTTGTGCGTCTGTATGAGACGCTGAAGGGTGTGACAAAGCGTCGGTATTTGACGAGCTGTGAATGAGAATGGGTTGGTTGACTTTGTCTGGAGTATATTTGTGTAAACAGCTCTCGTCTCTTTTTCTTTATCCTTGCTCTCACTGATCATACAGGACCTCTGGGCAATATTTCATTTAGCTGAAACTGTCAGAAGTTGAACTGTCTTTGTAGTCATCAGTAAATATTCAGTTAACACCTGACCACAGCACCTCTGAGATAATAAAAATTGAACTAATCCAAACAAAATAGTTCAGATAAGAACTCGTTCCCTCTCTTCTGTTTCTAGGCTGATTTTCTACTTTCTTTTTTTTCTGGACTAAATTATCCTGCAGGATTCAAAGTCTGTGAACTATCTGTTCACATAATGTTTCTGTTTGTCAACCCTCAAAGAAAGTAAGAAATGTAATGTTTATTCATTTTTCTATCTCTGTTGTATGCATGCACATGTTCAAGGCCCCTTAAAGCTGAGGGCCAGCCCTGTCTACAACCCTGCTCTATTTACGTTACTAGACTTTCTAAACTAAAAATGCATATGAATGCAGAATCTGTAAGTGAGGGACAACATTTTGACATCGAAAGCCGAGTAGTATTGACCGATCACATCTGAGTGATCTTTAGTTATATGTGGGCACACAGTATGTGTGGAGAGTGAAAGAGGCGGATTAATATAGCTCTTATCTTGTAAAGGAAGTGTTCAAATGAGGTGAACCTTCATCCATTATGTAAAATAAGATGTGAACCGCAGTCTTGAATGGTTGTTAAAACAAAAGCATGATGACATTTTACCCAGACAACATGATTAAACAGTTTAGCTCCAGTATTTCAGTATTAGCTAACACAATATATACATAGTGTATTCACACAGGTTTAGGTTTAGAGATTACGCTGTTGCTATGACAACTTTACCTGCTTTGTCTCCTTGAGGCATGGGGCAGTAATCTCAGGAACTCCCTCTGGATTTTCAGGTGTGACCATAATTGGATTATATCGATATCGAAGAGGTCTGTACACCTCGACTTCAACAGTGCCAGGCACAGGCTGTCCGTATGTATACCTTATTGAATGGACATAGAAAATCGTGTTGTTGAGAAGGAGACATTCACTCACCAAACTGGATCTATTTTAGGTGACTTAAGAGCGTAATGAGTCAATGAGAAAGGTCTTTTACGTACTTTGCACATACTTCAGCTTTGATTTCTTCCTGCTCAATAAATGCTTCATCAGCTGAATTTATTTTTACATCAAATTTGGGCAAAACTGGGGACAAAATGATTGTTAGCATTCTTTCTTCATTCAATCAGTGGACTGAAATGGATATTAACAAAAATAAACCATAACTTACCATATTTCTCCACCTTGAAGCTATGATGCAGTTTAACTTCACCAATCGACACAATAACCCGGTAGCTTCCCTCACGGGCCTCAGAGTTCAAGGAGTAAGACAGCTGCAATATTTTACCATTGGATGTTTCATTCAACCACTGTCCAATCCTGTTTTGGGCAGAATCCTGTTAAATGAAGTGAAATCAAATTATGATTAAATATGAGAGAGAACATGTGCATGCCACACTGAAATACATTCCATACATTCAAATACATACTTTTTTTTAATTTTGTAAAATAAATAAAAACTAAAAACTGTACAAATGATTGTGAAATCTTGAAATCATAGTCAGACATTATTATATTGGGGTAAGTTTAGTCTTGAGGTTACACTAAAATGTTGACCTCACAGAAAGCTTAGGCTCCGTGTGTCAGGAGGTTAATTTGCTGAATTTACATCGATGTCGTCTTACCTCAATTTCAATGATATCGTACTGCAAAAAAAGAAAGAAAAGCAATTTGTTAAAAGACAAGTTAGTTTATATTGTGGTCATCACAAAAAAATCAATGATATCATTGTGATGAGTGGTCAAAGCTCTGATGATCAGTGTAACAGGAAAAAAGACTTTCCACAGAGTATCTGTCATTCTGATTTACATTTTTGGGGCATTATCACTTCAAAACTTCTGCAACAGATGTTACGAAATAAGAAACTAGAGTTCCAGTTTGACAGATCTATTGCAGCATCAGCACATACAAGGTTACCTAAAGGGGCACTGGCTACTGGGGCAATGGTACCATTGACCCAGAGCTTCACCAGGAGCTTATTGATTAGAAACACAACTCTGATTAAACAGCACACATGTCAATCACCAATGTCAGTGAGTTTATTATGTAACTGACTCCACTAGCTGATGTGTATATTGTGATGTCACTAATATGTAGTTTATAAATAAAATTAGAGACCTTTTTTTTTTTTTTTTTTGGCCCTGATTCCAATCTGAGTGCTTAAATATTAGTTATCAACAATAGTTTGACCAAATACTTATGTCACTAAATATTGCTTAAAAATGTTTCTGACACACTGAAAGAACAGACATAACCACTGAGTCTGACACAGTACTCCAGAGTTCCACTACAGAAACACCCTGTTTGTACAGTGGTGTAACATAGTGTACTTTGGCTGAGCACTAACACCAGCTGCAGAGATCACAAATTTAACATTGCTGCTGTTGTTAATTTTGTGATCCATTAAATCAGACCCATCTTTAGGATCAGTTCAGGACACCTCTAAATGAGATCTAAAAGACAGTCCAAACACTCACCAGCTGATTGACAGGTCTGAACTTTGTGTCCATTGTGATGACTCTGAAGTGCACTGAGAGAAATGTGAGACAAGAGAGATTTCATGAAGCTTTCATTGTTAAACAGTTGACTAACAAATGACATCATTGCTATCAACCTTTACATTAGATAAGGTTAGAATAATGCATAATTCACATCTGGCTTATACATTACTACCTCTGTCATCTGTCAGCAGTATCAACCAATGTGAATGACTTCTTCAGCTACACTATATGTCTTCTTTTATTTGTTCCAGTTTATTGTGAATCTGAAACCAAATGTCCTTTTAGCTCAGGAGACATAATTAGCTATTAGCATTTTGCAATGTAGTCACAGCCCTGGACTTCCAGTGGGGGATAGTTTTGGACAGTCCTGTCATACCGTCTCAGTTTGTGGCTGTTTGTGACATTTCATGTTAATATCATGTCCAGCATGTGCTGCTCTGTGTGCTTTTAACTCATAAAGCAAGCTAATAGTAGGAACTACTTTTTCCCTACACTAACATGTTGCTTCTGGGCTTCTGGGCTTTTCATCTGTACTGTCTGTTCTGAGACATGCACAATTTATATCTCACTACCTGCGAGAGCTAAATTTGTGCAGTCTGGGCTAGCTTCACGACTGCCAGCTTACTGAAATATCATGTGTCATGTTAGTTAGTCAGAGCTGACATTTACAGTATCTATGAAGTGAAGTTTTGGCAAAAAAACATTTTTAGAAAGCAAAGATACATAACTATCTATAAACAATAATTTTACCGGTTTCCAGTACATATAGATGTCCACAAATTTTTTGTAAAGGGGAAACCTGTCTACATATGGTGCCATATTGTGTACAACATCATGGATAATCAGCTGAAGGTTACCTGTTTGTCCAGGGAGGTAGATTGGTTTATCAGTTTGGATGAATGTCATTGGTTTATAGAGTCTGATCATGACTCTCCTGACTTCTGTTGAGTGAAATGTATCGCCTCGTATGTCCACCTCAAACTTCTGCACCACTTCCTTCTGCAGTAAAGGAACCTGTGACGGAAAGATTGTTTGTAGACACCAAGAGAACCATTAACAAGTCTGAACTGAAAAATGGCTAAAACTGACCTTAAATGGAACACAGGTGTGAAACTCTTCACTGGACGTCATCTGGAGGAGGGTTGTGTTCTCCTCTTGAGACATTAAAGTGACAGTCATGATCAAAGTCTCGTTGGGCTGCAGGAGACTTGCACAGAATTTGGTCTCAGCTCCAGCTTCAAGAATCGCAGGAATGGCTACCATGTACTGCCTACAGACAAACACAGACACACAGCACCTCACTGGATCTAACATGGAAGAAACTTTGACCTAGAAGTTAATGCATCACAAAGTCATCATAAAGTCATGTAAATGCCCAGACACACGTTATTATTCTGTTAGTACAGGTAAAAACTTACGGTCCTGCCACTGCTTGACCCACAGACATCGAACTCAAGAAGACACAAAGTGTCCATGTCCACATGTGGATCCCAGGACGACCCATGACTGACTGAGATGAGCCTCTGAGTCAACATCTGTTAAATAGTCTTTGCTAAAATGTCCACACCCACATACATATACTCCCACTCATCATGCAAACCCAGATTTCCGGGAAAGTTGATAATTTACAGGTTTCAAGCTGTTTAATAAAATGTATAGTATTTATTACTGACTGAAATTAAAGGTCCTATATCAAACAGTTTGATATTTGATATTGATATTTTTAACCACCAACATAACCACATATTTAATGACAAAATCTGTTGTTCAATTCACTTATAGATTACATGTTTTGTCCTCCTCTTTTGTACAGTACCATTGCATTAATCAATGGTACTGTACACATTGATTAAGGTGGTTGAGCACTATATCAGGAGCTGTAATATGTCTGTGACCCTGTCTCAAAAAGAATAGAATTATAAGCTTCACACAGGTGTTTGTAGTGTAGATCCACTATTCATATTGTTGTACTTTAGATCTTGGGGATATTGCACACATTCCTTCTATAGTGATAATAGCAGGATATTTGGGGGTAGTCAACTGTTCAAACTGTTTCGAAATCATGCGTCAGGGTTACAGTAAGTCAGGTTCTGCAACACTGCCCTTTACCCAGTGTGGGATGTTTGATCTTGTCATGCAAGCAGCTTTTAATCTGATTACTAGAGCCAAAGTAGACTTTTTTCTCAGTAAGTAAATCTTTGTGAAGTCCTCAAATATTTCTCTTGGGTTACAACACAGTAAGAGATGTGCTTACTGTGTAAAATGGTACAACAACAAAACTTTAGATGTATCAAGATGTACCCACAAAGTGTGCTTGAATAAAACTATATGCAACCACTTTCTATGTCATTTTATGCAAATAATGTAAATTATAGAGCTATTATAATTGTTTCAACTCATCCCATCCTACCTTACAACACTTAAAGAGCAACTTCCAAAATGTATACTTAAACTTTCTTTTCCTTCCATAACTTTTAATCATTTGAAAAGTTAATGAAGGACTTTATATATTTCACAAGACATAAGGGTATGAATGGTATGAAAAATAGCCGTTTTGAACATTTCTTCCAAAATGTTTTTAACACCACACATCATACTGTATTACATAACACTAGGGAGTCTGTGTTCTTAAATCTGTCCAATGCACAATGTACAGAAGTAGGTGGTAGTGTTTCTAAGTAGTTGTGATTTAGTGATCTGGTATTTTTTCAGACTTTTAATATGTTATTGTGTTTGTGCAGCCTGTCAGGACATTGACTCCATAGTGTGAGGCACCTTTAATATACACAGCACCCCAGTCTGGGTGCACACAGTATTGTTTGTACAGTACTGCAGTCCACATATCTAACTGGAGGTACTATGCAAACAGTACAACAGTAAAGCAGTTTACAAAACAAAATATTGGCATTTCTCTGCTAGTATTGTGTTGTATTTGAATTTTCACCTTCATAAACACAAATTACATTCAAGATTAACACATAATGCACAGACAAACTGTTGGCCTCGGAGGCCACAGCTGGTTTTAGACTCAACTGGACTTATCCAAGTTATCTTGTTGTTACACTTGTCAAGTTTATTTCACTTAAATAATTTACTGACACAACATGCAGTATGTATACTCAACTTCCTGTGTAAAGTAATTTGGACTAGAAAAGATTACTTAAGTCTTAAGAGAACTGAAAAGACTTTGGTTGGACTTATTTCTTGTGTAGTTCTTCGGTCTGATGCTGCGGTGCGGGGAAACTTCGGTAGGGAATCCGCCGTAGCACCCGGGCATGACGGACCCCCCTCAGGGCCCTAGGAAAGAGAGGAGAAAAGGTGAAAGAAATGGGGTGGGCAGGAAGGGCATGCAGAATACGAGAGTGAAGGGAACCAGAGGGTTAGGAGGGTATTTATAGGACTGTCGGAAGTGGTGCGGTTGAGGTATGGTCCGGCTCCTGAAATTACACTTTAAGCTCCAATTCACTAGCACGGACCACAACATCAACAAGATACATTAAAATGATTTATTGACAAAATGAATGATTGAGAGTGAAGTGTGATCTCGTGTAGTTCTTCGGTCTGATGCTGCGGTGTGGGGAAGCTTCGGTAGGGAATCCGCCGTAGCACCCGGGCATGACGGACCCCCAAAACGCTTCTAGTTACTTGAAATGATATAGTGTGGATCTGAAGTCTGACTGCTCAGGTTCTGAAGGAGTGACTGGAGTAGTCTTTTATTGTCATTGTACAGTGGGGGTACAACGAAATTGAGGGTGCTCCCACAGAGCCACCGTGCACCACATAGAGAAAAAAAAAAGGACGTGACATACTGACAAACACAATGACAAGCAAGAAAGAAAAAAATTAGAAGTTTAGAAAAAGAAAAATTATTATAATATATACATCTGAAAAATATACCACAAAAAGTAAACTGTAAACTGTAAGAAACTGTGGAGGTAGTGCAAGGTCGTGCAAATATATACATTTATGGATATATACATTTATAAATATTAATATTACAAACAGATTTAAATATAAAGATGTGCATTTGTGCATTTGGCTGTAAACATTTTTGGTAGGAGGAGGTAGATGAGGTACTTAGTTGTTCGGGGGTGTTGGGGGGGGGGCGTTATCTGTCTGTGAGTGAGTGTGTGTGTGTGTGTATCCGTGGGTGTTAACAGTTCGGATGGCCCAGGGGAAGAAGCTGTTGGTCAGTCTGGAGGTGTGGGACTTGGTTGACCTGTAGCGTCTCCCAGAGGGTAACAGGTCAAACAGGGGGTGGGCAGGGTGTGAGGGGTCTGCTGTAATGGCCTTTGCTTTCCTGAGGCAGCAGGATGTGGAGATCTGCTCCAGGGTGGGCAGAGGGCAGCCGATGATTTTCTGGGCAGTCTTTATGACCCTCTGCACCGCCTTTCTGTCCTCAGCTGTGAAGCCTGTGTACCACACACCCAGGCAGTAGGTGAGCACACTCTCCACAGAGGAGCGATAGAAGGCCAGCAGCAGCTTAGTGTCCAGATTGTTCTTCCTGAGGACACGCAGGAAATGTAGCCGCTGCTGAGCCTTCTTCACTAGGGCCCTGATGTTGAAGGTCCAGGAGTGGTCAGCAGAGATGTGGGTGCCCAGAAACTTGAAGGTGGCAATGATGGAATGATCAGGAGATAATATGTGCCAATTGTATTAGTGTGTAACAGAGTGCGATTTTAGGCAGGGATGGACGACATGGGCGGACGACGTGGACAGGCGTTGTAGTGACTTGTCGATTAGTGTATGAGGACAGACTTGCTAAAGTGTTTATGGCGGAATAGCCAGAATACGGAATAGCTGTGGCTATTGGGGTAGATTTCGAAAAGCTGAGAAAGCAACTTGGCTTTTGCTTGCAAATTGTTTGGAACCCCCAAAATCGACAGACGGAGCAGCATCCCCGTGGGTGGTGTAAGTAAGACATGTCAGGCACTAGCATCTCTGTGCCGGAAACAAGGTTAGAGGATCCTGCTATGGATGTTTGAAGTGAACGGCTGTGGGCACTGGCATCCCGGTGCCAGGAGCCCAGTATACCTGCTGTGGTCATTCGAAACAGACGGCAGTGGGCACTGGCATCCCGGTGCCAGGAGCCCAAGCTACCTGCTGTGGTCGTTTGAAGTGGATGGCAGAGGGCGTTGACATCCCGGGGACAGGAGCCCAGGTTACCTACTATGGTTGAACGGTGGATTAACATTTACATTAAGTAGAGAGGGACACCCCTGTTCTGGTAGGAACTTGTAGGACGTTCCGCCAACATGGAACAACAGACGAGAAAAGTTTGGATTACCTTGAGGTGGGCTGATGAATGACTGTGGGCCCTGGCGTCCCGGGCCCCGGAATTCTGTGTTTGTTAAGAAAGGGTCATGACTTCGAATTTAGAATGGTTGCTAACCCAGAAGTGACGTGAGCGGTATGTTTGGTTTATTGTTCTGAACAAGTTAGTGGTTTAGCATGTTACAGCGCTGAGAGATGGGTTAGCTGCTCAGGTTACCTGATGCTTGAGCCTAAACATATTAGAAGGCTGTGTATGTGTTTGCTGCGTCAGAGGAAATAGGCTTGTTTATGAACCTACGTTGACCACGTGATACTGATCAGTCTTTAACCAGCTTCGAGCCGGTTAAGCTAGTATGAAGAAACCTGTGCGCTTCCAACTACTGTTTGGGTAGGTTTCTTAGTGCAGGCGCGGTACTAAAATGAAGTCTGGAGATAAGTCGGAACTTAGACCATGACACGCTGAGTGTCAAGTTTTGATTTGTCCCTTATGTTAAAATATTTCTACAACAATTGACTTGTGAAGAATACTTTACGGATACGTATACGTTTCATACAGTAAGTCTTCAATCTGTGCTGGACACAGCTTTATGCAATGTCGAATCCTCCATCGAGCTCACTAAAGCTTGGCTTGCAAAAATATTTGATACAGTGTCTCCCCTATATGAATGATGCCAATTATTAATTATTCAAATTATGAGATCTTTAGTACTCTTTCCAAGGTAACTGGAAGGGATGTGACTCCCAATGCCTTAGTGCGCGTTCAGACAGGGACAGGGAAACCGGCAACCGGTGGTGGGGAAGTGCGGTGCTGGGGGGGTGAGGGGAGCTGAGGTGGGTTGCTGTGGGCGTGTCTATACCTGCTGAATGTAACCGCTGTGAAACAATCAGGAAATAACGTTTTATTTCGCTGATTAATAACAGCTTTATCAAGGCCGGCGCTTGCTCTCTGTTATTGTTACTCTATGTCTCTCTACCAAAGCGCTCTCTCTCTCTCTCTCTCTCTCTCTCTCTCTCTCTCTCATTATATTTTGCGGCGTAAATTGCGAGTCGGACTCAGATGTAGAAGCTGGTACATGAAATAAACAAAGTGAGAACACACACACACACAGGTAGATTATCAGAGTTTAGTCCGTGAATCCACCTGGATAGTCTCTGCTTCAGAGACATTTCAGGCTGTCTGTGGAGGTCTGACCGATCTGAGTGTCTGATTGGCGGCCGGAGCGTGACGTGGGGCTCTGTTTTCCCAAAAGTTGAATTTGTTTCAACTTCTCTTGCCGGTCGCCGGTGAAGTTTTTTGCGGTGACGCCTGCGTTGTGGGCTGCCGGTGCGGAAACGCACAACCCTCCACTGAAATGAATTGAAAAACGCCGCCGGCGTCCGTTTTGCCTGTCCCTGTCTGAACACCCACTTAACTGCCCTGTTTGGTGTATGGCCTTTCCCACGTACTCTTTCCCCAGCTAAAAAGGACTTGATAGCATTCACAGCTCTGCTGGCCAGGAGGTTGATACTGCTAAAATGGAAATCCCCAGTCCCACCTACCTATACAAACTGGGTTAAGGAGGTGCTTTATTTTCTTAAATTAGAAAAAATTAGACTGACTCTGATTGATAAGGCTGTCTCATTTGAGAAGTCCTGGAATCCCTTCCTGTCTTACTGTATGTCAATAGCACAAGATGTCTGATCACTGTACTTAGGACTTAGTACTGCAATGCTGAGCTTGTGTGTGTTTTTTTTTTTGTTTGTTTGTTTGTTTCTTTTTTTTTTCTTTTTCCCCTTTAATTATTATTATTTATTTATTTTTATATTTTTTACTACTATTTTTTTTAATTGATATATATTTTTTTATTATCTGCCTATTTATTTGTTTATTCATTTATTTATTCTTAGTATTACTACTATTATTATTATTATTATTATTATTTATTTTATCTATTCTTTTATTAATTTATTTACTTGTTTACTTATTTACTTATTTACTATTTTATCCATCTTTTTTGTTTTTCTTTACTTTTCAACTATATGTGTCCATCTGTTGGGGCTTGGTGCCAGAGGGAGTGGGGTGGGGGGTTGGTATGTGTTCTGTGGTATGCTGAATTTACATCTGTAATTACTATTGTATGGAACACTATTGTTGGTTTGTTTTATAATTATGTAAAATTCAATAAACAGATTGTTAAAATACCACACAACAATACTATGAGGGTTTGCACACACCTCTTATTAAAGAAAATCAAGATGATAATGATGGTCTTATGATGGTTCAACCCTAACCTCATTCTGAATGTGAACGCAGTTCTAGTTACGAGATGACACCTTAATCATTGTATTCTATATTACCTCCATTATTATAGGTGCTGAGCTCCAACTGATCATTATTATCTATATTATATATTACCACTATATTGTGTTCAGATATACAATAAATATTATAGTTTATATTAATTTATCACAGTTTGACATTATGCTGCAGTAATAACCTCTTTGAAACGTTGAGCTTAGGTAACTACCTTTAATGTTTTATTAAAATGCTGCAAATAAATCATTTTATATAGTATTATTATCTTTATATAGATAATAATAACAAGGTTTTTTAAATTTCAGGTTGTTGTTATCTTAATGTTATTTCTGACATTATTTTCAGACAGTCAGTATGAAGGATTTTTAAACAGTATATTATTCATATTGGAACAAGCAGATCATTTGAACTATTTTTAATGTTTACAAAATACTAAAAAAAAAACAGTTTCATTTGACAAATCATTTCTGAATCTAAAAATGACAAGAGGGCAAATATTAGACGAAAAAATATTACAAACAACAGAAATAAATAAAAATAAATAAAGATTATTTTCTCACTGAATCACAACAATATTTAATCTTTACAGAATTCAATGTTGAGTCTGGCTCCGGGATTATAGTAATTAACTTGAAGAACAAGTTGCGTTGCGTTATTAAATCATGGGCCTGGATCACATTATCGATTCCAAAGCATATGCTGTGAATGAACTTTTACACTTGTTTAAACCAATGACAGTATAAACAATGGACAGAGCATGAGTGACGTCAACCATAGGTTTCCAAAGCGCTGTTTTGAAGAAATGGACGCCGCCACGTTAGCTGCTACTTCCACCTCCTAGGTAATCTAAATATCAGCAAAGATGTACATCATCGGCAGACCTAAGGCAGGCCAAATGACGTCTGGGTGCATAACTTTAAGCCTTAATATCATCTGAACTGGTGAGTTAAAAAAAAAAAAAAAAAAAAAAAATTAACCCGCCTCACAGTTGTCATGGACAGGGAATTTATCTATAGAGACAAAAACTGTTGCCTGAACCAGGCTGTAAACATGTTTATTTCTGCTGTGAAGTTGGACATTTTTGCTCACTTCTGCAACCTGTCTCAAAGAAGTGTACCACTCCATGCTGCTTTATACATTGGCTCAGGAAAATGCTGTGTTTTATACAGATAGAAAAACTGCATCTTCATAAACCTTATACATGCAATAGATTTGTGAGAACATGAGGTTGGCATGACTGATTAGAGGGCATTAACACTGTTTTTGTTTTTGTCATGAGGGTAGTGGGGAGGTGCAGGAAAGGACCCTGTTGTGGAGAAATTGCTGAAGTCAAAGGTCAATGGTGAGGTCAAGAGTTCAGAAAGTGTTCAGGAGCCTCTGATGTCTTATGCTGTAATATTTATTGACGCTTGGCCAAGGAGAATTAGAGACACTCTCAAAGTACATCAGAAGTGTCTGAGTCGGTCTCATATTCTCCCCAACTCGTGCTGGTGGATAGACTTTAAACCTCGAGATAACACCAACACTATACGCCCCAAATGAGACAAAGAGAATGTTTCTACCAAGGACGGTGTTATTGTCAACATATTCTAGTCTGGAGACACAGATGTCTGTTTACGTCAACGGCAAGCTTTCTATTATGTCTAAGCAGGCAGCAAGAGTCTCTTTGACCCTGGCCACCACAGTGTTGAGCTAGACTGGCACCTACTGCTCCCAGTCAAAGCCAAACAATTAGTACTGCCAAGGACCTCAAGGCCCACACGTGACCTTGTGTAACCTAAGGATAGAAAATTCCATAACAGACCCAAATGCAGGGAATTAAACAAACTTACTTTAACAAAAAGCGACTGGATGTCCAGGCAAAAACACAGAAACCAAAAGGCAAATAATCCAACAAACAAAACCCAGGAACCGGAACACAGGGATGAACACAGAGAGAACATGAGAGATCACAGAGAGACATAGAAACAAAAGGACAGGAGGCTCAGGGGCAGCAGAGGCGCCCCTCTGGAAGCCGGCAGAGAGACCGCCGGGGATGAAGGCGGAGCCCCTCAGGTGGCTGGTGGGGACGAAGGCAGAGCCCCTCAGGATGCCGGCGGGGACGAAGGCCGAGCCCCTCAGGAGGCTGGCGGGGAGGCCGCCGGCGGAGCCCTTCTGGAGGCCGGCGGAGGCGGAGGCGGCGACGGAGCCCCCCTGGAGGCTGGCAGAGGCCCTCTGAAGGTTGGCGGAGAGACCGGCGAAGAAGAAAGCGGAGCCCTTCTGGAGGCCAGTGGAGACGAGGGCGGAACCCCTCTGGAGGCCGGCGGCGGCAAAGGCGGAGGCCCCCTGGAGGCCACGGAGCAGGAGGAACTAGAGGCCCCGGAGGGAGTTGCGGAGTCGGCCGGGACGCCGACGGAGGAGCAGGGGCAACAGGAGTCAGCCGGGAAGCCGACGGAAGAGCAGGAACGGCCTCTGGAGTCGGCCGGGCCGCCGACGCAGGAACAGGGGCTGGAGTCGGCCGGGCCGCCGACGGAAGAGCAGGGACTGCTGTCGGCCGGGCCTCCAACGGAGGAACAGGGACTGGTGTCGGCCAGGCCACCGACTGAAGAGCAGGAACTGGAGTCGGTCGGGCCACCGACGGAGGAACAGTGGCTGGAGTCAGTCGGGCCGCCGACGGAGCAACAGGGAGTAGTGTCGGCCAGGCCACCGACGGAAGAGCAGGAGGGGCAGGAGTCACCCTGACCGCCATAGGTGAGGTGGGTCCACTCACCTAGCCTGGCAGCCAAAAGCTCCAACTGGGCCGCCAGTCCACCCATGCAATCCCTTATGGAGACCAGACTCTGGTTGGTGCTGGAGATGCACTCCTGGCGGCTCAGGAATGCCTCCTCAAGCCGACCCAGAGATGCCCGATCCATTTCTGGCTACACAGAACTCCTGCTGGGTCCTGAATTGGTCTGTCCGTTCTGTCACAAGGGTAGTGGGGAGGTGCAGGAAAGGACCCAAATGCAGGGAATTAAACAAACTTACTTTAATAACAAAAAGCGACTGGATGTCCAGGCAAAAACACAGAAACCAAAAGGCAAATAATCCAACAAACAAAAGACAGGAACCGGAACACAGGGATGAACACAGAGAGAACATGAGCGATCACAGAGAGACATAGAAACAAACAACCAAGAACACACAAAACCAAGCTCACACACAGAGAGAACGGACAGACAAGGAAACAAAGGAAACACAGGAACTAAATAGACAGGACTAATCAGACACAGGTGAAACAAATCAGGGCAGGTGCAAAATCAAAAAGGGCGGGAAACGAGACAGGAAGCAGAAGACAAGACAGACAGTGGAACTACAAAATAAAACAGGAAACAGAAACTCAAAACTATGACAGTTTTTTAGATATAAAACGCTTCAAATCGCTTGTGGTACAAACACTGACTTGTAATGTTATATCCTGAAATTTCCTATTTTCGTGTGTTTCCTGTTCAATAAAACACAATGCAGAATAGTCAGGGTGCCCATTCTTGCCCGTCTACTGCTAAAAGCTGCAACACTGAGGAAATGAGCATCAGAACTGGACCATGGAATATGGAAGAAGGTGGCCAGGTTTCATGAATCATGTTTTTGTTTACATTACGAGGATAGCTGGATGCATGTTAGCTTCAAGGTTAGCTGAAAGGACTATTGATACATCTCTACCTACCATTCAGGAGCTGGCCCACAAAAGATGCCAGTCAAGAGCTAAAGGCATCATCAGAGACTCCACCCACCCCAGCCACAGACTGTTTTCCCTTCTCCCCTCTGGCAGTCTGCAGACCAAGAGGCTTCAAAACAGCTTCTACCCCACTGTCATCAGACTATTGAACTCAAAATCCCACTAATTCTCAAATCAGACAGCCTAGTTCATTTTCAATATGTGCAATATCTTAATGTATTCTGCTGACATATTTATTTATGATCTGACTTATTTAACTGTTTTTTATATCTTCTTATTCAATTTATTCTGTGGTGTGTTTTTAATCTGTGAGTTTTTGCTCATAATTTCGTTTTACAGTGCACTGTGAAATGACAATAAAGAGATCTTTAATCTTGATTGTGCTCGCTTACCTGGGGAACACATGGCACCAGGATGCACTGTGAGAAGAAGGCGAGCCGACAGAGGCAGTTTGATGCTTTGGGCAATGGTTAGCTGGGAAACCTTGGGTCCTGCCATTCATGTGGATGATGGTGGTTACTCTGATACGTACCACCTACCTAAGCATTGTTGGAGACCATGTACACCTTTTTGTGGAAACGGTATTCCTTGATGGCAGTGGCCTCTTTCAGTAGTAAAATGCGTCCTGCCACATAGCAAATATTATTCAGGAATGGTTTGAGGAACACAACAACAAGTTCAATGTATTGACTTGCCTCCAAATTCCCCAGATCTCAATCCAATTGAGCATCTGTGGGACGTGCATACATGCACATACATCCATGATTAGTTCAAATGTAACGTGAGACAGTAAGTGGAGGTCAAATGAACGGTTCAAAAACTCTTACTCTCTACAATCATGGCTCCAAACAGGAAACATCAGAAAGAGAAGTGTAGATCAGAACCTCTTCAACACCAAATGAGCTCTGGTTCTTGAACCAGTTCTGTTTTAATTTTAATGTCTGTTAAAATAGTAGTATTTGAAGTGATTAATATTTTCAGAGTTGTTACGTGGTATAAAAAGCTTAAGAAACAATGGCCTATGCCTTTTTGGTCAGTATAACTTGCTTTAATTTGATTTATTTACAGTGTGTTTGAATTGTACAAGTTGAAATGACCAAACTAAACTAAATGAAACTACTCTTCACGTGAGTATATTTTTTGAGCCAGTAAATCTACTTTTTGCTTTATTTACTTTCTACAAAATCACTGTCGGACCTAAAGTTTCAGTTGCATTCATGGAAACACAAGGGCAGCATTATAGCATTGCTTGACAAAAATATTGTTATATAAAATTGTTGTTTTTTGTTTGTTTTTTGTTTTCTGTGGTGTATTTCTATAGCAGGCACAGTATCTGAAGATTTTCCCTGGCTTCACTTTCCATTCTTCAAGGCGTGGCTGTTTACTAATTTCTCTTTGGGGAGGGAGATCCAGGAAATGAAAACGTAATCTAACCAATATCCATTAGTCCTAATGCACTAATGACTAGAACATACTTAATTTCCAGTCATAGGTCGAAAAAAACACGCAGTTGCATGAGCCAAAGATGGAGTGATGATTGTTATGTAGATATTGTGCACTCAAAAGCTCTGTATATTTGACTTGGTGAAAATTAGTAAATAGATTGGCAGACTGGTACAGTAGATACACATCAAAAACAACAGAGAGAAAGATCCTATTCTGACCTCTTCACACATCACAGGTTTATCAGCACAGAAATAACTAACAGCAGCTACATGCAAAGACAGAACTGTTCCTCTAACTACTGCCCTCCTGAGACCAAGGCTGTTTACTACTGCTGTGATGCAGTGTGTGTTTGCCTGATCACCTTCACCACCTGCAGACCTTGCAGACTCTGCCAGATTGTTTAGTCTCCCTTGTGGTTCCAATGGACAAATCTGTGTCTTCTTCAGTTATTATAACTTTTTTTTTTTAACTCTTCCTCAGGATTCTGGCCTACCACGCCCAGCCCTGCTTTGGTATCACTCCCATCTCTGGAACTCAGCCACTACACCTCACACCGACCTTCCCCTGCACTATTCACTCTGTCGGATTCAACTTTTTAAAAATTATACTCCAATCATGTTTGCACTTGTGGTCAGTTTGTGTCCTACATTACAGTTACACTACTCTTTATATTACTTTTCCATTACATCCTACAGAACTGGTGATTGACTGAGATTGTATTTTTTAATCACCTCAACCTCTGTTTCCATCTCAGCCCTTTTGCACTTTGCCCTGCCCAGATGCACTGGGAGATACCCACACAGTCCATGTGCCCAAGACCTACCAGTTTGTTGTGCTTGTTGTGCCTGCAAAATTAAAATAAAGTCCCGGGTGTTACTCCATTTCAGTGAATCTTCGACCTAGAGTCTTGGTAACTTTCATGTTCTACAACCTATGGTGATGGACAGAAATAGCCTGTACAGGTATTGTTAGGGTCCTTAAACACACAAAATCTGTTTTTATTTTGTGACCACCAATCATAAGAAAGCTGAACATTCTCTGAGGCATCTCCTGTCCCCTCTTGGACCTCCATGGAATTTGCATCTACAAGCCCAGCCACATCTTCAGGGCCAGGAGGTGCGGACCCAACCAGAGATCCAACAGGTAAGTACATATGTGGTCTTCCTGCTCATTATTGTAATAGAGGTGTCTCTAATGGCATAACAGTGATAAGCACTTATGAAGTACCATGAAACACACCTCTCTTTCAAAATGCATCAAATGCATTTCACACAGCACTGACAGGTCCAGGGGACAGGTCTTTTGTGGTATACTCTTTTATGGGTAAAGGCCTCCTTTAAGATGTTTGTTGGATGCCTGAACAGCATCTGAAACCCCTCCCTCCCTCCACACTACCTCTTTTTGTAACTTAATCATGCAACCATATCTACTTTATGCAGGACTTCAGTCTGGTGAGCAAAGGTGAGAAAGCAGCAGGATTTGAACTTCTCTCTCAGGCTCTCTCTCTCTTTTTTCATTTGTCGATTTGTGGCACTGACTGGCACCATAGCCAGAGCAGCCGAGTCACATGGGTATTGTAGTATTTTAAGCTGTCTGCCATGCCAATATGACAGACAAAACATGATTTCTCAGAAACAAAGCTGATCACAGAATGTGATACTGTATATTATTATTTGTTTGAGAAAAGCACATTGGCTACAATATTCTGCACATCTACAGTAACTCAATAACAACAGCACTTTAAAGCTTTAAATCTTCCATCCAACCCTCCCACCCGACTCCACTCCAGCTGCTTTCCTCATCATGCCCTGCCCAGCCCATCACACTAATTCTATGATATCTGCCATCCACTGCTGCAAGTCACGGAAGAGAAAAGAACAAAAAGCAGATCAACGGTAAGACTTTCAGATACATTAACATTATATTACGCACACTGTTTTCAATAGTGGATAATCATTACGGTGGACGAGACCTGTTGGAACACAGCTGACCTTTAAATTGAAGGCTATTTACATGTTACATGCAGCATGAAATTAAGTTTAGAAATGGGTTTCTCTTCCTATTAAAAGTCTAATGTTTGCTCTTATTAAATTATTTAACGGCTTTTACAAGCAACAAGTTCTTTATGCATCGCTGCTGGATAGAGGCGGATCAATTACGATATCAAACATGGCATGTGTATTAATACAGATTTGCCTGACTTCATGAACACTTTATTCCTGATTGAGTTAGCACATCAATTTGTTACTCCTGTCATGATGAAATGACACACAGCATTTGTATGTATGTAGTCTGCTCACAGATGTTTTGTTTTTGTCAAATGTCACTGCCAGATGAGGAAAATGGACATCTCTTTGCCTCTTCTCTTCCTCTTCATAGGTAAGCTGACTTCAAATAATAGACAGGGTGTTTAATTTTAAACTATTATTACAATGATGTACAGTATGTGTAACTCTAGATGTATCATCATACATGATGCATGATGTAATGCAGGATATGAGCGACCATGGGCGAGTGAGTTTCAAGCTTTGAGATTCAGGAAGAGGATTACAACATTTTAGTGGTTACTGCTGCTTCTGTAATGAGCTCATCAATCAGCTGAACCAGCCGTAATCAGATTCGAAAGATTGGATTACATCACTGTTAGCCCATGGCCCTCTTTCACCCTCAGTCTTTACACTTTTGAGTTGTTTTTGTTGTTCTAGTTTGTATGTGTATTTTATTTATTGTTTATTCTATTTTATTTATTTATTTATTTTGCTGTTGTTGGTATGCTTTGTCTCTGATTAAAAATCATTTGATCAAAATTATAATTATTTCCCTATAACCTCTGATATAACAAAAGCTTCTCCTGTATGATGTTAAATTAATTAAGAGTAATTTAACATTTTGGGAATTACAGTCTATTGGCTTTGTTTCATAAAGTTTAATAAGATAATTAATGATATCATGGGTGTCACAGTGGTTAGCACCACTCACAGCAAGAAGGTTCCTGGTTCGAACCTCAGCTGGGGCCTTTCTGTGTGGAGTTTGCATGTTCTCCCCGTGTCCGTGTCTGTGTGGGTTCTCTCCGGGTACTCTGGCTTCCTCCCACAGTCCAAAAACATGAACTTAACAGGTTAACTGGTGACTCTAAATTGTCCATAGGTGTGAATGTGAGTGTGAATGGTTGTTTGTTTCTATGTGCGATGAACTAGTGACTTGTCCAGGGTGTACCCTGCCTCTCGCCCAAAGTCAACTGGGATAGGCTCCAGCCCCCCTGCGACCCTAGTGAGGATAAGCAGTTACAGATAATGTATGTATGTATGATATCATATGAATAATAATAATCATCTGTGAATTAAGTTCTAAGCAGAACCAAGTCTACCATCTACCACCATTAGTCTAGCTTAACTGATGTGAATGACGTGTGAATTTGCATTTACTTTGTATGTAATCTCATCGCATGGAAAATTCACATCTCTTTCTGTGTGAACACAGAATATTGAATTACTAAATAGGCCTAAAGAATGACATGGTTTTTACAATACAACAACCTGTCATCTGATTGCAGATTCAACTATTCAACGTTCTGGGGATTTCGGCATTTTTACTGCTTGCTCCACCAAGAACAACCACCTCAGGTTCAAGCTTTCCACTCATTAACAACATGACACACATTCATTACACTTATTTGGTATAATTTCCTGTATGTTTTGACCTTCAAAAAACTAACCACAACATTTTGATCCACTGAAGGTTGGACTGCATTTATGCACACTGTCCACAAACTCCACCCTTCTTCTGTGAACTTATGACATCAAACGGATCCCTGCTGAATAAAGCATCTAACGAGATGTGCAAGTTTACCCTCCCAGAGTCTCTATGGCCCAGCAATAAAACCATGATCTTCAACTGCACACTGAAGCGAAAAAAGAGGCAGGAAGTGAAGCATATCACCATAGACGCTCAACGTAAAGGAAAGCGTTTGTATTACTTTGCCTTTGTAAAGACAATTCAATTCTTACACACTAAAAATACTGGGTTAAAACTGACCCAGTGTGAGGTCAATTTAACATCCACACTCCGTTGGTACTAGATAAAATTATGTGTCGGTGCTATACTGAACCCATACTGGGTTGATTTATTTTATTTCTGTGTACTTGTCTTGTTAAGCATTCACACTGTTATCAGCATTGTCTTCCCAACATCCTTGGATTATTTGTTATTTATTTTAATATAAAAATGTTAATTTTTCAACCCATACAAAGCTTTTCTAAAACAGATAGTACATGAAAAAGGGGCCACAATATACAGTATATACTGTATATTGTGGCCCCTTTTTCATAATAATAATATAATGTATATAACACATTATGTAGTTGCATTATAGCTTAAATTGCTATCTCAAACTTTCTGGACTGTGGCTCCAAAGTGGACATATAAATCAGCTGAGGCACCCCTAGATATGGGGTTACAATGCTGACCATGAACTACAACATCCCTGCTTTGAGTCTGTACGGGGACCCCAACAGTTAAATAGAAAAAAAATGAGTCAGCTGACTTTGAATGCATGTTGTAAAACCAACTATGTTTATTGAACTTGTCAAAACAATAAGCTTAAATCCATAGTCTATTCTCTAATGTCAGAAATTGAATATAAGAATGTTTATAATGTTAATATATATAGAACAAACAAACTAAACACTGGCTCTAGATAGGGCCGTCCACATTTTCCACAAGCCTCACAGTCACTGTAGTTTGTAAAAGGGACGGGTGAGGCAAGGGATTGCAATCTTCAACTTCAAAGCTCAATGCTATTAATCCTACACACTATATTAAGTTAAATCAATGACTGTTCAGTCATGCTGACAACTTGTATGTACAGTTCTGCTTTGGTTTACTTTGGTTTGAAGAAAGAACTTGAAGAGCTGTGGCTGCTGTTGAAGCCAGTCTATACCACAGTAAATACATAGCCAACACACGAGGGTGCTCCCAGATTTTAGTGACTGAACTAACATTTATCATGATTGCCACTACCAAAACATATCTTAACATGTGTTATTACTACAAAATAAAAAGATTTTTGGAGAGTTTAACCTCTCAAACAATGCATGCTTCAGAGTCTGCTGATGATGTTTATTTCATTCAAGTCATGTTTATAAGTTCTGAAGTGGTCTGCAAATAGAAACTAGAAATTTCAAGTTGAATAAACTTAAAATGAATTAAACATATATTTACAATAAGTTAATGACAAAAGATAAGTTGATTTAGCTACTGTAAATTCCTATGCTGGACTGTCTTTTGTTATGTGTAGAAATTAAAAAGTAAAATGTTCTGTATCAGTAACACCACTGTTTGGGTACATGCTAACATAGCAGAGTAAAAAGGTGCAGAAAATTAGTGCTACTGAATCTGATCTCTCTCTTTCTATCTCACTTTCCTTTCAGAACGCATCAAGCCTTGTCCTGCCACCACAGGCTTACTGCTGCACCGAGCTCCAACCTTACTGTGGCCTGTGGTGATGCTGTCTTTGTGGAGAGTCCTCATTACAGACAGCCAGACAACATGAGGGATTGATTGTGGAAGCTCTGACCAACTAAAATACCACATTGCCCGTCTCCAGATAAATGTGTGGGTCTTGTTTTATTTTAAATTTTGCTCACAAAAATGCAAGTAATTTATTTGAAAAAGTAAATGTTAAGAAGTGTCAGTGATGATTTCAGTGTTGTACACAGTTTGTGTGATCTCCAGAGGTGACGTGCCTGGAGTTGCTATAGGTATGTATAGTGATATATGGCACACTTAAGATTCCCTGTATAATCATCAATGTTTATTCATACCATAAGATTCCTTATTGATTTCAAATTCAAGTTTTCAAATGCATATTCTGCTTATTCTGCTAACCAATACTCAAAATTGAGATCACCTGCCACAAAAGCCACCTGCCATTGTTTTGTTACCTTATTACATAACCTGCTTGAATGAATACCAACTGAATGTCAGTTTTGGAAATGTCCGAGGTAATTATTCTATAGTCTTTTATTGTAACATAACATTTCACTGTCCATAGTAAAGGATGATGACATTACGGATAAAGGGGCCCCAGGGCAAGGTCATCGATGCCTGGACCCACTTTGCTTTGTTTTAACAGTATGAACAGGCAATGTGTAATCATGCCAAATATAGAAACACCCTAATCATACTTTAATAAACATAGTGTGTTCTGAGATGTCAACCTCTGCAATACCAATCTAAACACAAAGGGATGCCATGATTTGATCCATTCAGGGTGTCATGCCAATGTCAGGATTTTGTTGTGGTAGCATGGAACTATCCCAATAGGGTCAATGGCTGGTGTGGGAATTTTCTCTGATGATGAAGCATGCCCTCTTGAGTTTGACATAGTTTAATGTCCATGATGGTGGGGTCTTTTACTTCGAACAATATTTCTCCATTGTAGTGCTACTTTTATTGAAATAAAAGATCTGAATGTTTTACTGTATATATAAATGAGAAATGTACGAATGGAATAAATATATTTATTTGTTTAATTATGCATTCAGTAACTAATTTATTTATTAGTTTACATTTTTTTTATTAGTTCATTCAAATATTTATTTATTTACTTTGTATTTATGTCAGCATTTATTAATATTTTGATGTTTAAATTGCCTGCATTTATTTCTGCTTTCTGTAAAACATTCAGAATAGACTTAAATAGAATTATTTCTCTTGTTATGATTTTCCTCAGCAGAAGAGAAATGAGTCATGTTTATAAAAGCAGTTTCCCTCTGGTTCCTCCGCACTGGTTTAGCTCAGAGGTTACTTCGACCATCAATCCTCTCTGAAGGATTCGCTGATCTCCATCCCTCCCCGGGATCGAACCTCAGGCGCTGTCCAGTGTTTTTGCTGTCTTGTTTAAGAGGACCAACAGCAGCATTGATATGGTGTGTTTCCTGCTCTTCCTGGCACACTGGTGTAGCTCAGTGGTTGCTTCACTCCTCTTATCTTTGTGATTGTATGGTTCAGTCCCTCCTTGCGATCAAAAATGTTTTCTCCACCCTCTAGTCTGACCTGCTGTTTTTCATACTGGTAAATTCTGTCAAATAAACACCACAATCACATTGAGTAAAGCTCTCTTGAGTTTGGCCAATAAAGGTGTAAACACTGCAGTCACTGAGTGTGTGTTTAACAAAGGACTAATCATTACACCCAAAAATTTTGATCAATAGCTGTCAGCTGTGAATCCAGATGTTTATCCAGGAAAGACAGCTGTCAAACACGCCCCACTGTGCTCTGTAAAAACGTTGTAGCTATGATGCATCATTTGGCCTATTATACTGATTAATTTATGTTATACAATGCAAATATGCTTCAAGCTAGATTACAAAGGCCAGTCAGGAGTTTTGGTGGTAACATTATGTCCAGTATAATTGTCTGTTATCTGTATGAGTGGATATGGGGAGTTATCTTTAACTTGCAAAAATAGAATAAAGGCCTATCAGCATTACTCAGTTATCATTATAGAGTCCATGATCACGCCAGGGGCAGGCCAAGAACTGGACTCTGAACCACTTTGTGTGTGTAAGGATCTTATGAGTGAGGATCATCTGAAATACTTATAACAACTAATGCCTTATGCTGTAGATGCATTGAGTGTGACCATTTATGGACATAGAGTAGTTGTGTCACTGTCCTGAGGTCATATAGATGAGCCAGCGAGGACAGCTTCTTCAGAATTGAAGCGCCATCATGTCATGATAAGTTTATTGATAAAATCCTCCATTCTCCTTGTTCAAGCTTCAATGAAGCTTTCAGCATCTTCATAAGACATCACTTCTTCTCTACTGACTGACCATTGATGAAAAAAATCCACAATAATAATAATAACAATAATAACAATAATAATAATAATAATAGGTGTATATATATATATAAAAACACATCCTTCCACACTGGTTTAGCTTAGAGGCTACTTCGACCATCAATCCTCTCTAAAGGATTCGCTGATCTCCATCCCTCCTCGGGATCGAGCCTCGGGCGCTGTCCAGTGTTTTCTCTCCCTCTGCTTCAAACTTTTAGTCAGGTGTTGTTTAAGAGGATCAGAGCTCAGTTGCAGCAGCAGAACAACCTCATATAAAAATATGTTATTTCATTTTTAGTCACAACCGGAAGAGCTGAATGTTTCCAGCTTGACGCAAGTGATTACAGACAGGCTGCGTGACAGTCGGGAGAGTTCACTGTTGAGGCGGGTATCGGCTGTGTGTCTGCCCGTGTTATCTTCACACAGTGTTCACAGTGTCCACATCACGCATACGTACGTGACTTCAACACAACCTGAGAGAGACCACAGCGTCAAAATAAACGTGTGCCTCCGCTGTTTTATCACAGATACTCTGATCCACTGATTTATCCAAAGAAGTGTTTATATGTTCATGGACCAAGCTCAGACAGCTTTACTCAGTCTAACAGTGGTGGTTATGAGAGTGTTCAACAGAATGAAAGACAGCGGGTCAGACCAGAGGGAGAGAAAACACTGGACAGCGCCCGAGGTTCGATCCCGGGGAGGGATGGAGATCAGCGAATCCTTCAGAGAGGATTGATGGTTGAAGTAACCTCTGAGCTAAACCAGTGCGGAGGAACCAGAGGGAAACTGTTTTTATAAACATGACTCATTTCTCTTCTGCTGAGGAAAATCATAACAAGAGAAATAATTCTATTTGTCTATTCTGAATGTTTTACAGAAAAAAATAAACCTGTAGCAGAAATAAATACAAGCGATTTAATACAAATGTGCATATACACGAAACACTGTTTTTTTATATATATTAAAACATGTATTTCTTTCATTTTAAATTGATGTATTTTTTAAGTTGAACAGCCAGTACACCTCACTACTATCACCTCTTTAACTTAAGGACACAGTTTGACTTTCCACTTGGTGACGGTCTCCCTCTGGTGGTCATCTGATGATATTCCTGCCCTATTACAGTGATAGTTTGGTGAAAAATGTCATGTCAAACTTGCTAAGAACTGTTTATAATAATAACAACAACAATAATAATAGTAATAATAATAACAACAATAATAACAACAACAACAATATTATTATTATTAATAATAATAATAATAATAATAATAATAATAATAATAGGTAATAGGGCAGGAATATCATCAGATGACCACCAGAGGGAGACCGTCACCAAGTGGAAAGTCAAACTGTGTCCTTAAGTTAAAGAGGTGATAGTAGTGAGGTGTACTGGCTGTTCAACTTAAAAAATACATCAATTTAAAATGAAAGAAATACATGTTTTAATATATATAAATAAACAGTGTTTCATGTATATGCACATTTGTATTAAATCGCTTGTATTTATTTCTGCTACAGGTTTATTTTTTTCTGTAAAACATTCAGAATAGACTTAAATAGAATTATTTCTCTTGTTATGATTTTCCTCAGCAGAAGAGAAATGAGTCATGTTTATAAAAACAGTTTCCCTCTGGTTCCTCCGCACTGGTTTAGCTCAGAGGTTACTTCGACCATCAATCCTCTCTGAAGGATTCGCTGATCTCCATCCCTCCCCGGGATCGAACCTCGGGCGCTGTCCAGTGTTTTCTCTCCCTCTGGTCTGACCCGCCGTCTTTCATTCTGTTGAACACTCTCATAACCACCACTGTTAGACTGAGTAAAGCTGTCTGAGCTTGGTCCATGAACATATAAACACTTGTTTGGATAAATCAGTGGATCAGAGTATCTGTGATAAAACAGCGGAGGCACACGTTGATTTTGACGCTGTGGTCTCTCTCAGGTTGTGTTGAAGTCACGTACGTATGCGTGATGTGGACACTGTGAACACTGTGTGAAGATAACACGGGCAGACACACAGCCGATACCCGCCTCAACAGTGAACTCTCCCGACTGTCACGCAGCCTGTCTGTAATCACCTGCGTCAAGCTGGAAACATTCAGCTCTTCCGGTTGTGACTAAAAATGAAATAACATATTTTTATATGAGGTTGTTCTGCTGCTGCAACTGAGCTCTGATCCTCTTAAACAACACCTGACTAAAAGTTTGAAGCAGAGGGAGAGAAAACACTGGACAGCGCCCGAGGCTCGATCCCGAGGAGGGATGGAGATCAGCGAATCCTTTAGAGAGGATTGATGGTCGAAGTAGCCTCTAAGCTAAACCAGTGCGGAGGAACCAGTGGGAAACTGCTTTTA
Organism: Argyrosomus regius; assembly: GCA_946959425.1. Taxonomy (NCBI): domain Eukaryota; kingdom Metazoa; phylum Chordata; class Actinopteri; family Sciaenidae; genus Argyrosomus; species Argyrosomus regius. The sequence goes on along the minus strand of OX336889.1, from coordinate 28,982,698 downwards.
TAAACCCATTTTAATTTACTATTCTGAAATAAAACAAAACCAGTCTTGTTGCTAATCACAGACATACAGACCGCAATAATCCACTAAAAATGTATTATATGAATACTAATTCATCTTATGTGTTATTAAATGTGTTATTAGTGTTATATAACTCATAAATATGAGTGGCACATCACAGAAATTGTAATTTAAAGGTTTAACTTTCTGTTGAATGAATATTAGGAAGTTATGACTGACTAAAATATTTAATTCTGTGAAAGTGTAAATTATATAATAAAGATATTATATTTTTCTATAGTAGTTTAACCTTCTCTAACCCTAATCCAAGCTACAGGATTCAGTTGGTTGCAGTCTGCACCGTCATTGCTAGATGCCGCTAAATTTTACACACTGGACCTTTAAATATTTTAATTTGAATTAATAAATAAAAACTAATCAATGATTGAGAGTATAATTAAATGTAGGTATTTATTTATTCAAATCTGCCTTAATAATTATACCCATATAGCAATATTTCTACTTTTATTTACATACTCTATTATTCTATTATAAAATATGCAGCTTTAGTATATTAGGACAGTGCACATACTAATGCATGGTCCCATTTTACTGTGTACTTCATAAGATATTATAAAGCAAGAAGCATATCAGCTAGGTTTTTCATGATTTCAATTGTACAACAGTTCTTTTGCAGTGTAGGCTGTCATCTACTTGCTGTAACCATAGACTGTATGCAACCGGCTGTACTTCAAGACACAATAATTCCTTTAATGCAACATCTCCGCCGAATATGTGGCAGCGCAAACCACAGATCTTGGGTCAGATATTCATATTGTTTTGCCTGTAAAATGTACGTTCAAGAGTTATCAACTGATCTGGAAGCGGGTGGATTTATTTACTGTTTGCGCATGCGTGTAGCCGACACCGACGCTGGTCTGTTGACAAATATCGGGGGAGGGACCACTGCGGCGTAAGTAGATCTTTGTTCAGACTCCAATGTATTCCACATAATGCGGCTCTGTGAGCATTATTTAGGCCGGTACGTGTCGATGGTATCTGCATATGTTTATTAATGCGGACAGTGCCCCCACGAAGCCAGCGGAAAGGAAAGCGCTTTGTTAAACATCTGTAAAAACCGCTGGGGCCGAGTGACAATGTAGCAGAGAGGTAGGATCCGTGTCAAACTAGCAACAATAAAACTAACGAGTTCCGGTGTGAATCCCCATAGCAAAATACGACTTTACATACATATTAAAATCTGAGCAAAAGCTGAAATACATAACGTCTACTGGAATTATTTTGAAGTAAACAAAAACCTGCCTCCGCAATAATATTTTTCATCGCACCTTTGACTTGGTACCGTCTTACTTTATGCCTTTTATTTTGAAGGCGAAGACCGTTAGTTTCCGTTATCACCCATGGTAACGTTCGCTGTGACTCAGCTCGCACAGCCGCACGGCTAGCTACCAACCCTCTCTCTTCTTACACCGCTCCGGGTTTAATCTTCTGCTTCAGCTCCACTGTCGTTTAAAGTCCCGTCGATATTAAATACTGCGTCGTTTCGAGCAAAGTTTCTTCCCGCCTTTTTTTTGTTAAACTTATGAACTTGTGTCACAGTCTGGCTGTGGGAGAGAGAGAAGGCGGTCTCCTCGTCCAAGACTGTCGGCAGAAATGAAGAGGTGAGTGGGACGATAACATGCGCCATTGTCAACTAATAACAGCAAAAAAATACGTTGATATGCTGCCACGGTCCACCGAGCAGCTAGTTCATTACGTAGTTAGTTAATTGAACTCCAACATGACTCTGTTGTGTTTCCATGTGTGCAGTCAACAGAAAAGCCCTGAACCAGACGGGAGTGTTGCCGTCAACGAGGAAGGTAACAACACAGACGCCTGTTACAGCTTATTAAATACTGTCAGTTTATTCAGTGTTGTGTTAAAGCAATATTTTAATATTTGTATGTGTGCTTTCGGGTCAGACAGCTCAGTTTCAGACACTTACTCACATATGTCATGTGTTTCCGTGTCTATAACACCGTAAAGCAGCTATGGGTGTCTGTACTTAGTCATTTCAACCATGAAAATATGCTTCTGTGTGCTTACTGTGTATGAGTTCCTTTCACTCTCTCCAGTTTGTTTGATAAAATGGTTTGAAGTTGTCCCAAAGCTCTCCTTTTCATGAGCTATTTATAATTACTGCAATATTTTAACTATAACTGTGCTTTTTAAAGGGTCTGTAGCCACAGCGGAGGACCCGGCAGCTATTGCCACCATTCAGTCTGCTGCCACCTTCACTGACCAGCCCATCAAATATCTGTTCAAGACGGAAGGAGCAGGGGGGCAGGTAGGAAGAACGAACATCTGTTAACCTGTGAGCCCCCCCCAGGCTGTCAGGTTTTATTCTGCCCCAATCACTGCAACAGATATGTCGTTGTTGCAGGTTTCCATGCAGACTGATTTAATGAGTTTGTATCTTGTCTGTGACCTCACATTTCTTCATCGTTTATTGTGCCAGTATGTCAGACGTCTCAGTACTCATGTGCCATTTCATTTAGGGGAGACCTAAAAGCAGAAGTCAGATTTAGATTCTTTGTATGTGTATGCTCTACACATCGTGTCACCTGACTGATGATGCGTTGTGTCCCAGGTGACCTACAGAGTGATCCAGGTGTCAGATGGCCAGTTGGAGGGTCAGACAGATGGAGCTGCGGCAGTAAGCCTTGTCGCTGGTTTCCCCGCGACCACTCAGGCTGTCACACAGGTGAGGATCAACAGTGCAGCAGCAGCACGACCATGAGATGCTGAACTACCCATTAGGATCACTAAAACAGAACTTCACGTGGTGTGTTACTTTGTCACTGTGTTTTCGGCTCCATTTTGTAGTGATGTCCTGAGCTCATCCTAAAGATCAGTGTCGTGGCCAATACAAGCACATTTTAATGGTATCGGCCAAAATAAAGCACACCCGTTCTGTAGTAAGGGTGTTATGATTCGATTAGATTCAAACATTTTTCTTTTCATCACTGACGGCTCTGCTGCTGTTAAAATATCGAGTCACTAGATGGCAGAAGGGTTCTTCACAACAACTCACCTGTAAAAACTGTAAGAATCATCAATCCTGTATGAACTGAAAGCTTATTTTGATCGATTTTTCAAAATATGGTCGATATTGTGACACCTCTAATCTTCTCAGCCTGCTGGACCTGTTGCCTGTTTCAAAAATAAACTTGTTAAAGCGCTGTCCGCAGCCGCCGTCTGTACTCAGCCTCAGATGAGAGAAGAAGAAGAAGTCCCCGCCATGTGGACCTGGAGTGTTTTTGTAGTTCTCACAATTCCAGCATCTTCTGTCCAGCTGATGATGTCACATCAGTTTCAAGAGTCACGCTCTTCCAGTTAAATGTTCACTTATGTCAACAAAACGGTCAAAAACATATTGATTCTTATTATCAGGTGATTATACACTAATGAAAACATAGTTATGAATATTAATTGCAGAGAGCGCTGTAGATCTGACACACCGGACCTCTTACTGTGGGTGTAGACAAGGCCACATGTTGAACGGGTTCAGTTACACCCCCGTCATCAGTTGTAGGTGGTGTCGAGCAGTTATTACAAGTCAATGATTAACTGATCTCCACCTCTGATCTGGAACGAGGCTTAATCATGGCTGCTGATGCTTTCTGTTTGTCAGTGCAGTAACTGTTCTATTGGACCAAGATGCCTGTTTACATTGACACAAGTGCATCTTTATTAGACAGTGACAGATTGAGAGAGACAGGGTGCCCACAAAAGCAGTTTTTATATTTCTGTACATTTTTTCATTGCCTTTATTTGTGACTATAGTAGAAGTTCACAGTATACAGCATTGTTCTGTTATTTAAAGTTACGTCTGTTCCCATATTTCTGCTGCTGTGTTCTCATGTGGAATCAGCAAAGACCCTCTTATTTTACAGATAAGAACACATTTTTGTGGTAAAACTCTTATCAGAATCAGAATCACTTTTATTGCCAGGTATGTGAACACACACAAGGAATTTGACTCCGGTTTCACTTAGCTCTCTTAGTACAAACAGATAAAAAACGTAGACATAAACAAGAACAAAGACAAAAACAAAAACAAAAGCTATGTACATGTAAAAAGGTACACAATAAATACACAAAAACCTAAAAAGTACGAGAGAGCGCAGTTCCGAGGCAACTGTCCGCGGCGCCATCTTGGTCTTCTCACAGCTTATTGGATGTTGTTTTATTTAATGATGGTTTCTTCCAGTTTCCACAGCAGTAAGTGTCTCATGCCCTTTGTATGTGTTGACTGAAGACTAACAGTGGACTTTACGTCTTCTCTGTTTCAGGCTGTGTTCTCTCAGTCTGAGGGGTTGGAGGGAGACGGCAGCACTGAGACGCAATACACCTACTACCCCGCCACCATCGCAGACGCCACCACCGGCACCATGGTGACCACGGTGCAGGCCTCAGACACGCTGCTGGGCCAGACCACACCCACGGGTAAGCACGATATAAGGCCGGGCTTTAAAATAAAGTAATAGATTATTGATACATTTAAATAAGTGCTTCACTGTTATCAGTCGTATTCTCAGCAGCTGACTGTCGGCTTTTCTTTTACAGGGCAGCTTTATGTGATGATGTCACCCCAGGAAGTTTTGACGGGGTCCAATCAAAGGACAATCGCACCTCGCACTCAGCCATACATAGCGTAATTGTTGCATCAAATTAAAAACGATCCATTTTATCGAAATGCTGAAAACCTTTAAGTTGAGCCAAACCGCCATCTTTGTTCGAATCTGTTTTCCAGAAAACAAGATGCTCCTCGTGGTTCCAGAGACGAGAAACGGCGAGCGCAGCACAATGAAGGTCAGCGCTCACATCCAGTGTGATAAGTCGAACACAGAGCTGCATTTTACAAATATCTGAGTGGATGTGAATGTCAGGGTAAGAGTCTCAAACTCCCATGTTGTTCCAACAGTTGAGCGTCGGCGCAGGGACAAGATCAACAACTGGATTGTACAGCTGTCAAAGGCCATCCCAGACTGTAACATTGACTATACCAAGACCGGACAGGTGAGATCAGCTCTAGACTCGCACCACAAACTTCACATAGTTAGATTAGAAAAGACTGAGAAAGAATGTCCTCTCTTTGTTTCAGAGTAAAGGAGGGATCCTGTCCAAAGCCTGCGAGTACATCAAGGAACTCCGACAGAGCAACCTGAAGCTGGGGGAAGATATCAGCACTCTGGATCGCCTCAGGATTGACAACCAGCTACTGAGACAGGAGGTACGTCTGCATGTGTTTGTCGGTCAGACGTCAAGTGTCATTACTTGTTGCTAGTGTACAAGAAATGCCATTTAGATCTCAGTCCAGTGGAGAGAAAGGAAAGGGAACAATGTGGAGTTGCTGATTTCTACACTCTGCTCTCTGAGTTGAACTAAACTCATGGAAATGGGTTTGTGTGAATGTTGATGTTATTTATCCTTAAAACACCACAGAAATTGGTGAGTAATATTAATATTATTTATATTATGGTAAATGGACTGTACTATAGCGCCTTTCTAGTCCTCTTCAGCCACATCTTACATCTTTGTGGCTGACTCCACAGTCAGACTGTGAAGTGGTAGTTAGATCACTTCAGGAAGAGAACAGTGGTCATGTGACCTACATGTGTTTGCTCAGTGTTAGATGAAAAAGTCTAATCAGTCTAGTTATTACTAAGTTATTACATTATTGGACGTTATTACATTATTGGTTGCTACACTAATGTTGCCTAACGGTTAACTAATGTTAAAATTGACTAATTGTTGCAGCTGTAATTGATTTTAATGGAGCAGAGCCTTGCAGAGTTGGCGTTGTGTCTTTCTTCAAAGTATTTTTGGAGCAGCTGAAACAACAATTTGTAGGTGAAGATAAGATGAGAGAAGATGCAGTAGACTTTAATGATCCCACAGCGGGGAAAATTCACTTGTCACAGCAACTTGTATACACAAGGTGGATAAGAAATGACTCAGAAATAAGAAATATATAGAATACAAGTCATAAAGTTGTGCTGGTGTTAGAGAGTCTGACAGCTGTTGGAATGAATGCGCTCCTTCTTACACGGTGGGAGACGACGACAACAACAACACGTTTTAGATCATAAATTTTATTTCACTGTATATATATTTCCAACAGCAGTGTTTTCCTGATGGATTAGCAGCAGGATGCCACTTCAGTGTTCATCTGGGATCTGTCTGTTTAATTCTGTGGAGCTGATAGCTACATGCTAATTAAAGACCAGTTATCAGCCCAGTCTAAACTTTCTACAGCTCAATGTGTTGAACATAAGTCATTTTATTTTACTACTGTATTATGTGTGTTGTTGTTGTTCAGGTGGAAGACTGGAAGTCCAAGAATCAGATCCTGAGGAACCTGCTTCGACAGCACGGCATTGTGGGATCATCCAGCACAGATCCCCAGTGAGAAGTTTGTTGCCAATGTTCAGTTGGAGCTATTTGAAGACAACCACGTATGGGCCAAAAGAGTACTTGAAACACTTTGAGATACTTTGTTTGTGGTCAAGTGTGCATGAATTAGGGGGAAATAATGGAACATTAACATTAATATTCAAATCCAGCTTCTTTGCTAAATATTATCTTTGAAGCTTTTTACTCCATGGAAATCAAACAACCCATTCACGATACCATGATGCATCTGAAAAGAGAGCCCTCTTCCCCCACAAACATTCTGATCGTTCATGAACCTCCAGTCCTGTAAGCTTTTAAGCACGACCAACTTCTCACGTCAGTTTGCTGTTTCTTTTTAACCTCTGCAGTACTCTGCTTCTCTCTATCAAAACTCACGTTAACGTCTCATTGTATCATACTTTGACTTGTCATCTCTTATCACTTTGTACGACTGATCCTGACTCCGTCATCATCCGGCTCTTAGTTTGGCTCTTCTGCTTTGTATTTTTGTATGTTTCATGAAACCTCACTGGGGACAATAATTGCATTGCAACAATGTAACTAAATAAACAGAGGTTGGGAAGCATTGCATTGTAGGTAGGCTGTGTATTGTATGTCTTTATAATAAAAATCAAATAATATACCGTATGTCATAAACTTTAAGTTGTGTTTATTAAACTTGATAATTAGTTTTAAAAATTTAGAATTGTTTTTTTTTTTTATTGCATCTTCATTATGAGTATTGATTATGTGTATCTATCTACTATACGAGGTCGTAGTGAAGAGATCTTATTTTGAAGGTTCTTGGCGGAAGTGTGAATGAGTTCATTGACGCTGGGAGAATTCACTGACTGAGACACCGGAGATATTTCTCAACCCCGGCACTGTTTTATTCATCTAACGGACGAAGTCAAGCGTCACCAATGATCTGTATACTGCTGGTAGCCGGTCACGGCACCCTCTTAGAGACACAAATTAAGGTAAGCAGCTTGCATGTTGCCGTAGAAAGGTGATAACGTGAAGCGGTGCAAAGTTCGCGTCAGTTGTGAAGTGGTCATACTCCGCCTCAAAGTACGCCGAACTGCTTTACAGAAACACAAACTTAACATTTGTTTTACCTGTCAGCTGCTGTGTTTACCTGTTAGACTGACATGTTGGACATTTCTGGAATCGTGATGATGCACTGAAGCATCCGGCGTACGTCTGACCCAACAGACACACCTTAATTTTCATAAAAATGACATTTTTTATCATCGGCTCAAACTGGTATTTACCGCCCCCTGCCGAGCTTTGTGGTGTAATACACCATTTCTTTAAAGTTGAAGTTTTGTGAAAATGAATGTCATTTATTGACTTATCTATAAATGCCGAATTATTGGCGGGAATCTAATGGTTGACATGACAGCCTTATTGTAGTATTGTATTGTAACAGCTACAGAAAGAAAGAAAGACGGCATAACGGAGCTAGCGTGTTTATTAAGTTTGGCATGACGCCGTCGTCAACAAAACAGAGGAGGGTTTGTCCAGCAACAGTCCAGCTATGATACTGAGCTCAGTGTTTATATAATGGCGCCAGTAGCTACATTTGGTTTAAGCCTGCCTGAATATGTGAAGACAGTATATATACAGTATATAGAATAGACATGTGCATGTCATGTCTACTGTATAATAAATTACCTGGCCGTGTTGACACGCATACTGTTTACATACACCTTTTAATGACACACTCAAAAAAAAATGAAACGTTGACTTAACGTAATTGTATTAAGTTATTTAAACTCAAAAATGTTATGTAATTGAACCCCTAACATAACATTTTTTAGTTTAAATAACGTAATACAATTAGTGGAACCTGTTGACAAAATACAGTCAACATTTCATTTCATTTGAGTACATTGTTGGCCCATAGTAAAAGCTGCAGGGCCTGTTGTAGAACCTGTTTACATTCAGCTTACTTATATGTGGTGTGTTAGTATGTTTACTTGTTTCCTCTCCTCTCAGAATGATGACACAGGTTTATACAGCCACCTGACCGGGATACCAAAGGCTTTACTTCCTGGCACTGGAGGAAAGAAGATCCTCGACTTTTGGTGGGAAACAGTCAACATGTGCGTAACGGTTGCTCAAACATGACCGGGCCTATTTCCCTGATGATCTATCTGAGATAATGTTCACTAACTAAATCTCTGATTCTCTGCAGGCGACAGCTGTTCACAGAGGTCTATCTGGTCACCAACGCAGACAAGTGAGTTCTAACAGCTGCACGACCCAAACTAGTTGTGTTTGTCTGTTACAGCTTTTATTCTGCTCTCTTCTCCTTCTGGTACACTGATTAGGTATAAGCACTATGAGCGCTGGGCCACAGCGAACGACTTCCCGGTGGAAAATGTGGTGAACGATGGCAGCACTACGCTGGAGGACCGCCTCGGGGCTGTGGCTGACCTGCAGTTGGCCATACGTAGCCGCAAGCTGGAGGACGACATCATGGTGGTAAGCTGACACCAGCTCAGTTATATTTTATTGTGTTGACTGGGTGTTTTCTATCAGAACTGAGTGATGGGTTTTCTTTTTGTGTGAGCAGATTGCAGGAGACATGCTGTGTGCAGACCTGAACTTTGATGTTGCTCAAGTGATCCGCTTCTTCAGGTCAAAGGTGAGACTTTACACAAGGAACTGTCCTAAAAGAAAAATCCTTGTTGCACACAAAAGGTCAAATAAATATTTAGTTGATGGCTTTTTTTGTGGAGGTGAATGATGAGAAGTCTGTAGTCACTCATCCTTTTGTGTCTGTGCTGCAGCCCGGTGAGCTGATCATATACTACGAGCTGGAAGAAAGTGAGAAAAGCAGCTCCAGGGGCATCGTGGAGGTTTGCCCTGACACCCACAGGTGAGAGAGATCAAGTTGTGCGTGGTGTTTTATTGCTGTATATTTTGCACGCTACGTTGCAGATTTGATGTTGATCTGTGGTACTTTTATGAAACAGAGTAAGTCGCTTCTTGGAGAAACCGCAGGAAGGGCTGACAGACTCGCGGCTGGCCAGCGTCGTGTTTTACTGCATCCGGAAAGACACGCTGTCCTACCTGTCTGACTTCCTCAGCCAGCAGCCTCAAGCCACAGACCGGAGCTTCGGACGATTCTGGGTTCATAAGTGCTCATTCAATACGTGTTATCTCAGCAGCAATGATGACTCTTTGTTATTGTTTTATCATATTATTATATCAGTTGATGGAGTAATAACCAGTTACCCGTGTGGCTCCTTTGTCTTCAGGAGTGGCTCATTAACGAGAAGCAACTCGACGTGTTTGGGATGAAGCTTCCTACTGGCTTCCAGCTCATTGGACAAGTGGTGCGTACCCTTAAATCGGTTCATTTTCACACAGAATTGCCTTCAAAGATTTATAGATTTTAATGCACAACAGCAGAAGTGAAGCCCTGAAAATGACCATTATTAATTCCACGTTTAATTTCATATGTTTACACAGGAAATGAATGATGATCATGCGTAACTTAACATTGTCCGACTCAAAGTGGACGGTTAAACACGATTTAGCAGAACCAGCGGTGTCGTTTTTATTCCACACATTCTTCTTCATGGTCAAAACCTGGCGCCTACACTACCCACAATGCAACTAGGCTGCCAACAGTCAGCGATTTGGGTTTGTTATGCTAGTAGCTGCTAATGTAGCTTCTAGCAGAGATAAGTGGGCTACAGAGATCTGACACGCTTTCTGATTCCAACCGCTCAGATTTGAGTCATTTTTAAACTAATGCTGACTCAAGTGACATCACTTGAAGTAATTTATCACTTCCCACAGAAAGGTTTTATACACCTTGTTTTCACATGTAGTAACTCTCCCAAACACCTCTTAAAGCAACTGAGAAATTAGTATTTTTGCCATTTAGTGCCCCCAGTTTCAGAGTGTAATAGTATTTGTTATGATTACATTTCCTATTAGTGAGTCAGCATTCCCTTGCATTCCGGGCCTGAAAACCTCCTCTTCCCGGTGGTCCAAAATGCAAAAACACTCCATCAAGATGATTTAAAATCTGTCAAATTATGAGAGAATATTAGAATATATTCTAAGAAAATGAGAAGAAGAAATGAAGAAAATATTTTAAAAATATATTTAAAATTTTGAAAGAATTTTGTTATCCAGAAATCATGTAACAAAAATCAAAGTAAAGTAACATTTTCCCTTAAAAATGCACACTGTAAAAACAAAGCATTTAAAACATGTGCTAAAAACTGAAGATGAACATGTTACTGGCAGAATCTGAGGATTCATCTGTCATCAGTTCTGACATTATGATGCTGCCAGACTATTAAAATCTGAAACACTATGATCACTTTATCTGGATATTCCACCTACAAATAGTTTATCTTTATATATCTGGATGAGTGTTTGTAACACTTGAGTTGTTTCGCTTTGTCTTTATATGTCATATATAACAGAGAACATGTGACGGTTATCAAGATAACCAAACTTTAACCACAGAGGTGTAATATCAGAACGTGATCGTTTGATGTCGTCTAATAAGCCGTCGAAATGTTACAAAATGAAGGCGCACCATCCGAATAAAGTGTCACCTCTGAGGATTTGCACAGTGAACATGGTGATGAGTGCGTCTTAGAGTGATGCAAACCATCAGAAAACCAGTGTAATCCAACTGGGTCAAGCTACAAGAAATGCATTTCATGCGGGAGAATCAAGAGTGGATTTCAGTCTGAAGAATAATAATTTTAAACTTTAAAACTGTGATCTACCAGAAGCTGTCTAAAGCAGCCTTGGTAAGTGTACACTGTCCTCACACAGGCTTTGGATGCTGCCAAGGAGTGGATTTGTACATTAAAACTCTTTTGTAGTTGACTCGGGATTTACAACATTTCCTGTAATATCTACCTTCCTCTTCACATCTCAGGGCCTGTCAGACTACACCAAGTGGCTCACGCACTACTCCACCAAGCAACAAAACAATCCCGCCAAACCAATCACGTGCCGATCCTACGCCAGGTAAGAAAACACCAAATCACTCTCACTCCACTTGGTTTGAATGTAGCTCAGATTACCGCCGAATAAAAGCTTCTTTCTGCTCCTGAGTCACAGCAAGAGCGCTTGAATGTTTGAGCTCAGCCCAACGGACACTGTGAGAATTCATTTATTACGTGATGACTCACAGGGTTGGATTAATGGGGAATCCCTCAGACGGCTTCAACGGAAAAACCATTGCTATGTCTATCTCTAACTTCTGGGCTGAGGTCACTCTAGTGGAGAGCCAGACTTTGGTAACACACACACACTTTGATCTAAAGTCAAGCTAAAAACACTTTGATCATGTTCGTGCAGGAGTCATGTGTATTTCTGTGACTGTGCAGGTTTTAGTCCCTCATCCGCTCAATGACCCCACAGAGTTTGGCAGCTTGCAAGATCTGTTCTGCATCAGCAGGAAGGAAGGGTGTGTACGCGACACAGTGACCCAAAACACACACAGACAGAGATGATGGTGTTCAGTGCTCTCTCATGATGATGTTCTGTTCATCATCTGGCTGTAGGTACCTGGGAGGTCTGAGGCTGCTGCAGGCTACCTGTAAGAAGTTCTACCAGTTCTGCTCCAAACAAGGGTGAGGTAACTGAGCTAACACAAGACCTACATCATGAACACAGCTATGAGTCTGTAGTCATTCACTACAAGAGAAGCAGATGTGTTTCTCACGTCTTAAAATATGAGCATTAGCATGTCCATCCTATACATGCAGTATGAAAATATCACTGTCTAACTGAGAAAAAAATATTTCAACTTGTTTTTATCAACTGAACCTGAAGAAGAGAAGGTTGATACCACCACTCGAGCCCCCATTCAAGCTAGAACCAATAGACAGATAGCTTAGCATAAAGACTGAAAGCAGGGGAAAGTCACTGCACCCGGCCAAGAAATAGTCCCCCCATGTAAAACCACAACTTCTTGTTACACTTAGATTTCTGTAACATGTTAATTATGAATTAATTGGAGGTGCTGGTAAGCAGAATCTGTTACCTTTGGACAGAGCTGGGCTAGCTGTTTCCCTCTGTTTCTAGTCTTATTGCTAAGCTAAGCTAACTGACTGTACTGACATGAGAGCGGTGTTAATGTTCTTATCCAACCCTCATTTAAAATTTTCTTTTAAAGTGTTTGCTTCAGTCAGTCTAACACTGTGGGCCCCTCCCATCATGCACATTTAAGATAAAGACCTATATTTGTTTACATTTTGTCAAACTGCCACTATTAAAACTATTAGCTGTTAGCAGTTCCTTATTGTGATTGATGTAAAAATATATCACTGGATTACTTTGACACAGAGGACAACTATGATGTCGAAGCAAGTTTATGAACACGTATTCTTGATGGATATCCTCAGGACGCGTAGGTCACACTGAATCCAAAAATATGTGTGTCATGTCTGTGTGTTCACACGTACGTTTCTGTGTTGATGAGCAAATCATTGGCTAAATACCAGAACTAACTTCCTGTCGTTTTTAGAACCAGTGCCCATCTTTCACCTCAAAGTATCTAAACCTCTCCTTCATTTCATGGAGGCACGCCTCACAGTTTGAAGACCTCTGCGTTAAAGCGGCTACTAAAATAGACTTCACAATACTACTGATGGTGTTACCGTGTCACTGCTGGATGTGTAAATAGTTGTTTGCTGACAGGTTCATCTCATCAACTTGTTTCCAAATGGTCAAATAAAGCCAGTTGTTAAACTGAGAAAGAGTAACATTTGTTTCTGCATTAAAACATGAAAGAATTCAACTTAATTTTTTTGAAAATACAAATTGATTTGCACTGACAGGTGCAAAACAGGTTGGAATATTTCTGCTGCACTGGTAGATTTTTTCACGTGTATTGAGAGACAAATACATCATATTGTAGAAGAGGATACTGAAGTCAAGGTACGAATCAGATCGGCAGTTCGATCCCCGGCTTTTCTAGTGTGCATGTCAAAGTGCCCCATGTTGAAATGACCCCAAATTGGCACTTTGCATGGCAGCCAGTGCTGTCACTGTATGAATGGGTGAATATGATGTGTAGTGTAAAAGCACCTTGAGTGGTCCAAAGATTATAAAGACGTCCATTTACTATTTAAATGTACCAAGTGTAAATATGAGTTGAAGTGGTGGCCAAATGTATTTTTTCATCACTCATTCACTATGTACTATGTTTTTCTAATGCAGTATCGCTTTAACAAAGCAGAACTTCACACTGAAGTACGACACCAACATTCCTCGGCAAGTGGTGAGGATCCATTCATGTACTGGTTTCTAAGAAATAAAGGCCAACAGCGTTCAAAAAGTGTTATGTAATGATGAAATGATGTCTCTGTTTTATTGAAGGGCCTTGCTGGAAGCAGGTAAATGGTTCTCTTTGCTGATTTCCATACAGCCTCATTTAAAGGTCATTTTACACATTTGAATGTGATATTTGACTTATTTACAATCCTCTTTAACAGTGCCATTGTCTCAGCTACACTCAAGTGTCTCATGAAATTCTACAACATCACAGACAATGTAAGCATGGAAGATCTTGTTCTCGTTTGATTTTTTTTTTTTTTCAAGCTTCCACTGGCACTCTTTTAATTACATCATCTTGTTGCGTCCTCTTCTTCTCGTTTTCCAACTGGAGAATTGGTGCCAACTGCTTATCCCATGAACCAACTCAATATTCACATAACAGCAGTGGATGGAAACAAGCATTCATTCACATTTTCGTCTGCTGAATGACTCTAAACTCATCTCAATGGAAACATTGCTGACACCAAACATTCCTTCTGTGTCAGTTGTTTATATATTTCTGTTTTACCCTCCAGGATCTGCCGAAGCCAATCAGAGCCAACTTCATCCTCAACGTGGAGACTGATGAACTCTTCATTACTGCTGGCCTGCAGGACAGAGTCGTGCAGGTCAGTGACAGAGTCAACACACTGAACTCACATCTTTCATTTCATATCTATTGTAGCATTAATTGTTTGACCTTTTTCTCTCTTCAGGTCTATGAAGGCTTAGTCTACATGGACTTCAGCAAGAAGCTCATGGAAGAACAGGGCTACGGTACCAAAGTAACCATCTGCGTGTAGTTAATACAGACACACTTTCTTTCTTTCTTTCCTCATGTGTGTGTGTGTTCCTCGTTCTCAGGAAACTATGTTTCTATGGACATGAGTGGGCTCCCACCGTTCTGGCTCGCTTACCTGAGCGACCCCAGTGACTCTGGACGCATCCACAGCAACATCAGACAGCGCTGGCTCAGTGGTACGTCTTGATATCAAACATGACATCAGCTTCCTGTGATTCATGAGGTCAAAGGTCACTGCTGAAACGTCTCCAAAGACAAGGGATCTACTGTCGGACCAATATAGTTTGGAGAATGCACCACTTTGGTCCAGACTGAAATATCTCAACAATTATTGGATGCCTTAATATTTGGTACAGATATTCACCACTATAGGGTGCATTCTAATGACTTTGGTGACATTTTCTAATACTAAGATATGTCAGTATTTACTGTATGGATTAGCACAAAGCTTGGCACAGATATTCATGGTTCTCAGAGGATAAATCTCACTGATGTTGGTGATCCCCTGGCTTTTGCTGTTTTGGTTTTAAGTGAAACATCTAGATAAATATCAGACAAATTATCATGACATATTTTATTTCATGAAGATAATCCACTCGGTATCAGTACATCTTACCAGGGAGTCCTGAGTACATTTATAAATGATGTTCATGTTTCCCCTAGGATGAATCATTCCATGGTGATCCCCTGACTTTTCCTCATGTGCCACCATCTCAAAACTAATAAAGTCCCCATCATTAGTGCTAATCAGCAAACATTAGCATGCTAACACACTAAACTACAGTGGTGAAAATGGTACCTGCTAAACCAGGTGTTCCCAAACTTTTCAACGGTACCAGTGATTTGCGACCCCCACTATCCCCAGATGTCAGATGATTTGGCCTTGTTACATTTCATAATGTTTAGCACGATGCTAATAGACCTTAGCTAATGTTGTTGTTGCTGCTAATGTTGGTAATCTGTGGTAATCACATCAGGGGTCAGAAGGGGCAAAGAAAATCTGCAGGCTTTTATTTTAAATTGAACTACTTTTTTATGTTTTGTTACAATTATGGCTAACATATGCTATTTCTGAAAGTTTTTAAATTTTATTTGATTTCTGAAAATCATCTTGCAACCCCCCCTTACTGCCTTGCGACCCCCCGGGTGGTCCCGACCCCCACTTTGGGAACCAGTGTCCTAAACAGCAACATTAGCATTTAGCTCAAAACACCACTGTGCCACAGTACAGCCTCACAGAGCTGCTAGCATGACTGGAGTCTATTAGTCTTGTTCTATATTTAATGACATTTTTATGGCTACACAGTATCCCTTATTGGGCAGAAAAGCTGCTGATATGAAGAGCAAAACATTTTTATGAACAGATAAAAAAGTTCTTCACTATTTCTTTAACTAAGATGCTAGCCTTGTGCATATCTACATCTTCTTTAAGGAGTTGTGAAAGTGGAAACACGTTGGTCCGTTTGATGAAATACTTTGATGTTGCTCTGTCTTTCCTCAGGGGATCCCATCGTAGTTGAGGCCATGAAGACTTTTGCTGAGCTCACTGATAAAGCCAGGTTGGTTTGAGTACTGTATGCTGATTTTTTTGTAATAAATAGCAACAGAGGTTTTGTCTGATAAATAGAGCAAAGGAGGGCCATAAATAATCATTGGATTAATTATGCCTAGCCTTTGCACAACAGTCTCAAAGTGGCTTTCGGTGTTTCTAAATGTGATCAATGTTTATACACTGAGATTCAAGAAATACAACAGGCTAAGTGTTGCGGCATTTTAGAAGTTCACAGGAACTTTGTGTCATCTGAGCACTGAGTGAAAATGTTCTCCCCTCAGGACAGCTCTACAGGACAGAGACTGGAGCAGTCTGGCACAACTGATGGACCAAAACTTTGAGCTGCGGAGGTAAACAGTATATTTTGACGTAGGGCCTCATTCATGTGATGGATTCACAGACTCACAGCTAAAGTAACCCACAGGACTGTCTACACTGATGACTGTCTGGGCCCTGGGAATCTCAAGATGGTTCAGCTGGCGAAGCAGGTAAGCTCAGAGGTTCCACTACACTGCTCTGAGCAGTGCATGTTTTATTGAACATCTTTGTGTGCCTGCAGAAGTCTTTGCATGTGTTCACAAAGTTTCTGCTGCTTGTTGCAGTTTGGTTCGGCAGTGAAGTTACCAGGCAGTGGCGGGGCTGTGGTGGGTCTCTGTCTGGATAATGCTAGACTGGTAAGACTGTCTGTGTCCCCCTGAAACCATGAGTTTGGACCTTCATATTCATGTTGACACTCCAGTGTCTGGGTTAAAGCAACATTGTGTAACTTTCATACCATAAAACAACAGATTTAAAATCATGTTGAAGCTACACTGATGTGAAATTGCGCAAGTTTTCCCTCTGATGTTTATTGACATAATGGGGCGAAGAGGCTGAAGGTGAAGTTGATGGAAGAAGCTAGGGAAGAGGAAAGGAGATAGTAAGAGCAAGAAGCCGTTGGACAAGAGTAAATCTGGGACTGACTTTTAGTGGTTGGTGAGAGCTTGGTGAAATAAAAGGCTGAAAGATAGACGCCGAGCTGGGCTGACTGCTGTTGGACGAGTAAGTAATATTAGCTGGCTTTTATGTCTTGTGTTGTTGACCTTGCTTGATGTTTGGCTGTTAACAAAGTTGTTGATCATAAGTTGTTGTAAGTAATGTAATCAGAACAAATACTCGTATTTGAGTACAGCTGTCCGTATTATACCACAGCAGTGTTATGCTCTGAAACTGGGTGCCCTAAATCACAAAAATACTCATTTCTACACAGTGTTGCTTTAATGCAGATATTAGTGATCTGTGGGATCTCAAAATTGACTTCATTGAAGTAAAATTTAAAAATATACAATAAAGAAACAAGTGCACCAAACCTACAGTAGCTTTTTGCAGTAATCAGTAGACATCTTCTATGATGTGACAGATCAGAAAGTCAGATTCTACACAAAGACTAGTTTTTTGACGTAATCAAGAGAAACCGTCTTCATTTTTGAGAAATAAATAGGTCGACTCTGATTTGTTCCTGGTTTGGTTTCCTTGTAGTGATATCCAACGTTCGCCTTACAGTTTTCTTTTCATCTAAATGGTAGGGAAACAAAACTTTCATTTTGTAGTCATCGTTTTACTGAGAGAAAATGTTTCCACCTAGAGGACGTCATCTGCACCATGATTTGGATATAGATGCCTTGAAAACAAGAGGAACAATTTGTTTTCTGTTCTGCGTCATAACTGAACCAGGTAGAGTCAGATAAACAGAGTTCATGATACAAGAAAAGATCTCAACCAGTCCTTTCTTTGACAACCCTTAACCTCAGTGTCACAGTACACAAAGCTCAAGCCCTTACACAGGACCTCATTTATTTCTTGTTTAAGACTGACCACAGTCAAGTTAAGCTCCTGGCTGCATTAACCTGCTCTGAGGTTTAAATCATGTCATCCCTGCCCTGCTGACTGATGCAGTCTGTGTTTTGGCCCACTAGGTGGAGATGAGGCAAGCTTTCCAGGAGGCAGGCTGTGTCTTCTGTGTCATCGCACCATACAACCCATCTGCCAGCGCAGTCGGTGGCCAACACTAAACCTCACTTCTCCCCCCCACGACTCAGCCAGGCTACTCAAGGCCAACTCGCGGCCGTTGGTTGGAGCTGCAGCACAGCTTTGGCCCTCAATGAGTCCCAATGTTATTTCATTTCGTAGGACTTGGATGGAGAGCAGTGATCAGGATCATTTCATGAAATTATATGTCAGCCATAAATAAAAACAGAATCAGGGTTTCTATTAGGATCTTTGGTGGTGGTTTGTGTAACAATTGACCAAATAATAATGTTAGTCAGACATCATGTGTTGCTTCATCATGTCAGTGGAAAATCAGAATCTGCATGTTTCAAAGAATTGTTGCAGGTTTTATGAGATTCAGGTCATTTAAGATCATTTTAGCTGTTAAAAGTGATCATCCATAACAATGTAAAATTGATGTAATTATTTTTCTACATGTTGGACACATCTATTCTATATTTGTAGACTTAATCTCTTTATCTTTGTATAGTGAATATAATTTTATACACAAAATAAAAGCAGTGGTTACAGCTCTTGTTGTGTATACTGTGTAGCATTAATTACATATTATAGTTGAGTTCAAAGCATTTGAACCTAACATGTAAGTCACATTGTGTAACACAGTCCGTGTATTGTGATGTGTGCTGTGGATCCAGTGAGCAGATCTAATTTGCTGGTTCCTCCAGTGGGCGGAGTAGCAGAGCTCTGCCTGGCCGCGCAGCGCTGCTCTCAGCTCCGCTCCGTCTACTCGCTGTTACCTCTCTCACTCATGCAGGCTCAGCCGTAGCTCGTGGACTAGCCGGAGGTCTGGTGGTGGACTGTATCGGACTTGAAGCGGGACTGGGGTGACCATGGCTGCCAAAGAGGACCTCTATAGTAAAATTCTCCCTCGGAGGCTCCGACAGAACCGGCCGGGCTCAGTGAAATGTGGCTCCAACTTGGACGTGCTGTTATCCATGGGCTTCCCCAGACCAAGGGCGTAAGTAGCCGGACATAAACACAGTCTGTGTGTGTGTGTGTGTGTGTGTGTGTGTGTGTGTGTGTGGGTTGGAGGATTACGTGTATGTCAGAGGTCATCCGGGGGGAAACATGACATGGACATGGCCGGTGTGTGAGCAGCGAGTAACGGTAACGTTTGCTATGGGAGCTCCGTTAGCGGACGGGTCAAACGCAGCATCACTCACCGTCTCCCCGCATCGTTTTTCGCTGTGAGCAGCTAGCTGGAATTCCCGGTATACAACTCCGCATTACTCAAGAGTATAAAAGAGTATGATAAAGCAGAATTAAATACATAAAAACAACAGAATAAAGTGTGACACGGCTGAATGAAATAGATAAAACAAATTAAGTGAACAGAGAAGTGAAACATCAAATTAAATACAGCAAAAACGCCCCATAAATGTGAACATATTTCCATTTTTCACCCCTAACTATGGTTTAAATTGTAGCTCTCAATGAAGAGTGTGTTAAAGCTTTACTAGAAAATGCTGTTCATCTAAATAAACTACACCCACTGTAGTTTTAGTCCATATTAGTTGAGTCACATCTGTGTTCAGTAGGAAACTGGTGCTTCAGCCATGTTCTTGAGGCGCTGTCATTGAGTAAACTGGAGTCAGGAGTCCTGAAGTCATGACTGTGTTTGTGTCATACGGTTCAGCCTGTGTGTCCTCCTCTGTTACTGAATGGAGGGACTGTCTGACTGGACCAGATCAGTGAGTTCACATCCGTCCTGTCGGCTACAGGCTCTCCCCTATAAACACAACACTGTACTGTAACATCAGTAGACAGGACTTTACAAACAGATACCAGTACACAGTGCAACTGGTAGCATTTGGCATTATGAGATATGTTCACTTTTAAAATGTGTATGTGGTGTTTACCAGGAGGGTTGCAACAGCCCAGCACGATAACCATCTTAGTAAATATCACGGTATAATGGTACCATATCACAATTATTATCATCATCAGTTACATATAATAATAATAAATAATAATAATATAATATATCCTAAAAAATTAAAGAATTACACTAATATAGTAGAATTCAATATTGTGAACATGGTTCTCGAGGTTTCTGCCTTTTAAAAAAAAAGTTTTTCCTTGCCACCATCACTAAGTGCTTGCACATGGTGGGAACTGCTGAGTCTCTGTAATATTACAAAGACAACTTCCGATTGATTTGGCGCTATAAATAAAATTGAATTGAAATTCAGTATTCTAAATAAGCAATGTATGTATGTATGTATGTAACGTAGACAGTACGATACAATACGTTTTCATACCACATCTATACCTATCTGTATAGAGGCAAAGTCCCTTACCTTGGGACTTCGGAAAAAATATTGTCATTAGTCAATGGCGAGAGAAATAATTAAAAGACAAATAATTGATTTTTTGATCCTGTTTGAACTGTGCCGTGAATTACGCATATTACGTTTGTCAAAAAATTTAAATATAATTTTGCCAATTAAGAAAGTCGCTGTTTGTCATAAAACTGTTTAAGAAGACTGAAAATACATAATTAGCAAGACTACACACCCAAAGTCCCGTAACGTCATGACTTTGTTTCTCTGTAAGCTTGCTAGCTCTTACAAAACCGACTAACTCTGCTTTCAAATAGCTGCAGCTCTCAACATGTCCAGGCTTGTAATGATTTTAACCACTTTTAATATTTTTTCCTCTTTTGGAAGGTCAAAGCAAAATGTGCCTTGTTGGCGTTGAATATTGTTTGAGACGAGACGAGATTGGTTTCACACACTAAATGGTACCTTAATGACAGTCTGCGACTTTTTTGACTTTCAAAATTACCTTTAAAATTGACAAACACCATATGTGTAATTCATGTCACAATTCAAATGGAATCAGAAAAAAAATAATCTCTTGCCATTGAATACCATTCATATTTTTACCGATATAAGCTCCCATGGGGCACAGTAGAGATGGAGGGACTCTCTACACTACTGCAGCCTTACTCATCAATTTGAGGAATAATGGAGAAATTGCTAAAATCACATCTGCTAAAGAGCAGTAGCCATGCTAGCTCAGCTGCCAATGGCCCCAAAGGTCCGTGGTGTCCGACCCGTCCCTCGTGAATCAGTGTACACAGTGAAATGGATTCCTGGCTCTGATTATAGGTTACTGATTGAATGGACACTGAGGCAGTGGAGTGGGACATGCTTCTGGGGCAGCACATAATTATGATAATGTAACAGCTGCAATACTGGAGAGTGTTTGTCACACTTAAAACACACAGTGTCATTTTATGTTTATAAGATGTCTGCTGTCGGCTAACGTGCTAAATGCTAACTGCCTAGCTTGCACTGTGGCTATTTTAAAGGGTCATCAGAACAAGCCAAAAACACAAAAATGTTGAATATTATCATCTCTATATGTCTGTTTATACCTCCAGCAGACATAGAGCAACGAAAACATTTATTCAGAGTTGTGTTTTACGTCTCCACTAACACCTAAGGGAAATATCTGACTCTTTAGCTGCTAAATGCTCCAAGGTGTTCACGATGTAGATGCGGACTGTTCGGTGCTGAGCAGGCAGTGTGCGTTGCGTTTATCAGAGCATTTTACTGCCTGACTGACTGACTGGTCCCTTACTAAAGGTTCTCAGAAAAATGAACTGAATCTGTACTGTTATAAAACAAACTACGTCATGATGACGCTGTTTCTTAACTGTCACAAACATATCTTTGGTATTTCTGTACATTGCTCTACTTGCAGCAGTATACTACACCGTGGTATGAAAATTGACCCTGATGATATTGTAACATTTACATCTATGGTATTGAATTACACTGCATTGGGGGTTTTTTAAGGGTCATTGTAACTGATGATAATATTAATACTTATACCCTATACTGTTATACCGTGATATTTTCTCTTCTTCTGGTACCGTGAAAATCGTTGCATCCCCAATGTGTATACGCTATTTTTTTTTTTACATTTTATCAGTCTAGCTTGCACTGCAACTCCCAGAGATCATTTGTTTGTCAAATGCTATAGTGATCAATTACTGTCACGTCATTCTCTATGCATGGTGTCTGTCATTGACTACCAGAAGCTCCACTTCTTATTCGAAAAAAACACTTCAACATGGAAAAACGAGGAAAATATCACTTCCTGTGTACCAGAGGGTTTTCCAAGGAACGACCTCTCTGACACGAGCCGGTCAGAGCAGCAGATGGAAAAGCTTTCATAAACGTCCACGGTAGAATCAGTACGGTGTCATATTAATTAGTCAAAGTATTTTTGTCCACATGAAATGAAGTGCAGGGGCAAATCTCACCAGTTCATACACTTAACCTTGGGAATCTTTCCACCCCTTTCACCCAGACAGATGTCACACATCAAGTGTGTTTGTGTGTATGTCGGAGGAAGTGTGCTGTGGTTTGCTGAATGGACACAGCAGATGATGATAGGCCCCCAGGCAGGCCAGCACTGGCCTAGAACACACTCCCTCAGGGAAGCCACAACCTCTTTTATATCAGCCCATGACTGCTTGGCCTTGACATGGCCACTTATTAATTCCCTTTCTCTGTCCGTCTGTCTCCCTCTTTATTCTGTCTGAAGAGGTTGACCCACTAAATTTCCTGACCAACTTCAGGTGTCCTGGTTCTGCTGTAAAAGGATTATTTCTGTGTAGAAAGATTAAATTTATCTGCTCTTCTAGTCGCACCGTTGTTTTGGTTTGGGGGCATCCCTGCATCGCTACTAGAGTAGATGCTGTCTGGTTTTATAAAATAGAGTTTAGTCATATCAGTGAAGAAGGATTTGAATTTTAATACAATGTGGCAGAAATATGAAAATGAAAGTTTTTTCATACAAATGTTGAAATTCAACTAGGACTGGGTATTGAAGCAATAGTGTGTAGCACTTTAAAACTAGTTTTTCATATTTTTCCTGGTCAAAATGAGGAAACCTTTCCAACTAGACTTCACCTGGTAACGTATTATTCAACACGCGCATGCAGCTACTTGATATGAACATTTTCTGCAATCCAATCCAGTCACATACTACACATACAACATGTATGTATTAATAAAAAAAATCTACTTCAGCCTTATTCTAATCTGTATGTACAGTTCCTCCTCAGCTACACTGACAAACTAATGTGACTGTGACACCGTTTCATTTTTTCCATCTACGGTGTTGAATCTAAAATGACTTCTCATATCATGTTATGTGTTCAGTGTGGCTCGCTCGTTTCTGACAGGTTCAGACATTTTAGTAATGGCCCCTCTAATAGATATAATATGGCACATTTCTACATTAAAATGTGTAAAAAAAAACTAAAAAAAAAACATTTTATTTTGTTGAGTTGTGTACGTGCATTATTAAAATGTTTTCAACAATATCCAAACAGTGAAATCCGTCATTTTATTCAGGTAATGGCATGTTTCCTTCCTCTCTTGTTGTTATAACATCCGGGCACACACGCAGGGATTGAGGAAGAGTGAGGAAGGAAGTCGACGAATGTGACTAAACATAACGTGAAATCGTTTTTTAATACGTTATCTTCCATGAACAATTTCAGCCTCATCACATCAGATAAATTTTCATCAGCAGTGGTGGTTGTTTAATAATGAAGACAACAACTCCCATGATCCCAAGCTACTTCATGACATCATCAAACCACGTCTTTTGTTATTGTTTTGATGTGAGAGACCGACTAGTGGCAGATTACAAAGTCGTCGAAGTACAAAGCACATCGTGTCGTGGTCAAGAATAAAAGAAAATAGGGAAATGAGAAATATTCAAGACATATAATCAAATGTATGTAGATGAATCAAATTCATGATGAATCTTAAAAGAAGCATTAAAACATGTTTATATTCCCAAAACTAAGAATACAAAAGGACCGGGACCAGAATCAGTATCAATATGACACCGAGCCTCACATTGGACCAGCATATCAAACTAATGTTAGTCAGGTATTGTGACGATCATGATACTGCCGTGATTCTACCAGTATAGCTATCCGATACTGCGATTTATTCTGATTTTTGAGCAATATATCAACATATCTCTTATAAGCATGAACATTTTATGTTAAACATAATAATGACAACAAAAAAAAAGAATCATGATACTTAAATGTTTCAAGTATCTGAAGAGTTCTAAACTAAATAAGATTTAAATGTAAATCATAGACATCGACCATGAACCATACCATCTTCCTCTTCATTTCCTGTCTTATATATATTATTATTATTATTATTAAATTATATTATTCTGTTACACTGTGCACTTTCCCAGATGAATAAAATTCCACAGAACACTGAATAATAAAGGAATCTTATATTAGCATTGTCATTTCATTTCAGTTGAAATGTCTCTTAATTAAATGTAAAATGAACATTAACTTTTATGTCAAAGGAACACAGTCAGTTACAGTACATATTACTGATGATAAAACATCCATCTTGCTGTTATTATTAACTGACACTTGCATCTTGGAAGCAGGAAATGTCTGCAGGTCTGCTGTCTATCGACAGGTTAAATCACTCTCAAGACAAAATCAATCGTGCACATTATTCTTCTCTCCGGGGAGAAAAAAAACTTCCAGGAAGTCACAAGGTGCATCTCCACCGACTCTGCGGATGACAGTCTTGTGCATGTCAGCTAACTCTTAATGTAGTGATCAATTAGACACTAAATGAGCAGAGTCATGCTTGTTTTGACGCGAATACTGACCGAGCTGCTTGAACAGCCGAGAGAGAGAGAGAGAGAGAGAGAGAGAGACGCAGCGTCACTAAAGACAGAAAGTATAGTCAGTTAGCGTCAGATCCCAGGTCAGACTAATGTTGCTCAGAAATAGATGTGTCATCATGACATACCAGAACTCATTCTCAGTCCGACACCGACGCCGACATCTCTCTCTGTATGCACAACTGGTTTTGTTGTTTCGTTAGCTGGCTAACTTTGTTAGCATTAGCTTGTTAGCTAAAATGCTTTAGTTTATACTGTAATGCAATGGTGTAATTTTACCATAACTGATATGCTGAACAGATGTCAGTATTTTAGGTACGCTAGCTTGACCCACATTATGAAATTGGAAATATGCAAAATGTTTTGAGGCGAGAACAGAGAATAGATAAATTATATTTGTGGAGACTGAAAAAAAACAGAGGAGCTGAAAAATATATTAGATTCATGAAAAAAAAATAGAACATTAAAACGAACATATATTATATATATATATATATATATATTTCTTTGTTCTTGCGATTTACCACCAAAAACAGTGTTTCGAGACTTTGGACTCCATGGTTGAATAGCATCGCTTCAAGTGTAAAATCTATACTCTATGTTTTTTAGACTTATCACAAATGTTCAATAGTTCTACTAATTCAGCATTTTATTCCTGTCTTGTAGTCAGTATATCTGGAGACTTAAAAGCAGTGAAAAGAGACAGATAAGTACGTGAAAGCTTTTCGTTGCCTCACCACAGTCTGCTTTCATTGTACCCACAGCTGTCTTATTAGTGTGACGTGATCTGTATCTTAAGATCTAAAGTTTTGGCTCTGTAATTAAAGTCATCATATTTTTCATATACTCCCACTAGACTAGACCAGATCCAAAAGATGTTTCATAACACTTAACAAAGTTTGCCTCCTGGCACTTTTTTAAAGCAGATAAAACTGGACTGGATTCTCATTGCAGCGTTTTTGTGCTTTAGTTTCTGCTCCAATGCAGTGTTCACTTATTAAAGTCTGAGAGAGATGTGATATAGTATATGTATGCACTCACGTTAAGTCGACATACAACAGCTCAGTTTATGAAGTAAGTTCTTCTTTCAAATGGACGCCCACTCACTTCCTGTGTCGATAAAGTGGTTTTTTACAATGACAGTACTGGTCATAAAATTCTACACTGACGACTGTAATGCACAACTTCTGTATCATCTGGGCCCAGATGTACGAGACTGTGACAGACCAACACCCAGCGCATTTGCATTTACAGTGCCATATTTCCACGGCGCTTTCTCAATGATGATTTAGTGTTTTCTCAACAGCTGTCTACATAGGAAATGTATTTTCTGTACAGCTCAGCTTGAGGGCTGCATATTTGCTGATTTGAAGGAAGAAAGGAAAACGTCTACATGCAGCACGTCGTCTGCTACATCTGTGAGAGCTGAATATATACAGTATATCCCGGCAACGGGATCTGTAAAGTGCTTTGGAGTTGGTAACTCATGAATTATTGAGTCATTCTCTTGTTTTTTTAGCCCCGTATCTTTGAAATGCACATGAATATGAGCTCTTTCACTCTTTGCCTACACAAATTGGTCCCAGCTCCTTAGGAGTATTTGAAGATGAAAAAATGAAAAATCAAAATGATGTCTGCCTATTATTACAGTTGATGTGTCATCGTTACGTCTGCCTCAATAGGGAGCCTCTAACAAGGTCATATAAATGTCATTAGTCTCCTTCCTGAAATAGGAGAAGTGCATCACTGTCTGGATATAGCTGCCGTCATTCACTGGGTGCACTTCCACTGCAGCTCAGTGATCATATCGTGGTTCATTTGAAGCTCTGTCCGGAAGAAGGCAAACACACAGCACTATCAGATTATAGGGCCATTGTCTCCACTCAAATATCTCACTGTGGTTGTGTGAAAGTCAAAGCAGTGCAACTGGCTGATGCACCAAGGTTTGCATTACAGATTACCCAGAAGGGATGTCTATTACCTCCTATAAGAAGACCCTCTGCTAATTATAGTTCATTCAAATGCCTCATTGTTATAGGCAAATTGTTTTGATTTCTGTCATAACAGTCTCCATCATTCCTCGTCATCATTCGACTCCTGGAGCCAGGCACATGAGCAGAAGATGTCAGTTAGCATTGAGATTTGAGTTATATGGATTTTGAAGGCCGATGCTAATAGTCAGTAGGGTGCTAACATCTTTGGTTTGAGGCTGGTGATTGCATTGTCTTTTAAGTAATTGTTGTATTCCGAAAACATTAATAATTCATTGTGTTATTTGTGTGTTTACACCATAGACAGGATAAAACATGGGCGGCATAACCGTGACGTCACCCACAGGTTTCTGAAGAGCCGTTGTAAAGCTCTGCCTCCACCGTCTATTGGCACTGACATTGATGGTGGACCTGAGGCGGGCTGAATGAAGCATGGTTGCTCAAACAAGACACCTGTGACAGCACCCACCTGTCAATCAAAGCGTCCACACTGTTAATTCTGCATAACTTTAAGCCTTAATATCATTTGAACAGGTGAGTTGTATAAAAATTCACCCTCAGTACAGTTGTCATGAACGGGGAAATTAGCTATAGAGACCAAAACTGTTTTTTGTACCAGGCTGTAAACATGTTTATT
Organism: Argyrosomus regius; assembly: GCA_946959425.1. Taxonomy (NCBI): domain Eukaryota; kingdom Metazoa; phylum Chordata; class Actinopteri; family Sciaenidae; genus Argyrosomus; species Argyrosomus regius. Next base: position 28,955,204 of record OX336889.1, on the reverse strand, counting down.
TCTGCTGTGAAGTTGATTTTAACATGGGGACTTATGGAGACTGACTCACTTCTGGAGCCAGCCTCAAGTGGACGTTTGAGGAACTGCACTTTTGGCACACACAAATTTAGATCATATTGTGATACGGCTTCTCGAGGTAGAGTGACCACAACACGTCAGATGAACTTCAAGTAATAATTAGAATTTTGCGGATTTAAAAACTCATAGAGGAACGACATACATGACACATACAATTACTGCCCGTTCATAGCTCTTCCTGTTTTGAAATAGAACATGTTGAGTTAATGGCCATAGAACATGTTAACTCCACTAGCTGTGGTTAAGCTAGTGAAGATATTCTTTGTGGCTGCTGATAAATGGCCGCATGTATGTGTCCGCCCTCAGTCAGCAGCTCCCAGGACAGCTGTCTGCCTACAGTTGCTGAGCCAGCAGCAGGTTTCCTGTAGGCCTGCAGCCTGCTCGGATTGACAGCTGTCCTCTGCTAAACCCCCACAGCACCCACAACAGTCCTGCATCACTCTCACACTGCGTCTTTCTCTTTAGCTCAGTGCTTTGATGACAGACTTATCAAACATAATTTAAAGTTACCAGAGCAGCAGAGAGCTGATTGGGCATGATACGAACGGAGAAGACAATAATTAAAGAAGTTCATCATTCCGACCAAAAGGAGTTATTCATTGATAATCTGTCATACAATTCATACCCTTGAACCATATCATAGTCAAATGCTAAACAATTTGGTGCATCATCCTTATGATTATTGTAGTCGACGTTATAAAGATGTACAGCAGCGCACTGTGTAAGAAGTCAGTGAGTGAGTTTGTCCTACAGATGGATTCCTCCGAGTTTTGGACTCTTTGGAACATGTTTGTATGTGTAGCACAGCTGCATCAGGACTTGGCTGTTGTAGAAGTCGACCTGGAATCACGACTTATTGTCAGGCAAAGCGTTTAAAAGGGGAGCGAGGGGTGAATGGTGTCAATTTCCCATCCACCACTCGCGAAGACTCGATTCTCGATAGACGCAAACGGACATGTGCGTGGGTGGGAAGCCAGTGAGGGTTCTCTTCCTTATCACTGCTCGTTCTTCTGCTCGTCGGTCGTGTTACACTCAGGGTGAGACTTGTCAGAAGCCGATGAAATACTAAGATTAGTGTGTCAGAGTCTGCAGCACAAATGGAACTGGGTGTTCCAAATTGGACATTAATGAGGGCAATTGTAAAATAGATGAATCTTTTGAATGATGCTCTACATAGTTGTAGAAATGTAAAGGCTGGAACTGGTGCAAGATCCATCTTGTAAGGTAGTTGTGTCGAAGAAATTACATTCCAACCAATGTGCAGAGAAATAAATGTGTTTGGGATGTATTTTTTTGCAGTGCAGACTGCATTCCAAATAATATGAGAGGGAAGTTACAACATGTATTAATAAACTTTAAGCCAGGTAAGATGAGCCAGCAATACCACTTCAACTTCAATCCAACAGTTTCAGGAACTTGATAATGTTATGCAAGTACAGCTGGCACTATGACAAAGAAAATGTGCCCAGTTTCTTTTTAGAACTGCGAGAAAGAAAGTTCTGTCACAACGTGCAGACAACATCTAGTTGTCTCCATCTAACTTCGTCAACAAATCTGTTTGAGATGGGACTGTTCAGAGGAAATATATGGTGGAACAATCACAATGACTTTATAAAATCCATGTCAGCCTCGCTGTATATGCTCACTGACAGGCGATGTTTAGCTAGCTAACGTAACGTTCAGCCCTATTTCGAGTCACAAATGAACCTACATTTCTTCAGACTGTGGGAGGAAGACGGTGTAAACATGCAAACTCCACAGAAAGGCCCCAGCCACAGAACATTTGAACCCAGAACCTTCTTGCTGTGATGCGACAATGCCAACCAAGGCACCGTGCTGCCATATAGTTCATTGTGTTCAGTTTATTTCTAACACTACTGCGTGTATTGAGTATTCCAGTGTTGGCATGACCTTGAATATCTACATAATCTCATCTAGTAATGAAACATCAAACCTCCTGGGATTTTCCCCGAATGGCAGAATACGCTCTGATAGAGTACTTTACTCCAACTCTATTCATGCAGCCTTTGGTTTCCCTCCAGCTGATTAATGACAAATAACATGACCTCGAAGAGACTTTCATTTTAAAGGTCTCAACACAATACGGTCTACTGTGCTCAGTAATAACAGAATTTCACCATGTTTCACACCAAGTGTGAAGTAAAACCTCATATGTAAATGAGTCATTTTGTCTGATATAGGCCACAGGGACTTCTCTTTAGGCAGCCATTGTCTTATTTGTTTAACTACAGTTAAAGAAGATCAAGAACACAGAGGTTTAACTAACCACACTATAAAGCCAACAATATCAGTTTATCAGCTAATCACCAAATACATCATTTTATTGATATAAAGCTGTGTTTTCTTGCTTGCTTCTATTTGCTTTAACTTCCCAATATGCATGTCGAGTACGTTAGAGAGTGGGGAAGGAAGTCGACAAATGTGACTAAACCAAGTGGCAACCTCTGTGGCTGTGAAATGAAGCCAACGTTAAAGTGCCAAAAAGTGCAGTCTCAATGGGTCGACTACAAAAGCCATAAGCCCCCGTGTTAAAATGTCCAATTTGTGACAACTGTACTGAGTCTGAATTTTTGTATAACTCATCTGTTCAAGTTATATAAAGACTTTAAAGTTATGCATAATTAATAACATAGCTGCTTTGGTTGACAGGTGGATGTCATCAAAGGAGTCTTGTTTGAGCAACCAGGCTTCATTGAGCTCCACCCACACTCCAAGCCTTCGCCCATTTTTAGATAAACCGGAGGCTCAGTGTGGAGGCAGCACTGCCAAGATGGCGACAGCCAAAGCCCCCACACTTGAACTTCACAACGGCTCTTCAGAAACCTGTGGGGGGCGTCGCAGGGACTACATCCATGTTTTGTATAAAGTCTATGGACTAAATGAAAAACTTGCCCAAGTCATATCAGATAGATTTCATTCATCAACAATGGTGGTCGATTCATTGTGACCGAGACATTTTAAACATCTTTAGTAGAACATTTGGACAAATGTAGAGTTCATCAAATGACAGTGAAAAGTGGCTCTATGAATTCTTAGATAGTTCCTAGTGTGACCGTGCTGCAGTTGAGGTCGTCTTGCCAGCACATGAATATTTGACATTTACCCGCTTCAGGTAAATAAATAACCAGTTGCAAATATTTGCTCACTGTGAAAGTAGACTGCAGCGAATGCCTTTGTTTGCCTGTATTTATCACAGAAAGTGGCTGCAGTAGATCTGGTTGGGCCCGAGCTCGGCCTTTACCTAAAACCCTAAAGACTCATGAAGAAGTTTCCAAATAGCTGCATCCAGGACGGACCTGGTTAGAAGCAACTTATTACTCTTTACTACATTTTACTCAAAAGGCTCCCAGGAAGTTCCTTCTTATATGATACGATGCAGGGTATCAAATATTTATTATGGAATTGTCTGTAGGGAGACATGATGATGTTTCTCCACCCTGACGTTCAATCATTTATCCGTTTTTAGTCTGAAAATATCGTCATGAAACTGCAGCCCTCTGCTGCTGCAGTCTACTTCTCTCCACAAATATCAATATCAGCCTTCAGACCATCATTATTCAGAGCCTTGCCTCATTCCCCCCTGCTCATGAACCAGCTCTCCGAGCTCTCCGACACATTTGAAACATTTATTTTCTCTCTCTCTCTCTCAGTTTCTTTAAGTCTCACTGTGCAAGTTCAAACACCGTGCAGCTGCCTGGTGGGCACTGAGTGGAATCAGATCTGTGTTACAGTAAAAAAAAAGAGAGGAATGTGTCCTTGTCCCATGGTTCCTCTGTCAGAGGGACACACACACACACACACACCACTAATCTGTGAACACAGTTGCTGTTTTTATTTTGGTTGTGTAAAGGAGGGCACTACAGTGTTGAAAGGATCAGGAACTAAAGTAGATTTGATGTGGCGTTTAATCTCATGACTAGTTTGATGTGGACGTGTGTGCGTGTGTGTGTGTGTGTGTGTGTGTGTGTGTGTGTGTTCATTCACATATTTGTGGGTTGTCTGTGGGTGGCTGAACACTAATGTGCTTGGTACTTATTTGCTGCTGTTTCCATGTGCGTGTGTTCATGTGTCATCTTCTGTCAGGGGCTTTTACGTTTGTGTGTGTGTGTGTGTGTGTGTGTGTGTGTGTGTGTGTGTGTGTGTGTTCAGTGATGACTGGGCCATCTGTGCCTGTAGTACCTTCGCCAACACAGCGACTGGAGCGGCTCCAGCAGCCAGCGTCCTCCTGCTGTCTCACATTCACTTCACAGGGACACGACAGGAAGCTCCTCCATCTTGGACCGGCTTCCTGCTCCGTTCTCCCTCCCACCGCGCTCCAGTAATCCTGCTGGATTGAAATGATCGGGGAGGAAAATAGATTTGATAAGACATTTAATTACAGGCCTTATTGGATGTGGATATTGCCGGTGTTAATGAGCGTTTCGTAGAAGCAGACAGCAAAGACTGATTGCGCCCCTCAGTATTTATGGATTTCAGACCAAAGCGATGAATTTTCACATTTTCAGCTCGTCTTAATTTGTCGTCCTCTGCAGATAACACACGTGTGAAAAAAAAAAAGTGCTTTTCTGTTTCCTGAGACTCAGGATGACCAAGCTGATGTCGAGATAAAACAGCTCCGCCGTGACTGCACTTGACTTCTAACGTTACATGATATCTAATCTGCATATAATGCAGAGTACTGTTTCTCGACAGGGAAAGTCTTTAATGGAGATGGCCAAAGGACCATTAGACATAGCAATAATAATAAATAGAATGCATGATCCCTACCGAGTCAATAATGCACATATTGATCATTTTAAAGTCTACTTTCAAAATCAATACTCTGAACTTCAAAACTGATCTGACAGTGTGGTCACTTCTCAGAAGCACTGGAATAAAATGTAGTTCATCATGGTTATTATTTACCATGATCTTGTGGTTTACTGTTAAGTTTCATACTGACATAAATAGGAAAAAATAGGAAAATATGTTTCATGTTCTCTTTAGGCGAGAAAATAGTCCGACTGAGTGATCGACAGGAAGTGTTACATGTTGGCCTCAAAAAAAAACACTAAATGTCACATCAGTGAACAACTTTTTATATTTATCTTAAAGGTCCAGTGTGTTAGATATTTAATTTATTAGCAGAAATTAATATAATAAGCATAACTATGTTGTCATTTGTGTATATTTACCTCAAAATAAGAACCATTATGTTTTTATTACCATAGAATGAGACTTTATATCTACAGAGGGAGCGGGTCCTCTTTCGCAGAGTCCGCCATGTTGAACCATTTTGTTTCTACAAACCAAGAACAAACAAACCAAACACTGGCTCTCGATGGGACCTTTTCTGTTTTTCCCAGATTTCATGGCCGTTTATCCGTCATGCTTGGAACGGGAGGGTGAGGCAAGTGGTATTCAGTTGGTTACAATGTGCAACTTCACCACTAGACACCACTAAATCCTACACCCTGCGCCTTTACATTTGAAATCATCAGTCATCAAAAATGGTTCATGTGTCAGCTGTAAATGTTGGTTTATGCGACCAGAGACAATAATCTGAACGAGGTGTTTTTTTAGAACATAATCATAATGACAGACGATTTATAACGATGTATTTATGTATCTAAACAATAAGAATGTCACAGTATTTTTATGACATAATAATTATTGTATTTAGAATCGATAACAAGCAACAAATCAACTGAAAAGACCAAACTTGAGCACACTGAGAATCTGCGTAGGTAGTACGTTAATAATAATTTTATAAAAGAGCTCACAGATGAGATGTGGTGTATTTCCTCTGCCTACTCAAACTATTTAAATATATAACAGGGTGGAGGAAGACGAGAAGACCTGTGATTATTTTGATCTTGAGATGGAAAACAGAGTTCATTTTCATTTAGTCAAAGTTTATTCATAGGATAAACCCCTTGAGTTGTCACAACTCGTTTTCGAGGGGGTCCATTTCTATATTTATGATTTGCAACTAAGTTCAAATTTCATTGTAAGTGATTATGGAATTTTTAATTGTTTATTTGTGACAATGTTTAGCATTTTGAAACAATTCAAATCTTAAAATAGGATGAGAAGAATAACGTATAGATAGCGTGCAGATATAGATAGATAATGTACTATAGATTATTTATTTATAAACTGAATCAGGCTTACCGTGTGTTAACTGAGGTGAGTTGGTGCATTGTTAATATGTTGGTGAGGTTCATATACTGTGGTGTTAGATGCTGGTCTGTATGCAGAGCAGAACGTTTGTTTGTTGTTGGATAAGGGTCTTTGTGAAAGACTGGTGTGTGACATGGAACCTAAAATAATTTCATCTGCGAAGTTTTATTGCATATTACTGCGGTTTATACTTCAAACCACTTCCCCATGACTGAAGTCGTTCCTCTTTCGGGAACTAACTCCTCCACCGTGGAGCCAGCAGCAACGTTACTTTCACTACTGTGTGTTTCTTTTGGCATTCTAATAACCTAATACACAGACTATCAAATGCAAATAATATACACTGTTTTGAAATATTTTCTCTTTATATTGTCGTTATAATATTACCTCTTATAAATATAAATATTTCTCATCACTGAAAAATAAGTTGTATGTCGTCATACTCCGCTGTGACTCTTTCAGGTTATCATGTTATAGTTCATGCATCAGCTTCCATCTGTTGATGAGGACAATTGAGTTAAACGCTCCAGTTAAGAGGAGCTCTGTTTAATGCTTTACTGTTGTACAGTAAATTATTGATCAGGACGAGAATTAAACATAACTGTCATGTGCAACAAAAAGCAAAGTAGGGTTGCAGTGGTGTACTGTGGTATGAAAACTAAGTAGTTACATTTGCTTATATGCAGTATTAAATCCTACTGTATTAGTGTTTTTAAAAATATATAGGAAATAATATTTTGTGAATATATAATAAAGTGCTTCCTCTTCCTTTGAAAGTAATATTAATGATAATAATAACTGTGTCATACTGTTATCTTACCGTCAAGATTTCATACTGTTGCAACCCGAGTCATTGTATTTGTGTTTCAGACTAATATTTCTATATTTTTAATAATTTTTCACTAACAGAAGATAAACAGTACTGAAAAATACACCTGAACTTTAAATGTGACAACTTGCTCCCTAAACAGAATTACTGCACTTTATTTTGAGCAGGCAAAGTTTATGAATATAATATATCAGTGTGTGATGAAGGGCCAGCATTTAACTGTGAACAATAATCTTCTCTGTGATTATCTTAGAAGCAGTTTATCTCTCACCCTCGTCATGAATAGCTTTGTTTTCTTTCTCGGGCTGTTGGTGAACTGTGATGGTGTCATCTAACCATAACCTTTAAAAATTCATTGTTTGTTGTTTGAGGTGTGAACAGCTGAACCTGTTCATCTCTGTGAGCCGATCGTCTTGAGTGGATAACGCGTAGTAATTTAAAGAACTTAAAGCTGCATCAATCCATTTTTTAAACACCGAATCAAACACCATGTTAAGTGAAAGAAGTCACTCACAATGATGAATCCTCAAAGGATTATCACTGGACTCTTTAGCTCCAGCTTTTTAGACCCTTTTAGCTTGTTGTTTTGGTTATATGTCTACAGCAACATATTAAAGTACACCTGATAAAAGCTTTTAGCTTTTAAACCAAGTTAAATCTAAATCTTCATGTATTGGTTTAAATGTGACTGGCCTCACTGTAACCATGATATGTAGATGATATTTCTGGACAGAAGTTGAGGTACACATTGACAGATTTTGTTTATAGCAGTGATGATGACAGAAATGAAGTGTTCTGAACAGTAATGAGGGTCAAATAGAAAAGTGTAGATCACTGTCTTCTTACAGAACAATATGAGAGAGATTGTTCTGTTTTCCATTAGTGTCTGTGAACTAGTTTATCTATTTAGGAATGTGTACACATAACTGGACTCGGATCAGTGAGTAAGTTGTCTGAACACTGAATACTCTCTGTGGGTTTGAGCGGCTGGAGTGTTTGTAGTCTTTCTCCAACAAGGACCAATTAGGATTAATGAGTCGGGAGGACAAACAACACAGAAATGTGTTGAGAAAACATGCTTATTGTTTCCCTGAAGACACCAGCAAAGGGCTCTAAAGCAGAGTTAATTTTCACCATGAATAACAAACAGGCTGAATCTCCTCTTATTACTGAGCAGATAAGAGTTTTAGCTTGACAAACATCTCCTGGAGGCAAAGCTGGCCCACAAGCACGAGTCACTTCACTGCAGAACTGTGTGTTCAAGAAAGAAACTGTGATCCAAACACTGGAACAGTATACTTCAAGAGCCCTGCAATAAATAGTACACTCGTGAAGCTTATAATGCTCTGTTTTTGTTAAGATTGTGCTGGCGTCATAAACATATAATGCAGTTAGGATGTTGCATAGTCTTATTACCAACTTTTTATGGAACCCCAAAGTGGTCAATATTAAATAAATAATAGTAGTAGTCATTAACACCAGCTAACATTAGCAGTTAACATCGGCTAACGTTAGTCATTAACACCAGCTAACATTAGCGGTTAACATCGGCTAACGTTAGTCATTAACACCAGCTAACATTAGCGGTTAACATCGGCTAACGTTAGTCATTAACACCCATTAATATTAAGATTAGCTTGTTGTTGGTCTAACTAACAGAGGCTAACTGGCTAAGGTTTTTTTTAAAAACTTTATTTACAACAAAGATATATAGCCTATATATATATATAGTCATACATATAGTAGAGCATAGTAGAACATTTGTACAAGGGAGTCAATTAAACAACGTTCATATTAACATTTAAATGACATTTAACCTAGTTCAAATTTTAAGTTTAAGTAATTTTAGCTCTTGTTTTTCAGTTAAGGTGACACTTTGTTCAACAGTACAGTTGCCACTGACCATAAGATATAACTTAAAAATCAAATACTTCACCATGGTTATTAGGACCCATAGTTCTTTGAATTAAGCTCTGTCGTTATACCAAAACTCATGAGTATTAGTAAAGAACTGTTTCCATATCTGAATGACTAAATTAGAAAAATCACTTTAGCCTCAATGTTCCCAACGCTTTGTTTGCAGGGTAAACTCAGTGCCAAATCTACAATAATAAATGTTGGACCACGTTACTAACGCAGCTAACTGGCCAAATTGTTGAATTTCTACAATGAAAACTAATATGAACATAAAAATTATGAAACATTTACTGAATTACATCTTTTTCATTTCTTTTATAATGCACACTTTGGGGCACATTATATTTCATAACATCAGAAGTTAAAGTGTGACATTCTTGTGGTGTATAAGCAAATGTCCCATCATGTAAAGTGTGAAACATCTCCATGCCTGCACGCTAAACTCAGTCATCCCTGCAGAAATGCACAGTGATTTGAGTGCACCCATGATTTAATGTATTCATAGTGCTTCATGGTGTTAGTGCGCCTGCTAACATCCCGGCCAGAAAATGCTGTCAAGGAGGCAAAAAAAAGAACATTGTGGAGAAAACCCTGCATATTTAAAACTGTCACGAGTTGGCACAAAACATAAGCCAACAGCAGCTTAAATCCTAAAAATATCTTTATGTGGACTTGATCTTAAGTAACCCGTTTGAGCTGAAGTGCAGCGTATATGAGTGTTCCTTTGTCTGCCTGGAGACTCTGGAACAATGTACAGTAACACAGGAAAAAGATTATCAGTTCTATTATTGTGAGGACGGAAGTTTGTATCCCCATCCGCCACACACAGCACAATGCTGGCTCAGTATAGAAACAAAGTCTGTGAGAACAAACACACACTTCTGCCAACACGACCAGAGCTTCTAAAGCAGCTTAGGAGCAGCCACCCATTCAGCACACTGTGGAACACACTGCACAGAGCGCCGTCAGACATTGCTCTGCTGGCATGTCGGCCAGTTAGTGAATGGTAACAGTAAAAACTACTGTAAGTAACATTTCTGCCTGACCTATATCTTTATAATTCATAATATGAGCTCTGTACAGATGGTACAGTTAGTGAATGGTAGATATGTTTCACATCAGTCTGTCTGACTTTCTACCTTCATAATTCATAATACAAGCTAAGGAGAAGATGCTTTTACAACTTTTACATACAGTGCTTGGCCAGTTTTTCATAACATCACCATAAATGTGTATTTTCATATAATTAGCACAGTTTTTTTGTGTGGTTTTTGGGTTCAGGTTAAAATATATGAAAAAGATTTAGGTCACAATAAGTTATTTTGGTGAAGTTACACTTCCTAATTTTGTTAAAGCACACATACAGTGACTGTATTTTGAAACTCACTCGTGATCTGTGCAGTTTTTCTAAAGCTGGGAGTTAAAAAGTAGAATATTTCCTGTGAGATGAGGCAGAAAAAAATGACTCCAGTCCACAGGGGACTCACGGGGAACGTGAGGCAAAGCAAGCTTAAATCAGAGCAGTGACCAGAATAACACAAAAAAATTCATTTTGCCAATCATAAACAAGGAGCAGTTAATGTGGAGAGGGACTGCCGAGAGAACAAGTTCATCTGAAGATTTTTTTCTCTTGTAGTTGTGAAGTGGTTTGGGTTTCACTTTCTAACAAGGCACCGTTTATGAAGGTGTCTGTAAGTCAGTAACAGAGGTTAGAGGTTTCCCACCTTCTTATAAGCCAACGGCAAAAGCAATCTGGAATTATAAACATTATTAAAAAGATTTCTTATAATACATATACAGGATGTGTGCAGATGTAAATAGTAAATTCACTTGTCACAGCAGCTTGTATACACAAGATGGATCAGAAATGACTCATCAATAAGTTAAATTAAATAGTGTGACAGCTGTTGGAATGAAGGACCTGTGCTAGAGCTCCTTCTTACATGGTGGCAGCAGCAGTCTGTTGTTGAAGGAGACCACAATCTCATGTGGCTTAAAAAACGGATTGGATGATCCAGATCTGCAACACTTGACCAGAAACTAAGGGCCAGGGTTTGAAGTGATTTGTACAACAAAGAGTTTGAAGTGTTCAGACCAACCACACTTAAAGATGAGGTACAAAAAAATCCATCATAGAGAGGGAGGAAGATCAGAATCAGAATCGCTTTATTGGCCAGGTGTGTGTACACACACGAGGAATTTGACTCCGGTTCACTGTGCTCTCAATTGTACATACAGGTATAGACATACATTTAACAAGGAACATGACAGATAGGCGCAGATATGAACATAAAACTTAAGAAACATAAAACATAAAAACATAAAGAAAATAACTATATACATATTTAAAAGATATATATATATATATGTGTATCTATCTATAGACACTGACAGACATTTGTAGGCTGGGTAAAGGACTGGTGATGGTGCAATGAAATGTGTTATGTACATGAGGTAGGTGGATACGACAGTATATACATAACTATGTACAAGATGTGATAGTATAAACATGAAGATAAAAAGTTCATCTGATAAATAAATGAATTATGTATAACATATGAAACCTTTATAATAGATGATTTGTTATGAAGTGGTACTGCTGCACGCCCAGTTTTGAATTGAAGAGTTTAATAAGATCAGGCAGAATCATTCCATCATGCTTTTTCAGACTTTTCTCTGATCCTAGTCGTTTTTCTGACCATTTAGACCTCTTGAAATCAATTTAAGGAAATAATGGGAGAGAAAAAAATCTCTTTTTGATTACAACTCGTGCACACATGCGTCACGTTAAATCCGGGCAGGTTGAGAGGCACAGTTCAGATCGTTGCCTCTGTTCGTCTGTGAAACACAAGAGAGGAACACGGTGCTGTGGGTTCACCTCTGCAGATGTGCGGTGACCTGCCTCACTAAGCCTGTTTCTGTTCACGTGTATAGGCTCATGTATCTACAGTGTGTGTGTGTGTGTGTGTGTGTGTGTGTGTGTGTGTGCGTGCGTGTGTGTGTGTGTGTGTGTGTGTGTGTTTGTAAACAGGAAGTGTGAGGATGCATGCAGTCAGAGGACACAGAGCCATGGGATTTCCCACAGTGACAGAACTGCTCAGCTGAACGAGGCTTCCCGCGAGTGGGTGGTGTGTGTTTGTGTGTGTGTGTGTGTGTGTGTGTGTGTGTGTGTGTGTGTGTGTGTGTTTCCTTTTACATGGGTGGGCCCGTTTGTGGTCTGTGTAAACTCTGGACAGCTGATAAACAGCATGAGACCAGCGGAGAGTTGAATTATTACAGTGAAATACTGTACAGTGTGTGTCGCGGCACATTGAGTTTAAGCTAAAGGCTTCACGTGACACATTTTGCACTAAAAATGTCGCCAGTCAGAACCATCAAAGTGGACCAGACGGACTGTGAGACATGTGTCAGTGTCAGTTGGTCCACATGTGTCGCGTTGGTCTGTGGCAGCCGGCGAAACAAATTAAAGTTCAGCAGTTGTCAGACTGCACAGCATCGTGAATCAGCTGCTGGAAACCGCTCACTGCTGTTTAAAGCGCTCCAAAAGAAAATAAAGTTAGCACGTGGACCTCAACAGCGCTTTTTAAATGCATAGCCTTCCATATTGACCCTCTAATATCGCTTTCATTTAAACTTTAATACGCTCCCGTGGAAGTGAACCACTCACAGCTGCCGTATGAAGCAGGAGACAGACAGCTGGTTCAAGCCTGAGCGAGGCCCTGAGCAAGAATTTAATTTCACCCCATCAAGCTGCTGCTTTGTACAGTCCACACAGCAGCCTCATCTCTGCTCTACACGTAGAGTACTACACACACACACACACACACGGCTCTGTTGTGAAGTGGCTTTATTGGTACTGTCAGTCAGAACAGATGATGGAAACACGTGTGTGCAGAGCAGGATGTGGAAATGGTAGTTGTATTTTCTGATGGATGAATATATTATTAAAACATCAGTGAGATTGTAATTCTGTGGTCAATTACACACTAATTATTTTTTCCAGGGTGGTACGGGAATATTTTAGTCATCTGATGTGTTAGTTTGTAAAACCTGTGATGTGATCATGCTTTTTATTGAGACTTTTATTGATCTGCACACTTTATGTTTTGTGTTGTTTCCCATAGGGATCACCACAACACAGTGCTTAGTTTCATTCCTTTATGACGTCTGTTATTCACACCTTGTTTCTTAAGGTGAATTTGGAACATTCACATCGGGGGTTGTGACTGAGTTCTGTGGAAAATAGATGAGTAAAGATGTGCGCACAAAATGTAAGTAAAGGTAAGCCCAGGTTTTCTTGTGTTGATTGGAGGGGGTGTCTTCTCTCTTTGAACAGTGAGTCATTGTACTCCATGATACCCACTACATATCAGATGCAGGATGTCTGCTTGAACAATCGATGGAAATAATATTTCATATAGTAGTGGATTAAACATATATTCTGTTCAAATAAAATGTCCATCAGTTGTTTGTGATTTACAACTTACACTATGTACAAATGAGAAACAGCTATTTACTGAGTATGAGAAGCAAAAAGAAGTAAATGTTAAATATGATAAATAAAGTCGCTCATTTATCATGTAAAATTTCCAAGCGGCAACCTCCGTGACTGTCATTGAAATGAAGTCTATGTGAAAGTGCCAAAAACTTTAGAAAACTTGTGGGTGATGTCACGGATACAATGTCCATGTTTTATTTATATATATAGTCTATGAATACATCATGAGATACGGTAGCTACATACCAAACTAGCTTACACAGTAATCATTGACTGCTCCCTGTGTAACAGTCAGTTTTGGTTTTGGACACTTACTCATCATCTTTTTTAAAGTTCCAGTGTGTAGAATTTAGTTGCATCTAGTGGACCAATCATTGCAATCTCCTCACATCACCCTCACCTTCTTAGTGTAAAGTAGAAACAAACACTGTAAGGACCCTGTTCAGAGTCACAATTTGGTTTGTCTGTTCTGGGCTACTGTAGAAACATGGTGTTTCAAAATGGCGGCCTCCATGAAAGAGGACCCGCTCCCACTGTAGCTATAGAAGGATCATTTTTAAGTAACAAAAACAAAAAGATTCTTATTTTCAGGTGATTATACATGCATGAAAACATAGTTATGAATATTATATTCCATGTTTGCCTTATTCTGAAAATAAAGGCCCCAAATCTTACACACTGCACCTTTAAGTAGCGTCGAGCCACATCTATAAAATGTGCCGCATTGCATTGTGGGATTGTTGTGACATTTTTTTCTGACTTCATTTTCTGCAGAACTAAACGATAGATAAATGTACACACTGCACCATATACAGGAAGAAACAGGAAGTGACTTTGGATTCGGCCCACTGTGCGTCAACACTTTCTTGTGAATATTCGTTATCGTTTCCAGAAGTTTCCCCTTTATCTGAATCAGCACTAACGCGCTATGATTGACGCAGAATAATACCAAGATAACGTCAATTTGTCCGACTATCGACCCAAATTAGCATTTTGCATCTAATTAGCCGAATGACTCACTGATAATAAGTATTGCTTTGCATTGTTTTCTGTAGAGGTCAGCAGTACGGCGTGTGTGTTTCATGCACGGTACAGCTGCTACAGGCGAGGCACTCACTATTTGTAGGCCACACAGCGAACATGTATTATGTATTTTTTATATATATATATATTTATATGTATTATGTATAATTATGTATTGTTGCAAAGAGTCGGGGACTGTTGTTGACCACATGTAGATTTTATACTGGTAATATTTAGAGAAAGCTCTTTTTTTTTCCATAAACATGCTGAACCAGGGCACCTCTGTCCTCACTTCCTTTGGCTTCCTTTCAGTGTAAAGCGTTTCTTTCTCTCTCTTTTGTTTATTATGGTCACCTCTTGTGTAAGAGGCCGTACTGTAATGTAGTCAGTTTTAAACATTATGCGCTGCTGCTTGATGTATAGGTCTGAGCAGTGTTTGTTGCGTGGGCGTGTTGCTCGCTGCCTTGTCTGTTTCTCTTCCTGTCTCTGTGAGTCGAGCAGTTAACAGAGAGGACTCTCTACGGTTGGAAAACTTGCTTTCACATCTCCGTGGGCGAGAGCGAGCAAGCGGTTTTCTCACAATAAAATGCCTTTAAGATGACAGATTGACTCTGTATGTGTTAATTAAGTGACAAAATGTTTAGAGCATGTCACAATATGCGTCTTACAAACTGTTGCTTAACAGACGTGATGTTTGCATGTTGTTTGACTGCTTAGTACGGCCGGCTCGAGGGGAAACCACTTCATCATGAAGGAAACCAGTGCAGCTCTCTCAACAGTTTGTTCTCCATTTTCATTACTGACAAGCACAAATCATCATCAAGGGACATTTCTCTACAAAGACCTTTTATTCAGTCTCTCTCAGCCCACACTGCTCCATCTGCTCGCAGGTGGACAGCCTCTGAGTTCTTGTTGGGACTGTCAGGCAGTGAAACAGCTGTGGAGCAGTGGTTTTATCATGGGGACGCAGGGAGTGGTAACCATCACAACTTGACAAACACACAGGGCCAGTGTTGGCCTTTTAATACTGGGGATCATTTTCATTCATCAGTTCATCCACCAGTTATTTTGTACATTTAACATTTGCTCTACAAATTGTGAAAAATGCCCATCACTGTTCCCATGGTGACACATTCAGGTGTCAGACTAATAGTACAAAAGCCAAAGATGTTCAGTTTGTTCTCATAGAAGACAGGAAGACAGAAAACTGGAGGTCAAACCTGTAAAGCTGATTATCAGAATTGTTGCCAATTCATTTTCTGCTCATTGATTGATCATTTAATTGACTAACTAATGGCCTGTCTGTGTCATCCACCTATCGGACAATGGATGAGATGCAGTTTGATTCTCCTGTAGCAATGTACAAGCAGGACTGAAGCTAACTGTATCAGCCTGGGAGGATTTACATTGAGTAAGTTTCACAAGGACTCGTAGCCCTCGAGTCGATGCCTGTGTACCTGATGGAGAGCTACTCGGGGCTCAACACGGTGTGCTCTTGTTAAGTGACGTAAAGAAAAAGTGTTCTTGAAACAGAGAAGTCCTACAAATAGTACAACAGGTAGTACCTACTTTAAAGCTCTTGTTACATTCTAAGAACACATATAGATAAAAATGGCTCTATAGCAGATTAGCATGAGCCTCTGGCAGGCTTTACATGCTCTAACTTTATTGTTATTTTTTTCGTGTCAGGGCACCGGCATCAAAGGGCTAAATCCCCACAAAGAAAACGCAACAGCTGCTAGCATCTTTACATTCGTTACATTAGCCACAATGTTAAGGTAACTTGCAATTTAGCATGCAGGTTGCTAGCTTGGAGGTTGCTGTTTCCCCATGAAGACAGGATTTGTAATAGTAGGTCCACTTCCTGTGAGCATGACAGTTTCGGTGTCTGTATTAGCCCACACTGCTGACACCTGATTTTCTTATTGCCAAGAAACTACACCGACCAGTTGAGTTTAGCATCAAAGCTAGCTCAATTTGCTTTGATGCTTCACGTATGTCACTATATGATGTACGTCACTACAGTCAGTCTGTCATTTTCTGCTCCATAATTTGCTGCTCCATAGTAAAAGTAGAGTTATCTTTGGGAAACAGGATTTGACCACCAGCCCTCTGACAGACTCAAAATGTGGCAATCAAAACTAGCACGCGAAGATGCTTACTACTTAGCCGAACTGGTGGTTTTTCTCAGTCATATTATTGAAAATATGTCAGTGCTTTTCCGAGAGCTGGTTTCTGTACAAACCAGGATAAATCAGATAAAGAACTGATGCTTCTGAGGATATTTCTGTTGACAGCTTGATTTTATGCTCCGACTGCGACTGCTTGAAGCTTGCCGACTCGCGCTCGGTAGCATTAAGAGCCCGAGCAGAGTGTTCGAGGCCTGAAAGCGTGTGCAGGGTTGCACTGTCATCATGAGGACTGAGAGGGAGTGGTGAGTAGCTGCCCTTTGAGGCTTTTTGGCTTTTTCAGCTCTGCTCCCACCAGACCTAACTGATCACTCCCTGCTTTCATCAGCAGACCTCAGGGCCAGGCTGCTGCTGCTGGTGCCACCGGCTCTCTGAACAGACTACATTAGATTTCTTTCATGATTCAAACTGAAATTAGTTTTCTCTCTAAAAAGGCTCCTCGCTGTGTTTACAAGGGATCCTCCCCGAGTCCCCTTCTAAGCCTCTAATTGACATGTTTGACTCAGTGTAGGGCTCGCCTTATGAAACAACAACCCACAGCTATGGAAACCCTGAGAGGCAACAGCAGAAAAAAAGGCAACGTGGGTTGACACGGGGAATCCAAATAGATATGTTTTGTCAGTTTTTTTTCTCTTGTGGTTATTTGTAAGTCGTGATTCAGAAACAGGTAGAAAGAGAGAGAAAAGATTCACGTTAAATTTAGGTACAACCTGTTTGCAGTTGCACTCTTATATGTAAAGAATACCCTACAAACACTGAACTGGAACTGAAATTATTGCACAGGGAACTGTAAGTAACCCCAAAAACATGTGGAGCAAAGGTCATTCACTTACAAAAAATCATCTATCGTGAACAAAAGAAGGAAACTACATCATACTAAGGAGTAAAACTCGGGATATCTCGTCCTCTTCTGTTGAGTTGGACCTTTCTTTTCCTCTCATGAATCCTCTAACTGTATTACCAAAATCCATCACACGAACCACCCACAGTTCATAGTTGTTCAGTTTAACAACTGCTCTTCTTTGTGGTCGTCAAAGCTTTGAAGCTCATTTAAAGCAAAAAAGGCACCCAGAGTGAAGAACTACAACATGCGATAGACATGCATTGCACCACTGATCCTCAGATGACTTGTTTATTGAGGCTGGTTATGCAACACCACACGTCCCTGTGTCATAACGTCTCATTGGTTACACCACATTTAGCAGCAGTAAGTGCAACACTAACAGTGGTACTCGCTCAGTCTCACACAGGGTTGTTGAGGAATTTTGGCTCGGTCCTCCATATAAATCCACTTCAGCTCAGTGACATTTGTTTGCTCCCGAGCAGGAGTTGCTTGTACAAGCTCTGGATTTTTTTGGACTTTGCTGTTCCAAAAACTGTAAATTTCTTCTTCTTGAGCCATTCTGATGGAGGATTTCTGATTGTTTTGGATGAATGTGATGCAGCTTTGGCCTGTGAACTCAGTGCCCGATGTGATTCTCAGGCAGAATCGCGAGGTGATTGAAAGTTATACAGGTCTTGATGCAGCGAAGCATCTGCAAACCCGAGACACCGTTGCCACCAGATGCGAGGGTCTAACCGTGGAATGCACTGTTTGCTTTTCACCAGACATAACAGGGGCCGTGCCAGCCACAAATACCCAGTTGTGACTCATCTGTTCACTTCATTTCAGAAGTCCTGAGAATCCTCCAAGTGTTTTCACTTATTTGACACCCAAGAAGTCTTGTTGATGTAGGTTTTTCTGTGACTTCCTGGGTGATTGTACGCATTTTTTCTCGTAAACACAGCCTGTTGTGCAAAGATAAATGGCGTACACTCTGCTCCTGGACGACATTTTCTGAAAAATTTGGTTACGATGACCTTTTAGTGCCATTTTCAGGCTGACAGGTGTAGGCACGTTTTTACTCTCGAGAGCTGCAAGAATTATCTTTCCACATGGTATGATTTGGCAGCGTGTGTGGGTGGTGAGGGACTGGTCATACCTTGCGTCATTATGTCATTTTCTGGAAACAGCACGTAATTATTGGTCCATGCAATTGCTCATTGCTGTCTCCATCTTTTCATCTTTAAAACTAAGAGCTCATCCAATCCAACCAGACTTCCAACTGTACTTAATCAAATGTTACAGCTGCCTAAAAGCTGAGTCACTGCTGACCCTTCACTAACCCCCGCCACCCTTAGTTACTGTTGTTGCTCCTGTCAAGCTTTCCATTCTATCAAGCACACGTGCACGTTTGGAATAATAATGGTGGCAGATTTAGCACTTACAATTTTGACCAATGACCAGCAACTGATTTTGATTTGTTGCAAACAGATTTCATCATTCTTCATTTTCATTCTGGAGCTAACTAGCTAAAAAAGCTAATGTTAGCTGCATGAGTTTGCTGAGTTGAACTTGAATGTTTTCAGCCAACTTGTTTTGAATGAGAACTCTGTAAAACTTCAATGGCTGATATCATGAATATATGATATCATATATCAATGTATCAAAATATATCAGTAAATTTACCCGGTAGGGGATCATTAAAGTCTTCTCTTATGCTAAAGGACTGAGGCTAAAGCTAACTGGTCCCAGTAAAAACTCAGTTTTCTATTGATCAAGTGGTGACAGTTAATTCAGAGTGTAATCTGTAGTAAATATGGACAGCTGTATTTGTTCTGATTACATTACTTATGATCAAAAACTAGCGAGTTGACAACTTTGCTAACAGCCAACCATCAAGCAAGGTCAACAACACAACACAACACAACACATAGCAGCCAGCTAATATTACTTACTAGTGCAACAGCAGTCAGCCCAGCTTGGCGTCTGTCTTTCAGCCTTTTATTTCACCAAGCTCTCACCAACGACTAAAAGTCAGTCCCAGATTTACTCTTCTCCGGCAGCTTCCTGCTCAGTCACTCTCTCCCTTTTCTCTTCTTAGCTTCCTCCATCTATAACCTCTTCGTTCTCTTCTCCTCTGTCATTATGTCCATAGAGGCTGCTGAGCCCGGTTACATTGCCCGCTTGCCTAGCTCCAGTTCTGGCACAACACTATCTCCCATCCCCGTCAGCATTCCCCAGAAAACGCCTGCCAACCTCCTCTTCTTCCCGGTTGTCCAAAACACCTGTGGTACAAACATTAACACTCCCACAGTGCTCTGAGCTCACTGTCATGGCAGCCCGGCTAACAAACTGAGCTAACGTTAGCTAACAGCAGCTACAGTTGTTAGCAGTTTACTTCACTGTCCAACAGGAAACTCTGTAAATCACAGAGAGTTGAGGTGCAGCAGCCGGAGGACATCAGAGGGAAAACTAGAAAACATTTTCTCCATAAAATATGATCCAGTTTCACCAAAATCAGTCAAATAGTTGGTGCTGTGTGATTTAGTGCTGCAAAGCGTTACATACTTCTCGCAGGTGATCGTACCCAGAGCACAAAGCTACATAGCACAAAAACAGACATACAAATGACAGAGACACCATTCACCTGATTAAAAGTGTAACATCAAAATGATTTAAAAATAGTTATTATTATTTTTTATGGTAGAAAAGTTACACAATGTTGCTTAAAAGTCACTGATTCATCTGTACACTTCCTTTTTCTGATGAGATGTCAGGACAAACTAGGAAGCAGGAAAAATATCATCAGCTTACAGCGATGACTGACTAATAACTGATACCCATGTCAAATTCATTGACGCTTGTTTAGTGATACATCCACGTAGTTATACATAATATGATATGTTACTGCAATTCAGGAACGTCCTGTCACCTTTAACCAGTGTACGTGACTATATGTGTGTCTGTATCTCATGTTTCTTAAAGTAAAATGACAGTTGAGTATTTGCAGTAAGTGACACTGACTAACATGGTGACAAACTGAATGACATACGTGTTTCAGGACGCACTTCTCCTTTCCAATTATTTCTCATGGTTATGAAAGCCGGCTGTGTTTCAGTCATTAACGCTAAATGTTACCCAGGTGTTAGTGTGTGGCAAAGCTTTCCCCTTTCTCTGGCTTGATTTACTGTTTGTTGGTGTGTGTGTGTGGGTGTGTGTTGAAGTGGTTCAAGGCTCGCTCTTCCTCCATCCTGATTCTCTCTCACACACACATATGCATCGGTATGTAGGTCTACACCTGTGGGACACGGCAGCTTCATAAAACCCCAATCAGCCCGCTCGCACACAGTAAAGCTGTCTCTGATGTCTCTGCTGTGGTCACAACTGCTGCTTACTGAGCTCACTGTGGTGGAGATGCATTCAGTGTGGAGTGTGGGTGTGCTTTTTTTTTCTCAGTACACATGATTTGTGTGTTTGTGTATACAGACCAGTTATGCTTTGACCTCCCAATACCAGTATGGTGCCCTCTGCTGATGCCATATGATCATATTCAGAACCCCACTTCATCCTACCTACTGAGTGATTCAGTCTAAAAGGGTTTCATGTAGATATAACAGGAGTAGTGTTAAAGGCACAATCTGTGATTCAGCTGTAGAACGAGTTCCCACAGCACTAAAAACACAAATATACAAGATTTAAACTATATATCACCAAGTTTATTGATTTTTTTTTTATCTAACACAGCAAGCACAAGCAATATGTGTCTATGTTATGATTATACAATTTTAAATAATCATTTTATAAACACAAAAATATTTATTTTGATATATATCACAAGAATATGCTGAATTTTCCAGTATATTCATTCATTCTTTGATGTTGTTGATGTTGATGTTATCGTTGTTGTTGTTGTTATCATTGCTGTTGTTGATTTTGTTGTTGTTGTTGTTGTTGTTGTTGTTGTTGTTGTTGTTGTGGGCGGTTGGCACTAAGGGGAAGAAGAATTCCAAAACAAGCCCTGTTATCAGGCAGCAGTAGCTCATTCTGTACGGATTTCGCTTGGGGAACTGGAGGGTGGCCAGTTCAGGTCTAGCACATATCACAGTATGGAGCATGGAATGGTAGCTGGAGAGGTGCCAGTTCACCTCCTGGGCGTTGCTGAGGTGCCCTTGAGCAAGGTACAAAACCCTAACGGCTCCCAGGGTGCTGCTATGTGGCTGCCTATCACTCCACCACATGCAAATGTGGAGAACATTTGCATATCTAATAGTCCATGTGTGTGTGTGTGTGTGTGTGTGTGTGACATTAGCATTAGGATGAAGCAAAAAGTTGCCTCCACATTCAGGAGACACAAAGAACCATTAGCATTCATTTCTTTCTGTCCACCTGATGAATTTAACTCCTAATATTCTCTTTTAGCAACACTCATATTGTTATGACAGTATGCTTCAATTTTTCTCCCTGATGGTGAAAACACTGTATGCTTGAGCTTCAACGGTCACAATATAAGCAGTATTTTCAATCCAAGCATTTTAGGAACCACCTTCAAAGACCTGTAATAATCTAATACAGCATGCAGACTTTAATGCACACAGGCACACACCTCTGTGTAGCACCTCCGCCAATCCCATCCCACAGGAACAACATCTCATGCCGTGCTGAGGAAGCGTCTTGCTCCCCAGAGATGAAAACCACATTAGCATGTACAAGCTCTTATCTTCTGAGTGGCAGCTAATTAGATTGTGTGGTTCTAATATGAATAATCCGATCTGCCGTTCCATCTCCTGCTTATCATCCGAGCCCTCAGGTGTTTGCTGAGGTAAGGACGGAGACAATGAACGGATTAATCACTATTCTTTCTTTAAAGCCGTTCTTTAATCTCTGTTAATGCCTTGCACAGAAACTCGTTTGTTTGGTGTAATCAGGACTTAAACAGCTTCATTCAGAGCTCTTTGAAGGAAACTGTTAGTTCAGCATTCACACTCTTTTATGTGAAAAACACTGTATTTGTCTGTGTGACAGACTGACAGTTATTCAGATAGCAAACACACAGTTAAGAGCAGAAAAGACAAGACAGACTTTACTGATCCACACAGAGGAAATTGACTTATTACAACATGAGCTGTTGTAATATTCAATTCAATTCAATTCAATTTATATAGCGCCAAATCATAACAGAAGTTATCACATGACATTTTACATATAGAGCAGGTCTAGATCGTACTCTTTATAATATTATTTACAAAGACCAACAATTCCCACCATGATCAAGCACTTGGCGACAGTGTCAAGGAAAAACTTCCTTTTAAGAGGCAGACACCTTGAGCAGAACCCGGCTCATGGTGGGCAGACATCTGTCGCAACCACTGACAGTAAAAAGAATGGACAGCGAGAATGGTAAACGAAGGTTTTGATGCTCAGAATAAGCAGTTCTGGCTGCTGCCATCTTGGCCATCTTGGCTATCTATCTTGGCTATGCCTGGTTGCTCAAACAAGCCATCTGTAAAGGCACCTACCTGTCGATCAAAGCGGCCACGCTGTTAATTATATTATATATAATATATTATATTATTATATAAAAATTCACCCTCGGGGGAAATTAGCTATAGAGACCAAAGGTACCAGGCTGTAAACATGTTTATTTCTGCTGTGAAGTTTGACATTTTTAACATGGGGGCTTATGGAGACTGAAGTGAAATGTATATGAGGGTATATGTATAGACTGTGATATGTAAAAGTGAAACAGTGCTACGTTATGTCACGCTGCCTTTGAAGAGTCTGACACACAGTTGTGAGGCTCTTTACTGAAGAAATAACACCTCAAATGTGTGAAAGACTCTTTGACAGCTGAGACCTCAGTGATGGTTGGTGATGGACTTTAGAAAAGCGAAAATGTGAATGTCTTCCCACACATGAGAAGTATCTTCCACGCTGGCGCTTACAAGGAACTGACGCTCCCCCTGACTTGTGATCCATATTGTTCAGCCCCCACACTTTGTTAGTCAGCCACACTTGGTCTCAGTTACAGTTACTCACTGCACTTTGAGATCAAAAGGTGGGAGTGGAAAGAATGATAAAAATATTCTGTATTAATGAAAGCGTAGTTACGTCAAAATGGATTTTTATTGGAAAACAAAACTAAATTAGTTTTATAACTAGTGGGACAGAAAGATATTATATTTAAAAGTTTTGCCTGAGGAAACTTTGTAGTAGTTGTTGCATAAATCATAGGTGTATCTGTAAACATGCAATCACATGTTCTGACAATACCACCAGATACATGTTGAAGCACAAACGTTTGTCAGTACAGTCAAAAAATGTCATATTTATTCATAATAAGTATTAATTTATTTATTTATGTGTCTGTATGCTAATTAAAGGGGCGGTTCTAAATCAGCCTGAAGCAGGATTGGTCAGTTGAGGGATCCTGTGCTACAAACAAGACAGAAGCATCTACATTAGAAATAGAAATACATAAATAAATAAATACATGTAAAGAAATTGCATTTTTCATTACCAAAATGTCTTTATTTTTCATTCATTTATGTATTTAATTATTTATTTCAGGGTGTATTTATTTATACCCATACTTACTTATTTATACATACATTATACATTTTTCTGTCCTCCATATACAATGACATCATCATATCAAATGCCATGGTACATACATATTTGTGCACGGTAAAAACTAAAATACAGTCAGTCAAACACAGCGTGAACACACAGCCATGTGAGAATGTGGATTCTAAAATTCACGTCATTATGTGACACAAAAATACCTTCTGTGTATTATGTATTATGTATGTTATGTAATCATTTTGTTCACCTTTACAAGGCGATGATATTTTAGCCCCCGTGGTTAAAATGAATGAGTGCAGCTGTAAAATGAATTCTTACAAATGGATTTCTCTATCGATCAGTGCCTGAAGTAAAATAATGTAGTGAAGTTGAATAAATCAGTCTAAACTTATTAGAGTGAAAGTTTAGAAGTATCACAGTGAGAGGTTTAAGCTTTTTAAAAGCTTTAGCAGTAATTTTAGCTCTGACAGGAAATGTACTTTGTTCCTGCCAAATGCAGTGTCCTCTCACTGGTGAGAGAGAAAATGCATTTCCGTTTGACATCGTAATGTTTTTTTCTGTGTGACTTGACAGATGCTGAATTTCTCTTTAGATATTTATCCAGTCGAACCAGGAAAACGCTGAATAATTCAGCAGTTTTTTGGGGGGGGTTTTCCCAGGTTTTGTTTGTACCCGACTCCAGTGGCAGTTCTGTTCAGTCAACAACTTTTTCCACATTATTTCCCTTTGCCTTTAGAGCCCTCACTTGCATCTCTAACTGTTTACAGAGTCAGAGTTTACAGTAGGTGTTGTGGATGCAGAACAGAAAGTCCTTCTTTTATTTACCATCTGCTGCCAGAAAAGTGCTGAGGATACAAACTGCTGTAACAAAATCAATGTGCCGCTCGGCTCATTCACACAGAGCTGACAGACTCATTTAGTCTGATTACAGATCAGTAACCTGAAGGTGAACATTGTCAGCATTGCTGAGGACATCATTTGATTTTTTTTTGTTGCTCTCTCTTGCAGACTGAAGGCTCTGGTATCAACAGGAGGTCGGAGTGTGCAAGCAGCATGTGACTGGTAAGTTAAAACAACAAATGTGTATACAGAACATTCACATGTACACAAGTGAGAGGAGGAAATGTGTCTTATACTGCCCTCTGCTGTACAAAGGAGTTGTTTCCAACACAATAGACACGTTGTGTCTCCAAATTTGGAATAAATGGATCTAATTTATAACCCCAATCTGAGCATTACTTAAGTCTGTCCTCAGAGCACCTCTGTCTCTCCCCAGGCTGTTTTCCCACGTCGATGACCCGTTCCTGGACGACCCTCTGCCCAGGGAGTTTGTCCTCTACCTGCGACCCAGCGGACCTCTACAGAACCAGCTCTCCCACTTCTGGCAACAGAGTCGGGTCACCTGCGGCAAAAACAAAGCCCACAACATCTTCCCCCACATCACCCTCTGCCAGTTCTTCATGGTGAGCTTCGAGAGTTGAACCGATGCTGGTTAAAGGTCGCTCTCAGCTGGTTGCATGATTCTTGATCGTTGTGTTTGAAGCCTGTCAGACCTGCATTTCATTATGTAAATGTGATGGCATAATCTCTTCTGTTCATGCCAAATGTTTACTAGTTAGTGGATTTCTTCTTTGCCTTTGATGACACATTGCTGCACTCATTTGTACATTACTGCCACTAAATGTCAATCAGAGGAAGCGTGAATTTCAATTCGACACAATTTTATTTATATAGCACCACATTATAACAGAAGTTATCTCAGGACACTTTTCATACAGAGCAGGTAGAGACATTACTTGTCTGCGTACATGCATGTGCCTCCTTGTGCACTATACAAACGAAACAGCGAGCCACTGCTTAAAACACTGCTTCTTAGCTAGCAGAGGTGCGACCAAGTAAGTCTCAAGCCTCAAGGGGTGTTGCTTGGCTCAGTTGGTAGAGCATCCGCCCCATGTACGAAGGCTCGGTCCTTGCCGCGGCGGCCCAGGGTTTGAATCCAACCTGTGGCTCTTTCCCGCATGTCATTCCCCGTCTCTCTCTCCCCCCACATTCCTGTCACTCTTCAGCTGTCTCTGTCAAATAAAGCTCAAAAAGGCCAAAAAAATGTCTTTAAAAAAAAAAAATCTTAAGCCTCAAGTATAAAACATGGACGTTGATTGGTGACGTCACCCACATTTTATGAAGAGACCTCCCCACATATCCAAAAATGGTCAAAGACGTGGAGCGTGGGTGGAGCTGAGGTGGGCTGCATGAAACCTGGATGGTCAAGCGAGTTACCTGTGACGTTATCCACCTGTCAATCAAAGTGGCCACAAACTGCCTGTACCAGGCTGTAAACATGTTTATTTCTGCTGTGAAGTTGGACATTTTAACATGGGGGCTTACGGAGACTGACTTGTTCTGGAACCAACCTCAAGTGGACGTTTTAGGAACAGCAGTTTTTGCCACTTTCACGTTTGCTTCTCTTCACAGCCACGGAGGTTGTTACTTGATTAAAATATGCAACATTAAGTTGCATGTTTATTTAGGAAATGATATACTTTTTAATCTTTGGGTTTGATGGAAAGTATGAAGTATTTACGTCACTGGTTGCAAGTAGATTTTATTTTATTTTATTTATTTATTTATTAAGTTAATTCTCAAGTCATCAAATTTGTGTCCAAGTCATGTGAGTCCACACATCTGGCTACTAGTGGTCAGAAACTCCACAGTGAACCTTTAACATGTTGTTATTCTATGTGGACACTTTCTATCTCTATCTAATCATTAATGATGGAAAATGATGATAGAAATTTTACGATACTGACTGTGAGTCAGTGGGCGAGTCATGATGGGCTACGATAGTTTTCAACGGCTTCACACTCACTGCTTTTCTCAGCGGTGTCACTACTTCCTCCTACTTCCTCCTCCAAACATCACCCAAAGCATTGTGGTATTTTCTATAAATGTCCTGTCACTACATCTGAATGACAAAGATCTGTTACTTGAACAGAAAGACAAACAATTTGACTGCATCTCCCTTCCTCCTTCCAAACAGTGTGCAGACCACAAAGCAGAAGCTCTAGGCGAGGCCCTCCTGGCCACCGTCCAGCAGTGGCGGGGTCGATTTCCCAGCCCGCTGCCTCTAGAGCTCTACACATCCTCCAACTTTATCGGCCTTTTCGTGGAGGAGCAGGTGGCCGACATCCTCAAGCAGTTCGCGGCCGACTTTGCGACAGAAGCCACCAGGAAGGCAGGTAGGAACCACGGCCGACGCTTCATTATAATCGCTGTGTAACGTGTGGTGACCAGCTTTCTGTTCCAGCAGCGGCAGTAAATGATTGGTCAGGGCGGCAGTCATGTTGGGTTATTCGAGCACTCACTCAATTTGTCATGCGTGACTCTTTTTAAGCGCAGGCGATAAATGAGGCTGACAGCCAAACCATAGTTCAGACAGCTAAGTGCCAAATCAGATTAGAGCGGCGGCGTCAGTGTTAACGCTCTGTCACTTTTCTGTTTCACGGTCGAGAGACAGATTAGAGCGAGTCAACAAAATCTGATGTGGAGCATTTCTCCTCTCTGATGCTCTGCTGACACTCTGCACTATGTCAAACTCCAGAAGTCCATGTGGAGCCCCATAAGAAGCAGCTCCACGTAACTCTGGCCTACAACTTCCCCACCAATCACCTCCCATCACTGGAGAAACTGGCCAAGGGCATCGAAGTCAAGCTCGGCTGTGATTGGCTGGCAGTCCTGTTCTCCCGGGACATTCGATTTGCAAACCACGAGGTATGATTAATGTGGTTTATAGAGACATATTGACACGTGATTAGTTGTTCTAAACTCTTGTCGTGCCTCGTGCAGACCCTGCGGGTGATGTACCCTTACATGCCTCAGAACGAGGACGAGCTGGAGCTGGTTCCTGGTGATTTTGTCTTCATGTCTCCGGTGGACCAGAGCAGCACCAGTGAGGGCTGGGTGTACGGGACCTCGCTGGCCTCTGGGCTGTCTGGCCTGCTGCCTGAGAACTACGTCAGCCTGGCCGATGAGTCGGACACCTGGGTCTTCCACGGGTGAGAGGAGCACTCTCTCTTGTTTCTTTTTCTCTTAGTTTAAACAAACCCTCACATGCAAGGAAGAAAAGTTCCTCCAGACGCATTGAACAGAAAACAAATTCCAGATATTCATCATTATTAGAGCTGAACGGAAAGTTTCATTCAAACCTGGTCAACGTCAGTTCATTCTTTTTAAAGCCGGCCTCTGTCTGTGCACATCTGCTGGCAAAGATTAGGGTACACCAATATTATCATACTCTTTGTAGAATTGTTGCATAGGATTGTGTTCTACTTGTGTGATCCAAACATTTCCCATGAGCCCAAAAAGTCAAACTTTATTGAAAAAGATGTTTCCAAAATTCCCGGCATGTTTTTATCTAATCAGTCGATATCTGTTTGTCTCACACTAACAGAGGCAGCAGTCTATAAATTACATTTATATAACCACAATAAGAGAAAATCTAACACTATTAGAGTAAATTACTTTTTTTTAAGTTATAAATTGTTATTAAAACCCAAATGATATATCGGCCAATATTGGCTGATAGCAGACAATATCTGGCATATATGTGCCGATATGAGAACTGATTTTTCCGATACATAATCCAGCAGAATGAACTGTGATTTACTAAACTGAGCCAAGCAGCACAGAGTGAGAGAAGAAGCAGCTCTCAGCAACATTGTCTCTTCAAAGAACTCTATAACAAAGTTATTTGGTTAAGAAAGCCTTTTGGGCGCTATGCATCAGCTTATAGGTGTGAAATCCTAGAAAAGCTCATATTTTCATTCCAGCTCAAAAATTCACTATATCGGACCTTGCTAGCTCACCTGGTAGAGCGTAGGCCTGGGTTCAGTTCCAGCAGCCCTTTGCTGCATGTCGTCCCCTTTCCTATCCAATAAAGCCATAAAAGCCCACCCCCCCTCCCAAAATAAGATTCACCATATTATTCACCAGATCTGCAGTCAGTGGATTTTTCCCTCTAAAATCAGCATCGGTCTCATAAATCCCACATCATTTGAGCCCTGCACCACATATATATTGATATTAAACGTCTTCCGTCTGTTCTCCACGTCCACCACAGCTCCCATTCATTCTTCAGCTGTGGGCCCAGTGACAGGACCAGTAAGGAGAGAGGGATGTTTGATGGGCTGCTGGACAGCCGACGCCCTGATAACACAAGTCCTGGAGACCCACCAACCCTCAGTCTCATTTGCCATCCGATGCAGGTAGTTCTGTGTTCACATGCACACAAATGTTCCTCACTCACGTACACACACGTTCTCACGGAGCCTTGTAATTTATTCTATTTCCAGCAGGTCCTGCGGATCAGCGGGAGTCACTCTCGGCAGCCGAAGAGGACGCTTTTTGTGTGTCGGCACGGCGAGAGGATGGACGTGGTGTTTGGCAAACACTGGCTCTCCCTCTGCTCCGACAGTAAAGGTGAGAAGTCGAGGTCGAGGCAGAAAACAGGAATGAGTGAAAAAGAAGAAGAAGAAACCATGAATGTGTGTGTTTCTGTTGTCCTGCAGGCAGATATGTCCGTTCAAACCTGAACATGCCTCCCAGTTTGCCGCTGTGGGGAGACAAGAGAGACTACGACATGGACGCTCCCATCACTGTGTTCGGATCCACGCAGGCTCGACTAATCGGTACGTCACCAGCGTGGATCTGAAACTGTGCTACACCTGGTGGTGGTGTTGCATTTTGATTATATGAAATGTGTGTGTGTGTGTTTTCCAGGTGAGGCCCTGTTAGAGAGTAACACAGTGATAGACTTTGTGTACTGCTCTCCCTCCTTACGATGCGTTCAGACTGCACAGAACATCCTGAGAGGTAAGAAGAGTCTCCACGAGAACAGAGTCTGTACTGACACACACGGGGTCCATGTTTTAAGACTGAGAGTTGTGTTTGTGTCACCAGGTCTGCAGCAGGACGGTAAGCTGAAGGTCAGAGTGGAACCAGGGCTTTTTGAATGGACCAAGTGGGTTTCTGGGAACTCTCTGCCTGCATGGATACCTCCCACTGACCTGGCTGCAGCCCACTTCAGTGTGGACACAACGTACAGGTGATGTGTGTTTGTCATCACCTGCTCTTGATATGTTATTTTGCACCTTTGGCTCAGCATATCTGAAACTGTCTGTATATAAAGTTCATATTTAACGTAGTGTTTGTCGAAGAGTGCGCAGCGTTCACAAAACGTGGTGATCTGGCTCTCTGTGAGCTGCCCGGCTTCACAGAACCTGAACAACTGAAACACTGTTACGTTTTCATGATTTTTGTTCGGACCCAAAATACAGACACAGTATTAGTATGTCTAGCCACCACAATAGCAGGTGGTGGGGGCTGAAGGCTGGCGTCGCGGGTGAAGCGAGGTGAGCAGATCAGAGGATTTACCGGAGAACGGTGAAGAAAGCATGGCATGCTGGAGTCAGAAATAATAGAAAGATACACACTGCAAGGGTACACGATAATCTGTCTTGACCTGGCTTCTGTAGCAGGAGTGATTGCTGGACGACACGCACACACAGGTTCACCTTTACACAGAGACGATACCAAACACAAAACCAAATAGCAAAACAAGCATAACCATGATGCGATATATTGGTTTATAATTTACTTTGATACTTAACAGTGTGTGCAGTTAATGAAAGTTCATTTCTGTTCATTATTGTGGTTAACTATTTATTTCTCCGTTTGTTAGAAGTCTTGTTTAAAACCCAAAGTGCACCCAGAAACGTGCATAAAACATTATTTTCTATCTCTGACATAATGTTGATAATTCAGTTCAATTTTATTTGTATAGCGCCAAATCATAACGAGTTATCTCAACTCAACAGTTCCCACCATGAGCAAGCACTTGATGACAGTGGCAAGGAAAAACTTCCTTTAAGAGGCAGAATCCTCGAGCAGAACACGGGTCACTGGTGGCCACCTGCTGCTGTTGAGTTAAAACTTTGATGGAGATATGACTAAAGGTTATTAATAATGATGATAATCATAATAATAGTACTTGTAGTGGACGTCATCAGGACCACAGCAGCAGACTCGACCAATCGGATCTAGGTGCGGCAAACTCTGGGGAAGAAGCGAAGTTAGTGACATGCACTGATGAGACATGACTGTGTACAGATGGAGAGATTCTACTGATCTATAAAAATGTCTCTATTGCTCTTCATTTCCTGTGACTTTATTGTGAAAGTCAGGAAAATGAGGATAAGATTGGTCAGTGATCTGAGGTTAGCTGTGCAGTATACACAGGTTGCCATGGTGATCTAACATCGTTTAAAGTGAGCCAACTTGATGATTTCATAAGAGTTCATCATTGACTGTTTATGTTATAACTTCTGCTTAAATGTGTGTGTATATTTCAGACTGTGTGTATTTGTATGTGTCTCCTCCGTTAAAGCTCTGCTGTGCTGAAGTATGCGCAGATAGAGCGATGATGGCTGCTGTTGACTATTATCTTTCTCACTGAAATCGACAACATCAGAACACAGAACAGAACATGGAACATCTTCTCATATGTGCCGCCGCTCTGTCTCCACGCAGACCTCTGATTCCAGTCAGCAAGCTCACCGTGTCTGAACCCTACGAGACCTACATGAGCCGGAGCTACCAAGTGACCAAAGACATCCTGTCAGACTGCAAAAACACTGGTGAGAGAGAGACACACACACAGCACGCAGCAGAGCGTCTGCGTAGGTGAACTTTTACTTTATTGTTTGTCCACCAGCGCTGATGTGGTTTCCACTCCCTCCGCAGGAAACAACGTGCTGATTGTAGCCCACGCGTCTTCCTTAGAGGCCTGCACACGCCAGCTGCAGGGCCGCGGCCCACAGACCGCCAAGGACTTCATCCAAGTAGTCCGAAAGGTCTGTTCACTGCATATCTATGTTTTTTATCTAGTCTATGTGATGTTTCTTTAGTACATCCCACTCTTCTTTACATCCACCTGGCTTGTACCTTATGTACTTTTTTGTTTTTATCCACCTGAGCAGTAAAAGCTGCTTTTGGAGAATCTTTAGCCGCGTTGTCTGCTCCATCAGTCTGAATTAATAAAGTTACATTAGCACAGACACACAGGGTGTCCAGTCTGACCTGAGCTGGTAAACGTGGAGGCGACTCATAAGCGGTGACATCATGTTTGTGGTGTTTGTGGAGTCTTTCCAGACTAAACTTCCTCTTTACAGAACAGCTCTTTGTTGGGTCGCTCATTAGTGGGAAGCCGGGTTTGTTCCTCAGGTCGGCGTTTGTCTGCACGCTCTCTCACAAAACAAAACACAGTTTTCTTTTCAGAACATTTCTAAGGAAGATCTGAAACATAAATCACAATCATAAATAAACACAAATCAAAGCGGGAGAGTGCGATCAACTCATTTCACGATTAAACAGAAATACTCGACTGATCGCACTCGTCGCCGCTCAGCAGAGTGCAGATCACTGCCAGCTCTGTCTGCGTCTGAATAAATCATCCACCTGTTTTCACGTTTCACTACACCTCTACCGGGCTCTGTTAGATGATCCATCCAGGTGATTTCTTTGTGTATGTGTGAAAGTGTTTTCTTAATGACTGGACACTTCTTTCAGTCATTTTAAATGTTTTCATGCGTGCAATAAAGTCACTGCAGCAAATACTGTTCATATTTAAGCAGCCCAACTACAAGCAGTTACAAACTTGGATGTGTAGAAGAACAAAGAACATTTAACTCTGAGTCCAGTATGTATGCATGAGACTAGTGGAATGAAGGGACAACAATATGTATGTTACATTATCGAGGCGTCACCAGAGTAGACAGGCTACATGGAGACAAAGCTCAAAACTCCAGTGATGAAAGATGTGAGTTTCAAAGAGACAAAAAGAATCGTCTGACACTAACGTGAACTCCAGCGGAAACAAGATTCTAAACTGAAGCATTTGTTGGTCACTTGTGGCCCCGACCTGAGGAGACTGCAGTCAGTGGAGGTATAAAGCAGAGCAGTCAATAAACTTTTCCAAAACCTGTGACTCACCAAAACCATGAGAGGTCCTTCAGGATACAGTCATAGATGTTGACAAAAAATATGAGGCTGGTGGGTCCAGTAGTGTTAGCTGTCAACAGACACACACACACACACACACACACACACACACACACACACACACACGACCAAACGCCTGGAGGAGATAACAGAGTAGAGACAGTGTGTTCACTGAGTCATATTTAAATGGATTATTCAGCGTTTTGTCTTTAATAATAGCTGAATAAATTGTTTTTCACTGTGACATGAATTTTCCATGAGATTAAAAAACAACACAGAGAACAAAGTTCCTTGAATTACCTGCCAGTCTGTTCATGTTCAAGCCAAAATGCCAAATTCTACCTAAAAAAAGAAAAAGTTTCCTGTTGCACTTCCAGACATTCTGCATCCAACTCTATTTTCATTTCTTCATTTCTAAATGTGGTGAAAACTATAAAATAATTATGTACAAAACAACAAGACAACAACAAGTGTGGTCGAGGTGAACACCAGAATTTTCCATCTGTGTTTGATATTGATTTTGGTCTTTGGTCTCAGAGTTTAGTCATCATATCCTTCATCCTGGCAGTATACTTGAAAATGTGACTAAAATAAATGTTGCAGAAAAAGTAAATAACTATGAAAAATACATTTGTGTGTCAACTGAAGCTGTCAGACAAAAATATTTCTCTCTAGAAATGATCATGAAAATATTACAGTACAGTATTTTACTTTTAATTAAAAAAAAAAAAAAACAGTATGATGAAGCTTTAATATATTTCCTTATGACATTTTTAATTGGATTACATTAACTAGATATATATACTGCATGTTTTATCATCATTACTCTAATTTTAGGAGTAGTTGTAATACTGATTACTGGACTGTGACTGGTTCAACAAATACATGAATTCTATCATGCAAAATGTCCTGTGAGGCTTCATGTGGTTTAATACAGAAAACAACCAAACTGTCATGAGGAAAATGTGATTACTGCAGGAGGTCAGCCTGGAGTTCTTCATCCAGAAAGCATGTGTTGTTTCTTTAAAAGAACTAACTCTTACCTCCTCTGCTCGGTCCTCAGATCCCCTACCTGGGCTTCTGTTCCTGCGAGGAGCAGGGAGACACGGGGGTGTGGCAGTTAGTGGACCCTCCCATCCTCCCCCTCACACACGGACCAAACCACAGCTTTGACTGGAGGGAGACGCTTCTGCAAGAATGACATCTGTCTAGTCACCACACCAGTGCCCCCCCACCCCCACCCCAAAATACTGGAACTTTGTCCCTCCAGCCTCTTCACACAGCTGCTGGTTTAACAGTGATGGGTGAAGAAGCTTCCTGCCTGAAGATGAGGAGCAGAGTCCCAGCCGGTGAATGGTTGGTGAACTGACTGCATCCCTCTGACGCCGGTTTCAACAAATGTCCACGCTCAAATTTCATTGTGTTATTATTTTAATGGGCAGTATGGGTGTTAGCTGCACTGTGTCGGAGAGAGCTCTCACTCTCACACTTTCTGTCATCCCGGTCTCACAAAATGTTGTGAAATTAGCACGATTTATAACAGTGTGCCCTGTGAATGGAAAATCATTCTCACTACCACGACTACAGCAGTAGTGTGACACTGAAGTAATGCCATAGAAAGTTAAACTACCTTTATTTTCAGCTCAGATGACTCAGGTTTTATTTTTAACTCTCTCAGTAAAGTTTGTTTTCACAAAGACAAAAAGTTTTATTTCCCTAAAGATAAGTTGGATAACCCTAAACTCAGAAAAACTTGATTTAAAGGCCTAAACGTAACGTCAGCTAACGTTAAACTAATGTTAAACATGAGCTGTGTCCAGCTCATTCACTACAGTGAGCTTTCTGATACTTCAGCATCATCACTGACAGCTGTACTGACCCACAAATGTAGTTTCCATCACATCCAACATATTACATTATGGAATTGTTAGCAAAACATTACGTTTATGTTCGTGTTTTCATTCCGTTGTGAGCGGTTCACACACTAGAAAGTGCACTAGACAATAAATAGTCATTTTAGACCATAGACTGTATAAAACATGGACGCAGTCTCTGTGAAGTCACCCACAGGTGCCTGAAGAGTCATTGTGTAGCTCAGTGTGTTGACTCTGGCTGCCATCTTGTTAGTCCTGCTTCCATCAGCTCTTGGCTAATCCATAAATAGGCAAAGACAAGCTGAGGTGGGCTGAATGACGCCTGGTTGCTCACCTGTAACAGCACCCACCTGTCAGTCAAAGCAGCCATGCTGTTAATTCTGCATAACTTTAAAGCCTTAATTTAATTTGAACAGGTGAGTTCTACAAAAATTCACCCTCAGTACAGTTGTCATGAACGGGGAAATTAGCTATAGAGACCAAAACTGTTTTTTGTACCAGGCTGTAAACATGTTTATTTCTGCTGTGAAGTTTGACATTTTATCATGGGGACTTATGGAGACTGACTCACTTCTGGAGCCAGCCTCAAGTGGACGTTTGAGGAACTGCAGGTTTTGGCGCTGCACTTCACAGCCACAGAGGTTGCCGCTTGTTTCAGTCACAGTCTGTGACTGTGAGTGTGTGACTAGATGTGATTTAGCGTGTTATCATCAAAAAAACATAAAAAACATAAAAAATGTTGCATGTTAACATGCTAACATTAGCATGACTCAGCTGAATTCCAACATATCTCACATTCAGCATGTATAACAATGTGCTAATTTCACAAAATTGAATGAGACTGTTGAGGATGTTTAATGAGTGTACCGCTCTCCTGCACAGATCCCAGCAGCATTTCGTCATACACGTGAATAAGTACACATGGGCTGCGCTCAGCTTGAACCACAGGGCTCCTGAGCACGTTCAAAACACATGGGAGTGATTGTTTTTGAAGAAGGCGGCCATCTTTTGTCCTACTTGCCCTCCTCTGCCGAATGAGGGGAAACATATCAGCGCTGGCTTCGAGTCTTCATCGGGGACTTTTCCTGATGCTGCCCACATCATTTCTTCTACTTTGCCGCCACATGTAGCACATCCAGTAACAGCTGTGTCTTCTTCCATTCATGTAGTGTTTGTCTAAACTATAACAGCACAACCTGCAGTACTGACAATCATTCAGTAGCTTCTTGATTCTGCTCCAGCACATTTTAATGTGCGTTTGTTAAATGTTGTTCAAGGGTTCAGAGTAGCTGTAAATAATCATATTTTGAGAAAAGTCTTCCAGTTGCATTTTTTTAATTTATTTATAAACTTTTCTTTCAAATGTTACAAGCAAAAATATTTAAAGAAAAAAAAAGGAGCATCACTTTTAACAGCATGCAAGAATTTCTGCTCTGTATCTCAGGTGTCGACTGCATTGAAGACATACAGTACGTATATGCAGCTTTGAAAAGTGTTCATTGATTGTGTTGTTGTTGAGTGCCTCTTGGAATTAAAGCGATGTCTCCTGATGAACTGACTGGCTCACTCGTAACTGCACAAGAAGACTGTGAGCTGCATCACCTGTAAACAGTTTGCTCAGGCGGATACGTGACGCACATCACACATATAGCTCGTGAAGAGTCATTAAAGCTGCATGTTTTCAGCTTATCAGGGGTGCAGATCCGATGTCAGGATTGGGGGGGACACAAAAGTAATTTTTTTTAATTTCAATTTGGTGTATTTTATTGTAAAAATGTAAGAGTGACTGCCCTCTATGGGTTGAAACCCGGCTATTACACTCAAATTTTGCTATTGGCTGAGATGGAGGCCGATGACGCTTTGGAGGCAGCTTTCGTCACGAGCCACCACTGTTCGCCCTGCCCCTCCTATAAAAACTAGCGCTGGCGGCTCAAATCGCCGCGGGGCGGAGCAGGGGGGCGCTGCTGTTGGAGAGTGACTGGGCGTATCTTAACTGCTCCTGGAGCCCCCCCATAATCAAGGCATTTTTTGAATTTCCAGCCTGAAGGGCAAGTCAGCCAAAACTACGGGGTTTAGTTTCTCTTTAACTTCACAGTAATATAGCTAGCTAATATAAACAAACACCTGATCAATGTGCACTTGCAAGCAGGCAAGCCATCTAGCTAGTGCATGTAGAAGTATTAGGGCTAGTGCTAACAAGCAACCAACTTTATCTAGTTAGCTAGCTAGCAACCACTAGCTGGAAAATATCCCCAGCTAGCTACCTAGTGCTGCTAAACTAGCTTCTAGTGAGGTTACTTCACTACAGGTGGCAAACAGTGTCTGATTACGTTTTTAAATCATTTATGGGCACACTACTGTTCTAGTATTCTACTTTTGATCAAAATTACTCACACCAAATTACCAGAGCTCCAGGCTGCAGCCACTTTCCAGAGCTGAGAGAAGGACTGAGGGGGTCATTTTTTTAAAGCCTGCTGATGTCATCAGCGTGTGTGTAAGAAACTACCCATTTAAAAACATTTTAAACATTTGTTCCACCATTTCAATCATTTATTTTTAGATGTGAATCTAAAATGTGAAGAATGTTAAGTCTGAAAAGACATTTGTTCAATTTTGAATAATTTAGGGTATTTTTATTGGGGGGGACAATTCATGTTTTTTCAGAAATTGGGGGGGACATGTCCCCCCTGTCCCCCCCGGGATCTGCACCCATGCAGCTTATCATAAAACGGTTCTCATCAGAGCCTCATTCATGAGTCCTTCTCAGTTCTGCACAACCTTTTACAACATTCAAGTCACATCATACCACCAAAAGTTCACCAGCCGTCACAGCGAAAAGTGTGGCTGCAACAAACATCCATCACCAACAAAGTTAGACCTGGTGTTTGTTCCGGGTCTAAAAGAATCCTGGAGTAGATTTTGGACACTTTGCCAGCAGCAGCAACAAGTCAAACATGAAATACAAGCTACGTCCCATTTTATTGGCCGCCATTTTGAAACTCCACAGTTCCAGACCAAATATGTCATGAAGTAAGACAGGTTTAAAACTCTCATGGTGAATCTAGTCCGATAAATAAACAATTTGGCCACCTGTAATGTGTTCTTTGGAGTGAGGAGGAGGCTTTAAAGGTACGTACAGAGTACGCCATGTTGAATTTTTGAGCTCAGAACAGACAAACCAAACACTGACCTAGATATGGAGTTTTGGTTGCAATCTGGAACTTCACCACTAGGTGCCACTAAATCCTACACACTGGACCTTTAAAGCTGCATTTAGACATAAACCAACAATGTAGAATGAATGAATGACACTCTTACCTGTTCAGTGAGGCATTGATTAAAGTTCTGTTGTGATTAAAGGAACCTTCACTGTATTGATACACAGTACTGAGCTGTGATCAACGATCGATTGAGCATGTTTCACAGAAAAACCTGAAACTTTTTTTTTGTTCAACAGCTCAGACCAAACACCAGACAATATTGATAATCACACAAAATTATTATCATCCAGTCAGAACAAGAAAGTGGAAACTGGATCCTATGGTCCATGCATCTGGTTATAAGCTGCTCACCATTAAGGCTCCTTTAGTAACAACACAGATCAACCTATAACTCATTTATTTTCGGACTGAACCTTTTAGTATTACACTGATAACTATCAAAACAGTCAATTGAATCAATTAAAAATGTGTATTCATACAGATGAAATGAAAATGTGTCGATATTTAGCAAAAATATACACACAAGCTAATTTGAAAAACGGAAATTTTCCAGAGCTCTTATTTCATTAATTACATTTGACATTTATTTCTTCTTCTTCTTGATTTCCTTTTCCTGTTTTATTTGTGTACTGTCCATATAAATCTCTACTATGTCTTTGGAATGGTGACCCTGTTGTGACTTCCATTTTGTTAATTGGTTGCTAACATTCAAACTGAAATGTTTGAATTTAAAATGAAAATGGATCAGAGACCTGAGGGATGCCTCTCCTGAGAGGCTCGGCTTACAGCAGGTAACAACAACCTGCAGGAAGCACTTGCCAAGGTGAGTTAGAAATAATCCAAACGTTGAAGGATTTCTTTCCTAATATGAAGCTTAAGCCAGCAACCAGCTTAGCTTAGCTCAGTCTTGGCACAAAGGTGTAAAAAAAGCTAGCCTGGTTCTGTCTGAAGCTAACAGATATATGTAAGGGGATATTCTATTCTAGCATGCCACATATGAAGGTTACACATATTCTTGTCTTGACATCATTGTGCGGACAGTGCTAAATATTAGATTGTTATGGGGACACTGACTTCTTCTTGAGATATAGAGCAGCTGCATGTTTGTATTTAGGAAAACAGGCACAATTCTGATCATTACTATGGTAACCAAGGTCAGAGGACAGGGCTGGCTCACTAATTAGACACAACAGATAGGTACGTAATGTAGAAGCCTCTACAGAATCTGATAAAAATGTTAGACAACTAAGGGTAAACATATTTCCTTGTTTGTGGACTAGAGTAGTGTCACTGTCCTGAGGTATAATAGACTGTCAGATATACAGTAGATGAGCCAGAGAGGACAGCTTCTTCAAAATTGTCATGGTATGACAAGTTGATGAATCCTCTATTCTCCTTGATCAAGCTTCAATAAACCTCTCAGCATAAGACATCTTGGACTCCTGTGCACTTTCTCTCCACTGACTGAACTGACCATTGATGAATAAAATTCTCCACATCAATATAATGTCAGATGCATCTTCAGTTTATGTACAGAGCAAACAACAAAGCCAGGCTAGCTGTTTCCAGTCTTTATGCTAAGCTAAGCTAATTCAGTTTTTTGTCCTCTACTTGTAAAATCTATGAAGAACACTTTAAACATTGTAAAGAAATAGTCACTGGTACCTCACAACTCTCAGTAAGAAAGCAAATACTCTAAGTGTATTTTCTAAACACCAAACTCTTTCCTCTTCATCATCTGTAGGCTAAGCTAATGAGGAGGGCTGAACATCACATCATGTCACAAACTGTTGAAGTGAACACAGAGCCTCCAAGATGGCCCATAGCTCCAGATGGATATATCCCAAACTCTGTGATCCGGAGCTGGAAGCGGAAGGGAAAGGGATTTGCCAAGATGGACTCTTGTAATGACAACTTTTCTAGTTTCTCAACTCTTCTTCACGTGGATGAAGGTAGAACAAGTGATGAGGATGAGGATATGAGCTCAAGAATCTTCTGGTTCATAGATGATGATGAAGAGGAAGAAGAGGAAGAGACAGAAAAGGAGGATGAGAAAAAGAATAAGAAACAAAAGGTGGAAAAAACTGAGGTGGGGGTAAAGGCAAGGGAGGATGAGAAGGAAGAAAAGAAACAAGACAAGATGGATAAAAGTGTCCTTGTTAAGCAGACCTACGACATCCACGATGAGAATACTCTGCAGAACCAGATGAAACCAGAAGACGGAGTCAGTACAACATTCAGTTCAAGGAAGACTGTGAACTTCATGTAAGTGTTAAAACTGAATAATGTTTGCAATTGTTCCCCACAATAAACTGCAAATTTCTGTAAACTCTAAACATTTTTTCTAGACCGATCGCCATTCATGAAAATGAACATCAACCGCTGAGA
This sequence comes from Argyrosomus regius, assembly GCA_946959425.1. NCBI lineage: Eukaryota > Metazoa > Chordata > Actinopteri > Sciaenidae > Argyrosomus > Argyrosomus regius. The sequence goes on along the minus strand of OX336889.1, from coordinate 28,914,545 downwards.
GAGCTGAGGGAGGATGTGAAGCTTACTGAAACTATTACACTTCCACAAAAGTATGTGTCTGTGACCAATAAACAGACACCATTCACTTCATTCATAAAGGTACAAGCAGATGATGTTGATATGGTATTTGAGATTGTAATTTTAGTCTGCATGAGTGAAAACGTATATTTTCTTCTTTGTCATTTTTCAACATTTTGCAAAGAAAAGAAAGATGACAAGATGGATAGAAGTGTCCTTGCAAAGCAGTCCTACAACTCCAGTGGTCCTCCAGTGGAAAGACCTGTGGTATCTGCGGATACTGTTATCCAAAAGCAAGGTTACTGTCATCAAGATTGAATACTACATATACAATACATACACATACACATACATACACACAGTATGCCATATATTGATTCAAAGCATGAAAACATGCCTCATGCAAGAACTAATCATAAGAACACAATTGTGGTGAGTGAGTAAGAAAACTATTTCAAACAGTTTCTGTCTTAGATATGAACTAAATTCACAAGCAGTCCAGACCTGCTGTAGTAGTGTTCATAAGAATTCATACTGAGTACCTTAATACCACCTCAAATACAGATAAATATGTTTTTGTCTGCTTATGTCCAGCCACAGGATTTGGTTACATATTTAGTCATTTAGTAGCGTGGCTCTTGGTATGGTGATGTTGATTGGTTAGTCCACCACTGAAATATCTCAAATATTGGATAGATTGCCATGAAATGTTGATAAGACATGCATGATCCACAGAGGATTAGTTGCAATAACTTTGGTTGACTTTTCCTTGAACACAAACATTAGGATTGTCATGAAATGTGGTACAGACGTTCATGTTCCAGGATGACTCGTAACCACTACAATGATCCTCTGACTTCTCATCTAGAGTTAGAGTTATCAGAACAATTTTTTTATTTATCCAGTACTGTGCTTGGATTTATGACCACATACTTGCAAAACTAATCACGTTCCTACCAGCTTCAGCTGTATGTTGTGCCACTATGGAGCCTCATAACCTCAAATGTTCCCAAATTTGACATTAGGTTTAGGATAAGAAAATGAAAATGTTGTTACCTGTAGTTTGGCCCATTGCTTCTTACAGTATTCAAATCACCATTCTTGAGATTTGACATTCTTGGTGTTCCTTTTTTTTCATACTCACAGAACCCAGGGCAACTTCGTACATACCACCTACAGAGCCCACAAACTTGACTTCTCATCCCCTGAAGGCTCCCCCTCCAAGCCCAGAGAAACTTCAACCCCAACCAATCACAGATAAAAGGTTCCTTCTGTCTTCAACCAAATATAGCAACATTAGATATCAAGAACAGTTGCCTCTTGACCGAAAAGTCTTGGATCTCTTTAAGAAGATCAAAACCAGCTCACGCCTTGAAAAACTGTTAACCACTGCTCAGCGCCCTCCTGCTTCTAAGGCCAGACACTCCTCTGTTCAGACTAATACTGGGAGGGTCAGTATGAAAGGGTCTGAATTTAGGTCAACACCATCCACTATTCAAACTCAGTCTCTTAGAAATATCAGTCCTGAATGTCCTAGCCACCCACTCTGTTCTGATTACCCTGCACAATCTCCCCCAACTATCCTTCCCATCAAAGACCAAAGAAGCCACAGGTCCATGTCTGAGTGGAGGACGAATCTGTACTCACTTACTGCTCTCCATAGTTTCAGTTCTCCACAAGAAGCAAGGTTGGCTGCTACAGAGCATCCAGTCACGTCTGGTCAACTTGCAGCAACCATCACCTCACATCTGAGGGTGGTACAAAAGATTCAGACGAAAGACACCCTAGAGCTGGACTCTTTTCATTTCCACCATGTGATCCCATTGCCTTCCAGACACAGCTTCATCACTTCGAATCCCTGTGGGAAAACTCAGTATGGAAGGCTGCAGTTTGACTGGATGAGGGAATCTGAGGGCGACAAGTTGTTGTTAGTGTCGGGAGTTAAGATCAAGCATACTGCTCACAAGGTTTCAGTGAAAACAGGACTTTGAGCCATCTTAATAAATCTGCTTAACAACTAAGCAGCTCTGGCACCATTTTGTCATTTTGGTCAAGTAATATAGTAATTTAGGTTTGAACAATAGCAGTGTTGGTTGATTGTGTACACATATTCATAGCCTGCAGAGGATGTATTTTTTTTTCCCATTCTGAGATAGGCAGGCACTTTCAAATAACAGGCCAGGTGATTGGATGAGCCATTTGTTTATCACCGTTTATCATGGGTGAACTTCCACTAATCAGATCAATGAAAAATATCATGTATTCAAGCTCTTACTGAAGCCTTCAGGGTCGTTCTTTCTCTTCCTTGAATTGTATGAATAGACAAGAAGATTGTCTACATATGACATTGTTTATCTTGTAATATTCACACATGAAAACATAGTTATGCTTATATTCCATTTCTGCCTATATTATGTCCTTAAATGTTACACACTGGACCTTTAAGGGAGCTTTAGATTAATTCAAACTGCTAACATGTTTATTTATTTTTTAATTTTTTAGCCACTACCGAAACACTAAGTAACAGCTAAGGTATGATAAGGTTGTCTGACATTGGCTGCTGTTAGTTATTGGTTTGATTAATGGTTGTGTATTGATTACTAACATTTTCTAGCAGCAGTATGCAGTAGACGGTTGTTCTGTGTGTGTAGAAATGTGTTCATCTTCATGTGATGACTCCAATCAAGTTACTACGTCAGAACTACCTGTTGTATAAACACATACTGTATATTGGTCTAATATACGATTAATAACAACACATGACTACAAAGAAGCTGAACAGGTCTAACGCTTTATTGACATTTATTCTTGACATCAGTGGTTTAATGTGACATGTTCACACGAGTGTCAAAGCAAAGACACTCAAGGACACCCTGTCAATATTTTGTCATTAACAGAAGAACAGTGAGAAGTGTGAAAAGAATCTACATACAAACAGTCTACGTTACATGTACTGAAATTAAAGCTGCAAACAAATATGGCTAATGTTACCTCACATGCTCTCAGGAGGTTTAAATTAAGTATAATATACAATAAAAGGAAATTCAATATGGCGTCACACTAACTGTACAGTGGGCATACTGATACAGAATGAGGATCAACTGTGAATTATCAAAGAAAAAAAAAACAGGCACTGATTTATGTGAGTATGAAAGGCAGTTACATTTAATGAGACGACTGATAGAAGCTATAGAAAGACAGACATGTTGATTTCATGAGGCGAGTCATTAAGAACTATTGCTTTTGTAAACGCCTCCATTTGATATGTGAAGTACAGCATTTACCATCATTACAGCAAATACAAATATTTTTATTATTTTAATATATACAAATAATTTGCAACGTAAAATTTTGAATAGATAGTATGGATGACCTATACAGATTACCAAAGTATGTAGTCTTGCAATTATGCCTCCTGTATGTCTGAATTATGACTTTGCTCATCATAACCTCCATGTCTCAAAACTACGAACAAACTAGTCCATAACCAAAAGAAAACTATGAGATCCAGATCTCATAATTATGAATTACAGATGTTGTGATTACAATAACAATGTAAACATGACGATATACAGAAGTCATAATGCTTCAGTAAAAACACTATCCATGACGACAAGATGTTTTTGTCGGAATTCCAAGAACACTGTGTTTATAATTATGAGATACAGAAGTCATAATTCAGAGCTACAGTTCATTTGTGCTGAATGTAGTGGTACTTCAGTAGAACTTCATCACAACACACATTTGCATGTCCATAATGAGCACTGATCAAGTTTGGAGCCAGTGTAATGAGCGTAGCTGTAAAACTGGTAACAAAGAAATAATAAATGAGTGATATTTTCAGTTAAATAAAGTCTATTTAGCTACTTCACATCTCTAACACAACAGTAATTCAGTTCAGTCGGTTCGCTGCTGTGACTTTTACTCTTTAAACAGTGGATTATACCACTGTGCACCCACAAAGCAGTTACACCGTATTTAAAAGTCACAGTTCATTAACGTGGTGCTGTAGTGAGAGAACATCAGAGAAGCTTAAACAGGATGAACTGATGCTGTAAATTTAAAACCAGAGCAGGAAACTGGAAACAGATTCAGGGATTGTCATGTCGAGGGTTCAGTACAAAGCTGTACAAATGTAGCATCACTAGCTCCAGATTATCATCGTGTATATTAAACACACTCTCTGTGAAAGAGGTAGTTAGCTCCACACTCGTTAAGTCTGAAGAAGGTGCGCCCAACATGAGCTGAATGAAGGTACTTTTATTTCTCAGAAGGCCGGCGTGATAAAACATCAAGGATGATCGAATATTTGTGAACATGAAGGAGAAACAAAGTCGGTGTTGACTCTTGAGTCTCGTTTCACTGCAGTGTCACCAGCTTTGAACCCAGAAAACGCTCAGAAACTCTTTGGTACCATCAAAAGTCAGACCTTCCAAACGAGAACGCAGCTACGATCTAAGAGAGGAACTTCAGGTTAACTCTTTTTTTTTCCTGCTTGTGGGGGACAACGATGAAACATCTTTGGTTATGGGGAAAATATTTGTGAATGCGTGAATGAATCTGTGTGGCATTTTATTAAACATACTGACGCTGATATTGACGTTGAGGGTTAAACCATGGTGATGGTACTGTAAGTGCTGTGACAATGTTTAAAGGCCATTTTGTGTTTCTCACTGATAATCCCAGTCAGGCTCAGGAGATGGATCCACGAGGTACTGTGTGTAAGAACAAGACCAAGAGTGCCACAGACTGCAGTGACCCTGAACAGTTTAGCAGCGTTGTATCACACAACTTTGGTCTAAGTATGTTTGAAATCTTCGACAAGTTATGTGTTTGAGCTGAGCTGAACATGAAACTATGGAACATAAAAAAGGAATTCAAGTTTTTACTTGACTCAAGGCTGTGACTGACTGCTACACTCGTGGACCCGGTCACCTCCAGAGCCCATCCACCCCCACCACCTCAGCTGGAGCTGGATTATCTGGCGTCGTTGAGCTGCCTGGCCACTGTCAGGATCTCCTTGGCTCCTTTGCTCAGCAGTAACTTGGCCAGGTCGACCCCCAGCCGCTCAGCACCGTCCTGGGCTTCACCCGAGATCTTGCTGGCTGTGACACCCACTCGCTGAACCCGCTCGTCCACCTCCTCTAGGATCTGTCACACATTAGCAGTGTAAAGTTTGAGTACAAGAGCCGACATATAAAACAAAAACTTCACACTTTACATGTTCCTTCGGTCTTTAATGTGATCAATACACCGTTCACTCGGCTGTTACCTTGTCAGCGGCAGCAGTAGCGATGCTCGTCTGCATGGTTTCCTTCAGACTGTCTGATCCATCCAGGCTGTACACCGCCCCCGTCAGGTAGAGCTGGAAAAACAAACAAACATGAATCTTCATCCTCTGTTTGAGTCTGCTTTATTTACAGATTCTCAACGGGCTGGACGACATGAAGCCAGATGCGCAAAGTGGACTGGTGGAGTGTTGACTTTTGATTTATGACGAGACTTCAAACTGCTGAAAACCTGCCAGTGTGACCTGACGAAGCAGCATGTTGTGTCCATAGCGACGACCCTCTGCACGGCCGGCTATTCAAGCTTTTTTTTGTAGCTGGATATAATTTGTATGAATGATGATAGTGTCAGTGAGTTACTGGCTATAGTTGCATTTCTAGTGTCGATGAAACAACAAAAAAAATAAAAATAAATGGTGGGTCGGGAATTTAGAGCCGTCCGTGGTGCTCTTTGGACACAAACTGATGAGGTGATTGTCTCTTTCCTCCTTCCAAAGCTCCAAAGCCGTTACCACCAGCTGACAGTTTGTAACAGCTGACTTTGCTATGAGCTGATTGGCTGTTGACACAGATGACGCGCCTCACACGTTCTGGAGTTTTGACGAGCTGAGTTGCATGTGGCGGTCTGAAACGGCTCGTTGTGATTCTCTGCTCTGAACTGGACTTTAGCTTTAGCCTCAGTGTTTTAGTGTGACATCACGTTTGTAGCCTTCAAGCGCACGTTTAACAGTTTACAGGCTCCCTGTTTCAAATCTGGGAACATTCGAAAGTCAGATGGAGATCTCGTGGAGCTAAGATTTAATTAGCCAGACATCTATCTGCAGTGACAGTTGTTGTTTCAGGGGACAAAACTGACGTTGTGAAACTGCTGTGTAAGAACAGAAAGCTTGACAGGCATGGCAACAGTAACTAAGGGGGTGGGGCTTGTGTATGGTTCTACCCAGCATGCTTACCTGGGAGTCCTTCACCTCGGTGTGAACAGCTACTGGAACACTGCAGCCCCCCTCCTACAAATGAACAGATTTACATTTTCATATGATGTGAGTGACAAGAATGTGTGTGTGTGTGTGTGTGTGTGTGTGTGTGTGTGTGTGTGCGTGCGTGTGTAGTGTACCAGCTGTCTGAGGAAGGCTCTCTCGGCTATGCAGCGCAGCACAGTGTCAGGGTGATGGAGGACAGACACCATCTCCAGGATGTCTGCATCTCGTGCACGAACCTCCACTGCCAGAGCCCCCTGACAACACACACACACGGAGAACTTTAAAAACACACATACAGATGTAACGTGGTACGATCAGTTATCACTCAGCCTTCTCTTCTCTGCGTTAGTCAGAGTTTCCATGCCGCCGCTCTCACCTGTCCAACAGCGTACATGCAGTCTTCAGGCTCCAGGATCTACCAGCGGAAAAGAATGAGACAGTTTAGAGACTGTTAGATGAGAAATGTCACCCGAGAGACTTCACGTGGACCGTGAACTGTACCTGGCTGATCCGGTTCTCCCAGCCCATCCTCTTGAGTCCGGCAGCAGCCAGGATGATGGCAGCAAAGTCGTCTTTCTCGTCCAGCTTCTTTAGACGCGTGTTCAGGTTTCCACGCTGGAGACGATAGCTGAGGAAAAACACTCACTGACTTATTGTGACCCTCTCTGCCTCCCCGGAGAGCAAAAGGCTTCTTAAATCTGAAAATGTAACAGATTGTTTGTCGTGCAGTCAAATGTAAATCGTCGTCGTGTTCGTCTTCTGAAAAGGATACAATGTCTTTGAAATCCAGGTGGGGGAATCTCTTCTTCAGCTGAGCAGCCCGGCGCAGTGAACTAGTGCCGATAACACTACACACACACACAAACACACACACACACACACACACACACACAAACACACACACACACACACACACACACACAGACAGACACACACACACACACACAGACACTATGAGGTTATGCATACTTTTAATATGAGTGGAAAAACTCAAAGCTGGCTGATGTATTTGACCGTACCTGTTTTCTGGCAGAGTGTCAAGAGTTTTGCCCTTGTTTTTCGGGTGGAGGACCACTGCATCATGGGGGCTCTCTCTCCTGAAAGCAACAGGAAGGAAAGGACAGTGAGCGAGTACAGCTGGTCCAATGACAACCACACTTTGACTTTGTAAGAACAAGAGAAACTGTTTCCAAACAAGAGGTGATCTACACACAGCCCCACTCTCAGCTCCAAAGACCTGGTGATTCATGATGCGCTCAGTGTCAAACACAAACACACTGTGCTTTCCAACAAAGCAGTAAACATTGTGGAATATTTCATTGAATTCACTTTCTATATTCATGTTTGCTTGCTCCTTGTCTTCTTGTTCACCGCCGTTTGCTGATGCATTGCTACGTTTTTTGTTGCTCCATAGTGCCTCCAGTGGTCAAACACACAACAGTGTACCTTTAAAAAGAACAACTCTGATCCGGGCCAATAGAATCGGCAGTGTGACAGATATATCGGTATCGGCATATATGTTGTCTGATATGTGCCGATATGAAACCTTTTGTTTTTTTACAGGACTTATCACAGAAAAAGATACTTGGCATCATTTAGATCTATTAATTATGTTCTATTTGTTTTTTTATTTTTTTATATATACTTATTTCTAATTATTAAACTTCCAGTGATGTTTCAGGGCACTGATGTCAGTTTGGACAATATTTTATTAATAAACTGTCAAATATCCTGCCTCCACTGCATATCTTTGTGTTTGAGGATAGAATATCGGCAGATGAATTGATATCGGTATTTTTTACTCCCTAATATCCATATCAGCACCTAAATTCCAGTATATTATAGCGGTAGTTTCCAAAAGTATTTGTCGTGGAGGTGAAACCGCATTCCAACAGAATCTAAAGACTGAACCAGGAGCATGCTAAATAGTTCCTCCCACTACTCTTTTATCGTGACACAAAATGGTGGAATTTCAGCAGTTGCAACATCAGACTGCTCGTCTGTTGCAACATGCTCCATCTGTGTAGAGCTGGTGTTAGTCAGTGAGGTGATCTTTATACTGAGGCTGAAGAGTTGAGTACTTTCTGTGCTGTGGACTGTTAAATGTTACCTGCTGCCTCTTTATGTTGTATGCACAGCATTATACATTTAAATACAGACACACTGACTGTACACTGCATGTTTGTGTGTGTGTGTGTGTGTGTGTGTGTGTGTGTGTGTGTGTGCACTCACTTGAGCACAGCCCCAATGGTGAATCCTGGAGGCAGAGTGGTGGGAAGATCTTTCAGTGAGTGAACTACCAGGTCGACCCTGAGCGACACACAGGAACAGTCATATGTACATACGTGATTCATTGTGTCTCATGGTATATAATACAGTCATTCAGTGGTGTGTGGGTGTATGTGTTGTGTGTCTGTGTGTGTGTATTCAGCTACAGAACAAGAGCCACCTGCTACATCTGAGGCTGTGGAAGAAGTCAAAGTGTGCATGGATTTAACGTGACGCACACAGTGCTGAGTGATGAAGAGGCTGATGAGTGGGTTTGATTCAAAAGTCAGACGATCAAGTTTTTTACTAGTCAGCACAAAATGTCTGGAACCGACAGCAGCGCTGCAGAAGTCTTTGAAAGAGTGAAACCCGAGCGGTTGGTGTGTGTTGGTCAAACAATGGTGTGAAGGCAGACTGGTGTCAGCCGCAGATGACACCGTGACACTCACTCGTTCCTCTCCAGAGCATTCTCCAACTCTTTGGTGAACAAACTCTTCTCTCCGATCTGCGCTCGCACAAAGAAAACAAAGACAGAGACGGAGACAGTGACTTTCTGTCATTTATCAAACATCACATCAGAAATCATGCAATAATCCTACAGTCGGTATGAACTGGACACTAGAGCATGGAGGATCTGATGGATTATTGGAATAATAATAAAGTTATTTGCAGATGTTAGTAGAGGTGAATGTGTCTAAATATATAAGAGCTGCAATGATTAGACGATTAGTTGTCAACTATTAAATTAATCTACAACTGTTTTGATAATCAATTAATCCTATTAAGTCTTTTTATAAGAAAGAAATGTCCAAATTTTCTGATTTCAGCTTCTCAAATGTGAATATTTTCTGGTTTCTTTTATCCTCTGTGACAGTAAACTGAATATCTTGGCGTTGTGGACAAAACAAGACATTTTTAGACGAAACACTGATAGACATTTTTCACCAATTTTAGGACCAAAAAACCGAATTGATTAATCAGGAAAACGATGGGCAGGTTAACAAAAAGAACAAAAATAAACGATTAGTTGCAGCCCTTGTTTTTTTTGGTTTTTTTTATTGAACGTCTCACCTTCGATAAAGCTGTGTCGAGGATTTTGTCTCCGGTCGTCGTCATGCCAACTGAAAGACAGAGGACACAGATTCAATAAAATCACATGTCTCTGTAAAAGACACACATCTCTGTAACTTAATGACTGCTGATATACACACACACACACACACACAGTTTAAGATGGGTTGGAGCTACACTGTCATGTGAGGTCACTGCCTGTCACGAGCCAATGAGAATGACCCTAAGAGGAGGTGCAACGAAACTAATGGAAGGGTGAGTCAATCAAGCACGTCTGTTCACGCCTACTCAACCCTCTGACAAAGTCTGATGAGGCAGAATGAGTGATGTCACGTGTGTGTGTGTGGATCAGGACAGGACACAGTACTCACCTATTTCCGAGTGGACGTCCGGGTACAGTTCTTTCAACTTGGCCGCCACGCTGTCGGTCTGGATACGAGCCAACTGGGAAAGAAGAAGAACACAGCAGCGCTGGACTTTAGCTGACCTGTATTGATCTTGTTCATCCACAGAGGATGGACCAGTACGATGCTCAGTTATCTCAAACAGACACTTTTGAGCCTGAAGTATGTTATCTCTGTGAGGAGAGCTCCAGACACTGTATCGAAAGCAGCATGGAGGAGCGGAGCATCAGATAATTCACCGATTTAACCGACACACAGAAGCTCTGTAAGGTTTCACATTTCACATTTAAATTAGAGCTGAAACCTGAAGCAAAGACAAACATTTGAACAGTAACTGAATTATTGGAGTACTGTACCTGGCTCTTGCGGGTTCCAATCCGGATGACCCGACTAACTTTTCCATTCCCCTCCTGCAAAGACAAAATCAGAGAAATCAGCCAAAAGAGTTCAAACTCACCAAACCCCTTCAAGACACTCTTACTGGTGTGATGTCCTCCATGACTGTTTTCCCTGCTCGCCTCACCCTGATGTACTTGTAAGGTCCTTCCTCCATAATTCTGTGTGTCCACACTGAGTGTCTGCACTGTAGAGCCTATTGTGTCTTGGTAAGGAGCTGTGCTGAGGTCATATAGCCTCGAGACACTGAACAGTGGTCTTTTTTACCACACCACCGCACTCCCTCCTTCCTCCTCCTACTCCTCCTTCAGGACCTCCACCCCAAGATACCTCTGGTTTCAAAAGATAAGTGTGCCAATTCACTGAGTCCGTTATAAAAGGTAGGGAGGGTCTTGTGTACGAGGTGTGGTCACAGGGTTTCTGATACGTGGAGCACACTGTGGCTCCAAACGTTCCTCCTCTGAAACTCTTGATTTCTGAATGATAATGATCCACAGACTAAGACAGAACCACACACGTAAAATGAATTTTAAAGCACCGCTGTTTTTGTGGAAAGAGCGGCAATTTCTATGATGAAATCTAAAATAACACCAATGAAACCCCTTTACAATGAGAACTGAATACAATCATTACAAAGTACATCACATTATAGTATATTATACTATAAAGTAATAGTACATTCTACGGAAGCCCTAAGTGGTCATGCATTCATACAGTTTATTTCCTCCATTTTCTCGTGATAACGAGTTCTTTTCATTTGTTTTCTCAAGATCTCAAGTTGTTTGTGTCATAACCCAAAATAACAAATGTTGTCATCCAATAACGGGATCATTTTTTCAAGATAACGAAATTTTGTTTTCCCAAGATAACAGCGTAATTAATTCGAGACCTTGAGAAAACAGACTAGAATATTAAATAATTGCAATTGCAACATTCTCCTGCTCCTCTGACATCGCTACACTGAATGATGTTTCCTGCAATTATTTAATATACTTACTATACGTTTCTCAAAATCTCAATTGAATTATGTCGTTATGTCGGGAAAACAAAGTTTCATTATCCTGAGCAAATTCTCCCGTTATCATTTGTTATTTCGACATAATGACACAAATAACTCGAAACATGAATCTGAAAGGAATTCGTTGTCGCAAGAAAACGGAGGAAAAAAAATTTGTGAATGCATGACCTCTTAGGCCTTCCGTACATTTCATAATAATTAGCTTCAATTGTTTTTTGATATTTATATCACATTTAACTCGTTTAATTCATATTTTCACATGTTCTGTAGGTACTACATACGTGATTACATATACAATTATATCCAGTTTCTTTATTATATATTTTAGCATTGGTCACTGTGATGCTCCATTGAAAAATGTATGAATTTAATGTTGCTATGGTAGACGTCAGGTTAGTACATGGTAAGAAAGACTCGAAATGATTTGACAGTTGTCAGGAGTTAGTACTGTTTCATTTGGCTGGTATAAAGTTGAACAAACAACACTTAAATCTAATAAAAAGTCTAAAGTTTTTCTCTGTTTGTTTAGCAAACATGCATTACAGTTAAATGACAGATTACTATAGAGAACACACATGATGCTGGTGGGCGGGAGCAGGAAAGGCTGTCCGCTCGGTACAAGCTGTAAGTACAGCTAAAGGCTGTAAAAACAACGAAAATACAGAAACTTTCCGCTCGGTTATTCAGCCGAATGTTAATATACGTTCACCTGTTAACATGTAAGGAGCTGTGCTGTGTTTCGAGCTGTAACTGGCTCAACATGGTGGCTGGTAAAGTTTATCAGATGAACAAGGACACAGAGTTTTGGCTCCGTCGTGGGGTAATATCGGGATAACTGCCTCCGCAATGTTTAAAGAAGGTTCATAGAGTATATTATCATGGTTTGTTAACCCAGCGGGTGGACTATCTGCTCAAACCGGTTCTATTATATGTATATTTACATTTATATATGAAACATTACACATGCTCATGCTTCTTCAACTCCTTATCTGTCATCTTTGATTTTGGCCGACCTCTTTTTTAACCGTCCAATAGAAAACGGAGCAGAGGAACAGACATCACTTTTAACCAATCACCGCACACACGGATATGGCGCTCGACATCCACGAGCACTCGCCGACCATGGCACCGGGTCACTTTGGTGAAAACCTACCGGAGAACTCGCTTCCCCCGACATGTCGGTGATCCGGTTCACTGTGGCAGTGTTGCACGAATCAGCGGCGGGTTGTGGTTCACGCAGAGGCCGTTAAAAAATAGAGGAAATCCTTGAAGATCATGCGCGCGCCCCTCTCGTGCAGCTCCACTATGAATGAATGCGGAATCTGTGACGTCACTGGATGAGCCAGAGGTCATTTCCTGGTTCCGTCCTAACAGTTTCCTCTCCGGATGGTTCGTCAGGAGTCTCCCGGTGACAGAGGGAGCAAAGTGCGGCCTGCTGCTCTGTCTTTTCTCCGTCATATCTGTGATTAAGTCAAATATCCACTGAGCGCGAAGTTACTGACCACGTTCATATCCAAACTGCTGCTACATACAAGGAGGACAAAAAGCTGAATTCATGTTTACAGGGGCGAGCTGATGATGTGGCCATAGTTATACTACCGGTATATCAACTTAGGACACACCTAGCTTTACACTCCTACCGCCATGACAAGATGTCACTGAAGGGAAAGCTTCAGGGAGGACGTGAAAGCAAATATTAATACAGCTGCTCCTCGTACAGTTTTCCTGCATACACTGGGAGAAGGAACAGTGAGAGCTCTTGTTCACACTGACAGTCTGTCTGTTCTCATGTCCTTCATACACTTCAAACGGTGACGTCTGGTGGCCAAAGACAGTTACTGCAACACTGACTTCTCAGATAGATAGATAGATAGATAGATAGATAGATAGATAGATAGATAGATAGATAGATAGATAGAAACTTTATTAATTACTTATCTACCTCATGCCTTTTGTATATATCGTATGCCTGTTTTGTGTTGTAATATGTAACTGCAGCTGTAACAAGAATTTCCCTTTGGGGACACACAACAACACACAGCGCACCATTACATATAATAACTTACTATTACTGTGTTTTATTGTACACACATATTTACTATGACCGTTTATTTATAATATATGTAATCCAGCATTCTCAGTTCACTTAACTCTTGAGAGGGTTGACTGAAATTGAAGATGAGAGTGATGAAATGAAGTGAAAATATAAACCAAATATTCTATGATATATTTAATGTGTCATGTATTACTATTTCATTTGTAAGGTTTGACTATTTTTAAACCTCTGTGCTTAGTCTGTCTTTGTATATACACTGTTTTACTAATAACACTGCAGTTCACACATGAATAACATTAATAACTTTACATTTATGATGTACAAATGAGGAACAATCCAAGCTGCTGTGGATCAGGGAGAAGACATTTTTAAATGGCAACATGTAAAATATCTTATGAAGAGACAGTCTGCTTTGACTTTTACAAAATAAAATATATGTTCCAGTACTGGAGCAAATGTCAAGTTTAAGTCAGGTGACAAAAGATGATTAGATTATTCAGGTAGTAATGAAATGAATCATTCTCAACACTTTATACTGTGTTGTTTTTAGTAAAAGAAAAGCTTGCTTTGTAAGTTTCGTTAATTTCTGTTCATTATTGTTGTAAAACAACCAATCAGTGTGACTGAAATTAGAACATGTCTGTCATGTTGCCTAATGATGATGAATATAGAAGTTTATTAACTGTCTTAATATGACTTATGGCGTATTCACAGTTGAAAGGGGGATATATGGAGCTCGTACGTGGTTGTCAACTCAACTCAGCTCAACTTTATTTATTTATATAGCACCTTTCATGCAGAGATGCAGCCCAAAGTGCTTCACAGAGCAAGAATAAAGCCAGAAATAGACAACACTGAACAGTTCTTTAGGCAACAGAACAGTTACATAAAAAATAAAAATAAAAATAAAAAGCATAAAACTACAATGATAGAACAAATAAAAAGTAAATTAAAACCTATAAAGGTAAAAAAAACACAATTTAAGAACAGTTGCATAAAAATTAAAACCAAAATAACAAAGATAAAAACTGCAACAATGAAATAAATGAAATGTTAAAAGTAAATAAAACCTATAAAGTAAATAGGTAAGAGATAAAAACTAAAACAGGGAATGATCAGGAGTGAATGGCGAGGGACCTTAAGTAAAAGCCAGGCTAAAAAGATAGGTCTTAAGTTTTGTTTTTTGTTTTTTAAACACAAGATTAATCCAAATAAGAGTAAGAGAGCCTGTGGAAGTGCTGATGGAGGTGATGGTGGAAGCAGCGCCTGTAACTTGGGCCAGCATTTGGGAGCCCACGTCATTGGTTTCCACGGTGGGCTGATCCAGCGCTGCTCTTCCGGTGGAGACGTGGCTCAGCGCTGCTGCCATATTGACGCTAGCTGGCTAACAATCACACAAGTGGAAGTCGGCTGTACGCTCGCACCTTGCTACTCCAGGAGTTGACTAGAGAAAGCACCAAAGCACGAAACACGAGAGACGGAAGGATCGTCGTACCATAGAGAGAGACCAAAATGGTGAGTGGCGGTGTGAAATGGAGATATTAGTCCGGGTTTAATCGGGCCTAGCAATTATCATAACATTGGCTAACCTGGCGGCTAGCTCTAAAGCTAGGCGTCCGTTAGCTCGCTTCTCCAAGAGCGAAATAAGAGGAAAGCTAAACGTCACTTTTTACTGCGCTGACAGCGCTGACTGTGTGTTTAAACGCTAAAATGAAGCGAGTGAACCGTATTTTTGTCACACTGAGTCAAATATCAGGTGAGTAGGCGGCTCTTGAGTGTGCAGACATTGCTGACGTTAACTAGCCGAACGAGCTAGCGCTGGGTTAGCTCCTGTCACTAGCCGGATCCGAGCTAACGTTACCTGCTGTCATACCGTCCTCAGTCAGGGAACACTGACTGGACACCGTCCATTTACAGCCGTGTTAGCTTTATATTAAAGAAGCTGCTGCAACATGTAGTCTGTAGTGACGGTGTTAATGTGAAGTGTTGTTTGTCCAAGTTCATTTCAACTTCAGCCATTGTCAACGTGGAATGAATGCAGCTCCTTTATTCGGTGACCAGACTCAGCTTAAGACTGTTTTTATATGGAGCTAAACGTACAGTTCATTTACTGTTGTTGAAACATACTAGACTTGTACATGGTAGCTGCTGTTGTCTGTAGTGTCTCCATTCAAAATTTGTGTGATTCACAGTTGGTTTGGCTTCTTTGCAGACACACACACCCAACATAAATCCAACTTTAATGTATTTTTTCAGCTGGTTTTCACCATTATCAGATTCACCATATGTGCTATCTCCTCTTATTGTAACAACATGTCAGGTTGTAAATCTAGTTTCCAGATACACTGCTACAGTTCTTCCCTCCTAGACTCAACGCAGCAGGAGGCCTCGAGCAATGTTAACCAATAATATAAGTTCACCTGCTAACCGAGTGGCCCATGGGTGCTCGATCCATCACAGGATGTTGTCTTCAGATGATTTTTAAAGGTCCAGTGTGTAGAATTTTAGTGGCACCTAGCAGCGAAGTTGCAGATTGCAATCAAAAGAATACTCTTCCACTCCTCACACCTCTCCTTCAAAGCATGTAGGCAAAACTCTAGTTGCGAAATTCACACAAAAAGCAAAAGGCCAAATCTAGATCGGTGTTAGGTTTGTCTGTTCTGGGCTACTGTAGAAAAAATCTTCTAAATCTTACACACTGGACCTTTAATTTGTTTAACGTCACTGTGTCACCTTAGTTGATGACTTACTGTAGCTTTCAATGCTCAAACATTGAAAGCTACAGTAATACTCTGTGTATACTAGTATACTCTGTGGAAACTGTGTCAGAAGGCTGAAGGGTTTCTGTTCACCTGCAGGTGCTGTTGGCAGCGGCGGTATGCACCAAGGCCGGTAAGGCCATCGTATCGCGGCAGTTTGTGGAAATGACCCGGACGCGTATCGAGGGTCTCCTGGCAGCATTCCCTAAACTGATGAACACGGGCAAGCAGCACACCTTCGTGGAAACAGACAGCGTCCGCTACGTGTACCAGCCGCTGGAGAAACTCTACATGGTCCTCATCACCACCAAGAACAGCAACATCCTGGAGGACCTGGAAACACTCAGACTCTTCTCCCGTGTGGTGAGAGAACATGGAGCTGACTGTCTGTGTCTGTCTTCATCAGTGTGATGTAAAGTTAAAACGTCACAGGCAGACAGGCTCATACGAGTTATTGAAACCTGTCAGAGCCTCACACCAGCTTCTGACCATTTCTAACATGAAATGTAGCATCTCAGGACGTATCATCAGCATGTCTGTGATGGAGTTAGATTGTAGATCCATTATCCATTTATGGCTGCAACTAATGATTACTTTGACATTTGATTAATCTGTGGATCATTTCCTCGATCAATCCATTAGTTGTTTGATCCATAAAATGTCAGAAAATGTTGATCAGTGTTTCCAAGGCGATGTCCTCAAATGTCCTGTTTTGTCCACAACCCAAAGATATTCAGTTTATTCTATCTATCGATCTATTGGTCATTTCAGCTCTATATACCTTCAACGGTTAAAATCAGTAGTGTAAATAACAATTTGCTTCTGTAATAATCAGTATAAATGTATGGACACAAGCTTTTTATGAACTGATTTGAATTTTGACGCTCACGCTGTCAGCACAGACAACATGAGACAAAAGACGACGTGCATGTTTGAGGCAAAGCCACATTCAACACTAAGCTTCACTGCTATGTTAGACAGCTGAAAGTTATGTTGTGTTGACTTTGGACAATATTATTTAGGGAGTAATCAAGAAATTGGATGATAAAAGCTGAATAAGTGTTTTATCTGTGGGAAGCTTCATAGATAACAGTTTGAGAGTTTAGTGTTCATTTCACAAGAAAGTCTGTTGGTGTAAGAGAAAACCAGCCGCTCTCAGATGTCCGTACACGTGACACCTCTTTTTTCTAACTGCAGTCAAATATTTAATTTCCTTTTGGAGTAGAAAACTCAAACTGAATGCAGTGTGTGTTTTGAGACTTTGAATCTTTACTAACACGACACATTAGAAATAGAGTCATGGTTTATTTCATCTGTATTAACACGCAGAACTTTAAACCTCAAGCTCTGCTGTTAATACTGTAGAAATCAGTGAAGGGTCCATTTGTGATGAGGAAAAGAAGCCTCACAGTGTTCATCGTGTTTTTATTCAGGATCAGAAGCTTTGAGCGGAAACTGGTGTGTAGAAGAGGTTGTTGTCTTGTCACTCATCTTTCAACATTTGACGCCTTTTCCAGCATCAAATGTTGAGATTTTGGTTCGATTGTTTGATATTCATTTTTCTTCCATCTCATTCCAGATCCCAGAGTACTGTCGTGTGCTGGAGGAGAGTGAAATCTCGGAGCACTGTTTCGACCTGATCTTTGCCTTCGATGAGATAGTGGCGCTCGGCTACAGAGAGAACGTCAACCTGGCTCAGATCCGCACCTTCACAGAGATGGACTCCCACGAGGAGAAGGTTTTCCGCGCTGTCAGAGAGGTGAGATCACACCGTCGTGTCTCTCTGGTTTATTTCCACGTGTTTTTCTTCCTTTTCACTCAGATGGGGAAGAAAATCATTTCCTAACACTGCATGAGTTTGCAGCAGTTAAAACACCATCACGTCATTTAGAACAACATTGTTTCGTGAATCCACAGACTCAGGAAAGAGAGGCCAAGGCAGAGATGAGGAGGAAGGCCAAGGAGCTGCAGCAGGCTAGGAGGGACGCTGAGCGCTCTGGAAAGAAGGTGCCAGCCTTTGGTGGCTTCGGCAGCGCCGGCATGACCAGCGTCTCCTCAGGGTCCATCATCACAGACACCATCGTCGAGCCTGAGAAGCCCAAGATCACACCAGCTCCAGTCAGGTACGACTCCAAGAATCACGCTTACTAATCATTGTAGTTCTGATCGTTGAAGACGGCTGCTCAAAGAGTTTGTTTTCTTTCTCTCCAGGCCAAGTGGACCCAGTAAGGCTCTGAAACTGGGTGCCAAAGGGAAAGAAGTGGACAACTTTGTCGATAAGCTCAAGTCTGAGGGTGAAACCATCATGCCCACTTCAGGAAAGAGGGGCTCAGATGTATCTAAAGCTCTACCACCACCAGTCAACGTGGAGAGGTACAGACACACTTTATTCCTCTTAAAGCTTAAAGCCACTGACCACAGTTGGCCAAATGGGAGTATTAAAATCAGGTTTAACTTACTGTGGATCAGATATTATATTGAGCATAGAAAGGCCTTAGCCCTATTAAAGTCATATTTAATCATGATGAAACATACTTAATGTTTATTTAATCTGATAACAGTGAGGCAGATCATACAGAGAAAAGCTTTCTGAATGGTGTGATAAATGTTATTGAGTGCTGATCACATGCTGCTCTATAGGTCAAAGTCCTAACGTTTGATCAGAGACTCCTCCGAGACAGGATGACACCATAAATGTTTTCTAACTTTTATAAAAGAATGAAAAAACTGCAAAACTAACTGTAAATGAAACGGAGGTCATCGTGATGCAGAGCTACACGACGCAGCGTTGACACTGACAGCATTAGAGACAGTCCACGGCAGGGGTGTCCAAAGTACAGCTACAGTCAGATTTCATGCGGCCCGAAGCTTCATTATTATAATATTATTTATGGCCTGGTTGGATTGTCAGATACTGTATGGCTGGAAGATTTGGATTTTTTTGGGTGACATAACGAAGCATTTGAACCTCTAAGGACATAACTGCTGGTGTAGATGTGACACAAAATATAACTTTCTGAATGATTTTGTTAAAGAGTGATACGTTTTAAACTTAAATGTTAACAGACTTTGTATTACTCATAATAAATAATGTTTAGAATGAACATGAGGTTCAGATTTGTATCAACTTCATGCAAGTTTAACGTGTTCCATACAATTTATTCTTTGTTATCTGACTCCAGATGTGAAAGAAAGGCAGAACTGGTTTTTAGATTTGTTCACGTCTGATTGGCTTAGATTTGGTGACATTGTCATTTTAAAAAAAATGATAATTGTGACAATGAAAACAAAATTGTTACAGAACATTTGTATGTAACTTTTATTGGTATTTTTCATTTTAAAATGTTAGTATTGGCCCCCGGGCATCTTCACAATGTCAAATCTGGCCCTCTAAAAAAGTTTGGGCACCCCTGGTCTATGGTGTGCTGGAACTTTAAAGAGAAGCTACATCCAGTTTCAGACTTCTTGTCTGTGTGCAAAGACGATGAGCAGAGGCATTAAACGTGAGTGCTGAGTGATGAATACACTTCTAGTAACCGAGGTGAGGTGTGTTGCAGAGTTCAGTGTTTCTAAAAACGACAGCTCGTCGGGGACTAATTGTGATTGGGCGCAGCCATAATTATGACACAAATGTAAAGTGGGTGTGACATGATGAACAAATATTTGCCAGTAACTGAGTTGAGCTCAAAGTAAACAAAGCAAATGAACACTTCATCAGACGTGTTTTATTTTGCTAACATTCAGACTTCACAGGACAGTCTGTCATTTTTCCTTTTAGATTTAATAAACTGATTTTTATTTAGCACCAACTTCAAAAGAATATAGACCAGAACGTGACAGCAGCTGATTGTAGTCTCACACAGTTTCTTTTATGATTAGAATTATATATTCAACAGGACATCTTTGTCCTGTATTAAAATCAGTAATTGACCCTTCACTGTCATTCAGCTGCTATATTTATGGGGTCAGTCTGCAAAACTTCTGCTCACATCCATGAACACAAATCATTTCATTTCAGAATTAGAAATAACTTTGTTAAAAAAACACAAATAGAACAAAGTGAATAGATAAAATGACTCCAGGCATCTTTTTCTGCATTCTGTCCTGTTAAAAAATCAGATTGGTGCATACTGGACAACATATACCAGCCAACACATCAGACTGATGATCACCTTCACTGTTGATTATTTAAAGTGTGTTTTATGTGTTTCCTCTCCAGCGTACATCTGCGCGTGGAGGAGAAGATCACACTGACCTGCGGCCGTGACGGCGGCCTACAGAACATGGAGGTGCTGGGTATGGTGACGCTCCGAGTCACAGACGACAAGAACGGACGCATCCGCCTCATTATCAACAACAATGACAACAAAGGACTGCAGCTGCAAGTAGGTCCACCACATATTTAAGAAATTAGCCGGAGACAGCGGTGTGCCATTCAGCAGTGCAGCTCATAATGATTCTTTTCATTGAGTCTTTGAATTCGTGGCAGCGACACTGAGGAGCGCTCTTCCTGACGACTTCTGTTGAAGTCTTTTAAAGAGCAGCTTTATTCAAACTGGCCTTGTGTTTCTGCCTCCTCCTCTCAGACACATCCCAACGTGGACAAGAAGCTGTTCACAGCCGAGTCTGTGATTGGCCTGAAGAACCCAGAGAAGTCCTTCCCTCTCAACAATGATGTCGGCGTGCTCAAGTGGAGACTACAGACCACAGACGAGTCCCTCATACCTCTAACCAGTAAGTGCCAACACATGCGAAGCGGTTTGGCGTGGTGCCGCTGTTCTCAGTTTGTTTCATCAGATTATCAGAGCCCTGTGGGCCTCAGTGATTCTCCGTGTCGTTCCTTCCACAGTAAACTGCTGGCCTTCAGAGAGCGGTACCGGATGTGATGTCAACATCGAGTATGAGCTGCAGGAGGAGAGCCTCGAGCTGAACGATGTGGTCATCAGCATCCCTGTACCGTAAGTATTAAAACAAAGTTAGACAGAGTGACAGAGTGTAGACTATACGTACTGTCCACAGACCTGAGATCAGCACAGATGAATTAGCATTTAGCTCACTGATTAAACATTGTAGTCTTAACCTGTAATGGAAGCTGTGAAGGTGTAGCTTCATCACATGAACAGGGTGTGGCTCAAATGAGATCCACGTGATTACACAACACACTTCCTTGTGAACTTGTATCTGGCACCACGTGTGTCAGCATCTGTTGGTATGCATGCTGCTTCAGCACGGCTGCATGTTACATGCCTGCGTGCTCCTCTGCAGGTCCGGTGTGGGAGCTCCCGTGATCGGCGACCTGGACGGAGAGTACAAACACGACAGCAGGCGAAACATTCTGGAGTGGTGCCTACCCGTTATCGATGCCAACAACAAGAGCGGCAGCCTGGAGTTCAGCATCGCCGGACAGCCCAACGACTTCTTCCCTATCAGCGTGTCCTTTGTGTCCAAACGCAACTACTGCGACATCCAGGTGGGTTTAGATCACACGTGCTCAGTGGCCACCTTGTTAGGTACACATGCACAGTCTAAAGGCCGAATTACACCAGGCATGGATGCAACTTGTTCTGTATGCGCCACAGCTGTCAGAACTAACTGGTCTGAAGTCAGACTAGGAAATATCCGGTTGATTTTCAAAATAAAACACACTGTGCAAACTGCCAAAAGGGAAACTACGAGCAAATAAACCAAGAAAAATGACCAAATCTGAGCAAGTAAACAAAGTCTGGTGGGCAAAACGCTTCTGAAACACTCCTAGTGTTGCATGGAGGACGGACCGAAACAGCGTCATGGCTGTGACATGACAGAGACGTCCCTGGTGGGGTTTCACTGTAATGCTGTCCAATGTTTTGTAGATTGTCGTGTACTGCCCCCGCCTGTATGCTAATAGGAAAGACAAAAATTAGAAACACTAATATAATGTTATGATATAATATAATATAATATAGTTGAGGACCACACCACCTTTAACTGTGACCTCAGTAATAGAGTTGAATTTCCACATTTGAAACAATATAAAGTTCATAAAGACAGTTGTAGATCACTGTGACTGAGTGTCCGTCTATCAACATTTAGACATGCAGTTTGTCATCAGGTGATCAGCAGAAACTTAATCAACAACTATTTTGATAATTGATTGATTGTTTCTGTCATTTATCTGACAAAGATTTTCACCTTCTAGCTTCTCAGTTTGGAGGAGCTGCTGCTGCTCTCTTTCACATCATTTTAATGCTAAGCTAGCTCTGAGGTTGTTGATCTTTACACAGCACAACGTCGCGCTTCATTAACATGTCGGTCCACAGGGATCAACATCATCATGGTTTGTTCATGTTCCCAAACATGCATATCTTTAAATCCAGAATGGGTGGAGCTGAAGAAGTGTTATGATAGATAAGTTCCTCTGGTTGTACTCTGTGATGTTCCTCATGATAAACTGACATGCCACTTTTTCTTCTCTGTTTCCCAGGTTACCAAAGTGACTCATGTAGACGGCGACAGCTCCGTTAGATTCTCTTCAGAAACCTCCTTTGTTGTCGACAAATATGAAATCCTGTAAAAAAAAAAAAAAAAAAAAAAAAATATTGAAAGAAAACATCAAAATCGAAGAAAAAAAAAAATCACCAACAAAAAAAAGTCCAAATCTATGCTACAGAGAAAGATTGAAGATTTCTTGCCTGCCCACCCTGTATACTATTTCAGAGACTGTGTACATCGACAGGACTCCGTCAGCCCCTCTGGCAAAGCCTCTTCCTGTGGTGGAGCAGAGCAGCGGTGGTGTATTTATATGTTTGTATGAGAGAGGATCATCTATATATAGAGTTAATTGAACAGGAAAACAACAACAAACACACACACACACACACAAAAGAAAACTACACTGATGCTGTCATGTTCGCCAAGCAGAACTGTAAAGAGGACTTCAGACTAAGTAGAGGATGACTGTGGGGGGAGCAGGAGAGGCCGGCAGCCGCCTCCTCCTCCTCCACCATCTATCAGTGAAACCCTGCCCAGGAGGTAGAGAAGGAGAACAGGGACCTGAGGCCACTAGAACGAGCGCTGGTAGTTTAGCATCCTCCACAACCTTTCTCCTTCACAGTCACGTGGGTTCATCCATAAAAGCCGCTCTCGATCGGGGTTCTTTGCTTTCGTTCTTTTCAGACTTTCTGATCCATAATAACTGCAGAATTGTAGCTGTCAATCATTAGAAGCCTGTCACTCTTTAATCGTTAAACTATTGTGATTTGATCTATTGATATCTCACTTCAGATGATTGTTTTTTTGTTTTTTGTTTTCTTGTGAGGACACTTTGATTTTCAGTCTTTGTAGAGAGGTTAACAGCTCTGTGCTC
Organism: Argyrosomus regius; assembly: GCA_946959425.1. Classification (NCBI taxonomy): domain Eukaryota; kingdom Metazoa; phylum Chordata; class Actinopteri; family Sciaenidae; genus Argyrosomus; species Argyrosomus regius. The sequence continues at coordinate 28,890,942 of OX336889.1, read as the reverse complement.
AGTATATTGTCTGTCCTGTCTGCAGTTATCATCAGCACATTGTCGCAGCGTGTCCTTTCATTTTTAACTTTGATATTTTTTACTGTTTGCTGTATTCTTTGTCATGGTTTACCACTAATCCGGTTATTGAAATCTGACAGTGAAGAGCAGGACTTTGTAAGGAATTCTCAGCTGCAGGGCAAAGTTACCCACCAGTAAAAAAAAATTTGACTGTTGCATCTGTTGGATTCTCTTATGACCTTTTTTTTTATTTTATTCTTTTGTCACACCATTGCACCCACTCCTCACTCTGTCAAAAAAGAGACGCCATGTTTCACTCTGGTCCATTTAAGGTCCAGTAATCAGCACTCAAAATTTACTTTGAACGCAGCCCAGAAACAACATCCAAAGCCCCCCCTAATCTAACATCCCACAAGGCGTTTCAGAGCCGAGTGGACATGCGATAGTGGAAATCCACACACAGATCAGGGATCAGAGACTGGCAGCCTGATATCGGACCCCTCACATCCAAAGGTAAGCAGAGAGACGACAGGAGCCCTCGCAGTGAACTCTGCTGCCTGCCGACAGCCTCACTCACCGCCCGGTCATCCTTTACTTACATGCTCATATTACATCGACATTATTCAATATATAACATTTTGTCTTTCATGTTCTTGTTTTTTTTTTTTTTTTTTTTTTTCATTTGTACTCCCCAAATTTCAACTTAGCAATGGTTGTGTGGATGTGGGGTTGAAAATGACTAGATTGAGCATTTTTAACTAAATTACTGAAGGGGAATCTTAACATTCCAGTGTACAATTAGAAAAAAAGAATCTTTAATGGAATAAAATGTATTATTGAAAATGTAAGTCTGACTTGGGTCTTTGTGTTGCACTTTAATAACAGCAGCATCAATAATCTATAATGTGTTGTAGTGAAGTGGTTCTGGCTCCGTCTGTGGCTCCATGAAGGTGTTGAAGTTTTACGAATAACATTTGTCCTCCTGTATTTGAATGAATGGAGCATCAGATGGGCTATAAAAGAACATTGAATATGATATTAAAGAGGCAGTACAGTGACAGTGTGGAGCTAAATGAGCCACATACTTTTATATTAAGTATTTCCCGAGTGCATCACTTTGAATTTGAGGTATTTGATTTTGTCTTATCTTTCATGACTAACCACAGTCACCTTTAAGCTTCATGACTCATCATGTCCGGTCGTGCGAGGCCTCATTCATTAGCTTTAGCTGTGAGGGTCACAGAATCCAGACTAAACATGGAGCAGTGAGCACAGCGTGGACTTCCACATGCATGACTCATGTCTCATCCTTATTGTTGTACCGTTAACGTACCGGCTGCTTTAGTCACTCACAACGACCCTCTTAAATCATCTTTGTACTGTTGTATATGTCAAAAGCTTTGGAGGAGGTTCAACCGTAAAGTGCGAAAATAAAAACATTTTAATGCATAAATCTGTTAAATTATTCAATTAGCAAGAAATCAAGACTGAGACTTTACAGCCATGCTAACATGACCTCATGGTGGTGCTAACTAGAGTTTATTAGAGGAGTTATCCTCTGGGTACCATGAATATATGTGTTAAATTTAATCCATCCACTCGTAATGGACTGCCCTCCATATGGTAAGGTCCAGAGTGTGTGATATTCAGAATATGCCATGTAATATACTATCCATAATTATGTTTTCATTAGTGTACAATCACCTGAAAATAAGAATCATTGTGTTTTTGTTACCTTAGAATGAACCTTTTATGTCTGCCAATTTATAACTGCCAGTCTTTTCTTTCTTTTCTTGGAGATCACACAGGAGGTGAGCCTATTGCAATCAGTGACCACACTTCTAGGTGCCACTAAATGTGACACATTGGTCTTTAAAAAAGCAAATTTTTGAGGGAGAGTTTGTAATTTTTGACATAAAATTAAAGGTGCAACCAGCATCTTTTTCCACGTTGGTGACTCAGTACAGATGACAGTAATGAAGCAGTGCATCAGTGCCTGGTGGTTTCAGCCATGTAAACACTTTCACACACAAAACTGATTGTAACTATCTGAATTGTCCATTGTTTTTGTGTGTCTGTATAAAACATGGACGTTGTATCCGTGACATCACCCACAGGTTTCTGAAGAGCTGTTGTGAAGCTCACTGTGGCTTTCACCATGCTGGCAGACCTCCCTCTGCTGCCTAATCTAAAAATGATTAGAGGTGGAGCGTGAGTGGAGCCGAGGCGGGCTGAATGAAGCCTAGTTGCTCAGATAAGCCACCTGTATACATCTGTAACGGCACCCACCTCAATCAAAGCAACCACACTCGTAATTCTGCATGACTTTAAGCCTTAATATAATCTGAACAGGTGAGTTGTATAAAAATTCACCCTCAGTACAGTTGTCATGAACGGGGAAATTAGCTATAGAGACCAAAACTGTTTTTTGTACCAGGCTGTAAACATGTTTATTTCTGCTGTGAAGTTGGACATTTTAACATGGGGACTTATGGAGACTGACTCGTTCTGTAGCCAGCCTCAAGTGGACGTTTGAGGAACTGCAGTTTTTTGGCACTTTGTGTTGGCTTCACTTCACAGACACAGGGTGGCGCTTGGTTTGTGTTTGCAGTAGCACGGGGTCAAAGGTCAGACAAACAGTCCTCTTATTTCTCATTTTGTGTCATTACATTAACTTCATACAAAAAAACATTTTGACATAACTACAGATTATTATTATTATTATGTGACTTTGCAGTAATGATCTCTTACACACATACTGCAGTGTGTTCTTCTCATACAGATGGACAGACTGTGAGCGAGAAGAAGATGAACAGCCGTGAAGTGGAAGAATCAGATGTTGAGCTGAGACGATGCGGGCAGCAGATGGGTGAATGCTGGGAGATGAAGGCTGCGTGAGGGGGGAGGAAGGGGGGGAGGAGGGTTTTAAAGGGTCACAGGGGACGAGTTCAAGAGAGCTTACCAGCACCCATATTTGGACTGTTGTTGAAAGGGGTGGTGGTGGGGGGGGGTGTGTGTTAATAGCAGCCCTCCAGTCATAAAAAGAGGGTGTGTCTGTTTTCCGAATGAATGAGCAGGCTGATAAGCTTTGTGAAGGGTCTCAGAGGAGGAGGAGGGAGAGGGGCGAGCAGGGCCACGCTGGGAGCAGACACTGTTGTCTTTGGCAGGCAGTCGGCAGGCAGACACTCGGTGACTCAGTTTGGATGTTTTGGCTAGATCTGGAGTCAGAGGATCGACACATTGGAGCTTTGTTCTTGAATGGAGTGTGGAGTTTGGTGACATCTCATCATTGTTAACTGTCTGCTCACCTGGATTCAAGGATGATGCTCAAGAAAGTGCGATTCAAGGTAGGAAGATACACTTTTTTATGTTTTTATGAAAGTTGTTCCAAACACTCAGCAGCTGTTGGACTTTTCAGATTATTTGGAGGAAATTCACAGGCAGTTATGGGCACGATAACTAAACAGACAAGACAGACAGTCTGAGGGATCACCTGTGAAGTTTAGAAGACCCTCAGCCAAAAATCTAAATGAAATAATCTCCATATTTAACCGTGTTGAAGAACATTTAATCCACATGCTGTGTGTCTCCTTACTTTTAAGAAAAGCAGTCAGTGTGTGTGTGAGTGGAGCAGTGTTGGGCCTCTTCTTCATTAGCAGCAGTTCAAAGAGTAAAACCTGCAGCCTGCTGCTCGGTCGGTGCCGACACCGAGGTGATAATTACAGCACAGGAGCATCTGCAGCTGCAGCAGCAACTAAAGATTTACTGTTGATGAGACGACCCCGTACATTATTACTATTTCTTCACAGCACATTCACACATCATGGATATGACCTGTTAAGTCATGTTTCCATCCTGACTTTACAAAGCTGAGCTCAAATACTTAAAGATCAGCTTTGACTTGAGCATGAGGGGTCACAGCAGGGAAGTGTGAGAGTAACTGTAGCTCATTTACATTTACAGCTACAGCTACAGGTCAGTTTGCTGGTAATGTAGCAGCAATCAACAGACACTGTATTAATTAAAAACAAGTCAACAACAGACAACACAATATTAAAACATTAAAAATAAAAAACAGAGCTAAAAATGAAACAAAAGTCAATAAATATCTACGGTCAACTGTAATCTTAGATGCCACAGGATGTAGTGAATGAGACTGACTGGAGTTTGTTGTTTTATGTCATCGACACTCTCACCTGTTAGTACCAGCTGCTCTGGCCGTCCGGCCGAGAGGTGACACTTTTCCCGAGCAGTGTGACAAAGAGACAGAGTGAGAGTGAAAGACAGCAAAGTCAACAAAAACAAATCAAGTGGAGCTTTGTCAGTAGCTCTAGTTATATCAGTGATAACAGCATTTATAACGAATCAAACTTGTTGAATATATAACTACATGAGATGGTGCATTTCTGTTCTCAGAGGAAGTAACATATAAAACATTCAAATTCAAATCCAGCTGTCATACACAGCAGCCCACAATCACTGGAAAGTTGTGCAGTTGGACATATTTGTAGCATCACATAGATCTACATTTGAAAATGTTTCTTTGTTCACCATAAAGGTCTACGTAGAACCATGGAGGCATGGTTTATACGGGGCCAACAAATGTTCAAAGAAGAACCAGTCTGTGCTGATAACTGAACTGTCTGTACTAAGAGCAGAGAAAGAAAGTCACAGAGGATATTGGATGAATTCTGTGTCCGCGTGTGGAATTTCCTCTCCGAGCGTTCAAACAGCAGCAGGTCGGCTCGGCGTGGAGCTGTGCTCAGCAGCTTTTTGTTTGAATCCGTCCTCACGCCGCCCTGCTACATTCTGCCTGACACAACAACACACAGCCAGGTTCAGTTCAGCCTGTACGAGGTGATCACGGACATGTTCAGCTAAGACATGGATCCATATTTCATTATGTGAAGTTGTAGGTTAGGTTTATGCCCCGATGAAGCGGTCTACTGCAGGAGAGCTGTTTTAATTCTGATGGACGTAGATTGAAGCTCACTGCACGTCACTGTGTGAGCAGAGTAAAAACAAACTTTAGACTTTAGAGTTGACCAGGAAACAACACAGAGACGCGTTCAAGTTACCTTCACTACAAGTCAACTTCACCTTGTAATACCAGTAAACATTGTATTGTAACACAGTGTATCCTGTAACTTGTCAGATTATTTTTAAATGAACTCAAATTTAGAACTAAATTATCTGTTGTTTCTGAGTCTAGACTGCTTAAGCCGGTGTCTCAAAGGTAAAAATTCACCATACTCTGTTAAAGGATCATTGTGTAGGATTTGGTGCCATCTAGGGGAGAGGCAGTAGATTGCAACACCCTCGCCTCACGCTCTACTTCCTAGCGTGAGGGAGAAACTATGGTAGCTGTGAAACTCATGAAAAACGTTAAAGTCCCCATCTGGAGCCAGCATTTGGTTTGTCCATTGTGAGTTACTGTAGAAACATGGCAGTTCAACATGGTGGACACTGGACCTTTAAAGTGGGATTTTGACTTTAGACCAACCAACACTGGATTTTCGAGGTCATTACAGATATCAGAGCATATATATGAGAGCATTTTGTTTTGTTATTAACATAGATACACATTAACACAGCAGTATTAACCACAGTGTGGCTGAGTGACATTCTGCACTCATTATATCATAAAGTGTTTCTGTGCTGTGTTTGTTTCTTATTGGCGGACATATATAAACATACAGATATATCTTAGATTAGCTAATATATATTGTAGCTGAAATGATTGTACTCTTTTTTTGAAACCAGAGATGACGTAAAAGATGATCTGATCTGATGAAACACTGTGAGATCATTTCACTGAATCTTTCAGACATTTAATGAAAGTTTGTCTTCAGTATAAGGACGAGGACAGCCTGAACAGAGGGTCCAGCTGATTCCTCCCCGCATTGAAGCAGTGCACACCAGCAGCACTAGATGGCACTATTGTCCCGCTGTTTCCTGCTCTGTTCCCAGACACGATCAGAAAGAAACGCTGCCTGAAGCTAAACTCTCAGTAATCCTTCAGAACAGCAGCAGCTCCCAGACTTGAAGCTGGTCATTGTCTGAAACAGGAGCAGCATTTCAGAGACGGAGCATGACATGAAGACTGACATGGAAGTCATTGTAGGAATACTCAGTCACTCAGTGATAGTGTCGTTCAATACGTTTCTCTGGGTGCCACATTGAGTTCCCACCACAGAGCTGTGGCTTCCTCTGGTATGGCCCCCCAGGGGGGCTTCAGGAGCAACACGTGGGAGTCTGATCCACCCGCCCTATCAACTGCAAACACATCCTGGCAAAAACTGATGACCCATTTCCTTCAAATCTTTACATTCCTCCCCCTCTGCCGGCCTGATAATTGAATTTCCATCCTGTGCGGAGACGTTTTGTTCACTGTGTGATACTCCAATCATCTCAAAGGATCAAGTCAGCGCCCATCTCAGGCCTTTGATGTTCATAATGAGCGTTTCCCTCAGCTCAGCCCTGCAGCGCTGCACTGTATGTTTCTATAAAGGCGTCAGGATTTGAATGGATGCGTGGGTGCTGGTGTGGTGCAGGGGGAGGCGGGGAGCAGAACCGAATATGCTTTTCATTAAAGATGAAAGCAGGGAGAGCTTTTACTGTCTCAGACGTCTGTTTATGCAAAGTGTGAGGGTGTGTATGTGTAATGTGTGAGTGTGTAGTCATATAAAAGAGAAATTTACCTTTGACCCGCAGTGATTTGTGGTTACCTGGAGGCTCATCCATGCAGGCGTGACTGCAGCTGCACGTCTGGTGCCTTTTTACTGCATTGGTGCCGCGTCACAGTAGTTAGCATCCTTCCTTCCATCCAGACAGATGCTAAGAGGGAAAAGACAATTCGACGTCTTACGTGCACTTGTCACTTCTCTCTGTATATTCACAGCATGTATATTAAAGCTAGCCATTCGTCAGTGGCGCTCAGAAGTGTTGCCAAGAAAGCAGAGTAAATTCTGGCACTACTTGTGCGGGCTTCCAAGCTACATAAGGATGGGTAAAACATGGTCAAAACTCCACCAACACTTGTAGTATACAGAACAACTTTCTTGTCAGATGAATTGCTTTGGTCTTGCAGTACCTGTAAGCTGCTTTTTAGCCTCAGTTTGGTCACCGGTTGGTTTTTTAAGTGGGTGTTTATTAGCAATGACCACACCATCAACAAGATACCTTTAAATCATTTATTAGCCAAATGAAAGCATTATTTCTGGTACTTCTTCAGTGTGTTGCTGCATTGTGGGGAAGCTTTAGTAGGGAATCCGCCATAGCACCCAGGCACAATGGAGGCCTCAGGCCCTGAGGACCCTATGGAGAGTAGGAGAAGAAGAAATAAGAGAAATAAGCGGGGTTGGCCCATTTCTTTCTCCTATTTCTTGCTGAGGTGTGCTCCTGCTGCTGAAGCACTGCTAAAGCTGCAGTTTGTGTCACGCATGCGGACAAGGATCCATGCACAAGCTGCTGCTGTGTTCATGCCATTGTGCTAATCGACAGTTGGTGGCGGTAATGCACAAAGAAGCGTAGCAATATGCCAAGAAAGAGAGGGAAGAACAAGGTAGAGTTAAATATGTTCTTTGTCAGCGCAAGAAAGGAATTCAACATGTTTGTTAGACCTCAAGGACACTGAAAGTCCAGAGAGTACCTTTAAGGTGTCAGTTTGCTTAAACAATGTGTTTCCAATGACCTTCCCACCAACAGTTGGCGGGTGGGAAATTGGGGCAAAGGGTGAAATGGCGTACACTTAACAGTGTTACACAATCCAGGGGTGCCCTTATGTGAGGAGGCCCACAAAGACAATAGGCTGAAAAGCTGTGGATGTGGGAAGAGACCCATAAAGAATTGTCTATGGACCAGACACCCGCGTACCCATTCAAGCATTTTAGTCTATAGAACTCTGAGGTCCTTGTTGTTTTTTGGTTTTAGTTGTTCCTCTAGATCTAGAACTAAATGGAGGGTGAATATTGTTGGAGGAGTGAAACAAAACTTCAAATGAATGCTAATGTTGCTCTTAAATATGTAAAAATGCAACTGTTTGCTAGTTTATTAGCCATAACCAAAGCATTAATATGCTACATGGCTTTATATCTAGCATATGTAAGCATACTGCATACTGTACTGAAAGGATTATAGGATTTACATGTGTTGGATATCAATGGAAGTTTATTGAGACAAAGCAAGAACAATAAAAAAAATCTTAATAAGAGGGTGTGAACTCCATGTTTTCAGACAACACAAATGTCTAGTAAAGAAAGAATATGTTGAAAAAACTGATGCTTGAGGAAGACATCTTATCTTCATGCATTGTTGTAACACTGCTGAGCGGCTCAACATTATGGTGTGTGTTCATGGTGGGAGGTAGAGCTTGTTTTCAAAATTAAGAACAAGAGAGAAAGCCAGACATCTGAGCAGTGATTAACACTCCCATCAACCCACGCTGATCCATCAGAGCGCTTCTATTCCGCCACAGCGCCGGAGTTTCATGAACAGGTTGAATGTGTTGCGTCTCTGTCGGTTTGGTCGGGATGTTTTTCTCCGTAACAGTCCAGCTGTGTGATTTAGGCTGACACATGAGTGTGCTTCATATAAATTATGATAAATCCCACCCAGCCTTGCAGGAATGTTGGGAATGTTGTCATATAATTTAAAATGAAGCTTTTCCACATCAGGACATTGCAGGCATGTGCTGAACAATACACACACACACACACACACACACACACACACACACACACAGATGCATGCAGTGTTTTCAGCAGGAATTCAGGTTTAGTGATATCAGAATAGCTGCACAGAGCACTGTAGAAAAACAGAAATATAAGTGACTTGAACTTTCTGACCATGTGACAGTATTACATGTATGTAAATATGTGTACTTCGATGCAGAGTGTACTGAGGTACATTGTGTGTATTCATATGTATTTGTGTGACCTCAGTCTTGTAGTGACTTTGTCTCTCCGAACATTTGTTTTCTATTGATGTTGATTGTCTCTTGCACATAATATAGAACATACTCACACGTATAACATAGAACACGGCAGCCTGGACTTTTGTCTCTTCAGACTAAAATCTGTAAAAGTTCTCTGGCAACAAGACACAAATTTCTTTGTATTTGACGTGCTGTCAGTTTTCATGTCAGGATGAATGTGGCCGTGCAGAGGTGTGCAGCATTTCACCAAAAACCAAAAGTCAGTCCCAGATTTACTCTTGTCGAGCAGCTTCTTGCTCAATCACTCTGTCCTTTTCTCTTCTTAGCTTCTTCTGTCGCTGTCTTCTTCAGTCTTTTCGCCTCTACCATTATGTCCATAGAGGCTGCTGAGCCGGTTACGTTGTCCAGAGCTTGCTCAGCTCTGGTTCTGGCACAGCACTGGCTCCACTCCCCGTCAACATTTCCCCACGCCTCCGGGACTGAAAACCTCTTCTTCTTCCCGGTGGTCCAAAACACCTGTGGTACAAGCACTGACACTCCTCTGGTGCTCTGAGCTCACAGTCCAGGCAGCCCTGCTAACAAACTGAGCGAACATTAGCTAACAGCAGCTACACTTCACAGCAGTTTACAGGTAGAGAAGTTACACAGTTATGCTTTAAAGGAAAGGAAAGAATTAAATAGACAAACATTCATTCCAGACACCAGGGGTTATTTAATGGTTTAATGAGTTTAGAAATGATGTAAATCACTTGCTATTTCCAAAATATAACTTTTCATAAGCTAGGAATCACAGTCTGTTCAGAGAATCCAGTGGATTTTTAAAATCATCTTAAGAAGTAGGAGAACTTTCTCAACTGACAAATGAGCTGAATCTTTCAGATTAAAGGTCCAGTGTGTAAGATTGAGGGCCTCTGTTTTCAGAATAAAGCAGACATGGAATATAATATTCATAACTATGTTTTCATGCACGTATGATCACCTGAAAATAAGAATATTTTTGTTTTTGTTACTTTTTTAAAATTATTCTTTTATATCTACAGTGTCCTCTTCCACAGAGGCCGCCATGTTGAAACACCGTGTTTCTACAGAAGCCCAGAGCAGACAAACTAAACACTGACTCTAAACAGGGCCTTTCAAGTGTGTTTCTACTTTACACTAGGAAGGTGAGGGTGATGTGATGAGATTGCAATGCAGCTATTACACAACTAGATGCAACTAAATCTTACACACTGGACCTTTAAGTTAGAAATCAAATTTGAACAATGTGCGAATGTTTATTGACCTTCAAAATAATCTAAGCTCACTGTCTGCTATCTTCTTCTGAATGAAGAGAAGTTGTTCATCCTGAGTGGACCTCGGAGCTCAGGTGTTGTTGCACTTCATGTTGTTTTTTTTCCTTTTATTTGTCTTTCCTGGAAAACCAAACCTGGCGATGTTGCTGGTTCTATATATAACAGGAGCCTTTGCCCTGCACAGCGGTTGTCAGGCTGCACACCTGAGACGTCACGGTGAAGATTCCTATGAATATTTCATGATTATATAGTTCACTGCTCCACACTTCTCACCTATAGACAGCATACAGGAGTGACCTCCTGGTAGCACACGGCTTTAAATCTCTCTCTTCATTGCCTGTCAGCTCTGTACTGTCTGTGAGCCTGAAAGTGAAATATTTTTCAAATGTGTTTTGAAACTGTATCTCAGTCTATGTGTGGATTTAGACTAAAAATCTCTGAGATCTCTGAGTTCAAGATTTGAACAAAGGATCAAATCCAGATGTGGCTAAAGCCGACTAGAAGAGTTTTTTGGAACACTTGTTTAATTTTGAATAATTTATTGATATCATTGACAGTTGTATGGGCTGAAATATGTGCCACCAGAAACTGAATTTGAATCACTTATATTTGAATTTGAATTGTTTAACTTGAATAACTGCTCTGAAGACTGTTTTATAAAATAAAAAATAAAAACAAATGCCCATAACAGCAGCAGTTGCCGTGGCAGGGCAGTCACCAGACACCGGCAACTGCTGTGGCACACACACACACACACACACACACACACACACACACACACGCACACACGCACACAGGCACACACGTAGGTGCTGATTGGCCGAAGAGGCGTCCTGTGTATCTGCGCTCGATTGCTCTGCCTCAAGTACCCAGATCTTTGTCACAGAAAATTGAATTTGAATTGTGAGAACTGAATTTGAATTGTGTGAACTGAATGTTCAGTTCCAAACTAATAAATTCAATTTTAAATTACAATTCAGATTCAGTTTTTCAATGCAATGATTTAAATTGAACAATACAAATTCAAATTATGTGATTCAAATTCAATTTCTGGTGGCACATATTTCAGCCCATACAGTTGTGTGTTGTGTTTGTATTTGTTTTATCTATTTTTAAATGATGTACAGTCACCATCATGTTAATGTGTGGCAATTGCAATGGAAGAAGCTATTGAGGATCCAATAATACAAATAAATGTATAGAATCATCTTAAGAATGTTGACCACATTGACTGGTGGACGTGTATATGATCAAATTCAGGAGCAGGAAAAGACTGAAGTGCTTCTGCCTGGTGGTCTGTAGGTCATACTGTTACTGGAGCCAGTTGGAAGTGGCACAGCCTGCGAGCCTTGACTCAGGGTTAATATAACCTGACCTACAGACATATATTTGCAGATCTGTCACGTCATAAGTGCACACAGAAAATAATATTCAAAACTATGTTTTCACGAGTGTATAATCACCTGAAAATAAGTTAGCATGCATTCAGACAGGATCAGGGATTACGGCAACTCATAGCAGGTTTGTCCGGTGGTGGGGGGGTGAGGGGAGCTGAGGTGGGTTGCCGTGGGCGTGTCTATACGTGCTGAATGTAACCTCTGTGAAACAATCAGGAAATAACTTTTTATTTCTCTGATTAATAACAGCTTTATCGAGGCCGGCGCTCGCTCGCTGTTATTGTTACTCTATGTCTCTCGACCAAAGCGCTCTCTCGCTCTCTCTCTCTCTCTCTCTCTCTAATCATCGGACACAAATCAAATTAAACTTCTTCGTGTCATTATATTTTAAGTGAGAACACACACACAGGTAGATTATCAGAGTTTAGTCCGGGAATCCACCTGGATAGTCTCTGCTTCAGACACATTTCAGGCTGTCTGTGGAGGTTTGACCGATCTGAGTGTCTGACTGGCTTGCGGAGCGTGACATGGGGCTCCGTTTTTCCCAAAGTTGGATCTGGCTCAACTTCTCTCCCGCACGCTGGTGCGGATTTTTGCAGCAACCCCTGCGTTGCGGACTGCTGGTGCAGAAACGGACGACCCCCACTGAAATGAATTGAAAGACCTCTGTTTTTGCTGAAAAAACAGCAAATTGTGAATTGTTGTTTTCTGTTACTTTAAAATGAGACTTTCATATCTACAGACAGTCTGCCGTGTTGAACCTCCATGTTTCTACAGTAGCCCTGAACAGACAAACTAAACACTGGCTCTAATTTCACAGCCACCATAGTTTCTACATGTCCAGGTCATCAAATACTGATATGAGCGGTGTTCAGTTGGTTGCAATCCGCAACTCCATTGCTAGATGTCACTAAATCCCACACACTGCTCCTTTAAAGCTAGATATTTACATTTACATTTATTGTTTACGTACCTGCATATTTATGTACATTTACATTTATGTAGAAGTGTTATAGAACAATTTAACAGTCCTTGTGTTGACAGCAGTAGAACGTAATACTAAATTCTTTAAATGCTGCAGAACAATCAACTGTAGCATGTTTATGAGAACACATTGGAGATGTGGGAAAATGTGGCTCCAGCAGTTCACAGTAGTTCCAGTGTGAGAGAATAAATCGCTGTTCTCCGGTGAGAGTCGCCCCCTCGCTGTGTTCCACTCTGTTCCACCACCTTGTTTACCTACGAGTCCCATTTCAGGTGAACATGTCTGCAGGTCGTCACGAACAACACGGCGTTTCTTCATCCAGAAGAATGAGCGCCTTGTGTCCATGTGTTGGGGCGAGGCTGACCGGACAGGAACTCTGGGAGAGAGAGAGAGAGAGAGAGAGAGAGAGAGAGAGTGTGTGTGTGTGTGTGTGTGTGTGTGAGATGCCAAAGGAGAGAGAGAGAGAGTGACAGAGTGAGTCAAGAGAGAGTGAGAGGGAGGGGACCAGCAGCAGCAGCAGCAGCAGCAGCCAGACAGTGTGTGTCAGCAGCCACATGGCTTTAGTGTGTGTGTTTCATGACAGCGAGAGACGGTGTGTGTGTGTGTGTCGAGGAGAAGCAGTGAGTGAGACACCCTGAAAACAGCAGAGAGAGAGAGAGAGAGAGGACACAAAGGAGCTTCCTCTTTGGATCCCTGCTCAGAGTTTTGTCTCTGTCTTTGTTCTTTTTGAATTTTGTGACACCAGCAGCAAGTTTACTCTCCGTCTTCATGAGCAGCAGCAGCAGCAGCAGCAGCAGCAGTGTGTGTGTTTAGACCTGTGGTGTTACTGGAGCAGCACACCCAATAAACACACACACATACACACACACACACACACCACTCCGTCAGGTAAAGTAGAAGCTTCATGCATTTAAGATTAAAGGCAGCTGTGTGTGTGTGTGTGTGTGTGTGTGTGTGTATGCAGGTGTCAGACAGTTGGCAGGTTTGATCATAAAGCTACAGTAAAGTCTTCTTCTCTTTCTTTTTTTGTGGTTTACACTTGAAGTGCTTTAAAAACAGTGACAGATGAGCCTTTTATGTCCTGGTTTGTAAATCATATTTTATCATGCTGTAATTATATTCATCTCCATCGACTCAGACTGCTGAGAAAGAACCACAGTCAACCAAATGATGAACAGCATGTCACAAAGTCTACGTCTAAGTAATAAGTTGGTTAAATTGCAGCAAAATCTGCTTCTGTGATGCATTTCTGAATAATATCTTCACATTTTCATACGCACTGATTCAAAGTTATGATGTACTTCCAAAAATCTTTACACAGTTAGTGTTTTCTGCCCAAGTTAGAGTGACGTTTGGTTCCAGTGGTCCTTACATTGTGTGATATCTGTGAACACTACTATCAGTGACTAAATAATCAGTGATGTATGTTTGGGTTTTCATGAGCAGGGGAGTTTTAGTTTTGATTGGAGGTCGTACAGTATATGGCATATGTCCATGGTTGTGATATTGTGTTTGTACTATGATAATCCAAAAATGCACTTAGCAAAAAAACCCAGAATGTTTCCTTCTCTGGAAGTTGAGTGTGTTCTTGTCTTATCAGCAGCACAGACACAATAAGTCCAGACGGAGTTTGTCAGGTGAAGTCTGCTCATTGTAAAGCCTGAGACAGCAGGTTGGATCACATACTGTGCTGATCAATATATTTATATTAAAAATGGATCAAAGGATCATGTGTATGTGGAAGGAGTCATCCATATTCCATGTTTCTCCTGTATGGTACAACCTGGTTTGACTTTTTTGGTTTTCTTTTGACAAAAGTTGTGGATCATAACTGGGAATTTCTTGGTATCAGCTCAGTTGAGGTTCTATGGTGAACCACTACTAATCATAATAATAATAATAACTTTATTTGTGTAGCACCTTTCTTAGCTTAAAGTGCTTTAAATCAGACGTTGCGTGAACCTAGTGCCATGGAGCAGCCAGTGTGGTGACTCAAACAAACAGCCGTCCCTTTGATATCCTCCATTGTTCCTCTATGATATCGGACAATTAGCTAAGAATCCCGCCTCCACTGAAGAGGTATTATCTAAACAAAAATTGGGAAAGTACCAAAAGTGAGTCGAATCGAGTCGATCTGAGCCGTGCATTGGAAATGAACCTTCCGTGAACTGTCACCGACTCTGCACTTTCCCTCAGCTCTACAGAGGGTTTTAGCTTCTTTCAGCTCATTGTTTTGTTTTTTCAGATTGCAACTTTAATGTTTGGCTCAGCTGTTTCGAGTGATAAAACCACTGTACACTCCCTGCTAGAGACTAGCTTCGGAACATAGTGTGCTAAAGAACCAGAAAGTTCCCTCCGGAGATGAAAACAGGATGAATATTGGACTTATATTCATCAGGTGGACAGAGACACAAATGAATGTTAATGTTTCTGTGTGTCTGCTGGAAGTTTTAATAGAAAACTGTTTGCTAACATTTTTGTCAGATCATGATAGTATGTTGGTCTGATGATGACCTGAAAAATCAGCTATGGCTGCTTCAACATGTAATTTGTTATAATCACAATTACTGTATATGACCATTTTATCCAGGTACAATTTATTACTTATTAATTCATTTTACCTGCAGCCAGGTGAATCTTAGTATATAATATAAACTACAGTATTTAACGTCAACAGTAGCCATCATTAGTAAAGCCAGTGTGTGTTGAACAAAAGAATATGGTTTCAACTTTTCGTATTAAGAGAAAGAATATGTTATTTCCTCTTTAAACATTACACAGTCTCTCTTGAAATAACACAAATCATAATCTCACATTCTATCATAAGCACACCACAATTAGCTTTAGCGTAATTAAAGATAATCAGGTCGTTTCTCTCTAACCTGGACCAACACACAGACAGTGTTTCTGTACCTGGAGGAAACAAGTTGGAGATGGAGAGAGAAACTGTGAGGCAGCGTTCTCTCTCTGCCACACTAGTCCCCTTGGTCTTCCCACCGCCCCTCAAACACTGGCTGCTTTATAGGCCGAGTGAGAGAGAGACCAATACAGGGTTTGTTGTTGTTTGAACCTCCCGACCAAAGCAGAGCTGGGCCACATTTTTCGGGCGCCTGGCAGAGAAAACGGCTGTGCAGAGTTCCCAGACTGCAGCAACTCTCCAGCTAGTGATAATAAATCCTTTGTTATGTGAGCTCATTCTGTTGAGAGCATAATCAGGCCGGCACAGAGGCACTCTATCTGCTCGCTACCCCCCCTCACCATCACCATCACCCTCACCCTCAATCCCACACCCAACATCCATCCAGTCCCGTTCTCTTACTGGCTCTTCTGTGTTGGGTTTTAATGGCTCCTCAGGGCGCTCCACTTCTGCTCTTAGCGATACTGTTGACCTTGAGTGGATATTCACCTCTAGGGAACTGTAATAGGCTGATAATTTTGGTGCATCGCGGCTGCTTAGTGTCGGAGCCGTGGGGAATGAGTGGATTTATTGAAAAAAAAAAAAAAAGAGCAAATCTTTGCATGCAGTCATTACAGCCTCACAATTACAACATCAGGGTGTGTGAGTGGTAATTGACCTTCATGTGTAAACCGCTGTGTGTGTGTGTGTGTACTACTGATTGTTATGTGTCCATCATTTGATGTGACCGTATTCAGGTGCAGGATGAACAATAATTGGTCTGATGGGCGTGCTGTTATTAAAGTAAAAAAATGTGATATCTCAGACAAAAGAAGTCCAATACAGATGAACCGTCTGAGCATTGTCTGCTTTGATGATGTAATTCTAACAAAGCCTGAGGGAGATGCTGTAATTAAAAAAAACAATTTAGAAGACATTTTACAGCCTTGCAAGTTTAATTTTAAAGCACCATTGTGTAACTTTTCTACCATAAAATAACAGATTTTTAATCACGTTGATGCTGCACTGATGGTGTCTCTGTCATTCATACATCTGTTCTCACACTATGTAACTTTGTACTATCACCCATGAGAAGTACATGTGCTCTACAGCACTAAGTCACACACCACCATGGAGTAAAAGTTTGCTGATTTGCTGATGCTCTAATGTCCTCTCTGTGATTTACAGAGTTTCCTGATGGACAGTAAAGTAAACCGCTGTGAACTGTAGCTGCTGTAGCTCAGTTTGTTAGCCGGGCTTCCTGAACTGTGAGCTCAGAGCACCAGGGGAGTGTTATAGTGTTTGTACCACAAGCGTTTTGGACCACCAGAAAGAGGAGGGCAGGGGGGATAATGAAGATGTTGAGCGGAGCTGGTGTTGTGCCAGAATCGCAGCTGGGCAAACAGGCAATGTAACCGGACATATGGACATAATGGCAGAGGCAAAAAAGCCAAACAGGACGTTGATGGAGCAAGAAGCCGCCAGACAAGAGTAATTCGGGACTGGTTTTTAGTCATTTGTGAGAGCTTGGTGAAATAAAAGGAAAAGACAGATGCCGAGCTGGGCTTGATGCTGATTGCTGATGGGGAGCAGAGTGTGTTGTGACAGAACAGGAGCTGGGCAAGTGGGCAACATAACTGGGCTCGGCAGCCTCTATGGACATAATGACAGAGGAGAAGAGACTGAAGAGGATGTTGACGGAGGAAGCTAAGAAGAGAAAAAGAGAGAATGACTGAGCAAGAAGCCACAGGTTTAATAGTCACTGTTGCTCCACCACTGGTCAGATTTGATTTGATTTGATTTATAGAGATGGTGGAACAACTGTCCCGGAGAGGAAGAGCTGCTCACCAGAACCACAGAGGTTACTGTGGGACAGATTAAGGTCCTGACATACTGCTCAGTCCACTGTGTTATTCACACAAACAGCTGGACAATCTACTGTGTGCTGCCTCTGTAACAGCTGCAGCATGTACAGCTAACACACATACACACACAGCCAATAAGAATGCATGTCATCTGCAGACTGGGATGTGACCTTTCCAGATTTCTCTCCCTTTCTTTTCTCCCTCCTCCCCCATCATTTCCTCCCTTCATTGTCTTTGTCTTTTATCTGCAGCGTGCCTTCAGGCCAGCGATTCATCCCAAAACAAAGACACAATCACTCTCAGACTGCTCACTTCACTTCACCTCGTCCTCGCAAAACCTTTCTCCTCTCACGCTCTGACACATAGCCAACTTATAACATGACCATTTACGACAGCTCGCCAACTGTAAAGAATATGCTGCAGCTGCACACACACACACACAAACAGTGTTTTCCCCGAGGAGTTACTATGGTAACAAAGGATTTGGCAGAGGCAGCAGACTGGTAAAGGATGATCTCATCGTGTTTTGGCTGCTGCTCCTCATCTTCACCTGGCCTATTTGGGCACACACCCCACACACACACACACACACACACACACACACACACACACACACACCGGCTGTCTCTGTCTGGCTGTTTGGAACACTGAAATTCATGGGTGTGTCCGAAATGTTCCTCGCAGGGATACTGCAAAATCGAGCAAATTACACCCAAGATAAAAATAAATAGAATATAAATAGATGTGTGTTTGGCAAATATAGGGTTCAAAATCATATTACTGAGAATATATCTGAAAAATATATGTATTTTCAGTTTAGAGTTTCAGAGTGTAATCCCACTGTGGTGAATATGGACAGCTGTACTCGAGTATTTGTTCTGATTACATTACTTATGATCAAAAACTAGCAGGTCGACAACTTTGCTAACAGCCAACCATCAAGCAAGGTCAACAACACAAGACATAGCAGCCAGCTAATATTACTTACTAGTCCAACAGCAGTCAGCCCAGCTCGGCGTCTGTCTTTCAGCCTTTTATTTCACCAAGCTCTCACCAACCACTAAAAGTCAGTCCCAGATTTGCTCTTGTCTCTTTCACCTCTGCCATTATGTCCATTTCCTTACCCAGCTCCGGTTCTGGCACGACACCAGCTTCACTTCCCATCAGCATTCTGTAAACCTCTTAATGCCTGTTGTACAAACACTAACACTTCCCCAGTGCTCTGAGCTCAAAGTCTGAGCTAACAAACTGAGCTAACATTAGCTAACAGCAGCTACAGTTGGCAGCAGTTTACTTCACTGTCCATCAGGAAACTCTGTAAATCACAGAGAGTTGAGACGGAGCAGCCGGAGGACATCAGAGGGAAAACCAGAAAACATTTTCTCCATAAAATATGATCCAGTTTCACCAGAATCAGTCAAATAGTTGGTGCTGTGTGATTTAGTGCTGTAAAACTTTATGTACTTGCAGGTGATCGTACCCGGAGGTGCAGAGTGGGAATAACAGAGGCACCATTTCACCATTCCTAATTTCACTTCAATGTAACATCAACATTATTTAAAATTATTATAATATATATATTATTATAAGTTATTTTATGGTAGAAAAGTTACAGGGTGGAGCTTAAAGAAGCACACTCAACAGAAGAGGATGAAGGGAAACATTGCATTAACATGACAGAGTGGTGAACACAGAGAATGTGTGTATTCATTAGTGATATTATGCATGTTTTCCAGAGCCATAAGGAAGCACAGTAAGTGTTTCCAGAGGCTGCTGGATGTCCTCAACGTGTAA
Organism: Argyrosomus regius; assembly: GCA_946959425.1. Lineage (NCBI taxonomy): Eukaryota > Metazoa > Chordata > Actinopteri > Sciaenidae > Argyrosomus > Argyrosomus regius. The sequence goes on along the minus strand of OX336889.1, from coordinate 28,871,778 downwards.
TGAGGCTGAATGACAGGACAATACAAAGAGACACAGAGGGCTGTTTGGCCGTCCATGAGCATGTCTGCTGTTTGGATCAGTTTCCATGACTCAAAGGGATATCCCACGCTGCCTCCAGCCTCCCCTCCTCTCCTCTCCCCTTTATTTCCCTTTCTTCCCCCCCGTCTCCACCTCCTCCCATGTCACTCCCTTCTTTCATAGTTTACCACCAACAATGTTCATTCCTACGTATGTGACCAAGCAGGGTGGACTCTCTGCGAGTATTGAAATGTGGATTTTAAAGTTTGCTTTTGAATGAGTGGAAAGCTGTGGAGGAGAGCATCAAACTGAAGAGAAGAGAGAGAGAGAGGAGGGTGAGTGACACTGTGGATATATGTGTGTGTGTGTGTAGATGAGTGTTGAAGTTAGCTTTATTTCATGTGTATCACTGATTCGATCAATACTGTACCTTTAACCAAACTGATTCCACTGCTCAACACTACAATATTTTCATATAAAATGTATGTTTGATCAGCATTAATAATCTCTTTAAAGCTGCTTTCCCCATCAACATGTTGTCAAATGTAGAAGGGCTCATGTGTTCTGAAGGACCTACAGAGAGGTATTACCTGACTCTGAAGTTCCCCTCAGCGATACTTAGAGCATAGTAATGTCTTTCAGCTTATTGTTTTGGTTTTACAGCCCACAGCTTCACTGTTTTTGTTCACTGCTCTCATCAGCCTTGTTTCCAGCTGCTGCAGGCAGCTGTTTTCACCAAAAAGCTCTTATAGACCTGCTGTGCACTCCCTGCTCAACACCAGACATAGTTAAGAGACCAACTGGTGAACATAGTGGAGCATTTGCCAGATATTTCCCTCAGGCGTTGGTATCAAGACCAAAAACAGAGCTAGAAGAGAGTGAATATTGGAATTCAGATGGACACAAACACAACTACAAATACTGCTGTCTGATCTTATCTGATCCACTCGGATGTGTAAATAGTGTTTGCTAACATGTAATATTCACTTTATAATGTGACCAAATGACAAAAAAAGTCATACCACTTTAAGTTCAGTACGAACAGTTTTCAAATGATTGAATTTTCTCTCAGACAAGTTGTGGTGACTTCAGACAAAGTAATTGTGGAAAATCACAGAACAGTTCAAATCCGTCCTTTCTGTTTTCTTCCATTCTGGACTGTCTCGGCCCGATAAGGTGCTGTGAGTGATGCCGGCTTGTCAGGTAGTCAACTGGAAAACTGTCGTCATGGTTTGGTAGCAGATAACAAGTCAGTAGATTGCAACACAAACCTTTTGAGGTTGATGATGGAAGTGACTATTTAGTGACTATAGTGACTTTTTTTTACATGTCTAATCACTGGATGATCTCCACAGATTTATCATGGGACACCATCAAGAAGGTCCCAACCTCCAAGTTAGGAACATCTACACCAACATGGTTACATGGAACATTTTATATATATATATATAATATTGTAGAGGCAATCACTTGTTGACTTGTGTTAGTATTAGCATAGCTTTTTTCCAGAGCTTTCAACCTCATCACATACTTCCTCAATGCTCACTTGTCATGGAGACGGATGTGTGGACAAGAGAGCTCTTTAGCTGTTACAGTGTGGCTTCAACATCAATCTCCACCTGTCAGTGAGGGCAGTGTGATTCAATTAAAAGTTCCAGAAAAAGCTAGAGTGGATAAAGTGGATCTTGAGTTGTGATTGTTTTCTGGAATGAACTATTTTGTTGGCTAATTATTCTAACACTAGAATGTAGTGTGTTATTATACTACAAGAGACTAGACTACTACTAAACTACAAGACTAGCAGGACACGTCAAAGGAGTGTAAAACAAACATTTCATACCACATCTGATCTGATCAAACTCATATCCACTGTTTGATAAAAACCCAGTATTGGCCCTGTATATCGGTCTAACCCTCATACCTACACACACATGGTCCTGTCCCCTTTTGGTGTGTTCTGGTCATGCAGTGTGTGTGTGCGTGTGTGTGAACCTCATTGTAGGTCCTGTAGTCCAGTACGCAGCAGCAGGCCAGCAGTGTTCCCACTCCTCCTCCAGAGGATTACTGCTGTTGAAAGAACCTCTTTGTCCCCGCGAGGCTGGAATGTCTGTCCAGTTCCACGTCTTTGGGAAACACTGAGCCAAAAGTCAACGGCACCACTGAGCAATGGAATCCCATTGGAATACCACGTTCCCAGTCACCCACTCCCACTGGTTTGCTCAAGGTGGAATAAACATGTGTGACACTTACTCCCACTAGTGTATTCCAGGTGTTTTTTATCTTCATTACTTTGTGAGGTTTGAATGCAAAATCAGCCAAAGCAGGTTCTGGTGGTCGGCTGACTGATCAGATAAATATTATCAGGTTTCTGAAGTATTAACTAGCTAACGTATTATCTACACATCCAGCAGACATAGAGCAACATAAGCATTCTGTAGGATCCATGTCAGGTACAGTGTCAGAGCTTTTTCACTGAAAGCTGCCCTCTGTTGCTGGAATGATGCTGATGAGCACTGAGAACCAAAAACAGTGAAGTGGCGTGTCGTAAAACCAAAACACTGAGCTGAAAGACACCAAAATGCTCTGTAGTTCTGATGGGAACTGCGGAATCAGGGAATGAGTAAAGTATTTGTGCAAGGGTTCCTACTTCAATTGATCTTCTCTGATATAGAATACTGCTGTGATGCTTCTCAATACCTTCATTCTTATCCATCCATCCTTGTATCTGTCCATTTTCTGATGTTCATTTGCTTATCTGAGATGGGGTCACAGTGGCAGCAGGTGAGGCAGGGTATTCCAAGCTTTTAATCAGATGCCCCAATCACCTCAGCTCGCTCCTTTCGATGTGAAGGAGCAGCAGCTCTACTCCAAGCTCTATCCGGATGTCTGAGCTCCTCACCCTATCTCTCAGGCTGAGCCCACCACCTTACAGAGGAAACTCATTTCAGCCCCTTGTATCCCCCATCTCATTCTTTTGGTCACTACCCAAAGTTCATGACTATCAGTGAGGGTAGATCTACTCGTAACTCAAAGCTTTCCCTTTTGGCCCAGCTCCCTCTCCGCCACAACGGTCTGGTACAATATCCACATTACTGCTGACGCTGCACCAATCTGCAAGTCCATCTCATGCTGCGTTTTACACGATCCCGAGTCACTTGAACTCTTTCACTTGTGGCAGCCATTCATTCCCAACCCAGAGCGAGCGGTCTACCGTTTTACGGCAGAGAATCATGGCCAAAGACTTGGAGGTGCTGACTCTAATCCTGACCGCTTCGCACTCAGCTGCAAACTGCCCCGGTGCATGCTGAAGGTCACAGTCTGATGAAGCAGCAACCACGTCATCTGCAAAAAGCAGAGAGGCAATTCTGAAGTGCCCAAACCGGACACTCTCCTCACACCAACTACGCCTTGAGATCCCGTCCATTAATATCTCTAGACATGAGCGGAGACAAGGGGCAACCTTGGACTCCAACACACTCGGAAACCTTCATTCTTATCACTATATTATTAGTCCTTGGTTCTGAGCATTGGCACCATCATTGTTAGTCTTCTCTGGTAGATTGGTAGAAATACTTACCCTGCTGAGGGTTGAAGAAAGGTTTGTAGCTTGGTTCTTTACTTTTGTTTTCAGTATGACATCTCTGAAAGCCAACAGGGGCTTACTATAACTCAAAACATGGATTTCCAGTGAACTTTTCACAACTTACTCGTAGGAACACATCAAGTGGAAATACTGAGCTAATGCAATATAGCTGCAACCTGGCAAAGGAGGGGGGGCAATAAATCAAAAGTTTAATAATTTACTGTAACAAACAGAGGTGTGCTTTTCAAAAAGGAAAAAAAAAGGATATTTTACAACTGTTTCCACTCCTACTCTTGAGTAAAGGGGCAGCCAGAGAAACACTGAGTCATCTCTGCCTGTGGCTCCAGCTCGGTGTCTTAGTCAAAGTTACCATTCTGCAGTGTTGGATAACAGTGGTTTGGACACTGACAACAAGTATTCTTTCATGGAGACTTTGAGGTATAATTTCTACTGTCACTGGAGACAATAATCTGATAATGACAGGCTCCCTGATCCACAGAACTGCTGCGCTGCAGTTTCACACATCTCCACCGGCAATGATTTCACAGCTTTGATGACAAACACACGCTACGACGTACAGTCACTCAGGTCTTCATGTCGTGTTATTTGCTCTGTTCACCTCAGTGTTTATGTTGTAACCTGTATTCATCTGCGGAAAGTCACCTGAGGTGAAGCAGCTCAGTACAACCACTGATTTCTGCTGTTAGACAGTGAAACTCTCAGTACTAGTCACAGAGGAAGGTGAGAGGTGTATTCATTCACTTTCCTCACATATTTCAAGGTCCTGGGATTCAACAGTGTTTCTATAACCTCTCATCTCCTACCAGTCTAGTGTGTACAGTATGTTTGTGTGTGTGTAATGCTATGCATGTGTGTGTTCACACCGATTTGTGTCTGTACAAGACGCAGACACGTGGCAGATGGTGTGTTTAGCTGCCAGCTGATAATGGCGCCTCTCCAATGCTCAGCGCTTCATGCCAGAATAATGAATCTGTGTTTACTCATGCTATCAGGCTACGAGGGGATTCACTGCCATCTCACTGTGCATAGATTTGCATTTTAATGTGTGGTGGTTAGGCTTAGTCTTATCTGTGGAAAAAGGCTATAGTGCGCAGTCATTCAGAATGTAATTCATCATTCAAACCCGATGAATGACCTTTCTTTAGTGAAAAGTTTTAAACATGGCTTCATGTCATGTCTGTTTTAAGCATTGATTCTGAAGCCTGGAGCATTTTCCTGTTTTGTTCAGTTTTGATGGCTGCACATAATTCACTGATTGGAATGAGAGCATGCTGGCAGGCTGGTTTGTCAGTGCTTTTTCAAACCAAATCCCATTTAAAAACTGAGCATATCCCAAAATAAATCCTTTCCTGCACCAAATATCTGACCAATGAATTGACGACCGCCAAGGAGCTTTTCCAGCCAGATTAAGCTTCGCCTGAGACAACTGAGCCCATTCATAAAAGCACTGACACACCAGACGGTACACTGGTTCAAACCCAGCTGACTAACCTTAAGATGTTCCATCATAGGACAGTGACTCTATCTGTTTAACAGATTGTCACCAGAACACATATTGGAAAAGATTTAAACAAATGTTACTGTGTCATATTGTGGCCTTGTGAAGTTCTAGCTAATCTGTTACCATGTGTTAGCATACCGTTTCACCTGCTAATGCTTCACTGTGTTCGTTAGTTAGCTTTAACAGTGGTGTACAGCAGTGGGGTTACTGGCGCTTTTAGCTGAAAACAGTTACTGTGGCAGGAGACGTGGTTGAGGAATGCTGAGCTGGGGGCTGAAAAAACCTAATGATGATCCAAACTTAGCTTAGCTTAGCATAAAGACTGGAAACAGGGGGAAACAGCTAGCCTGGCTCTCGGACAAACTCCTCCTACTGGCACCTCTAAAGCTAATTAATTACCATGTTGTCTGGTTTATTCAATCCCCACAAAAGCTGCAATACGTTATTAGTTAGTTATGAAGTGAAGTTATGGTTTAATGGGTGTTATGATGAGTGTAGCTTCTGTATTTAACAGATGTTAGTGGGGTATCAGTCTTCTCATCTAACCCTAATAAGCCTATTTTAAAAGATATTTAAACAATGGCCTAAAAGTAACTGCATCAATTTAACATGTAATGTTAATGTAGATGGACAAATCTTCCTGAGAAAAAATGATTTATTATACATCATACTAGTATCAAACTGATATATACGTGTTCAATGGAATATGTGTAGTATTCCAAATAGTATAATAACACAGATATAATTATAAGCTCCAGCTTGTCTGATCAGAACTCCAATAATAAAGATCAAGTGTTAGCAGATGTAATAATAACATCAGTGTTGTTCATAGTTGAGGTCAGTCCTGTCCCACAGCAGAGGCTAACCCAGACCTTGGCCTGTCACTAACAGGAAATGAGCCCTGGCTGGGCTGGCTGCACAGGAAGTCTACATATAGTGACACTCGGACTGAATGAAGTCTCTCTGGATGTCATCTTCTTCCTCTATATGTCACACACTTCCTCCTGTTGCTTCGAAACTCCTTTTCTTTGAGTCTGGGAACATGTCTGGGTACAAATGTATTGTTTAAAGACAAAGGTTTGGGAATACATGTTCCCATATCACACCTGCATTATTGCAAAGCAAGCTTTCTTCTTCCTTAGATCAAATAATAAATGTGTTACTCTGCTTTTATTCTGACATGACGTTAAATAATATCAAGCTGATGCGAGCAAGATGGCTACAAGACACACTCTTCACCTTGTATACCTCAATACTTCAGCCACATCTTCTTTATTTCTTACATTTCTGACACATGATTTGATGGATATGCAACAATATAAGCTGTCAAAGTTCACAAAAGAAAAAGTTGTTGCTGTTGTTTTTGTAGCAGTTGTTACGTGAAGCCGAGACACCACAACTGAGGGCGCCACTAACCAGAGCTATTCAGGATGAGACCATAAAGCTTGTAAATGCTATGTTTAGGTTTGGATGCCTGCACTGGAGGGAAGAGCGTGATGCCTATGCAGTCAGCTATATATTATGTGGTAGAGAATAGTGGAGAAAAAAAAAATGAAGGGCATGATTTATCACGCCCAAACTTCCATAGTTGGACTGTTGGACGGTGCTCTAAGGTTCCTAAAGACTTCCAAGACTTTTAGGACCAGAATTCCTAACAAGAACAACAAAAAATGTCTTTCTACCTGATTTTAAATTATAAATTATATTCCTGACATCCCCCGTCTCAATACACCTCTAAAATATTCCATGAAATTCCAGAAATAGCAAGACTAATGCTAGGAGAGGTCTTATGTTCATCAGATGAATTGATAGTCAACCAAAGGCAGACTTTGATGTTAGACAGGAAACCTCCTCTGTCATCTCTGTCTACTGGTCTGTTACATAAATCCCATATAGTGATAATCACCAGGGTCAGATACAGCGATGGAAATGATGTGGTGTGTGTGTGGCTCAGGCTCATGCCTCATATACAAACACACATGTACATATCTGACACTGGTGATGACCGTCCTCCATGTTTTTCTGTTTCATATCCATCCAGTGCTGGCAGAAACATTTTGCCCACAGCTACGTTCTCTCTCAAATAAACCAATATCACGAAGGAGGATTTAGCTCTCTCTCGGTATGACCAAACCATGAGTATCCGAGAGCAGATGAAGGCTGCCTGTCTGCTGGGTGTTTTCAGACTGTGGTTTCATACATATATGTTGTGTGTGTGTGTGTGTGTGTGTGTGTGTGTGTGTGTGTGTGTGTGAACTGCTCTACCATAAATTCACTTCCAGCTTTGAGCTGAAAGTCTGCCTGACATGCCTAAAAGCAGACTTGTATCATTTATGTTCTGCTTTCCAGATGTTTAACTATCTTGTCATTGTTGTTATGATGTTGTATCCAAATCAGTTACCTCATCTCTTCTCGTTTGTTCACAACACTCAGCTGAGCCGCTTAAAATTCGGTCGAAACGAGCACTTATCTCGGGGAATTAAACAGCTGGAATGGGGTGAAACACTTTGCTTTGTATATTACAGCATCAACAGCAACCTTTTAGACAGTTCACCTCTTATGATTTCTACATTTACACACAGCGTATGGTCAGTATGTTGCCTCGCCTGAAAAAAGGAGCCTATATAGTGACCCTTCTCCACCCTTCCTTCCTCCTACGGGAGAAATGTTCTGCATTTCTGTGGTTTGTCTCTAAAAACAGAATGTGTCATTTGGCTTTGGCCGCACTGCAGACAGTACAGTGTGTCTTCAAACTGTCACTTTCCTGAGCAGAGGGCGCTGTGATGCCGATGATAGCCAACCTGATGTTGGACTCTGTGCAAGTTTAGCTTTAGATCCACCATTCTGTGTGTGTGTGTGTGTTATGTCAGAGAGAATGCAGCCGCAGACACATAGAGGCCATTAAAATGATAAGAGAAGAAGACTTATGAAGTGAGAGAAATGTGGAGGGATGTAAAGAGAGATGTCCCTGCAGAGGTTTAGATTATCCAGCAGGCTTCATTATCAGACGAGCTCAGCAGAATGGAGCGGAGCTGTGTGCTGGCAACTGGCTGGACAAGATAGACCCAAGACCGAAGGATCCGCTCTTCTGCAGTCTGTCCTCTAATATTCCTCCTCCATCATCCTGCTATCTCCTCTCTGTCCTTCCTTCCTTCATCTGCTCCCAGTTGACTAATGTAGAGTCTCATAGAGTCTCGCTCTGTCGGTTTGTCTGTCTCTGTGTCACTTTAAAGCAGGTGATGTGATCTGTCCTCTGGCAGCCATTGTGGCAATGATTGTTGACATTGGATCACTGCATTAATCAGCATACATGTTTCTGTATAGTAGACAGTGTTGTAGTACTTGAGATCGGTCTGGGACACTTTTTGAAGGTCTTGTCTTGGAATCAAACCCAGTTTTACTCAATCTTGTCTCAGACACTGGATTTTATTTCAAGACTGGTCAAGACCACGACTGCAGTTATATCACTAAACTGCCCGTTCATTGTCTGATTTATATGCTGTTGTCATGCAATGGATGTAAAACCTCCTGCTTCCTCCAACCAATAACGTGACTCATTTCTAACTGGGAATTTTTGTTCTGTGGACGGCTGTCTGGGATCAGATGTCAACCAAATCTTCTGTAATTAAACGTGGCTCCACAAACCACAAAGAGTTCATCTGCAAAAACAGCATAATACAGTTGGGACCACACCTCACCCACAGAGATTTGGAGAATATTAACTACAGATGAGCTCCCTAAGTAGGCTGCATACTGTCTGGTCTTGGTCTTGACTTGGTTTCACCCTGCGTTGGTCTTGTCTCTGGTCTTGGTCATGACGTGGTCTCGGTATAGGTGGTCTTGACAGCAACACTGATGGTAGATATGACTCACTGATTGCTTCAACACTGCTGCATCAAATTCATGTTCATGTTGAACATGCTAGTTATTATATGAGCTTTTCCTAATACGACAAGACAAAATGTAATTTTCAGTAGTCTTAGTTCAAACTATTTTTAAGTCTGTATTCAATATCCAGTGTTTGCTATGAATGCTGTGAGTTATTACTGTGACTAACTAGTTTTAGGGTCATTATAACTACTTTTAGTCTATGGGGTGCCGTTTGTAAAGCGGCTCACGCTGAAAATAACAGCAACATTTTGTCACATTTAGCTTGTAAAGCGGCTCACGCTGAAAATAACAGCAACATTTTGTCACATTTAGGTTCAAACAATGTTTAAAAAACTGGTGTGAATTTTTGAGAGTCACTTTTTTGCACATTTACAACAATATTTGTCAATTTAGAGATATTTTAAATAGTTAAATCTAAATATTAAATGTTACACCTAAATGTTAAATGTTAAATCTAAATGTTAAATCTAAATCTAAATGTTAAATGTAAATCTAAATGTTAAATCTATATCTAAATGTTAAATCTAAATCTAAATGTTAAATGTTAAATCTAAATGTTAAATCTAAATCTAAATGTTAAATGTAAATCTAAATGTTAAATCTATATCTAAATGTTAAATCTAAATCTAAATGTTAAATGTTAAATCTAAATGTTAAATCTAAATCTAAATGTTAAATGTAAATCTAAATGTTAAATCTATATCTAGATGTTAAATCTAAATCTAAATGTTAAATGTTAAATCTAAATGTTAAATCTAAATCTAAATGTTAAATCTATATCTAAATCTAAATGTTTAGATTTAGATTTAACATTTAGATTTAGATTTAGCATTTAGATTTAGATTTAACATTTAGATTTAGATTTAACATTTAGATTTAACATTTAACATTTAGATTTAGATTTAACATTTAGATATAGATTTAACATTTAGATTTACATTTAACATTTAGATTTAGATTTAACATTTAGATTTAACATTTAACATTTAGGTGTAACATTTAATATTTAGATTTAACTATTTAAAATATCTCTAAGTTGACAAATATTGTTGTAAATGTGCAAAAAAGTGACTCTCAAAAATTCACACCAGTTTTTTAAACATTGTTTGAAGCTAAATGTGACAAAATGTTGCTGTTATTTTCAGCGTGAGCCGCTTTACAAACGGCACCCCATATTAGTCTCCATAGAAAATATGATATTAGTGGTCATTTACAGAAAACACTTGGTAATTTCTTGTTTTTGTATTCGTGATGGAGATGGTTTGTGGCCGTTAGCCATATAACCACTAATCTACCAACAAGAGAAGACACACCATGCTAACAGGAAGAGCAATAACAGTGGCATGTTAAATGAGTATGTAAGTAACACAATATTATGCATGCATGTCACAAGAAAGGTAAAAATAAGTATTTTGTGACTGATATATAAACATATATAAACATGGAACTGTTAGCTGCTAACCTGGAAGCTAATGGAAACATTTGCAGATGATTTACAACCTTTTTTTTTGTGTGTCGTTCTTTAGATCTGATTCCAGCAGCCAAATCTATCCATAGAAGTGTTTTCTATTCATAAACATTGTCTTTGTGAGTCATGTTAGCTTCCACTGCTATCAAGGAAACACGACAGATGTTGACAGATGTTTTAGCTATATGACCGCGGCCTCACTTGAAGGAAGACCAACTAAAAATGGGGTCAAAACCTCACAGCACGGATTCTGGAAACGCTGCCTCCAACATACAAGAGCGATTCTAGAAAAAGTCGGGATGCTGTACAAAGAATACATTTAGATGGGAGGACTTATCATCCACGATTTGAAATGTGGATTCATCAGGCCACAGCACACTTTACCACTTTTAGTCCATGTCAGATGAGCTCAGCACCAGAGAAGTCTAAGCTTGCATTTGTAGATGCAGAGACGAACTGTGTTTACCGAAAATGTTCCTGAGCCCATGTAGTATTATCCTTTATACAATCATGTCAGTTTTTTTGGCCTTGCCCTTTACATATGTACTGATTGTAGATGGTGAAATCACTAAATTCATTGAAATCATACAGTGGAGGATGCTCCTTTTCATTCTATCACCTGTTACCAATGAACCTGTTTACCTGTGGAATGTTCCACACAGATGTTTTTTGACGTGTTTTGTCTCTCCTATTCTTACTTTTAGAAAACACATGTCAAATCATTACATTCTGTTTTCATTCACATTTTACACAGGGTCCCATCTTTTCTGGAATCAGAGTTATGTTTAACACTACAGGTTTAATTACAGCCTGCAGGGATCAGTGATTTTTGGAGCAGAGCTTCTCAAGGGATTAAGACTACACAGTTATTTGTCTTTACAAGTGCTGTTGTGTACTTTGCTCTTATTTGCACACAGACTCTTGTCCGGTGGACCGCCATAAAGCAGCCAGGTGTGTTTACAAGGAAGTTTGTAACGCACCTGCAAAGCTTCCATGCCTCCTTCACGTCTGCTCATTTAATCCTCATCTCTGTACTTTGGCATTTTTCTGCTCTGATCATAAAGCGTCTCATCGACATGGCGTCCTGCCTGTAGCCACAGACTGCATCTCTTCTCTGGCCAAACCATTTGAACGCAGGACCAAACCTGCAAACATGTAACAGGCTGATAGGAGTGTTAGTTTTATCACACAGAACACAGATCTTTGCAGCTTTAGGGCATAACTTTGTTCCATTACTTCAAACACTGACCTCTGACCTTTCAGAGAGAACGGCTATTAGTGTTTGACCCTCAATGTGACTACATGTGTTTGTATGCTGTTTTTTGTATAGTGCTTTTCAAAATACTATCACAAGTTACTTGACAGAAGCAAGACAAGGAAAAACAATGCTGCAATATCTCATTCAAAATATATGAAATAAAATATCATCAGATCATTTAAAACTGTTTTTTTTCTTTTACAAAAAGTGACTTGCAGTTTTGTTCAAAATGTGTAAACTGAGACACATTGTGGTGTCCAATCACTGGACAAATGTCATGAGATGAGAATAGACTCATTTGATTCTCCTGTAGAACTAGTCTATTAATAAAGTACAGACTGCGTTTAATGAGACTATGCTGCGTTTTCATCGAAAGCATTTAGTAACTCTGACTAGCTGGACACATTGTAAATATGTAAGTAAGTGTTTGCTCCATTAGTAGCAGGCCCCTGGCTGTCTAAAGCAAGATATCTGTACATCTAACAGATTGGGTGAAGAGAGCTTTAAACTGTCAGGGTAAGAATCTTTTCAATCCACACCGTGTCCTATATCTCAAGAGCTAGATTAGATTTTCTGTGGATATTTATGCTCATTCCTGCTCTCAAGAACAAAATGTCCATCTTTAGTCTCACTACTGTTACGTATATCACTGTAAAAAATATATAATAATACTAATAATAATCAACTAAAAAATACTAATAAATCAAAGTAAAATATCATAGTTAAAATAATCATCAAAAACTATTAATTTACTGAAATACAGTCAGAATACTATAATTTTACAGATGTTCTCTGTTTAAAGATTTATCTTCAAATTCCAAAGAATGAAATGTTAAAAATGAAAAGTTAAATTCTTGATATGGACATGAACATTTATATACTAAGCAACATATTTAGATTCAGATAATTAATTTCATTTTACAAATATACAATTAAAAGTGTTATTTTTCATAAATTTAGGATTTTTTTGTGGGAAGGGTTGTGTATGAAACATATACATGTAATATTATGTTGCAGTATCAACAGTATACTGTGATATACTATAACTTTTTTCAGGAAATTCAACTAAAGCTCTTTTATTTGCACCAGATACTTTAGATAAAAAATATGCTGTGCTCCAAAGATGAATAAACTTCTGACCAGAATTGAGGAACTGTTTTAAACTCTGATTGATTCAGTGGAAAACATACTGCTGTCTACAGCTGCATTTCATCTATCACTTCTATCATCATCCATATTAGTCACCTCATCTACATTTTTTATTCACCGTCTAGTTGGCAGCTGTCTAGCTTCCCTCCCTGTTTCTACATTTTTGCATTCCAACTAAATGGTGAGCCTCCCTCCCTTTCATAACCCCATCAAACAAAAAAAAAAGATTCCCTCATGTGTGAGGAGAGATCCATGCCTGCCCTGCAGAAAACAATGCCAGCCTTTCTGCCCTGGCATGAGAGGGAGAGAGGGAGGGAAAGAACGAAAGAAAGAAATAGAGAGATTGAGAGTTCTTTGTGTGTCCATGAGAGTTTCTGGATCTGAAGAAAGAGAGATGTCCTCCCCCAGTCTGAGAGAAACAGGCTTTGATGTGGTGGGAACAACAACAACATCGAGTGTTGCTCAAGTTCTCGCCGATCTATCCATCCAAGTATTATGTGTATACTAGTAAATGATAATCCATGATAAATGTAAGTATTACCTAAAGAAGCGCCCACTATAGCCCAGCTGGATGCATGCTGAGCTGACACACCAACTTTGATACAGATGTGTCAGCTCACTTATCTGAACTGTCAGCTGAAAACACATGAGCGCATGCACTTATTAATAGTAACTGAAATAAAACATTAATACATTATTGTACATAACTGTGTGACTGGAGACGTAATGAAGTTTTTAAACTTTTCAACTTTTTTTTTCTGCTCAAAATACACAAATCAACATGGAAAACTTACCTCAGGTGTTTTCCTGTAGAATATCATACAGTAATATATTGTCTTATACTGTAACATACTCTATTTTACAGTATCATACTGTATTATATAGTACTTATAGTGTATAATACTATCTATAGTTTTTTTGTGGTACATTGTACCATTGTGTAATCTATCTTTATTTTTATCAAATCATTTCAGTCATCACTCTCTCTTCCTCTTTTCTTCATCATCACCGCTTGCACACACACACACACACACACGCACACACACGCACACACACACACACACACACACACACACACGCCTCTCTTTTATCTGGGACTTTTGGTGCTGCCAGTCAGGAATGTAGGTCTTAGTTTAGTGGAGCAAGCAGCAACAGGTCCACCTCCTGAATGGGAGTTTGTGGAAGGGATCCTGCACCGGTTAGCTTAAGACAAAAGGACTGAGAACAAGACAAACAGACAATCTGTGTTTTATGGAAAGGTGCAGCGTTGAAGAACTTGTGTTGAATTCACTCTGCGGTCTTAGAGGTGTCCTGCCCAATTAAGTTCACAGTGATAGGATTGAGTCAGTAGCCTGCAGGAGCAGCTCTTTGCAATGGAGGCTTTGCATTTGCTGGACAACTGGAGGAAGGTAATAATTCTTATAATGTAGAGACAACAAAGGAGAAGTTAACTAAAACATTTCAGATGGGAAACAATGCATGAAACCTGAGGGGGAAACACTTTGTTGTTGAATCTTCATTTATTTGTATTTCCTGCCTGTTTTGTTGCCTGTGGCTGAATATCATTTCACAGGGTCTGTCAGGAGAGCAAAGATGAGGATATTGTAGGCAGTGTTTTGTTATCCTGAGGGTAGAGTACATCAGAACCACATTTCCCATCCCCGCTGCACAACATTTTAGGCATGCAAATGACTCCGGGTACACTTGGATTCTCTGTGATTGCTGTAATGATGTGTTTTCTAACTGTTCTGTGTGGGTTTTCTGTGCTTCCTCACGACCACAACGTGGTCTCCCGTCTCACATAATGACTGCAGAAGTGTTTTCTCACGTACACAGTATATATTCACCCAAAATCTGGACTTTTCACACGTGTACCAATATAGACATGGAGTATATTTATAGATGTTCAGCACTAACTTGTTGGAAATACCCAAAAATGTCTGAGTGAGTAGGGAGGAATTTAGGAACAGTGTGTGTGTGTGTGTGTGTGTGAGAGAGTGTGTTTTCATAGACACCGAGAGACAAGAGAGCAGCCAATGTGGCTGATTTCCAGTAAATGTGTCAACTACCAAGAGATTTAAATGTGTGTGCGTCAAGTGTGTGTGTTACTTCCTCAAAGCGCTTTGCTAAATGCATTAAACCATCTGTTCCAGTGTGTGTGTGTGTGTGTGTGTGTGTGTGTGTGTGTGTGTGTGTGTGTGCTAACAGCATGAATCACACCTTGACACATTAGGCAGAGTGGGGAGCGGGAATCCCGTTATAAATATGGTTCAATTTTTTTTTATTATTGTGAAAAAAAGTGATTTTTTAACAGTTTTAAAACACTTTAAAAACATTTACACTCGATTCAGATGTATCCACACCACAGGTTGACCATGAGAACACAAACAAATGATACTGTAGCTAACTGTTGCCATCCTCCAGAGATGAAGTCACGAATGACGACATTCATGAACTCATTTTGTGGCTAATATCGATGTTGTCATTTCCTCTCTCTCAGGATCTTCATGTGTCGCAGGGAGCCGTGGACAGCTCAGTGGACATGGACCGCCTGAACAGGAACATGCCAGAGTTTGGACGACAGACACACCAGGTGTTACAGGTGAGTGTGTGTGTGTGTGTGTGTGTGTGTGTGTGTGTGTGTGTCGGGGAAGTTGGGGGGGAGATGGAAAAGGAATGAGTCAGAGAGAGAGAGAGGCAGAGGCCCCTTTGTTCTCAACTTGGCAACTATCGCAGAAAAACACAGTCATATGTTATCAGTGTGTGTGTGTGTGTGTGTGTGTGTGTGTGTGTTTGTGTGTGTGTGTGAACAGTAAGAGCTCTCATCTTTTGATAACTGATGTTAAATGTCAGCACACTGGCTCGCTCTGGCAGATTTGTTCCATTAAAAGTCTCTCTCTCTCTCTCTCTCTCTCTCTCTCTCTCTCTTTCTCTCTCTCTGTGGATGATGGAGAGGTCAGGCAGTCCAGCTGGGACACGTCCTGACAGCGTATGTCAGTATGTTGTAAAGCAGGAATCTTCAGCCAGAGTCAGTAATTAGACAGACCCGGAGATTGGACGTCTGTGTTTCCCCACCTGCCGGGTCTGACAATCCTATCAGGCATTAAGAGGAGGGCTCAGTGTGTGTGTGTGTGTGTGTGTGTGTGTGTGTGTTCTGTTTTTTCTTGTGCATGTATGGGAGTTAGAAGGAGCGAGAAATGGAGGATAAAACACAAGGAGATTAAATTTTAATGACTCCTGTGGGGGAACAGGGACGATGCTTCAGATGCTGCGTGGAAAACAGGAATAGAAATGAGAATGTAACAAAGTGGAGATATTTAAATTGAATATGACCACATTTACAACAGAGGAATGTTTCTGTTGAAATGTATGATTGTAAGGCAAAGACAGAAGAAATGATTTCTCTGTGCTGGTTACAAAACCAGCAACTGACAACCAGAGAAAGGAAGGAAAGACCTGAACATGATGGCAAGTTTATGAATGAAATGTGACCTCTTTTTTAACAGACATATGTCTTATTACCTTAAATTGATGTTTAACCAGCAGATCCACTGGTTTTATATGAATATGTGTGTATATTTTTGGCATTTTGGATGATTTTGTTATCAGCTATTTTGCCATCATGTTCTATTAACTTTGCCAGCACGGCCGAGAAGAGTCGAATTCTGCACCACAATTTGGTTGATTGTACGTTGAATTGAAGGCAGGAAGTTAATCTGACGTAGGTTTTGTCCAGTAATGAAGTGAAGATGGTTCATATTGTTTCTTTATTATTTTTTTATCATATGTCTGATTTGATTTCTCCTCCCTTTTACACTCACAAGTCCACTTTTTAAGTGATAAACGGTACGTCCTGTTATCAAGGAACGGCGCTGATTCTATTTTTCACATCTGTCTTGACGAAGAAATGAGCTAAAAAACAAAGAAATGATGCACAGCCACATGATGAAGCCAGAGAACAGGACAAAAACATAAATTCAGAGACATCAAATGTGTCTGTCAGGACAGATTCAGACTGTAAAAAAACAATCATCAAAAACAATATATTTCATTGGCAGATGTACACAATCAAACTGGGTGTCACATTACACTGCACTGTCTGTATCTGTATGTACAGACAGGCGGCGGCTGTTGCTGCGTGCACCACATGGGAGCAGCAGTACACAGCGTATGAGGCACTATGAATCCTGCAGTGTTGCCCCACTGGCACCTCTCCTCTCCTCCCATCAAACCCAGTAAGCCTCCCAGTTCCTCCCAGTTCCTCCCAGCCAGTCTCTGTCTCAGCAATCCTCTTAGGCTTGACCCCACTCCACCGACAGCACCACCACCACAATCAGATAATCCTATTAGTGCACACATGGATGGCTGACCGGCTGAGAGTCAATGATCGCGCACAGGTTGTCAAATAAGAAATGTAAGGGCTCAGCAGAGGGACAAAAAGGCACAGCGGGTTTTAAGATGCAGATCCATGCACAGGGAGTGACATCAGAGTTCATTAACCAAAGATTCCCTTGTGACCTTACAGAGGTCACTTCATAAACAAATTCTATCTGATCCACATGCAGAGCTCTACAAAATTAATTAATACTTTATAATTCTGTCAAATTTCAGTCCATAAAAACAAGGTCTTTATTGTAAAGTCACTCACTTTAAATACTTGGCTGTCAGTTGGGACCATACCATTCATGTAACAGATTTATCAGCTGGAAGAGAACATCATGATGTCAAATGCTTGGAGGTAAAACCAGAACAGATTTTGCAGCATCCCAGTCAGAACTCACCTCTTCACTGGGAGTCATTTAACAAGAAGAGAGCCACTAAAAAGCAGATTTGTCTTCATGTTCAGGCATCGCTGTGCTCAAAAGTGCTCATCACAAGTTAGCTCGTCGAGCGCCCTCCAGGAGCTTCACGTTTCTTAATTTCAGAGTGCTTGTTGCTATGGTGACATCCCTTCCCCCTTGCTGAGCAGAGAGAGCACGTGGTGATGCTTTAGGGCTGCGAGGGGGGAGAGGAGGGAGGGAGGGGGACGACAGACACACACACATGTGTGCAGACACACACACACACACACACACACACACACACACACACACTCCCTCAGTGTGTAGAGGAATATGTAAGCAGCCAGCTATGGAAATGACCTCCCAGAGTGAAGAAATTCAGACTCCTCTTCTCATCCCCACAGTGGAGGATGAATCTCTGTCTGCTGCTCGGATGCATTAGTGAAGCAGTAAAACAGAAAAAGTCCCCTCTAATACTTCATATCCACATGTTTTTGCATCATGCACAACCAGTTAGTTGAGCTAATGGACAGGAAATGATTAGTGATTACGACCCATTCACAGTGTGCCGTTTATAGTCCAGACAGAGTTGTACAAATGGAGACAGAGGATGTGACCTCTTTACGTGGAGAGGTGTCCATTACATGAAGTATGCTGCAGTGACTGACATGTTCTTCAGTCTATACTGAAGCTCAGTTTTATGGAGGACCATAACTGCAAAAATTAAATTAAATTAAATTTAATGACTCATTAAATGCACCAAAAATTATACTAAAATTAATGTAGGCATTAATTAATTTATAACATTTTACTTTCCCATTTAATTTATTCATTTTTGAATTATTAATTTATTCGTGCATTTATCATTTTGCCCCATTTATTTCCATAAATGTAGTCTTTAATGAATTTGAATGCATGAATGCATTTCTGCTTCATTATGCAAATGAGGGGGGTGTTGTCAGTCAAAGTGTGTCACACGGTCAATTTCTCTTTCTATTGGCTGATGGACATCAGAATATGTGGATCGACTGTACAGAAATGTTCATTTATGTCACATTTCATTAATAAATAATGTCTACATTTATTTTTAACATTATTTTTGATGCATTTATTATATTAATATTTTGCATCTTAAGTTATTTATTGATTTTTTTATTGATAGTACATATTTTACAGTGCATGTAACTATGAATGAATTTTGTCGATGCAATCCATGTTTTATAATAAATCTGTCACACATGGATTCAAACACTAATTTACATACCCAAACGTGTGTTTTCATATTCCTCACATTTGTTTTCAGTCAATCTGAGCGCTGTGCTAATACAAAAACTTTTTGCAACCTTAGAGCACTCCTCTGGACCTATTTGAGACCGGAAAGGGGCTGAAGTTCCAGGCAGAACGCCCCCACCTGGTCAGCCTGGGTAGTGGACGACTGAGTACAGCCATCACCCTGCTGCCCCTGCCTGAGGGTGAGACATCAGCTGCAGCACAAACACACCAGTTAGCGTGTTGGGTTTATTATATTAAGTTTTATACAAGTTTAATATTACATTTCAAAATGCTTTACTACATTTATAGGAATTTATAAATCTGCTGTCATCACCCCTCAGAAACAGGTCAGCAGGTTCACAGTGTGCAGAATGTTTAAATATGCAACATGTTTTGTCCTTCGTCTGTCTGCAGTTCATCGTGTGTTTCTGTCTGATGACCTCTTGGCCTTTGGACTGTCTGTCTGTCTGTCTGTACCTGTCTGTCTGCTCAGGTTCCTGTCTCTGTCAGTGCCTCTGCAGGCTGGTATGCCGGGACATTCCTGTATCAGAGGTTATGTCCAGGCAGGGACAGCGTGTGCTTGTTTACATACCTGTGTTTTACTGAGCTCTGTGGGGCATTACCACCTCCTGTCCTGGGTTTTCCCTCTCAGTTTACATACAGGCAGATCTTCCTTATTGGCCTGAAAGTGAATCAAATGAATTGCTCTGATATCAGATGTTACTCAAACTCTTCTTCCTTCCTCCAGGCCGGACCACGCTGGGTCATGGTCCAATGGACATCAGCATCCAGGGCCCCGGGGTGGCTGCCCAGCACTGCTATATAGAGAACAGGTCGGGGGTCATCACGCTGCACCCCTGCGGGAACCTCTGTTCTGTTGACGGGCTCCAGGTCACACAGCCCGTCCGCCTGTCACAAGGTAGGAATCTGTCCCATAATGCACTCTGCTCAACTGACTGTCGCTGCATTCGGTAACACTTGGACTGAAGCACAGTGTGTGTCAGTGCAGAGATTCAGTTCATTTTATAGAATACTGCTGTATGGATTTCCATTTTCTCTGCTGTGGAACAAACATTACAGGAAACCAATGAGCAGACGTTAAAGGATCTGTGGTTACTCAGCTGTAATTTCACCTGCGCACTCAAGTGCATGATCTCAGCTACTGTAAGCCATGGATCAGTTCATCAGCTCTCAGCCTGGTGGTCAATGAAAGTGCAGCATAAGAGCCAGCAGGTCTGCTCAATAAAATGCACAGTCTGTGCTTTTAAATAGGCATCGATTGAAGAGCGGCCTGAGGTTCCTGTGTTAATAAGTTAACAGAGCGAGCTGTGCCATGCTCATGCATGCAGATATCGAAGGAACCAGAGGGAGAGACGAATGGATTTTCAATCTGCCACAGACTGGGTGGATCTCAGAGTGGACGCTGTGGAGAATTTCACTAAAGTTATCCTGATTGCTTTATTGAAGGCAAAGCCTCATGGGAGAGTTAGGGAAGCTAGGATAGTGGTTAACTGGATGCCTCGACAGACAATACCACAAATGCACAAAGATGAATGTGTGCTGCACACAAAGCAGCCAACGAATCTGCTAAAATCAGAAGACTTTGTGATGGTCTCCACACGTTGCATTAAATGTCGTTTTTTTGGAACAGTTTTATGACGTATGTCTGAGCTGCAGGACAAAAGTGAGACTGCAGGTGGTATGTTCACTCTTTCAGACGCTGAGGAAATAATAATTATGGCCATTATTGGCTATCTTGGTACCTAACATGGCTGATACGTTGGTAACATGCTAACATGGCACCAAGGACATGCAACACAAACGATCACATGATCACACCGTTCAAACAAATCCCCAGTTTAACATTTAAATTATTTAGAGGCACACCTGAAACATTAAAATCATCAACTGCACTGTGGCTGTCAAATCTGAGTCATTGAAGTAGCTTCAAGGGCAGGCTAGAACTCTGAATGGCCACTAAGAACAGGAGGGAAGATTACAGCAAGCAAAACCTGTTTCAATGTTCACATGGGTGTCTGACTATTGTTTTAAGATCGACTTGAAAAAATGTGAACTTACCCTTTAAAATCTATCAGTCTGGGTAAAAAAAAAACCTTAATCATTGAGTTTCTCGTCCCTGTATCTCCACACTTAACCAAGTAAAACGTTTCCATAACTGACTAATAACCAAAAAAGAAACCATAAGAAGGCTTTTACAAGACCATCGAGTCACACCACTTTTCTCCATTATGACACTTTACCCCCCAAACAGTTGGGGCTGAGCAGAGTTTTCCTAATATACCAGACAAACAGCATAGTGTGATGTAGGTGTAGTTATTTGGTTGGTGTCGCTGCCTGCTATGTTAGCGTTAGCTGTAGGGTGTATTTTTTGCATCATAATCCGTCTCCGTGCTGTTAAACAAATCCAAAACAAATCAGAGAGGAAGTAAAACTGTAAAGCGTGTAACTGCCTCATCTTAGTCATGGAAATTCATAGAAGTTTACATCAGAGCCTGAGTGCAGTGTTACGAGTTAAAGGGACACCACTCATCTTTACTCACAGGATGTGTACTCGTGCTGCTGTGCTGTTTTTGTTCCTCAGATATGTGCTCATCTTTACAGACGAATGTCACACTCAGCACATATCATTCCTGTCTAAATACACACAGTTTGTCCTGCTTTCCTCTGTCATGTACGTATGTGTAGAAGAACATGTGTGTTGTCTGTTAGCGTGTCAAACTCTGCGTTTTGGTATTTCAACCTGGACTCTGGCTGGGTAACCTGAGCAGGGACACGGGGCTATTTATACAGCCCCCCCCTACCCCAGACAGATCCCACTTTAGCCCCGGAGGGGGTTTCAGGATGAAGAATGAGCATGAGGGTAAATCAGAGTTCACTGTCAGGGTGCTGGAACACTTTGAATGTAGAGTGGGAAGAGCTGAAGAGAACAAAGCAGGATGATATAGATCTACCGCAGGAAGTGGATCAGACATTATTGGTTGGTATAATGTACCAAATATATTGGTAATATTTTACTTACCACTCCCATGAGCTATGAGCACATTATATGAGTAACACACTGAAGTACGCTTCAATGTTCCCTACATACAGCCCATTGAAGTACCGCAGATGATGCATCATAATAAACTATGACACTGCTGTGTGTGTCACAGGTAACATAACACTGTCTGCATTCTGTACTTTTTTACTAATGACTCGTCTTGTGGAGGCTTCGACTCATTGGTGTTACATTTCATAGAAAACTGAGCAGCAACATGTCAGTGTTGTTACGAAATGCAAAAGTGCTTAACAAGCGTTCAGCGGTAATCTGCCCGGATTTACAGCATAAATCAGAGGAGCCGGTGGAGGGAAACACCGACAATGAAAGGGCATGTACAAACTAAGCCAGTTTGTTCAAAGCGGGATGAGCTGATGTTTTAAAGGGATAAAGGTTGGTCGGCTTCATCCAGCCTATCAGAGAGAATACAAAGGGGGGAAGAGGGCTCGGGAGAAAATCTTTTTAAGTTTCAAGTTTTAACTTTTAAAGGTCCAGTGTGTCAGATTGAGGCAATTCTATTTACAGGATATGGCAGAAATGGAATATAATATCCATAGCTCTGTTTTCATTAGTGTATAATCACCTGGAAATTAGAATTGTTATGTTTTTGTTCCATTAACATGAGCCTCTTATATCTACACCATAGGTCCTCATGTTTCTACAGTAGCTCAGAATGGACAAACAAAAAAAGGAATTTCTCCTTCAATCTAAGAAGGAGAAGTGAGAGGGATGCAATCAGCAACTACACCACTAGATGTCACTAAATAGGACACACTGGTCCTTTAAATTAATACACGGCAGTGGTGGAGTCCGCCACGCTGAACTGTCATGTTTCTACAGCAGCCCAAAACGGACAAACTGAACACTGGTTCTAGATAAGGCCTTGCATGTTCAAATGGGATGTTGAGGTGAGCGGGTTGTAATCTGCAACTAGATGCTACTAAATCCTACACACTGGACCTTTAACTGAGGGAGACTTTTAAGAGTTTCTGTGTGAACATCTGAACCCATTTACACTGTGAGTACAGTAATGACTGATGACATGCCTGGCTATGAAAATTAGTTCATTTATTCTGAGTAATTCCGAAAGTTTGAAGGTGGACTGGTCACTAGACTTCAGCCTCTGACAAACAGCTGTATGACTTCTTCTGTGGCTGCGGAGGATCTTTGTCTCGTTTTGGAGCTTGATCCATACGAGTGATGAAAAGTGAGGATACCTCAGCTTGTGTTACTTTGATTCAACCATCCTTTTTAAAAAAAATAATCTGTCCCCTGTGTGTGTCCGTACTTTATCTGGAGTGCTCCTTTAACGGCGCGGATCATACATTTTGACTCGGCTGGCTGTTATCTTCCTGCCATGTAGTTATAATATTCATAAATATATTATAACCAAAGCATAACATTTATTGCAGAGGTGAGTGTGTCCAGAGGGAACACTTACCCTGAATGTTCTCCTTTAATGTGTGCTTTTATGGCTTTCAGATATGTCTGCTAATACTCGAGGCTTCACCTTTGTTCTTCTTGTGATGAGAGACATGCTCTCACATCAAATCAGCTTTATTGACACAGCAGGTTAAACACTGCTGAAACATGCAGACCTGACATTAACATAATCAATCAATCAACCAAGTTATTGATCTGTTAAATTATTTCATTGTGGATTAAAATGTCTTAATCCACAATGAAAGAATTCAACTGTTGGCTGAGGCGTCACTCCCTGCTCTCTCTCTCTCTGACTCAGGATCTCCTCCTCCTCTCCTCCTCCTCCTCCTCCCTCCTGCTCCTCCTCTCTGGTGGTGTCTCTCTCTCTTTCTCTCTCTCTCTCTGTCTGAGCCAGCTGTTTCTCACCGGAGCTCTGACACTGTGAGACGGCGTCGTTACTACGTGAAGAGCGTGGAGACAATGGCCAGAGATTACAGCCACTGCTCTGAATGAACTGGGATATACGGACGCACCAGTGTATGAACTCGCGTTTTTTTTTCATAACAAGTGGCCAAAGCAGACAGCTCTCTTTTGTGGACCTTCACATATCTGCAGAATATATTAAGAGTGTGTGTGAGCTTTTTAGGATTATCATAACAAAAGCTGGTCGGGACAAAAGCCCATAAACACTGCTGTTGTTCCACAATAACTGTGAGAAAGCGGAGAAAAAACACGTGGCTTGGTTTAAAGGAGCAGAGGCGATGAAAACAGCGGAGGAGCCGGAGAGGAGTTTCATTCATTGGAGTTAAAGTAAGTGTGTTTGTCTTCGCTGTGGACACTTTAAAGTCAGTCTCAGCACTCAGCTTGTTCATGTGTGGATGGTGTCAGTACAGTGGCGGGCTGTGGACACGCACAGTAACTTAAAGTGCTCATAAGAGGCTAGTTTTAAGTGCTAACACGGTAATGTATATTCTCGCTATACGTTACGTCTAAATGCGCACGTTCGCCAAACTCCGCTTACAAAACTGACAAATGTAGCATTGTAGCTTCATATTGTTAAACTACACGCAATATAACACGACTTACAGCTTTTTATGAGTTAATAACAGAGTCTGTTTCATTCGGCATACGTATGACGAACTTTTATTACTCAAGCTTTTAAAATTTAAACTTATAAACTCTTTTTCACAATGTGTTCGTTCACTGGAGTTCGCTGTTTGCTAGCAGTGTTAGCACATTACAAACATTATGTTTTCATCAACATTAAAAGCTGCTTTGCGTTATTTTATATGCCGAAATTTTCTAAATAGCCTTCTGACATTATTGAGCTTTTAAAGTCACACTTTGAGATGAAAATATTTTGTTTAAATGCAGGAAAACTCCAAATGTTCACACTTTTTAAAGGAGTTTGGTGTGTCAGCCCACACATGCAGCACTAACACCTGCCCTGACGTTGCTGTCTCCAGCCTCTCAGTCACCAGTTCCCCCTTGCCTCCATGTGAGCTCTGTTTATAGACTACAAACATATACAAGTCAGCCAGATCTGCAGATACCCCCCGTCCAGCCTGGCATGAGCAGACCTCACTGTGTCTGTCTACTGTTACACTGCTATTCCTGGTTGCCAGTGTGACCTAACCAGGGCCGGTAACTGGAATAGAATAGAGCTTTCCTTTCATGCATTCTGCTTATTCAGAGGCCGCTGGGTCCACGACTTCTCATCACGTAAGACAGATCCAGGACCGTCTCGCTGAGCTGCTGTGCCTCACACACTCCTCTAGAAAGTGTGTTCACTCCCTCTCCTCCTCAACATCTGTCATCTCTGACACATTGCATTGACCCCTTTGTAAAAAAAAAAAAGGATGTGAAGCCCCTCTGCAAACAGTCACCAGACTGCTGTGAACGTGATGTGGTGCTCCCAGCGGGCCCAGATCACCGGGGCCAGACATGTGTGAGGGACGATGGGGGCATCTCAGCACAGAGAGGGAGAGGAAAAAGAGCTGGCAGCAGCTGGTGTGCATTCGCTGGGTCAGTGTGTGTGTTCCTGCATGTTGCTGTTGACACAGTCTTTGACCGTACATCCTGTCTGACTCGTCTGAGGTCAAGGCAGTGTGTCCGAATGAATACTACAAATATACCAGAGCCTTGACTAGACCACGGTTCACACTGCAGGCCTTGAATTGAATTCCAAACTGTTTACCATATCTAATTTTTTTCTAGTTTGTGTGGACTACAGAAGACGACACAGCTCCTCTTGTATCTACATGTTGATTAAAGTACACGAGTACAGTTCCTTTAGTTTACTGAAATAATATAAATACATGTAGCTGATGAAATCAGGCAGTTCAATGACTTTTTGTCAAGGCAGCACTGACACATTGAGATAAAGGAAGCACCAACCCAGCACCCGGCTCAGGGTGTCTGCTGAGTTCAGATCCAGTACGTCTTTTTCCAAATGTGAAATCTGTGTAGCTCACTGCATGCAGCTCTGTAAAGACTCAGACATAAACAAAATGAAACAAAAACTAGACAGCACCCACATGTGGGAAGCTTAAAACCTAGATCTGATTTGAGAGTATACCTGAGAGAGAAAAGGAGTGCTTTGATTAGATAATGCACACAATAATCAGCTGATTGGTGTCGCATATAAAGGAGGGCTAGATCAATATAAATTAGGCCACTTTGAGCAACAGGCCCGGCTCTAAACCACATGTAGATCAGACAGATAGGTTTAATATTGATCGATTGTCAGGGCCTTCAGCCATCTGCCTCTGGGAGCAGGTCTAACAGCAGGAGGCCGGCTTTAGTCTGCTGACAAAAGGAGGAGAGGGAGGTGGAGGAGGATGAGGAGGAGGGAACATCTGTTCGGACAAGCAGTAACCAGCCTCTGACACGTTACTGAGATGAGCGTCCACTGGAGACAGCAGCATCTGGTCTGGGATCTGATTATGATCGTGTTTTAAAGGGACACGCCGCAGATTTTCCACCTGAAGTTCACCGTGTTCATCAGGAGGTGTGAAAACAGCTGTATAATGTCTCCTGTGACATCCTGTGACTCGTCGCACGTCCTACAGATCCTATTTACTGGACTTTTTGTGTGCGACCCACATCGGAACTGAATCAGCTGCACAACATAAACTCAGAAGCATGTGTGTGAAGCATCTGCCCAGCAGCAACCACTGTCTCCACATATCTTCCATTGTGGCATCTCACTGGCGTCAGACTGCTCCGAACATGTGATCACTTCTTCCAAAACACTTCATCCAACCTTTTATTTGTTCAGACGGTTATCCCCACACGATGGGAATGCAGACCTCTCCTCCTCCTCCTCCTCCTCCTCCTCCTCCTCCTCCTCCTCCTCCTTTCAGTCCAGTGCCATATCTTCCTCTGGTATGTGCGTCTGTGTTTGATGGCCCCTGGCTCGGCTAAAGGCAGTCATTGATTAACTGGTGGGTTTGACTCTCTGGCCTTTGCCGAGGCTGTAAACCATCAGCTTTCCATAGCAACCGTCAGCCATAGTTTTGGGCATCCCTTTGTCTGCAGCTCTTCAGCACTCCAGTGACGTCCTGGTGGTTTAGTGGCGATGTCTTTGTTTGTAGCGCACGGCGATAAAATCACAAAATGACCAAAGTTACATACTTCACTATTAGTGAATTAAAAGTTGCAGCAAATAGAGACTCGGCGAGGAGACTGCATACAGGCCGGCAGGATGAGAGGAATGAGGCTACATAAATATCTAACTTCAGAGCGTTACAGTGATTTTCTGCTACTTGATTCACAGTCAGGACTTAGGGAGGCCGATTTCCTCAGCTGCTGCTGATATGTGCAGTGCTCTCATCATCAAATGGAAAGCTTTATAGCACCAAACTGCACCTCTTAGATTTTCTCTAAGCTTTTGTAGCAGAGCAGAGTACATGGCATGCTGTAAATGCCTCTTTTTGGATGTGTTCAGGCTCCACTCGGTGTGGGATTTAAAGCTAAACTGTGTAACTTTTTGAAAGAAGAAATAACACACTCTTCCTCTTTCAAATAAAAAGTTGAATTCATAAGAAACAAACCCTTCCTCAATTCAACACACTTGGGGGGGTTTTGCTGCTAGAGCCTTATTTGGTCTGGTATGACTGGTAGCTTATTGTGGCTAATGTTAGCTTTAGATACTGCATTTGTTTTGTCAATGAAATCTTCAGTCGAAGCAGAGGTACTTCGCACTGGTGGTTGATGGCGACATGATCAACATCTGCCGTTATTATTTCTACGACACCTGCTTCAATCTTTTTTCATATTTGTTGACATTTTTTGTTGCCGTACAGTATTTCATTCACTGTTTTTTTCTGGCACCGGGCTACCTGAGATGATCTCTGCTGGCAGCTTTCAAACTCTAAAAATATGGAAGTATCAAATAGCAAGTTCCTGCACTACTTTCTCCAACAAAACAGAGGCAAACGATGGCGCTTTGCTGTCCAGAATCTGGTCGATTTTTTCCTGGAAAATAACATTGGGTGGACAGAAATTTTGAAGCAGTTCATGATTGTGGTTAGTTTGGAATAAACAGAAGGACGAGCTGGTTGGCATTACTGGATGTAACCGATCTGCTTGAACAGAAGAAGGAAAGAGTGCCACCAACAGAAAAAACAACTTCACTGTCCTTACATAGTTCCTTTCTGCTCTGGCGTCTGGACGACCGGAGTCTTGTGAACATTGGTGGATGAGATGAAACGTGTCAGACTTACATGGTGAAAAGTGTGAGCAACAGTCAAAGAGTGTCTCCTGACGGTGCATGAACTCACTATAGTAGTATGTGGAGCGTTCTCGCTCTGACCGCCTCTGGTTCCTCTGATCTAATCTTCTGGGAAATGTTCTTGAGGCTAAGCCGACACACTGGAAACATTGAATGTGGTCATACCAGAGTGAAGAGAGATGTTATTAGAGAAATGATGGAATATTTGCTCCACAGATAGGTTGAACAGACCAGAGCTGCTCTTAATGCCACAATACCCTTGAGGCATGAGTCGGCATTAACGCCGATTGAACTGAGCGGTCCCCGAAGGAAACTCTCAGCGGTTTACAGTGATCATTCTGGTCGACTCTGCTGTTGAATAAGTAGTTTTAATAGACTCCTGATTAACTGTAAGCGAGTTCACTTTTCATTATTATGATGAAAATCTCATTTATATATTTTATAATAGTGACGAGTCACCAGAACCTGTATGAATGACGGTGACAGCTTCTTTAATTCAGATTGTGGAGGCTTTCCAGTTCAAGTGTTCAGTCCAGACTGGATTGTTTGGATGGATTTCAGTAATTCTTTAACGAGCGGAGACAATCAAGAGGTTTCACATTTTTCTACACTGGTGTCAGTGCTGATACCACAGACAGAGAACTTTTAAAATGACCTTACTGTGGTGAGCAACTGCACATTTTTCTTCAAAGCCATTTCTGCTTTTACAAGACTGAACATCAGCTGGAACTTGAATAAAAAACAATTACTTGCTCTAAAATAATGCAGTATAAAAATCAGAAAGTAAAGGAGGCTCCATGATCAGCCCTGGCTGTGATACGTTTCCTGGAGTTCATCTTTAGGTCTGAAACCATCAGTCAATAAATCGATTAGTTGATTGACAGCTAATTAATCCTCACCAGATTGAGAATCAATTTATTTTTTTAAGTAATTTATCAAGCAGAAATGCCAAACGTTTGCTGGCTCCAGCTTCTCAAACGTCGGTTTCAGTTTCACATCATTGTTGGGCTGCAGTAACAGTTGTTTTTATTATTCATTAATAATTGAGCTGCTGATTATTTTCCCGAGTAATAGATTAGTGATTTGGTCTATAAAATGTATGCACTGACAAATATCCAGCATAACATCCTGGAGACCCAAGATGATTTTGAAACTTATGTTTCAAAGTTAGAGAAAGCTGGAATCAGAGAAGTTTTGGTCTTTTGTCTTTAAAAATGATTTCAGCAGTTAACTTATTATTAAATTATTTCCTGTTTCTTCTGAATTGATGAATCAATTAAAGCTTTCCATCTTTGCGTTTTGAATCTCTTTAGGTTTTGGTCATTTGTCACTCTTCTCTGACATTTATAGATTAAGAATAATTGATTATTTGAAGGAATAATTGACAGAGTGACACTGACAATAATCCTCTGCAGTGTTAGTCTTATGTTGCCTGTATGAATGGGTTGAACTGAACTGAATGTATGTATGTATATATAGATCATCACCTTGGCTCAATCTGTATCAACCCTTGTTTGCATTACAGTATGTGTGCTCCATAATCCACTTAGGTGTTCTGCAGTTTTATTCGAGGATGGGTCATGGTGTCCTTGTGGGACGGCAGTGATGATCTGTATGTGTCCTCCCTCCTGGAGACGAGCCATACGCACAGCTCCGTGCTGGTAAAAGGGTTGATAACGTGACATAATGAGTGATGGCGCTCTCAAATGTTAATGCAGCACTCTGAGAGCGTACCCCTGGTCTGTGTTGGCTTGTTTCTCGGTTAAAGTGGAGCCGCCGTGGAGCGCAGAGTGAGCTGAAAGATGCTGCTCTTGCAGTAATACCCAGAGTGCACTCTCTGTGATGAAGGCTGTGATTAGACCAATCGCTGTGCAGTGTCGAGGGAGAAATTGTTCTGTCTCACAGCGGTCAGGGAATCAATCTAACTGATTAACTGCACACATGCGCACACACGCGCACACACACACACACACACACACACACACACACACACACACACACACACACACACACACACACACACACCCTCCACTCATCTTCCTCTCTGTGAAAGCCAGCCCCTCTTACCAACATTGCCCGTCCTTTCCTCTATGACTTCATCGTAATTATGAAAATGTGTCATATTTTCCCGGTGGACACCGTTGACCGCTGATTAAACCGATCTCAGTTTCTGGTTTCGCTGAGCTCAGCCTCGGAGAAAACTAATCCTGAACTGCTGGTTCTTGGAAGAATCCTGACATGCTTCTCCCAGGTCAGAGGGTTCTTCTGAAGGAGGGAGGAAAGAGAAGAGAAGAGATACTGGAGTGTTTGAAATAACTAAACCAGCACGGGTCGTGCCAGATGTGTGTTTTACTGCTGCACACAGAACCAGCAGCGCTGATCCAGATCACAGCTAATGAACTGTTGGTGACTGATTGACAGAAGTGAATGAGGTGTGTTATTTGAACTTGGAAGAGGATCCAATGTAACTGTTTTATAGTCTGTCCCTGCAGTGATGTTGCAGATGAACAACTTCCTTTAAAAGATTCATTTAAAAGTGAAGAATGTGTATGCTGTCCCTGTACACAGTGAGAACCTTTACGTGGGAGCAGTACAGCCATTGTTTCCTGATGAAGCACATTAAGTCCACCAATAAAAGACAGGAATCTACGTTACACACATTAAGTTGAGCCGTGCTGTTTGTTGCAGTCGTGTTTAAGTTCCCAGTAAAACTGTATTTTTAGAGCTTTCCTCTTTAAGTTTAACCGACATTCCACAAATTTTACACATCAAGTTGAGTCTACTGATCATTAAAACTTCTCCTGTATAACAGCCAGTGTAATGTGTTCAGTGGCTCTGGTGGAAACCTTACAAAGTCTGATGATTCAGGACATTAAACTTTGGGCTTCAGACCTAGATATCCCAACATGATTCCTTAAATGCATTAAATATGAAGCTCCCTGAGTACCAACGTTGTAACAGATGCATGGCGGAGTAGTCCAGCAGTGTAGGATGTTCAGCTGTGGATAGTTTACACATGAGGTTTATTCCTCATAAGAAGTTGGTTTATTGTTGACTGCTGTTGAATCCAGTTCAAGAACCAGAGATCATTTGGTGGAAAAAGGTACTCCTTATCTGCTCTTCTCTTCGTGACGATGTATCAGGCTGATATTGAAACAAAATATTACAGGAAATGCATTTTTTTTAAAAGTTACATTCCAGTGATCTTATAGTTTATTTACCACCAGTACCAGAGTTTGTGAACCAACAGTTGTAACAGAAACTTTGACTTACAAACTGCTTCACTCATATTAGCAACTGGAGGTCAAGATATTTTGACCTCTGCTGCTTCGACATTCATGATTCTTTCATGAAGTCTCTTTTTCACTCCTCAAATTTTATGAAAATACATGATATAAATCTCTGGAGTGCTCCTTTAAGTGCTGGGTACAATGGGATGGGAGTTCTCTTGTGGAAGGACTATTTAAACGTGTAAACCAGATCTGACGTGGATTAAAATACAGTTTTTCATCGGACAAGCAGTACTCAAAAATCTGTCATGGATGCAATGGTTTGAAAATGGTTGGAATTTGTATTCATGCCTCCCTGTGCACCAGGCGGTAACCGTGAAACAGAAAACAGATTTTCTGCCTTCCAAACTGTCAATGTCATGAGACAGATTTGGTAGATTCTTTTACATAAATTGAGAAATAGTTGTATATGTACCAGCATGGAAAAACCAAACTGGATATTTAATTTCATTGGGAGCTTGATGGATGTCTCGAATAATGCAGTCAAGATGTGTGCTGTTGTGCAAGAGCTGCAGACGCAACACCAGGAATCATAAATACTGAGCACTGAGATATGATGTGTATGACGTGTGTGAGTTTATTAGACACCCCGTGAATCTGTTGTCATGGTGTCATATTTTTTGAGCATGTGAGATGTTATTATACAGAAATGATGAATGAAATGATTGTAGGAAAGTTTCTTTTTTCTTGTGAGCTGAGACAAAAGTATTTGACCTGTTATTAAAAATGTGTGTAATGTCAAACCAGTGTTTTTTCATTTAAAGCAGCACTACTCAATATGTATATATAAACAAAAGCAAATGACAGACAACTAATGATGTGTAATATGAAAAACACCCTGACAATTATCACCTGACTCTGCAGTTCTATTGAGCGTTTTAGCCTCTCTCAGCTGATTGTTTTGGTTTTGGTTCTGGTTCAGTCTCAAGGCTCTCGTTAAGGCAGTTGTTTGTCAGTGATAAAGCTCTGATAAACCCTCTGTATGCAATAGCAGACAGACAGTTAGAGGCTAGCTGGTGAACACAGTGGAGCATTCAGCAGCTAAAGAGCCAGATATTTCTCCCAGGAGTTGGAGGAGACCAAAGCAGAGCTGAAAGGAAACTTTATATTTGACTTGACCATCCATTAAGTCGCTAAAAACACTCATGTTAATGTGTCTTGTGTCTGCTGGATGTTTAAATAAGCAATTTTTTTGCAAACACGTTAGCCACATCAACTTTATACAGTGATGTCACTGTTGTGTGTTCAGCCTGTTCCTCTGTGCACCCAAATTGTTAAATATCAATTAATGCTGCTTTAACTAAAGGTGCATACTTAAAGAAAGTTGGATAGAATCAGTTGAAATATGCAGATTTTAATCTGGAGAATTTCATTCTGTGGTATTTAATCTTAGGTCCAGGTCCAAGGTCCAGTGTGTAGAATTTAGTGGCATCTAGTGGTGAAGTTTCAGATTGCAACCAACTGAAAACCCGTCACCTCTCCCCCTTGGTTCAAGCCTGAAGGAGAAACTTCAGTGGCCATGAAAACTGGCCAAAAAACATGAAAGATCCTATGTAGAGCCAATGTTTGGTTTGTCCCTTCTGGGCTGCTGTAGAAACAAAGTGGTTCAAAATGGTGGACTCCATAGAGGAGGACCCTCTCCCTCTGTAGATATAAAAAGTCTCATTCTATGCTAACGTAAACATAACAAATCTTATTTTCAGGTGATTTTACACTAATAAAAACATAGTTATGAATACGATGTTCCATTTGTGTTAATAGATACCTTTTAAATGGAGCTTTAATGAAACCCATAGATTATGTTTCAACATTTATCCTTCATTTACTTCATAGTAGATCATGTACATTCCCTCATTGAGATGAAGGCTCACAGCTTGCCGCAAGTTTTGAAACTTAATTTCTAAATGTCAAAGAGACCACCCTCCCCGCTGTGGGGAAAGCTGATCACCTCCTTCAGCTCAACCTCCATCACCCCTGGGTTCACCTTCCCTGTCACCTCAGCTGATTAGATCCCATGATGACTGATCACTGTAGAGAACATGACCTTTTGAGGACGAGGCCTCACATGTTAAAACCAGAACTCGCTCAGGCCACCTAGGAAGACGTGTGCTCGATACGGTATTGAGAAAGAAAGTATGTTTTGCTTGTGCAGTATCGTACGTCATGGCCATAACTCACTGCTAACTAGGTGATGTCTGGACAGCTATGGGTAAAATGACTACCAAATATTGAGTCCTGTTATGTGGTTGTCAGGAAGTCATAAATGTGTTGAGCAACATTCAGACGTGCCAGAAAGATAGACTCATCCCAAACGTCTTTCACTCTCAGTCTAAATAAAGGACTTAGTGGTTCAGGGTGTGGTTAATTTCTCTGCATGGTTAGGGTTCGGCATCTCTCCGGTCTCATTAACCGCCCCCACCCAGCGGCCTGTTTTAATATGAGAACGGCAGATCTGTTCAGAGCTGGAGATAAGGTGGGGAAAGCCCCCATTGTTTGGGTGGAGACAGGAGACCAGAAACAGACGCTGTCTCCATAAACTGACAGTGGAGATAAGCTATTGTCAAGCTCCTGTCCTGCCTGCTCTGTCTGCTTAAGATCATCTTAAATCTGGAAGTGTGGCAGCAGACATGTCTTCATACATCGTCCATGCCCAGTTTATTGACTTTACATCAAGCGCGTCTGTTAAATTACCCTTCATTGTTGTAATTGCGAAATGAAGTACTGCACTTTCTCTGTGTCAACACCGTGTGGGTGCTCCTTAATGAAAATCTACATGATTTATGATCCCAGCTCTCTGTACTGAATATGATACATGGCCCATTTAGAGCATCTCCATATCCTGACCTCTTCCAGGGACCTGGATAAATGCTCCCCGTCTCACAGGACCATAAATCTACACTTATTTTGTCAAGATCTATTGTCAGACAGTCCCTGAAGTGTCTCCTCGCTGCGGGAGGATCCATCATGATAAGTAGCTGCGTGGTGTTGTAATGTCTGAATTGATGAGCGTTAATTGGCATCGAGAGACAGCCAGTAATGGACTACAACGACAGCGTTTCACTGGAATCTTAAACCAGATGGATTGATTGGGGAAAATGGCATGCAGCCCCGTGTATCGATGCTAATGACATCGGCTTTGCTTTGTGATCCCACCATAAATTAGTATTTTATTAAAAAAACTCTTTAAAGGTCAGCTTCTTTATATTCACTGCCTGTTGTCTGTGAAAATCTCATATGTGAGTTATTGTAAAGTGTCAGTGTTGACATATATGTTAAGTTTAGAGATCAAGACAAGAAAATATGAGGAATATGAATGGGATCCTGCTATAGTCGTACAAAAATACACAACTTCAGAGTTCAAGATTTCAGTCCTGGTTGATTTGTTGAATGTTTTTGAAATGATGATTTGGTCATTTTGAAGTCGGGTTGGAAGACGTACAGTAGATGCAGACAGGGTTACAGCACCAGAAGCTAAGCAATGAACTGCTGTGGACAGGGTTCGTAACAAAACATATTTTAGCCACCTAGAAAATCAATGTCAGTCTATGTGAATGCTTTATTAAGAATATTTTCACATACCTTTGACAAAAACAGTCATTTTCCCTCGCAGCACATAGGAGTTACTGTGGAACAAATGTGTTAAAACACCACAAAGAAACTAGCCGACCGAGGCAGCGATGAACCAGCAGCTCCTGTGTTCTGTTCTGTGAGGTGAAGTTACTGTTTTTGTCAAGTCTCGTGGATTTGAAGAAAGCATAGATTTTAACATTAGATTATTAGATTTAAACACTTCCGTTTCCCACCAGAAATGTCCGAGGTAAGGCAAGGTAAAAATTCAAAATACAGAGTTCACATTTTTTAGGTTTTCTTGCTGCCTGTCGACAGCAGTACACTGCTTAGCTTGCTGCTCCTCTTGTCTGCTTCATGTGGTTTGAGTCTTCAGTCACTGATGAAGAGACAAGTATTCAATATTTTCACAGAAACATCTTGTGATCTAGAGGGAGCAGATGCTTCTGAACAGCGTTCTCAACAAAATCAGTCATTGCAGTATTTATTTCATATTTGTGAAGAGTTTTGTCATCATGTCTATGAACCACATCACAACACGAAGTATAAGCGGAAAATACTGTGATATTTCCCAGCCCTGCCTTACAAGTCAGTGTTGATGATCTGAAGGCTTACAACTGCACAGACAGTCAGAATAAACCAAACTCTGTTACATTTACATCAAATCTAAATTTGATATTAATATGATATAGTTTAATATTATATACTGTCACTGTCCTGTGAAAACCACGTATCTCCAACTTTTCATGAGTAAAAACAGCCTTGTTTTCAACCTTAAAGAAGGTTTATTTTAACAGTTTTAACACTTAATCCTTCAGTTTTGGACTGTTCTGAAATGTTGAAAATCACAGATACATGGTTGTCTCTGGACATCTATATTACATTATGTATTTTAAAAATGACCCAATTTGAACCATCTGAAATGATCATCATCTGAAATGTATTTAAATCTATGGGTGTTGTGGGTTTTCTGAGTGTCTTTAGCCTCCTCGACATCCCATTGTGTTCTGTCAGAGGACAGATACGGTACCACAGTGTGTAATGGTACATACTGTTAATGAATGAGCGTGTGTTTGTGTGTGTGCTCTGTTTTTCTGACTCATCATATGTTGATCCCTGGTGGCCTTTCTCCTGTCAGTGACCACACACACACACACACACACACACACACACACACACACACACACACACACACACACACTGCTGTAGGGTCAGGCTCCCATGGGGTCAGAGTCAGCAGAGGACTCAGTCAGAGTGAGTGTCAGCTGCCAGCAGCAGTTTGTGCTGAGAGAACACAGTGAGGAGGAGGGGGAGGAGGAGGAGGAGGAACGTCTTCCCTCATCCATCAGCCTGCAGCAGCCTCTGCACCACTGGGGCCTGCATGTCCACACAGTAACACCACACTGAACACTGTAGTCTGTGACTCACTCCCAGATTGTTCAGTGTATGGACATTGTTGGTTGAATGCACCCTGACCTGAAGAATCAGTCACCACAAATCGGCTCTCAGCCTGTGGGAAACTAAATAAATGTGTTTAGCACCAGAAAGTTGGTTAAATTTCAGCTTCAGTCGGGTGTGTAAACTTTGATGTCTCACCAGAAATCCTGACTGTGTTGATGCAAGCATATATTGTGTACAGTATGCTAAAACAGCTAAAAAAAAAGAAATTCAGTGGAACTCGCTACTTACTGATGTTCTTTTTGAAGGAAGTGCTATGATACTAACTAAAGAGTGTGATGTATTATTCCATTTTTAATGAAAGGTCATGATTTTGTACCAGAAAATGAGGCTAAAAGTCTACAGTCATGCTAGCAGCTCTGACACAGTGCTCAGTCTTAGTTTAAGCATATTTGCTTGCTTATATTGTTGTATTATTCCAATTTAACAGGTTTGTTTGTATCTACGCTCATGTTAGCAGGTGTTTGAGGCTATACTTAGTGGTGCTTTGAGCTAAATGCTAACAGTAACATGCTAACATTAGCTAATTAGAACTAAACAAAGTTCATCTGCAGCTGCTGGGTCTTAAATAAATAAATAAATAAATAGGAATAAATTATAAAAATTGTTTGATCCTGGTAAAATTGAATCAGTGTATGATTTCCCCACAGTTCTTACAGGTACAGTTTTTTTTCACGTTCTTCATTTGGAACTGCTGAGTCAAAATTATGCATCCGTCATCATTGAACCAGTCCAGATCACAGAGTGAGAGATGATTTTGTCATGACTGTGTCAGATGCACATCACTTCAAGCTATGATCTTTTAACCCTCATTTTTGTTGGAAGCGACTGAATTGATCTTCACTGGGGAGATCATGTTGGAGCAAGTCAGGCACAGGAGTGTGTGCTGTGAGTCATGGAGGTGGAGGGAGGTGGAGGGAGGAGATCGCTGCTGGTAAAATCCAGAGGAAACAGGAGCTAGGTGAGGGAGTCGGATGACTGCTGAAGTGGAGAGCGCGAAGACACGGTGGCTGAGCTGACGTGGCTCCTCAGACCGCAGTATTAACATCCTGATGACTGCTTTCAAATATCCGATTCAGCATCTTTTTGTTTTTCCCTCGCATGACCAGACCCATGCGGCACTCATTTTCCAAATATCGACAGAAACTATTTCAACTGTGGAAAATACCAACCAAAATTATGTTGAGGATGGTGTCGTTACCACAGAAGGAAACGCTGATGGAAACTTTATAAAACTGTCCTCTTTGCTCTCCGTACACAAAGTTGATGGTGAGGAAGAAATACTAACGCAAATAAGCAAAGTGCTGCGTTTGGACGCCTCATTTGAGCCTGTGGCATTTATTGTACCAACATAAAGTATCAATTTAAGTGGAGTTTCACACCACTGCTGGAGTCAGCAGTTCCTCACAAGCTGATGAAGTCCTAACTCGTGCAGAACACACAACTGGAAATTTAGTTACATAAAGAAGAGTATGAATGTCTCTAAAACATCAGAAAGAGGCACCAAGGCCTGAAAACAACTGGTCAGATACACAGTACTAACCATGTAGTGTGGTGTGTGATCATCCTGAGACTTCCTTATTAGTAGAACCACACTAGTTTTATTGGGTGACCACGCTGAGACCAGTACACAGAAGTTTAAATATTCAAAAGTTCTGTTTTTTTTTCTGCACTGTGCAGCTCTATCGGTCCTTTAGTCCTTATTTCTGGTCATTCACTCAAGCAGCAGTGACAGCTACACGAGCACCAAGCTCTTCAGTCTGTGTGCAGAAGGAAAAAGGACACATTTAAAAGACAAACAAGCCAACATCTTCAGTCAAAAAGTCAAAAAGTAACTTTAGTCTGCATAGTGCATATGCAAACGCCTCGTTTCTTCACACAAAGTTCATGCAGTGCTGTGCAACACATGAAAAAGTGCGGCCTGGACACCGCTGGGTTTTGCCTCTGGACTTTTAAAGCCTGCCAACAAAGACTCCATCAAAAGCAGATGTTGTAGAAATGAAATAAAGTTTCTATAGCTGCATTGGTTGCTGCAAAGTTATTGAGAAAATCATTTTGGTTCACAGCTCAGGAGAAATATGTTTATTTTTTTCTTTTTAAGTTAGAAAATGACAGCCCAGCAGGAGGTGCGTTTGTCCACTCAAGTTCACGTCTGAGTGAAGCCAGACCACAATGAGCAGAGTGAAAATAGTTAGCACTGTCACCTCACATGATGTGTGTATGGATGTGTTACCAACGTGTCCAAGTTTCCTCTGCAGTCCTGCAGGATAAGCAGCTTTAGAAAAACATTTTGTGTGACTAAAATTGTAGCACATATTGGAAGAAATATATATTTTTGGGCTTCATACAAGACCTCATGTCAAAACTGAACAAACACCTGTTTCCCATCGCCGTCACTCAGTTGTGTCCTTGTCCATGATGTGATCAGGTGTTTTCTTTCCAAGCGGTCTGTGCACGTCTGTCCAAAATCAAAGGGAATCTGGCTTTGTTGTACATCCCTGCAGCCTCCTGTGTAATGGAGAAAGTTCTGTCTTTACCTTAAGCCTCGTGTTCTCCGCTGACGACAGGCAGGGATCTTATCTCTGGCCCGGGCCGGAAGACCTTTTACCTCGTAAACGCACAGAACAATGGTGCTATATTGAGAAAGCAATAAACATGAGATTGCTTATCTGTTATCAAGCTCGGGGCACATGAAGGGACTGAATTAGTTATGTCCATTATGCGCTTTGACATTTCAAACCAGGATGATAAGAGGATGTGATTGATGGTACCATAGAGACCGAGTGTGTTTGTTGGGTCAGAGTTGTGTGATGTAAGCGAATACAGACGTGATCAGTGTGAGGATCAGCACTATGGACACAATCTGTGCCTGCTGCTACACACACCACAGCCAAAACAGGTTATATTTAGCAGGTTATTTTTATTCTTGACGCTCAGTGTACAGGGGTACATGGACAATGGTGTTTCACTTTGAATAGGAGTACATGGTGGGAAGATTTGTGAGCGCTTTAACATATAAAAAGCCAGTAACTGATTTCTTTGGCCACTTTGTGAAAAAAAGCTAGGTCTGTTAGGTCTGTTTTGGTTCCTGAGGATCTGATCTGTCTCGTTAGCTGCTAAATGCTAAATGCTAAATGTTGTTAGCTAGTTGTCTGTCTGCTTTTGAGCGCTGGACAGGTAGCGTACAGTGAGTTTAGCAAACTTTTTTTCTGCATACAGCAGCCTATATAAAGTTGCGCTCTGTAAAACCAAAACAATAAGCTGAAGGACACTAAAAACAGCAGAGGGGAACTGCAGAGTTGGGTGATAATTCTCTGTGGGTTTGTCACTACGAGTGACACCTTTCATATTACACTAGTCATTTGATCCATTGTTGCTATAAAAATATTGTTTAGTGCAGCTTTAAAGAGGGGTATAAACTGTATTTAACTAAACTGATAACTCAACTTCTAGCAACATGTGACAATCAATCATCATCATGCACCTAAAACCTAAAATGAGTTCCAGGCTGCATGGACTGGTACAATCGCCATAGATAAGAACCATCTAACAAACAGAATATCCTTTTAGATAAAAAATCTATCAAATCTGTCATCACTTTGTTCACTGAGGGCTTAAATATCTACTGAACCAGCGTTTTTAGGCCATCTTATCTCCTTAATTGGACGTATTTCCTGCAGAAGCAGGATGTCAGGGCGAGGCGCATCAGATACTCCAACTGTGTAAACTGATGGGATTTCATTTAGCGAGAGCAGACAGACTTACTTGATGTCGGGATATGTTACTAATTAAAATTTCATTTATGCTGGTAATGCAGCTTCCTTCTTCCCTGAAATAAAAAATATATATATCTTGAATAAATAATAAAATATAAATACAAATATGTGTTTCTGTGCAAATTCTGAATATCTCATTTTTGTGCTGTGACATTTAAAGATCTCTGTCGTGTATATTGGCTGCAGTTTACCTTGGTTCAGTTTATCAGCTCAGGGCGTCATCCATCATCACTTCGACACAGTGACAAGGGACTCTGTGCCCTCGTGCTTTGTTTTTTATCGTGCGACTGTTGGCGATGGCGAACACGCTGTTGTCTGAGTCAGCACAGCCTGTGTGTTTTGTTGCTTTCTGTTTGAGAGCTGCTTTTAACCCTGATACTGTGAGAACAACTGCGACACCTGTTCGCCACCTTACTTACCTCTAAGCACACACACACACACACACACACACACACACACACACACACACACACACACACACACACACACAGAGTCACACACAGCTTTTGGACGATTGTCGTTGTTTATTGGAATATACAAATATCTTCTGTCTTTCTGAGAGCTCAATGACAAGATTTTGATATTTGTTTGACCCAAACACTTGAGTGAATTTCACAAACGTTCTTTTGTAGGTTCTCGTGGGTTCCCCTGGTTGAAACAAAACTAATAAATATGATATGTGTGTCATTTTCCAGGCTGTATGCTGTGTTTTGGCCAGTCGGCCTTCTTCCGCTTCAAC
Organism: Argyrosomus regius; assembly: GCA_946959425.1. Lineage (NCBI taxonomy): Eukaryota > Metazoa > Chordata > Actinopteri > Sciaenidae > Argyrosomus > Argyrosomus regius. The sequence goes on along the minus strand of OX336889.1, from coordinate 28,830,791 downwards.
CACCCTGAAGAAGCCTTCAGGATGAAGAGCATGGTACCCCAGGGAGGGAGTGTCTCCACCGGGGACTACAGACGATGTGCAGGTACTTATGTGGTCGCATACAGTGTTTTACTGTATTTCCAGCTTGTTTTTTAACTGAGCTGTGCTACCTTAAACATGTCAGGGTTTCCTTCTTCCACAAACATGGGCGCAGTGTGAATAAAAACACACTGACCTTTTGTTACATGAATAATAAAGCCTGTTTCTCTCCTGAAGTTTCAGTTTTAGCCTGGCCTGTGTGGATGAATGGGTTGGATTGTTGCAGACGGATGGTGAGGTGACGCAGCAGGGCGTTGTATTTTACAGGTGGATGTTTGCACAGCAGTAAAGCCTGGCATTTTTCCTTTTTTTATAGCCCAGCAAGGGTGGGAGGAAGGGACTGGAACAGTATATTAACATGGTGATATACAATACTGGGCCAATTTATGGCTTGAATAACAGAAATTTGATTGATTCTTTGTGCTTCTGTGAATTCGTTCTTGCTTTAAAGACAATAGTTTGGAGTAATGTTAGTGTTGGAGCTTGCAGCTCTGTGAGCTTCAGCTATAAAATGCAGTACCCGTTGAACCCTGCAGCCTGACTGGTACCCAGCTGGGACCTGGTGCTGGAGTTTACACCATGCATGTTTTATGAGCATCTCATTCCTCTGCGTCTCCAGGCAAACTTTTCAGCTCCTTGTGTGTGTGTGTGTGTGTGTGTGTGTGTGTGTGTGTGTGTGTGTGTGTGTGTGTTGTGTGTGTGTGTGTGTGTGTGTGTGTGTTCGGAGTGCTCCTCCTGGCACCAGCACAACTGCAAGTGTACCTTTTCTTGGCTGGCTCTCCGAGCGGGGATCTGTCATAGCATCTTGTTATTTCCCTCCTGTTAGTGTTGACGCTGCCTGCCACTGTGGGGATAAGTATAGCGCACGGGCATGCTGGCTGCTGCGGACTTCCTGATCCAGTAATGAAAGCCTTCCGTTGTTTAGAACGTACCATTTTCCTCAATTATGCATTCCTGAGCTGCATTCACATGAAACCCGCTTATACCCCTCCCATGATAATCTGAGCATATCTGTCATATCTCCTTTGAAACACAAATTACACTTGTTATCTGTGTGTATATGCTAAGTTCAGAGTTATTATGGAGGCAAACCTTTTTATACATTTTAAAACAGTGATATCTATTTATAATACACGTGTGCCTGGGCTGAACCATGCTGACATACTATGTTAAAGTGAGTTTTTGCTATAAGGCAGTAAAAACTTAAAGCCCCCTTAAAATCCCCGGGCCTGGGGTTACAAGTGTCTAGCTTGTGGCAATCTAAGAAAGACTACGCGTGCATCTTTTAGGTTAGCGCTTGTCACTGTGGTAGTACCATGGATGTGTGAAGAGAACTGGGAACCGTCACCCACCAAACTCCATTAATGGAGTAATAATGTTTTATGGTAAATGGACTGTACTCTAAACACTCAAGGTGCTTTTTCACTACATATCTCATTCACCCATTCACACACTGACAGCATTGGCTACCATGCAAAGATACCAGCTGCTCATCAGAAGGGAGCTAATCATTCACGCACCGATGGCACAGCCTTCAGGAGCGGTTTGGGGTTCAGTATCTGGCCCGAGGACACTTCAACATGCAGATATCTGATGAGTGGACCACCTGCTCTGCCTCCTGATACACAGCCGACAGTGTTCATGTTCATGTTCATCTGCTTTTCTGAAAAGGTGCACAGAGAGTCACTGCACACCTCCGTGATTCACTGGAGTTTTATTTCTTATTCAGGGAGAAAAATCAATAATATATTCAAGGTTCTCACTGGGAAAGGGGAAACAGTTTCTTTAGTGTGGTGTTCACGCTAGGTTCTTCTCACACTAGAGGTGGTTGCCTACACACACACACACACACACACACGCACACACACACACCTAAATGAAACAAAGCTGATTTACTGATGGGGGTCGTTGGAGCTTTCTTTGCTCATTTGTATTCGAGCAGTACACTGGAAAAGTATGACTCAGTACTCATTCTTCCAGTACAACTGTACCTCCACAGTATTGCCTTCACAACCACCTCAATGTGTTCATGATTTATGGTGTAATTATGAAGGTGTAAGAAACTGTACCTCGTATTTTTTGGTGGAGGATGTTTCGATGGAATGGACAGAGGAGTCACTGGCGCCTTAACAAAGACCTGATCCCTCACTGGCTTCCCACCCTCTAACGGTACCACGCAGTACATGTTCTGTGCAGGGATGGTGGACAAGTGTTTTTCCCTTCTAGGCCAATGAGCTGCCTTCACTGACTTTAGCAACTTTATTTTTTTTTCTTTCAGGCTGAACTGGTCAATGATCATGTGATGAGCTGTAAAGATATTTTGTTTGTGTGATCAAAAGTTACACGTCTGCCCTCACATGTCAAGTCCCATGATGTGTCTCTTGTGCACTTTTCAGTATAAAGAGCTCCTCCTGTGTTTCTGTAGCAGTGCTGCTGTATCTTTGTGATGCCGGTCACCTGTCTGTTGTTAGTTTTGGCGAGCTTTGCCAGCTGTCCTCAGCTACCACCTCTTCACCGATTGGATGTTTCCTGTGTCTCTCTGCCGGGCTCAGCTTTTTGCCTCTGAGCTGGGTACTCAAAGTGTCCGACGACTGCCGTTACAGTATCTTTTTCACAGACTATTTATAAAGCTCCACTTCCATTGGACTGTCTGCCATCACTGCAGCCTCTCACCCTGGGTTTCCCCCTCCAGTCCCCTCCTGCGCCCAGCCACCGTCCTTCTGTGTGTCAGCTTTGCTTTTCAGTACAGGGTCTTTATCTTCCTGTGATTTGGCTGCTGTATCTGTCGCTGGCTGCTTGACAGCCTGCAAAAAGCAGCGCTAAAGGCAGGGCTGAATGACGCGGCTGATTGTTAATGTGGCTGCAGTATGGCACCACCACATGTTGAATCTCTTCATGTTTTTTCAAGTGTCCATCAATAAAATAGGACCGGACAATTCTGGACAGCAAATAAAGAATCTTTCTGTCATTTAGCACCTCTTTCCTGCTCCTTAACTTCCATTTCCAAACCAGTTCAAACCCACATGAGGAAAATCCTGTTTTTCCTTAAATCATTTCTCCATGTTGGATAAGTGAGGTCTCTTTTGTGTGGAAACGTTCAGACAGAGCACAGAACAGAAAACATATTAACAAGTGTAGCTTCTACTTGACTTCTTCCAAGGTCTCTGTTTGGATAGACTGAATAAAACGCTACCAGTCGTATCTTTTTACAGCACTGAGGACTGTTTTATATCCTCAGTATATATCATGTTATAATATCAAATTTAAGTAGACTAAACTCTAAATGAGCTACTGTCAGCAAAGATAAAGTTGATGTACCTATACATCAAATCCCTTTCATGTTATACTTTATACATTATACTTTATACTCAAGACTACATTTTTACTTCTACTTTGCAGGTTAATATGTTACATACAGTTTATAAAATCAGATGCACTGCTGTCCCGTATATAACAGTAAATAAAATAGTCAGATGCTTCTTACACACACATAATAATCCAATAATACATTATGTATAATAGATTTTATACAACAGTTAGTTCTGACCAAGTAATCTGATCATTCCATTAAAAACTTTGCGCCAAATTACGTTTGACTTAAACTATGAATGGTTGTCAGAAGAGGACGAAGGAAAAGAAAGAAGCCTGACTACTTGAGCTCAAACCTCCAGCTGTGCGCATATGACATCAGCCGACCTGGACAAAAGAGAACAAAACCAAGAATGGAGCTAACACTGTAAGGCAAACCTCATGGGCCAACTGAAGGGGAGCTCTATAGCATCAGCAGCTATCTTGGGCTGAGGGCTGGCTTAAACCGTTATCTTAATGAGACTCCAGTTAGCCCATCATAGAATTTAATGCAGGACCCAGAAGTCATATCAGCAAGTAATATTTTCAAAGGTGTTATGAAAAAGATCAGAACCGCATTGAGAGACAAAACAACAACAACAACACTCCCTGATTTCACCTGAAGACGCAAACATCGCGACCTGAGTTTGCGACTGAGCCGTGCTGATATTCAGTATAACGGCACTCCCTCTCGTGGGATATTGCTTAAATAACACTCACGCGGGCCATTTTCTGCATCATGAATACTTTTATTTCACCTTACTTTACTTTTGAAACTTTAAGTACATTTTGCTAACTACACTTTTTGCTTGAGAAACATCTACTTTTACTTATTATGGAGTATTTTTGGATTACAGTGTTACTACTAATGATCTGAATAACTCCAACACTGGTTTTATATGATTGGGTTGCATCATATACAGACAAGTTCAAAGATGTTTATGGTCAAGTAAAATATGTTCGTGTCTTCAGCTGGCATTGCTTAATGCATGCCGACAGCTTGAAAATCACAGTTTATTTAAAGGAATTAACTTCCATCAAAAAGCGTTTTGCTGCTGACTGAACACTGCCTCGGAGAAACATTTTCTGTCCTTGGAAGTTGTTCCATTTAAGCTAATCTGTTCCTATAAAAAGCTGCATTGTGGCCTGTAATTGCCGCTGGATGAAAACAGTGTTTGTCCTGCCAGTAAAATATCAGCACAGTGCCACGATGTGCAGTCCAGACGGATGTTCAGTTGATTCTTTCTTCGTCTCATCTAAAACAGACATGTGAGATCTGCATAATAGAGACAATAACAGTGACAGGCTATAAAGCCCTCTGTTGTGACTCTTTAAAACAGTCTGTAAATCTAGCACTGGTTCACATCACCATGGACAGGAAGAACTATGTCAAGGTAGCCATGACATTGGAGCTGAGAGTATTTTACCTTCAAAATAAAATGCATTTCTCGTTTGAGAACACCAGGGACAATGTTGGCGTACGACATACTCAATGATAACTGACGTACATGACATAAGTCTGTCATGTTGAACTGGATGTTACAAAATACCAGGTATTGACAGCACATTTTAAAGTTTTTTTTCAACGTTATGGTTTTATTTTGGAGGTCAGGACCGGAAATCGGTGTTACGTTGTCAGTAACTTGACACCAGAGGTACCGTAGGCAGCGGCAGCAGCAGCGGTGCCTAGCACCCCAACCCCCGGCTGAAATATCACCTCGGCGGTGAATCTCCATATCTCCCTCGGTGTGTGCGGAGCCTGGCACGGCAAGGCTCCGTCACACCTGGTCTGTAACCGGTGTCCGGAGGATGTGGGCCTCAGTGTGTGTCATATAGCAGGTGAACCGCACTGAAACTGAAACGGGTCGCAGTTTTATCCCTTCATGTGAGTAACCCTCCTGCTTTAAAGCCTGAGCTTTGGGGCTAAGGGAAGTGATAGGAGCCGGTCACCCGCCAAACTCCATTAAAAATCTCTCGGTTTTTATGTTTGTTTGCTTTTCTGGAACGACGCACACAGCGAAGGACATGTTTGAATAGTTAATGCGATTCAGTGGGGTTGTGTTGCTTATTCAGCATACAGGTGGTCAATGAATACGTCATTTATTCAGGGGAAAAAGTCCAAAATGTTCGCTTGGGTCACAATATCACTATATGTTATTATGGGGGGAAATTAGGGAATGGCAGATGGACCAAACGTATGTTTAAGCAGCTATGCTATAGCTTATTGACGATGGACTTGATGCCGAATTGTAGAGGTTCTAACATGTAATATTATAGCAGTCACTCTGTTTTCCCGGCAGGTGAGCTCACGTTAAATTGTCAGATTTGTAAATGAAGTTTGGCACGGTTAGTGTAACCCATGACATCATTGCACGGGCTTTCTCTCAGCAAACGGCTGCTTTTATTTTGTCACCCCACCCCCCCCTCCACCCCGCGTCGTTTTTGACTGTGCACATAAGAAAGAAGCCGGTGTGACATTGACATTCATGCAGTGCATCCTCGTGACAGCCTGCAGACCTGAACGCTGTATGATTTTGCATGAAGATGTTTGCAGATTTAATTGTGCTCAGGCTGTCATGAAGGCAGAGCTTCATTGTGTGGCCAAGGAGAAGACAGGAAGCTGCTCCCCTCTCTGCTGAACAAGCTGATGCATTATTTGTGAAGCTTGTATATTTTAAAGCAGGTTTCCTATTGGGAGATCTCCCTCTGACATCATCTTCATGAGGAGACAAGATGGACTTTTCTGTTTGATTCTCCTCTGTGTTTGTGTTGTCATTGGCTCTACCCTGCAGTCACATTTCTAATGTTATTACATCCCTTTCCTTCTGTTGTCTTCTCTCACCTCTCAGTGTGTGTGCACGCTCTGATGACTCCACGCCGCAATCATCTTCATGTTTCCATTTAAACAGATTTCATTTAGCGTTAATAAAACCTGATCTGCGCTCTGATCCTTGCCTCAAGGCCATGCTGGTGAATCTCCCATGTGGCCGTGCGTTTTCTGTTGTAGTAATCTACTGTTCTGACATTACAGAGAGGCGGTTAAGATTAGATTACCAGGCCTGTGTCCTACGCTGCTTTTCGGGCCACACAGTAATTGGGTTATGTAGGCACATTTTCTCCTGATCCCTATCCAATGAATGCACAGGCCTGTCGGTCTGTTCATCTCCTCGGCTGTGTCCTTTCTTCTTTCCTCTTTCCTCGCTAATCCCTCCTCGTGGTTACCTGTCTTTCACAGTTTCTAAGCTGGGATGGGAAAACGTGGACTTTGACTTTGATTTTGAACATATCTGAAGTAGTAAGGGCAAGGTTATGACTAAGCATATAATGGGGGTTAAGAAAATTCAATGAAGAGGTCAAGGACTTTTGTAGTCAACTGTATTTTCTTGCAAATGCATGAGATGTTCAGCTTGACTGGCTGGATGGAACATTTTGCAGTCATGAAAGCACCCAAATTATTTATGGAAAAAAAAAAGTGAATCCAAAAAGGTTGTGAGTGTGGAATTCCTCTGCACATTTTAGCTTATTTTGCCACCTTCTTTCCTACCTTTAGGGAAAGTCATCTAAGGTAGGTCATTCAGCAGATAAGCATTAGACCTTTATAGATGATAGGTAGTCAATAGATAATGCTGTAATACTTTATCTCAGAGTCATTGAAGGTACTTGCGTTAAGAGCTCAGGGCAGGGGTAAGCAGCACATTTTTCTGATGAAGGACAAAGACAATGACATTCTAAAGCACCATGTTAAAAAAGGGCTGTGTTGGTCGGGTTGTGTAAAGGCCCATCAGACACCACAGCAATGTGTTTATAATGCTGCGTGACAGGATTTTACTACTCTGGAACGTTATCATGGCTACAATCAGTTCATCCTTCATCTTTAAAACTTCCAGGTAAACAGTACAAGCATACTGTTCCATGTTTAATGTTGCAAATTAATCTACCAGGAATGTGAGCAAGGACATATTTGATTGACCAATGCTGTGTCTTGCCAGACATTGTTGCACTTGCATTGCTAGACCTCGCTGCTGATGCGTTGCTATCTTGAAACAAATGAGGTTGCTACATTTTGGCGCAGCCTTAATCTCAGTATGAATGCAGCCTAATGACCTTTGTTATATTCGGTGCATTTGCTTTGAATGAAGGAAAAGGCATTTGAACATATCGCTATGTTAAGGTTTGGTATGAGTTTGTTCAGTTCAAGGATAATTTTGACTCCCATTTAGATGTGGTTCCTTAAGGTAGGCCAGAAGGTTCATGAAAGCCCAGGTCTGCAGAGGTTGGTCTTAATAAAGGGTCTTCCAACCTCAAACCAAGCCATAGAGTGCAAGAGATAGAGAGATATTTTGTGTTTTCTAAGCCTGACGACAGTTGTTTTCTGTCTTCTTCCCTCAGACACGGAGAGCTTGGTCAATGGGAATCACCGGGCCAGTCCAGCCCAGTCTCCCCCAGCTCCTGGAGAGAGAGTCCAGTCTGAGCACAGTGCAATCGTCAGCTCTATTGAGAAGGACCTCCAGGACATCATGGACTCCCTAGTCATGGATGACCCCCAGCCTTCTTCCTCAGAGGCAAAAAAGCCTCCTGGAGGTCAACCCATTCCCCACTCCCCTCTATCACCCATGGTCAATGGAGGGGGCCGGTATCTGCTGTCCCCTCCTACCAGCCCAGGGGCCATGTCCGTGGGGTCCAGCTATGAGAATACATCCCCTCCCTTCTCTCCCCTGTCCTCTCCCTCAGCGGCCAGCAGTGGGAGCTTTACCAGCCCGTCTCCTAGTGGAGGACCTCAGGACCAGAGTTCGTCTCTGCCACCAGTGCCTGTACGCTCCTCTAGCTACAACTTCACCACCCAGCCTCCACCTGTACCCCAGCCACGGACCATACTGCCTAATTTTAGCAGCGGTGGGGTGGGCCAGAAGGTTCAGGAAAGCCCCAGGCTGCAGAGGAAGGTCTTAATCGAGGCTCCTGCAAGCCCCAAGCCAAGCCGCAGAGGACTAGGCCAAGATGGGTCTGAGAGCCCCCGGCAGACGCCTCTTCTGTCCTCTACTGAATCTCTCAGTAGTAGAAACATTGTGCCAAGTAGCCCCAGGCTCACTCCCAAATTCCCTACCTGTTCATCTCCGTCACCCTCCAGTCCCAGGACCAAGACAACCACGGTGCTCCAGGAAAGGCCTGCCAGCCCTTTCAGAGAGCAAACCAGTCTAGCTGATTGCTCCCTAACCTCCAGCTCCTCCAGGCAGCTTTCCCAACCCTCCAGAGGCTTCCAGCCTCCCCTGGACCCTATTGTCCACATCATCCAAGGATCACCACTCCAGCAGCATCCACGTTCGCTGCAGCCCCCTGAAAGCCCTCGCATGGCCAGGAGGAACATGGAGCTGAACGGTGGTAGTGGAGGGGTCAGCAGTATGAGAGAGCTGCCACCTCTTAGTCCCTCAATGGCTCGTAGAGGGGTCCCGGTACTCCCGGGGGCACTTCCAGGGACAGTCCCCACATTGAGGACTCCAGATAGCCCCTCAGGTCTCGTCAAGTTTGTCCCAGAGAGTCCAAGGCTCCGACGCAAGTCCGGATCTACATCTGAAGAGCCAGCATGCAGCAGAGGGATCCGAGCCCGCAGTCCATCACCTACCTCTATGATGATGGAGGGCGGTGGTGGTGCGGGAGGACGGAAGGCGAGCTTTGGGAATTCCCTGTCACCTGCTTACAGTCTGGGCTCTCTACCTGGCTCGTCCCCCGTAGCCAGCCCAAGGACCCATCGGAAGATGTCTGCAGGGAGACCACACCCAGGGATGAGGGAGAGGAAGAACAGCATCACAGAGATCAGCGACAACGAGGACGAGCTGCTGGAGTACCATCGACGACAGAGAGAGGAGAGGCTTCGAGAGCAGGAAATGGAGAGACTGGTGAGTCAGTTTCCATTTAACAAGAACACACTTCATTCATGCACTTGTTACACCAATTGTGACTTGATGCGTCACAGGGTTTGTACCAATATCTTGAGCTTTTAGTTTTGCAGCTTTCAAACAGAAGTTGCAAGATATCATCAACAATGTGATGGTTGATGATGGTTGATCCCTGACCATAATTCCAAATTATTCATTTCTTTCTTCATGAACTTTCTTCAGTATCTTTTGATTATTTGTTTAGTCTGTAAAATGTCAAATACTAAGTTTCTTGAGGCCAAGGCAGCGCTCTTTAATTCCTTGTTTTTATCCGACCAACTGTCCAAAAACCCAAAGACATTCAGGCATCGCAGAGATAACATGGGTTTAGGGTTAGGACACCACAATTTCTGACATCAGTACTGTGTACAATGCTCTGTGATTTGGCCTAATAGTGTCCCCACTCAAACTTTAGGGCAAAAAATGTTACCAGAAATATAACAAGTTTACCTGGAAATATTGGATTTAGACATCAGTTTCACCTCTGGAAAACAGTTTCAATGACCGAAAACAGAGAAACGTTTGATGAGCGTTTCTTTTTTCTTGATAAATAACTTAAATGATTACTTGAATGTCAGGTTGCTGTCTTATTTATTTTGTGTCTATTGACTAATCACTCAATGGGCTAATGGGTTCAGTAGTACTTGAAAGTTAACCCAAAATAACACATGCTCTGTATCCTGAAAGGCCAGACAAACAAGTAGAGTTAAGTCAATTCTGTCCATGCAATCACAATCATGAATTAAGGAGGAATGAAGATTTTGAAAATTTGATTTATTTAGTCCTGTCTTGTTGTTTTGAGGCATCCTGATGATTCTTGGATTGTGCGACACAAGAAGTTTGATACTTTTCTTGTGGAAAAAAGTTTCATCCAGATTTGTATAGGTATGATTTTATATTTTGTCCTTCCAGGGTGCTATGAGAGGATTTTTACTGAGGATCAGGTCAGAATCTTGTGTGTGTGAATGAAATGTTCTTGGTCTGACTAAAATCTGAATGACCTCCTTGAACAGGAGAGTGTGCTGATTGCAGTATCTCCATGTTTGTTTGGGAAAAGGAGGAGAAACCAGGCCCGTAAACCGTCTCAGAACTGTCTGTAACTCGGCTGTCTGCTGTCTAAACTGCTGCTGACATGCGGCCTTTGGGTGCCCAGATGAGCCCTTAGCAACCGCATTGTTTGTTGTTTCCTGAACTGAACAGGGGGTGGGGGGGGGCGTCGTCACACATCTTGAACTTGTCTGCCAGACTGAATGAAGCTACCGAGACACAAAGTCCATATAAAAGTCTTTATATGTGTCCGTGCCTGCACGAGAAGGCGTTTGTCCACCCTGTTTGTAATTACAAAACGGGTGTTTTTCAAAATGTGAGGCAGCTCAGCTGGAGGACTGACACGACATGCCCTCTGTCTCTGTACCAGGTCCAGTTCTGGTACCTCCTATAGAGGCACTGCAGTAAAACAGTGTGTCGGCATGTCCAGATCTGTATACAGAGACTGTTTAAACCTCAACAGTGAAACAGGCTGTGCTAAATGCCACAAGGCCAGAGACGGGGAGAGAGAACACTGAACTTAATGGTCAGCACAGTCATCGCAGAGATAATACTGACTGTAATCCGGCCTCATAGTGTCCCCACTCAAACTTGAGGTGAAAAAAAATCTAAAACATTTTTTACCAGAAATATAAAAATGTTGCCTGGAAATGTTGCAGAAATATTGGATTTCACCCCGGGAAAACAAACACATATCATTCTGGATAGATAGCAGATGTCTGTGGGATCACTGCATAACAGATAAAGAACTAACATTTAGACTTTTCCCCTAAGAAGTTAAAGAGTTATGGCTGGATTCAAGTTAAGCTAAGGGGAAACACAAGTCAACAGCAAAGACAACACGGATACTTTATAACATCTGAATTTCTGGTTCAGTTCAGTCAGAAAAGCTCATTCGAAATCACAAATGACACGCAAAGGATTGGAAATCTCAACCAATGACAGTTTAAGAATGGACAGAGCCTGAGTGACGTCACCCACAGGTTTCTGAAGCGCTGTTTTGAAGCTGAAAATATGCGCCCCTGGCCGCCGCAATGTTGGATGTACTGCTTCTTCTGCCTCCCACCTAATCTATATATCGGCAAAGATGTACATCATTGGCGGACTTGAGGCGGGTCGAAGGACGCCTGGGTGCTCTAATAAGCCATCTGTAATGGCACGTACCTGTCAATCAAGCAGTCACGCTGTTAATTATGCGCAACTTCCTTAGCCTTAATATCATCTGAACAGGTGAGTTGTATAAAAATTCACCCTCAGTACAGTTGTCATGAACGGGGAAATTAGCTATAGAGACCAAAACTATTTTTTGTACCAGGCTGTAAACATGTTTATTTCTGCTGTGAAGTTGGACATTTTAACATGGGGACTTATGGAGACTGACTCACTTCTGCAGCCTGTCTCAAGCGGCCGCTCGGGGAGTTTTAGCACTTCCGTATTTGCTGAATTTCCTAGCACCGGAGGTTGCTGCTTGATCTCAACCTACAACTTTCACTCCATATGTGTCATATTTGTCATTGACAGGAATGATATTTTTAAAAAACAATTTAAATACTTTAGATTCACTGGCTTTTAAAATACATAATTTCCCACAAAGCCAAGACCAGTGGGAGTTAAACATCCGGTTGACAGAAGCCAGTCAAGAGGCGACCTACGAGATGAACAAGGAGATATTACAACAAAAAGTTGGAAAGATGACATGACAACTGCAACCCTGCAAACCTTTCATAGGATTTTTTCACAGAATAAAAATCACAAAAGGTTGAAACCAAGCGGCAACCTCTGTGACTATGAAGCGAAGCGTATGGGGAAGTGTTAAAAACTGCAGTTCCTCAAACGTCCACTTGAGGCTGGCTCCAGAAGTAAGTCAGTCTCCATAAGTCCCCATGTTAAAATGTCCAACTTCACAGCAGAAATAAACATGTTTACAGCCTGGTACCCCGTTCATGACAACTGTACTGAGGGTGAATTTTTATACAACTCACTCCCTACAGCTCTTCAGAAACTTATGGGTGATGTCAATGATACTACGTCCATTCTTTCTACTGTCTATGGTAGAAACACTCTCGTCTCATTTATCTTAGATTAAAACAGTAGACCTGAAACATGTTCATCAAATAAATAAAAAATCTTTGAGTCACAGAAGATAACACTACAGTGGCTAACATGTAAATGGATGGTATTTTTGGTAGTTAAGTGTTTGTTTTAAGGCAGCAACTCATCCCAGAGTTGCCCAACAACTGCATCTAACCTGCAGGAATGTCATTAGGACGGGTTCAGAGTTTTCGTCTATATAATGGTCACCCTTCCAACAATAACAGGTTGTTATTTCTTGCCATGACATATAACACAGGCTGTTTGCACCTCTCCTGCTCATGTTAGTCGTCACGTACCCCGATCAGTCAAACCCTAAACCTTTTGTTGTTGTTGCTGAAAGGTTACTAGCCGCAGAGACCTTTGGACGAGTCGAACTTGCAGACAAATATTGACCTTAGATATGTGCGCATAGCTGCTGGTGCATGAGGTTAAGAACATATTTATGTCAGGTAAATAAGGCACAGAATGAGGCAGCCTCAGCAGGATTCCTCAGTCTTGTTATGTTATTGTATTTTTGCGACGGCAGAAACTCGCAGCTCTTTCAGGAGGCAGGGCGTGGAGCTGCAGGGCCTGTAATTAGTCACAGTTGACTCACTGTCATGACAGATTTTTTTTCTTGCCCCACGGCGTTTGCATTAAAATCATTTCACACGCAGCCTGCTACTCATTCACACAACTGCTTACCAAAAAACAAAGACTCTCTGCGAAGTTTGTTCAGTCTTATTGTGAAATCAACAGGAGTACACAGCTCAGAGGCAGCCACACTCATCCACTGATTTATATGAGGCTGATATTGAACTTTGAATGAGTTTATAGCCTGATGGTGTTGTTGACATGCTGTTTAATTACATTGTATAATTGATTAATACCCCGCTGGTTATGTAGTGCTTGAACTAAAGTGTTCATTGTGTGGCATTCAGGGTTTTTCAGCATAATTAGTGGTAAGCTTTGGGAAATACTTTTGGAATTTCTTTTTATACAATTTCAAGAAATGAAATATTAGTAAAGAAATAGATATTGACAGCCTCAGTCCTGTTTATATAGAACCTCATGTGGAAACCTGAAGTCAAACCCTGTTCATGTACATTAGTTATGTGACAAAAACACATCAAATCTCACATATAAAACTTTGGACACATGGCAACAGGTGGTTGTCTCGGTTCAAGGATGGACCTCAGTAGTTTTTTCATCTCAGCTATAGCCCGACCTATATTGGATCTTTAAAATCCGTGTAAAGTAAGATTAAACATGTATTTTGAGTTTGTCAGACCAAAGAAGAAAGCGTTATTAACCACACAGTCAAATTTGCACAATTAGTAATAGAGAGGCCCCTAATAATCTGCTAGGGGTATGCTCAGGGTGGCCTCAGCGTGTCATCGAGCCACCCTTTAGGACCGCCCACAAAATCCTGGATTGAAAACTGGTGAAAAACAGTTAGAACCTCTAACTCCACATTTCAGTAATATATCGTTCAAAGTCTTTTCACATGTTGTCAGCAACTATTTTCCAACATATTTAATGTGTTTTGAAAGAATTACCTTTACACAGACTTTAAGGCTGATGCTGATATCGATATTCAGGAAAAATTCAATAACATATTACAACACATCAGTCGATAGTAATTGTTCAAAACATAAACATCTTAATACAGATCCATTTGATTTTTCCTTTCCATCCACTGCTGTTATGTGAATATTAGGAGTTGGTCGGTGGCACCAATACTCAGTCAGGAAACGAGGGCTCAACAAGAAGATCGAAGTCGAAGCTCAACTGGTGAAAAACAACAAAACAGGATGTATATCAGATATTTGTGTGTATTTCATGTCTTAGTGTTTCGGTGCGGAAACAGCTGATCAGTCACGTGATTTAAATGTTCGCTACCTCAGGAAGTGTCATCTCACATACAGAGCATTCATCCAAATATGTTGATGGAAACACGACTACTGTTTTAAATGACCTCAAACTCAGTTTTCTTGTTACATATCGGCCAACATATGCAGCGATGCTGATATATGAGCCATGAATAAGCTAATATTGGTCGATATATGGGCCTCGTTGTGTGTCTGCTATAAATCACAAGCTGGATGCTGAACAACATGATGAAGAGGAGGCTTGGAAGCTCTTCAGCTTCACATGTTGAGAGGTGAAAGTGACATAGTGTAGTCCAACATGAAGTCTGAGTTGAAGGTTTTGTTTATTATGAATTTTTCACTCCTTCACTATGTACGCATCATTGGCTCCTGCAGATTCATAATGTGACTGAAGAGTGTGTTTGACTGCTCTCCTAATGAAAGTCAGATTTTTTTCCCGCGCTGCACTCGACGATGATGTGGAGGAAACGAAGGTGTGATGTCGCCGACGTGATCATCTGTTTACGCATCTCATTATGTCTGAAGGTGTGGTTAATGATGATGATGTGTGTACTAAACAGTTCATTCATAAGAAGTGTGTGTGTGTGTGTGTGTGTGTAGCGTGTACAGATATCCATGTCAGGCTGATATTACAGTGAATAGGGTTGTTAGTGTTAGTAGACTTAACCTGAGAAAACCTGTTTGAGGACAAACAGGAAGGTCTAATGAACATCACTGTGGTCTGTCAGGTTTTGTACATGAATATGTAGAATCTTTTCCCGGGCTTATTTTGGCCTGCATTGATTAGCAGTCATGGCAACCAACATAATTAATAAACTTCCATAACGAGCGCGTGATGTGATCGTAGAGTAGACTGCCACAGATGAAAACTTTCTTTACTGTTAGAGTCGGTCCGTAAACTTTTTTTATTCAGTTCAGCAGAAGTCAAGCCAGTCAGTGAGCGCTCGGTTTCCATGGCAACCAACACGCCCGAGAGCCCGCCCACTGATCCTCCTCCTGTGAGCGACACACTGTGGAATATTTTCCAAATATTAGAGTGTGTTTGTGCAGCTATAGTAAGTGGTTTGTTATAAATGAATAAAAAATAAATGAAATAATGAGAAACTAAACACACACACACACACACACACACACACACGTGATCCTTCTATTACTGTCGCATCACAACTTAAATAATCGAATACTACTGAATCAGGCTAAACATTTTTATTTCAATGTTGAATCCAACACATTTTTGATCATTTGCTGTGGAATATTTAGCCAGTATTTGACTATTCTTTGCTTTATAGAAGCATCTGAGGTAGAACCCAAAAACCTTCAGTGTCTAACCTTCAGTTATCTTAGACCGAGAGAAGAAGAGAAAGAAGAAGAAGACAGAAGTTTAAGAGAGAATCAGACAGATTAAATATGCATTTAAAAGTCGCTTAAAACACTAACCCCTCATGTCTCTGGCCCTGATCACGAGTCCTCTTTAGCTTCATAGAAAGTGTAAAATAAATCTCTTGAGTTCTCCTTTAAATTTAACAGACGACTATGTAACATTTATGTCATTATCCTGCTCAATGTTTTAGTTTAGGAGACTCCAGACAAGAAAAAAGTAACACAAATAAACACAGAGGAAGATCAGAAAAGTTGTACATTTACTCGTGAAAGAGAAGACATTCTTGTTTCAGCTGATAGCAGAATCATTTCAAAAAAGGATCACAGCGTCCATGTTTGGTGAACTGACAGCAGAGTCAAGCGGCAGCGTTTAATTCGGCTTCGCTCTGCTGTCCTTCCGGCCGGAGGTAAACCCTCTCTAATGACCGGTCTGCAGGGAGGTCCGTCTGATCCAAGCTGTCCGGCCTGGCGCTGCTCCCTCCACATGGCCGTCTGACTGACACGCTGTCTTGGCAAACACGCTTGGCTTATGAAGCGAGTCGCAGCGTGCTTCGTCTGTGGCGCGCACACACACACACACACACACACACACACACATGTCGTCCTTCTGTCCACCAAAGATGACCTCATCTTTCCTGTGACGTTGGTTAAGATTACGCCACGGTCAGCTGTTTGTAGTTTATTGTCCGTGTGAGACATTATTGCTTTGTGAAGAGCTCCTGGTTGATTCCAGCTATCAGCCAGCTTGACTTGATTATGTGCTGATGGCTGGGAGGGGGGCCAGACTCAGGCAGAGTCCTGTGGAGAAGAGATCTGTTGCTGCAATCCCTTCTGGTTGCTGCTGGAGGTCAGTGAAGGTCACAGATTGCTCGATGCATCTTTGATGAAGGCCTACATGAGGATTTTTACTCAGACACTCCTTGGGCCTTGCCCTTGAAATATCAGAGATGGAGCTTCAGCTTTGAATATTCCGCCCTAGGCAGAGATCATCATCATCATAGGGCAGACTGCCACCGACAGCCTGAACCAGTCTGCCCTCTCTCCTCCCTCGTCTTTCTGACTTCATTTTCCAGCCCAGCAGGAGGCCACAAATGTTGGGGCCGTGCAGAGAAAAGTCTTTCCTGCATGGCTGGAATCTTTGTTACCGTCCACGAGGATCAGCGGACCAAATATACCCTCGCACGAGTCTGAACAGAACACCACATGTGTATAGCACCATCTTACAGCGCACAGCCAAATATGTCCAACTACTGCGGGACACCGAACCTGCCCACCTAGGCTGCCAAATATATCCTGCACCTACACTGAGACGGCGCGCAGTACAAACCCACTGACCAGCAGCGGGCGCGAAGGCGAGTTTCTGCAGAATGGCACATAGTTTTCTGGAAACAAAGTAACATGTTTGGACTGCAGGGTTTCCATGTTTGTGTCGCTGCGAGCTCTACTGTTGTTGGCTGAAACTGAACAGGCTCGGACAGATAAGACAGCAGACTGGATCTGTTTGTCTGCTCGTGCAAAGGACAGCTGCAGTCATCCAGTCTTGAGGCAGAACAAACAAATATGCTTCATGGTTTGGATTCTCTGGAGCCAGATCGCCTCTGTGGATCATCAGATAATAAAGAGCAGAGGAGGCAGTTATCTGAAGCTTTATCTGGATCATGTTTTTAATACAGGATATGAAGAAGCAGTGCAGTCTGCTCTTCTGTGACCTCTCCACTAGAGGGGGTCGTCTAACTGTTCACTGCTACAGTAGAAAGTCACCCCCCTCACCACTGAGAGCCACACATCCAATCAGATAAGAGACTTCATTAAAGAGAAAATGAAACAAAGACATTAGAAAGAGTCTGCCGTCACCTTCATATTTGTAATTAATCATCACCTATTAGCTTAATCAGCGGTCTGTTAATCGTGTTGACATTGCTTGGAACAATTGAGGACCTATAGTGCTCCATGTTCAGACAGAAATACAGACAGTATAGATCATCTCAATAAAAATGTAAAACCCTGAAATGAATCTAAGCTGAATGAGCAGACAGTCACATTACCCAGAAATCAAAAACTTCAAAAGCAGCAGGAATAAAAAAACATTTCTCAATAATTATTTCTTAATTTCAGGGTGGAACTATAAATTCAGTCTGAATGAAACCAGTTCTGTAAACACATGAAAGGTGCACCATCATGATTATTATCAGTATCACAGCAGCATCAAGTACAAAAGAAGTAATGTAATGCCAAAACATATATATATTATAGATCCTAATGATTATTTTCATTATTCATCCTCCCGGTTTATCATTTAGTCTGTGAAATATCAGATAATTGTGTAACAGATTTATTTTACAATCATGAGACAAAGAAAAGCAGCACGTCGTCTCACCGCAGCAGCTCGATTCATTTTTACAGAACATTACAAATATGAACAAACGTAACGTTGGTACATACAACTGCACAGAGAAGCTTACATCGTTTACACCAATACTTTCATACAATCATTTACATTATTGATAAAAACATTATACGGTGCTGATGTTTTCATTTCTAAACCTGATCCACTTTTCATTTTTCTATCATGAATATTTCCTGTACTTTATCTAACCGCTGTCTGTCTGAGTGGCTCCATTTAAACACATTTTCTTATAATGACCTTCCTGTCAGCTGTGAGTAATTCTCTTCCTTCAGCACCACATTAGTTATTACACAGGTATAAAATCAAACATCCTAACACTGCGTACAATACTTCATTCAGTCTGTTCTTTAGTGGCTCTAATTGAGGCGCTGGTTAGCTCACCTGGTAGCGTGTGCCTCATGTACAAAGGCTCACTCCTGGCTGCGGTGGCCTAGGGTTCACTTCCGTCCTGTGGCCCTTTGCATGTCATTCCCCTCTCTCTCTCTTCCCACCTTCCATTCACTCTTCAACTATCTCTATTGAATAAAGCTCAGAAAGCCCCAAAAATATCTTAAATTAATAAATAAATAAAATAAAATGGCTCTAATTTTGGGTGGTTTCAGAACATGTGCATAATTTGCATCTCTTCCTTTTGAGTAGTTTTAGCCTGACATCAAACGGTGATAAAGTTTACAGATGATCCTCGATGTCTTTTGGAAAAAATAGTCTATTAATTGGTTATTAAAACAACTGATCTAACTAATGATACCACAATGTTTGCCACAGCAATAAAAGCTCAGTTCATGAATCACTGAGTTTGAATCAGTGTTCACAACAATAGTAGCGTACAGAAACATCATTAAACCAACCCCTCATCTAAATGTTCTGTGGACATAAAGCCTTGTGAGATAAACTTGTCTCTTTATTATTGCTGTAAACTCCAAACTGAAATATTATCAGAGGAACCAGCCAACTTTTTCCACCTCCCTCCTCTTCTCGAAGTCATCCTGTATCATTCAACAGACGTGTCTGTGTTTATGTGTGATGATCACAAAGCTCTTCAAAGGGTCGCTCTTGTCAAAGAGAGAAATAATTACACTTCATGTGAATATGCAGCAAACTTTAACTTCAAAGCGTGATTCAGAGCCTTCACCTTCACTTCTCTGTATTTAGCAGCTGAAGCTAAAGTCAGGATTAAAAGTATCAGCCAGTCGGAGCCAGTGTGTGCCAGACAGTGTAAAGTTCTGCATGGTGGGTAAAGTTAGCCCCCTCAGCTTTTCTTAGAACCAGCCAGCAAACCCTCCTCCCTCTCGAGGAAGTCCCTATACACATTATGCTATGTAACTCCGCCCCCTGTTCACACGGAGTCCTCACCTCCTCTCACAAGACCTGAGGTGGGTGGAGGAGGAGGGGCGGGGGGCATGGCCCGCTCTCCATCCGTCCCAAAGTAGCACAGCTACAGTTGTGAAATCACTTCACAGGACAGGAGGAGCTGTGTGGAGGCGCAGGGAGCAGCAACATCTTCAGTCCTGTTACAGAGAGAGAGTGTGTGTGTGTGTGTGTGTGTGTGTGTGTGTGTGTCATGGACCGGTATCACGTGCTGAGTGGCAGCAGGACTGTACCGGCGCTGAGACCAGGTCTGAGCAGGGAACAGGCCGTGGTGTATCTGCTGGCTCTGGCTAAAGAGAAGCCGGTGTTTCTCAACAGCATGGCGGCTCTCATGAAGGTAACCGATGCTGATGCTAATATTAACAAAGCCCCGAGCTCGGTGCTCTCCGACCGGGTTTAAATAGACTGCTGTGTTCCTTCCTGTGCTGGTTTTGGATCTTCAGAATATGTGTACTGTTCTAAAAAGGCCTGCTGCCTTCATGTGACGCCGTCTGCCAGCTCAGTCATTAACAAGAGGAGCTTGTTATCACACGGGAGGGAGGTTTAATGAGTCAGGATTGAGAAATATGTTGCGTGTGTTTACAGGCAGGTAGAAACCTGACGTGTATTCAGACGTGACATAACCGAGTGAGTCCTGGAATATCTAATAATAAACCATAAAACACTGAATAACCTTTAAAAGCTAAGTACAGTTAACATGTGAGGAAAGTTTCCACTGAAGTAGAACCAGATCTATTAGACAAGTATGTGCAGTATATATCAGTTTATAAGTGAAGTTTCAAGTTGTGATTTTAAAGCTGAAGGTTTGATAATTTGAATCGAACCTTGGTGTGAATAGTCAGAATCTTTTATCGTTGATGTATTGATCAGCTGACATTCTCAAAAGATATTGGCCTATTGCAGAGATATCGGCATCAGTGTATATGATATCGGATATGCAAAGTGATTTTCCCATTACATAATGCAGAAAAATGCCCCTAATGTAAGAGCAGCGTCGACTAGAATTTGTTGACTTTTGTTGAGAATGGTTTCCACAACTGCTGAT
Source organism: Argyrosomus regius (assembly GCA_946959425.1). Lineage (NCBI taxonomy): Eukaryota > Metazoa > Chordata > Actinopteri > Sciaenidae > Argyrosomus > Argyrosomus regius. Next base: position 28,810,223 of record OX336889.1, on the reverse strand, counting down.
CCTCATCAGAGTCGCGGGGGGCTGGAGCCAATCCAAGCTGGCATGTGGCTGAGAGGTTGGGTACACCCCGGACAGGTCAAGTAATCAAGTTTAATTATTTTAACAAAGCTGACATCCATCATGAACAACTCCTCTCACCCCCTGCATGAGACTGTGGAGGCCTTAAACAGCTCCTTCAGCAACAGACTGCTGCTGCCACCATGTAAGATGTTTTATGTTTTATGTTTCTGTCATTTCTGATCAGCCTTGTGTATACAAGCTGCTGTGACTAGTGAAAATCTATCTTATCTTATCTGTTACATGTTTATGCCCATTGAGAGCATAATCATATCAGTGCTCAATCTACATAGAAAATCTCCACCAAATCGGTGATAAGTGAATTTTCCCTCTAAAATCGACGTCAGTTTCAAAACTCAGTCAGGCTCTAGTATCTTTACATGTTCTACAGTTATAAGAGAGTAGAGTCCATTCAGCTGAAGGTGAACCGGTGAAGTATCTGACATTTATACAACAGAGTGATTCATCACAGAGCTCACATTATTGTGCAGAGAAATATCAAGAGGTCACAGTCCTGCTGTGACGCTGTCTACGCCGATGTAGTCGGCTGACATGGAGCAGAAGAGCGGCATCAGCGGTTATAATGATGATGGATATCAGAGACGGTGTGTGTGTGTGTGTGTGTGTGTGTGGGGGGGGGGAGAGGATGAGGTCGAAAAGAAAGGCTGCAAACAAATGGGCTTTTAGAATTTCAAAATAAAACCGGAAAAGTGAGAGTATATAATAAAATAATCATGAATAGTTTTCTATAATAAACACACATGATAATCAGCATGAAACTCTCTGCATAGTAACCTGCTGCATCCTCGTGTCTAACAGCTGGGCCTCTGTTTGCTTTGGCTCGTATACTCTCTACATCTCCTCTGGCTACGCTCTCACATGGATATACAGTACAGCCCTTCACTACTGTAGCAGCCGGCTGCTGTTGACTTATCGTTCTTGTGCGATATTGATATTTAATCTCCCGATTTCTCCTGCGCAGCAAAGTGTTTGACTTAACACACGTGATGCAACGCGCTGCACATGTTGCAGACTCGCTTTTGTCTCTATCCTGTAACAATAATAATCGAGCTTATTATCAGCAGCAGTGAAGAAGAAAACACGCCTTTAATCACTGTGTCTGCTCTTTGATGTTCTCATCTCTATGCTGGGAGTGTTTGACGTGATAACTGGAGCCCGGGCCTCCTCCGAGGGGGATTGGATCCCAGTTTAAGAGGAAGCCTTGACGGTTTAAATGCCAGCTGCCCCCACCGGGAGCAACAAGCTCCATAATTTCATCTTGAGATCAGTGCCAGTGACATCCACATGGAGGACCACCGGCTTATTATTCAGAAAGGTTGGCTGCTGAGCCGCCGAGCCTCCTCGTCCTATTCGCTGGCTTTGATGCTCATGAGCTCCACGGGGGGAGAGAGAAAAAGAGCAGCAGCAGCATAAAGTAAAATAGAAACATCTCTTGTGAGGATCATCTGTTTGTTCCTCCTCTGGGACCTGAACACGATGAACCCTCCGAGGATCAGAGTCTGATCATGAATGGGGTTTGTTTTTTACGGACTCTTACGCTCGCAGATATATGTAGAGAATAAGGCTTTGTTGAACTTTCCCCGGTTCAGTCCTGAAATACTACGCGCGTGAGAGATTTGTGTTTATGCCTGTGACGTAGGCGGAACACGGCAAAGTAACTGCTCTGATCAAAGTGCAGAGACGGGGGGGGGGAGGCCCCGGGGTGCTCGGGGAGGAGGAGGAGGAGGTGGAGGAGGGAGAAATATTAAAGGGCATGAGAGAAAACGGGAGGCGCTGACTCTCAGGGGAGAGGGGGGGGAGACACGAGGACGAGATGCTCACTGCTGGGAGGATGAAAATAAAGAAAGTGAAGTGACTAAATGAGGAAAAAACTGACAGAGTGAGATGTAGCATGTCAGATTAGAAAAGTATTTATAGTACAGAGAATAAACATCCATTAAAATAATAAAAAAAGGATGAGTTTAAAGCTACACTATGTCACTTTTCAAAGATAAAATAACACATTCTTCTTTCTACAAATGAAATGTTGAGTTCCAAACAAATTAAATGCACCCTTTCTCTGTCCAATACACTCATGGGTTTGCGTACTACAGTCGGTCTGGTGTGACCAGTAGCTTACGGTGGCTAACATTAGCAAACATTAGATCCTTGTGATGTAACTTGATGACCTTTCTCTACTCGTTCTACTCTGATGCTGCGTTTGACTGTCAGAGGAACATTACAGTGAGTTTAACGCAACACTTAAACAACAAGTAAAGCCATTGTTTCTTAGCATGAGACGTGTTTGTCGTTTCTGTTTGAGGTCTCATTTTTGCTCGGAGTCAGTTCAGTTACCTAATGATGGTGTGTTTACAGCCACGAGAAAAGAAAAAAAGTCCCCGTTACATGTTGAGAATTTATCGTTAAAGGTCCATATACTTTTGTACAACGTATTTTTAACCTCGCTGACCTCAGTCATGGGGTTCATCAACAACGGCGGCTGAATGAAGACAACAACTCCCATGATCCCATGCTACTTCATAACATCGGCAAATTAGTCTCTGTTTGTTCACTGTCGACAATTGGGAACAGTTTAAGTTTGGCATGGAGTAACCACATGTTGAAAGACATGATCATCATCATCATCATCAGCTTCAGCCTCAAAATGTCAGTTGTCATGCGAGCCACCCACTAGGTGAGACACAGAGGAATGTGTGAACTGCTGTCTGGGGGTGGATGCAGGCTGGAGCTTGGAGAACTCTGAGAACCGGGCATTCCTCTACAGACTCTCGGTTGTCTGGAAGTATCACCCCCTTCCTTCTCACAGACATCAAGTCTGGAGGACTTTGACCCTGCACTCAGCCTTTCTGCCAAACCTCACATGTACAAACTCTAATGTAACCTGCCTACTGTGAGCTTTTGTTGCTGTAAAGTAGAAGTTTGTGGTATTAACAGGCACTATAGGTAATATATAGGTAATATTAGCAATGGGAAGACAAATTTCTTTGTCCTACTGTATAGAGGAAAGCACAGCTTCAGTATTGTGTTTATCAAACGTGGCTAAGCTAAGCTTTATGTGTATCACGTTGTTGGTGGTTTCAGACTTGTGACCCGGCTTTTCTCCACATGCCCTGGTGACACAGCGGGGCTCACACAGAGGCTGTTTCAACTGCTAACAGATACAGATCAGCTTTACAGAAGGTGGAATAGGACACTCCTGAAACAACAAAACAACACAAACTTCAGTTGACCTGCTTCCAAAAAAGGAGCCAGTAAGCCCACGTGGATCCAGAGTTCAACACACGAGCGAGCGTAGAAACTTTTCCCAGCTCTTTTCTTGCACACCTGATCTGATGAAGGTGTAGTAAAGGTGTGCAGGACAGGAACTAAAGATTGGTGACCATCACTTCTGTGCTAGCCATCTTCCTTTGATAGAACGTGTGTTTGGATCAGTTTAGCTTGTTAGCTCGCTAATTTTCTGGTCGACCTGTCTTCATATGAACATTCATGAAATAGATCATATCTGTTGATAATTGTTGTTAATAAATAATATCTGTTGATGTTAAATACTGTAGTGATGGATATAACGTGATGACATGATGTCCCAGATAGCAGACCAACGTTGAATCAACGTTGATCAACATTGAAATATAACATAGATTTTTCATCAGGTTTGCCCCCTGAAATAATAAAAGTTATTTCAATGATAAAAAATAGATCAAGACAGACATAAAATCAATGTAAGTTCATGTTGAAATCAATCGCTGTTTTATCATTGAACCAACATTCAATCAATGTTGCCTTTATCACTAATTATTCAACCTCAACCAAAATGATGCTTCTGATGGAATTTCAACATTGAATCAATGTTGCCTTGCTATCTGGGATGTTACTACAAACATTATGTGGAAGAACTGGCTCATTGTGTAGTTAGCTGAGTAGCTAGCATGCCTTCAAGTTACATGTGGGCCATAAGCAAGGACTGGTGACAGGCCTAATACAAGTCTCTGGCTCTTTTTCTTTAGCAGGTGTTATATGTTTAGCTTTGTAGCTAGGCTAACTATGTTGGGGCCGTACAGGGTCAGGGGTTCATTTATTTTGAGTGTCAATAATGTAACACAGTGAGTTGTACACAACAGAACTGGTTACATTTACTAAACTGTTTGACTTTGTGTCTCTTAACGGAAACTTCCTGGCTTTTCACGTGTTGTTTAAAAATGAGCATCATGCAGTTTCATTTAGCCTCGTGACATCTACAGATACGGCTATGAAGATGACAAATAACTAACTTGATGCATGCTAGATTCTTTTGGCTCCTGTGTCGTACATGTGAAATCTGTCGGTTTACTGTAGGTGAAGCCACCTGCCATATTGTAACCATGGAAACGGCTCAGATATGAATCATTATAAAGTCTTTGTCTTTGACGTGAGAAGCTTCAGATGATTGTATGTTGCCGCGGAGCTCCGTCACCATCACCCTCTTACGATCCCGGACGATTGGGGGGGGTTTGTTGTTATGGTGGTGTCATGGGAAGGGGGCGGGGGGTTGTTACTGGCTGTTAAGAGCCAGTATTTGTTCATCTGTCTTTTAGGCCAAGCTGTCTTGGCTTCAGTGTGTGTGCCTCATTTCAAAGTTTGAGCTGTTGCTTCTCACAGTGTCCACCATGAGAGTGAGTAAACCCACATTTTCATTCTTTATTATGAGGTAGAAGCGATTTGTTTTTGACACGGTCAGATTTCAGGTTAATGGTCGGGAAACCAATTCATATGGGCTCATTGTGTAAAAAAAAGATAGATATATATATAGTGAAATATCTCTTTCACCAGGGCAAACCAGAAAGGCCTATATTTGCATAGCCTCATTGAACTATTGTGGAATTACACTGTTCAAGCCAAAACCTCAGTATTTCCAACTGGGACATGGGAGCTTGGCGTCTAGTAAAAAGCTTTGGATTAACACACTGATGTGTAGCACCTTGTTCCTTCGCAGCCAAGCTCTCAGAAACCCTGAGGGACCTGCTAATGATATCTACAGAGACCTACAGACTTACAAACCGAATGATCTTTAGTGCCTGTGGCAGCCACAATCTCGAAACATAAAAAAAATTCCTCTGGCGTTTTCAAAGTCCCACACGAGAAAACAGAATGTGGGATTCACACAAATCTGTCAACACGCAACTGATTTGGAGCATAATTTGAGCGCAGTTTGCATGTCAGGCGTCAGATTTGATGCTGCGTCAAGTTGATTTACGTTGCGGGCTAAACACAGCAGGTTCGCCAGCTTAAAAAGGCTGTCTGGTAATCAAACGAGACAATCACAGAGCCGGCTTTCAATCAGCCTTCTTGTCAAAAAAAAACAAGACAACGCAGAGGGGTCTAATCTGTGTGCACGTTCAAGCAGATGTTCAGTGGGAGGACTCGGGAGTAGTAGTTGTAGATCTGCCAGCAAATGTTTGAAGTTGGACTCTTTTTCTCGTGAATATACAGCAGTGTTCAGCAGCCCAAAGGGGTCTTTTAAACCCACCCACTCAGTTAAAAGCTAACCGGTCCCAGATTACAGGTTAAAGCTAATGCTGGGGCTGTAGCTCCTAATCATGCAGATGCTCACTGCATTGTGAGGGAGAAGATACACCCAGGGCACTTATTTGTGGGTGAGAGCAATTTCACTGCCAAGTGTTCCTACACAGCAAGAAACAGGATCTGAACTGGATCATAGGACCATAAAGTAACATGAGTAACTGTTAACAAGCAAAATCTATATTTTTGTGGAGGGGAAGTTAAAATAAGTGTTTATGATGGCTCATACCAGACTTTAATTTGTTTAAAGTCTGTAAATATGGAGTTAATCTTGGCATGATGGTAAACCATCTGAAACTGGATTCATGTTCTTAACATGAGTACGTAAAGTTGTGATTCACTAAGTACCACATTCTTCATTAAAGGTCCCATATTTAACTTTTTTTTCTGATATTTAAAAAAACATTTTAATGTAGTTGTTTTACATTTTTACATTTCTTCTCTCATGCTTCTCTCTGGAACTCTGAGACCAGATATGCACAGAACAAGAACAGATTGTAGCCCAGACAAACCCTCCTTCCTCACGATTTGGGGGCGTGGCTGAGGGGGGCGGTGACTGCATAGATGTGACATCACAACCATCTTTATGGCTCATTTAAAAGCAGAAATATACTTTTCTGAATATGCGAGTATTGATAAGAATTTCACAATATTTATAGAGCACCTAGAGCTGCTTTGTAATAAAACAAGAATTTCTACAATATGGGACCTTGCAAGCAATAAAACACAAGCTTTAGATAAATATTGCTGTGAGATCTGACAATGTGTGATTTCACTGATGGAACATTTGGCTCCATGAGATTTTATGTTACAGATGACTAGCAAAATGTTCATAGCATCAAACCTATTACAGAAAATATACTAAATATATCGTATACTTTATGGTATCTTAAAACAGTACTTATTTCTAGTACTTTTTAAAAAAAAGAACCACTTTTAAGTGGTTTTGGACTACATAGCAAATAGTGGACTTAAACAAGTCAAATCTAAACTCAACGTCCGCTTTAGTCCCAGTTTTTCTCCAGAGCTGTCAACCGCATCTCACCATCTTCCTCAGCATATGAGGGAATGACCCTGTGATGTCACTGAAACTGCTGCTACAAAAGTTATTTTAATAATTTCTATGACATCAGCTTCTACTGACAGCGTGAGCCTTAAAGGCCTCTACGCCTTTAAGGCTCACGCTGCTGTGCGGCTCTGCAGACCTCCGAGACGCTGTGTCTCCAGCAGAGGGGTGCAGCAGCAAACAGTCGGCAGCTGACGTTTACAGTTCAGAGGTCACCCTGCTGGTCTGGTCTGCCAGGAGAACCCCCATAGGTGGGCTGACCCCTCATAGTGACAGCTGGACAACCAGTCACAGAGTCTAACTCCCATGCAGGCAGCTCCCGGGGGGGAGAGGGCAGCGTGGGCTGCTGTGTTTGTGTCAGAGGTGAGGCAAGTCGTGACAAACCTCATGTGCTGGGGGGCAAATTAATGTTAATGTGGTTATCAAACAGTTGACTTTACCTTTATATTCCATGCATTTGTAATCGAATAAATCATGTGAGTGCATCTTTACCACAGTTTAGCGTCTGTTTCAAACAAATCTCACCTGCCATGAGCTTCAGAGCAAAAATATCTGTCTCATCTCTAATCAGTCCGGCTGGTTTAGTGGAATTCAGCCCAGTCAAATGGGATATTTGAGTGACACTGTGAGGAACATGCTTTTATATATTTCATATTTCAGTCAGCCGGCATCAGGTCTGCTCTCTGCTCTCCTGTCTGAGCCGGTTATGTTCAGATTGTCTGCCTCCGACCAGCACACAGACAGGAAATGAGATAGCAGGCCACATGTTCCCTACCTCTGATGGATGAAATCTGATGTAGGCTTGCATTAATACATCAACGTGTTGAAATATAAAGACCTTTATTAAAAATTAGATACAGCTAGTCAGTCAAACTTTTACTGTCTCACAAACCCTAATCTGATGCCTGTCTTTGTGTCCACAGGAGAGACAGCGACTGGAGACCATCCTGAACCTCTGTGCTGAATACAACAAAGGAGAGAGCACCGGCCTGGACCCTCTGAGCTCAGGGAGGACAGGTTTCCCTGGTGGACCGACAGACGGCCTGGGGCGGCGACCGTCCATGGAGAACATCCTTGGGGGGATGCCGTCCTCGGCCACCCTCCGCCTGCTGCAGAGGCAGAGAGAGAGCGACGAAGAGAACCTGAAGGAGGAGTGTAGTAGCACGGAGAGCACTCATCAGGAGGTGAGGACATCTCCTGGTCCCAGCACAGCATCAGCGCTGCACAATGGAGACAGACAGGTCAGAAGGGGAATGCTTCTTTTCCCGACAAAGACGCTCTCTGCATGCCGCTGTGGGACCAGCATGTGCAAATGATGTGCTCGGCTTTGCTTCAGTGGTTCTTAAAGTGGCTTTGAGGAGATTCTGAAGGCAGGTTTTGTTTACTAGTCATCACCTGTGTTAGCCAAAACTACATGATCGATGACCAGCTAAACTTGTCTGATCCACGTTGCCTCGGTTGCCCGGTTGTGACATTTTGCACTTCACAACATGCGAAAAATCAGCCCTTACAACAGCTGCCTATCGCCTGATACAGGCTGTGGTCATCTCACAACTCGATTACTGTACCGTCCTCCTGACGGGCCTCTCAGCCTGCACAGTGAAACCCTTTCAGATTATCTTTAACGTGGCAGTACGCCTGGTCTTCAATCAACCCAAAAGGTCACATGTTACCCTGCTGCTCGTCGAGCTCCACTGGCTACCTGTAGCAGCCCACATTAAATTCAGATCTCTAATTCTGACTACAAAGTAGTCTCCAGTTCTGCACCCACCTACCTGAATAACCTTATACAGACATATGTCTGGCTCTGCCACCCGTTTGCTCAGGGCAATCCAAACTGTTCTCGTCTGTTCTGTTCCTCGTTGGTGGAACGTTCTACCAGTTCCTACCTTCCATCAGGGGCGTCCCTCTCTACCTTTAAAAACCTCCTGAAGACCTCCAGCTCTTCAGAGAATACCTCCTCTCCAACACTACCAACATCTGGACATGATAAATCTATCCCCTCTACAACTGTCACAGTACTTATTGCTGCACTAACATGTCCTAGTTGCCCTGTACCTTGATTGTTTCCCCTTTTCGTAAGTCACGCTGGATAAAGCGTCAGCTGAATGACTAAATACATCGTTTGACTCGGCTGGTTTAAACATCGTTCACACATTGACCACTTCCATAAAATCCTATTAAACTAGGTGACGTTTGGAGTTGTTGTTGTTCAGTGTTGTTTGACATGGATGCATGTGATGTAAGGTTGAACTCGTACATCCTACACGCACTCGGCATGGCCTGAAAAATCAAGCATGAAGGGTGAAGATGAGGGTGTCTGTGCGTAGTGTGAAAACATTGAGGTGCATGACTCAACAAAGACTCTACAGTACATTTACATTCTTGGTGAAAGTCTTCAGGAGAGCTACAGCCAGCTAATCTCTGCTCCTGTCTCTTCTTTAAGTTCTCTTTTATCGGCTTCTTCTTTGTTGGAGGTCGACAGGCTGCCTTTTAAGTGATGGGAACTCCTGCATGATTCTCATTTATCAGTCGCCTCTTTCCTGTGTTTGTTCCTTTGTGTCTGTTTCTTCTGTTTGTTGTGACAAGTTACTGTTTCTTCTGGATTTGAGCTGCCAATAGAAAGCGCTTTATTGTGTTGAAGTGATCATATTTGTGCTGGAAACTGGATTTAGCCCTAAGACACTAGTTCTTCCTCTGAACCACACCCTCTGTGTGTAGACGGATCAGAATGTCACAGTACAGTGGGTTTAAGTTAAGGCCTTCCCAGACTTTATTTATCTACAACAACTATCTGACATGTAATTAAGGCCTCCTCCCCTCCTCCCCTGGCTTCGCTTCCTGTTTGAAAGCCTGACCTCCTGTGCTCTCCCTCCCCGCAGCATGAAGACTCATCCAGCTCAGGCAGCGCGGGTCGTCTGGAGCTGGGCTACCTGGAAGACGAGCGTGTCCGCGTCCTCGCTCGGATCGACGAGCTCAAAACGCGGCTAATGGAGCTGGAGCAACAGCTGCAGGAGTCCAAACAAGAGGTAGAGTACTGAAAGTGGACGCTAGCTTTAAAACGTTTGGCATAGAAGAGACAGGCTGAACACAGTTCACGCTCACAGAATTATTACCATGTGGTCCCGTTGCTCCGAGGAAGCCCGGGGCTCAGGCTCATGTTGGTTCTGACGCTGTCTTCCAGGCAGAGATGGAGCGTGCCTTGCTGCAGGGCGAAAGGCAGGCGGAGCTCGACCAGATAGAGGCCGAAATGGACATCATCACTCAGCTGCAGCACAAGCTGGACGAGCTGGAGAGCGCCATCCAGAGGGAGAAAGACAAGGTAACAGTGAGCGAGCAGTGGATGGAGCTCCCATTTTTAAAATCCAGCAGTTACATTGAAGTGTTGGAGATTTAAATATCTGCTGAGGTTAGTACATTCTGTGAGTCTGAGGAAAGGGAGAAGACACACACACACACACACACACTGCCTGTGCCTTTACAGTCTCCTAAACCGTCTTCTCTGGTCTCTCACATTCCCGACTGGTCCGTCACTGTTGGTGTCCTTACATGAGTCAGCATTCCTGTCTGTACCGAACATCCTTGACTTGGAGAAGTGAATGTATTGCACAGACGATTACAGAATGTGAAGCCATATAAAAGGCTAAATAAAGGACATGATTTAGCTCCTTGGGTATTCTCTCGTGCATGTTTCGGCCTCAGTGGTTTCCTCTCTGGTCGACTCTCATCTGTTTTCTCCTCAGCTGGACTCTGCTAACTAACAGACATCCATTAACCCCTAATCCTTTTTTTCTGCTTCCTCAGCACTCACACTTAACTCGATCTCTGATCCACTGTGCTCGTCTCTTTCTTCACTCTCTGCATGACAGACCCTCTGGGCCAGGAAACCTGCCCTCCAGTGGCTGTTTGGGCTCTGTGGTATTTGGTTAAGTAGTGCACGGGTTTCACAAGAGAGTTTGAATATGGTGTTCTGGAAGTGGACAGGGAAAACTACAAGCATGTTCTCTACATTGTTTTTTATGGGGGGCCTTTTTCTTTTTACCCACATACACCACATTTTAACTGTAGAGAAGGCACATTGACAGGCTTAGTTCATTGACTTTTGGTTGTTAAGTTGTTGTTAAAATAAGCTTTTGTAAAGGTGTTGTCTGTATCTGAATGTGTCATTCATGATTGTTTGAGTCAGTGAACTGAATCGAAACCTTTGCTCCCATATCTCAGTGTCAAAACGTATCTTGGATTTTTCCTTTCCTAAGCTCCACCCCTTTTGCTCTGTGCTCCAATAACAGTTCATCGAGCCTTGGTCAACTTCCTGCTTTCCTGTACTCAGATATGCTATGTGCTAGCTTGTCTATGTTGAAAAGACAACCAAATATAATATATGTATTATATAATATGTAGAGAGTCACACTCTAACTCTCAAGTTAGCTAATGTTGGTAAAAACGCTAGCTAACTAATTCATCATTAGCTAGCTAATATACATTAAACATTAGCTGGCTAGCTAGCTAGTGTTTTGCTAACATTAGCTAACCTAAGATGTGAAAATATACAGTATATACAGTGTATATACTGTATATATTTGGTTATATTTCAACATAAACAAGCAAGTACATAGCATTCATGTGTACAGGAAAGGAAGAAGTTCAGTACAAGGTTCTGACCAAGGTTTGCTCAACTGTGATTGGAGCACAGGGCAATAAGGGGCGGAGCTTAGGGTGGGTCAATTAAGTCCAAGAACACACAAGTTATCTTATGTTGAAATGCTTTATACGAAATTGTATCAAAATTTTGGTATGGAAACCCCGGGTGTTGGTCGAAAAAGTCTTCTTGAACTATGGTATAAAACTGAATCAGCTGTGTCTCTTAGAACTGCTTAAAGTTGCCCTTGACTTTTACATATCAATTACTGCTGAGTTTACAAATGTTCTAGAGTCAATACATTTCATGTAAATTATGGGGCAGTTTTCTCACAGCTTATTGAAGTTCTATTTGTGGGAAGATATATTGGTTCTTTCAGGATATTAAAAGGTAAATGAATGTAGTTGTAATAGAAAAGTGTATGCATTAGAATGACCTTTTCTGGCTATTTTAGGACCATGTGCCATCTGTGAATCCCAGACAGCCAGTTGTAATATCCCCACAATTCAAGACCTACTTTCTGTGCCGTGCCAAGCCCTAAAAATCTGTCATGACGTCTCTGTTGCTAACACCTCACAGCTTTTTTTATTTGCATGGCGTGGATTTTGAGCAGTGTCCCTCTCTCTCTCTCTCTCTCTCTCTCTCTCTCTCTCTCTCTCTCTCTCTCTCCCCTCGCCCATCCATTCTGTGTGTGGGTTGTGTCTTTCTAGGAGAGGGCTAATGTTGAGGCCGAGCGCCGGTCCCTGCAGAGCCTCCAGGAGGGCTACGCTGAGCTGAAGAACCAGCTTCATAACTGTCCCGAGTCCTTGCGGGAACAGTTGCAGGAACAGCTCAAAAGGGTGGGTCGTCAGTGAAACAGAAGCACCAAAGACCGCCCCAACCCCAACCCCAACCACCGCCTACAGTAGCATGCCCCTTTTAAACTACAAAACCTGACCCACACTCCCCTTCCCTGAAATCACAGTCACCATCCACCCACAACCGTGTAGTGAGTAGAACAAGCCCAGTCCCCTCCAGCCTCCACGTATCAAGTCAAGCCCATAGTGTTTGCATTAATATAGACCACTGAATGTGTAATTTCTATGGAAGCAGCTTTTTCGATTACAGTGGGTCTAAAAAGCAACCCAAACTGCAGTAACTACATTGCCTCTGGCGCTGCTGCTGAGATAGCCACAGCTAGCTTTAGCTAAGGTTAAACCAACATTTACTTATTAATTTCCCCATAACTGTTATTTGTAATTGAACATTAATAACTTTTGGTAACTTGTTTAGTTATTCCACACAACTAAATTAAACAGCTGCTAAATTCAATATTGGATTGGACAATGGAGAATAAAATTCCTGCTAAATGTAAAAAAAGCTTAGCATATCTATAAAGCTATATAATAAATCCCCAGCTAAAGGTTACTAGCGTGGCATATCCACAATGCTAAAAAATAAACCCCTCTAAAGGTAGCTAGCTTAGCATATGTATAATGCTGTATATTAAAACTCCTGCTAAAGTCAGTTAGCTTAGCATATCTATAACGCTGTTTAATAAACCCATGCTAAAGGTAGCTAGTTTAGCAGATCTCAGTAGCTGCTGTCTCAGCTTATGGTTAATCTACCTTTTAAGTTACATATTTAAATGTATTTAACAGTGAATTAATTAGTTCAATTGATTTCCATAGAAATCTGAATAGTAACTAGTTAAAATAGACAAAATGAACAATAGGTTGATACAGTCTTTCCAAAAGCAGACTGTACTATCTGTATTTTTAGGTGTGCCATAGAAGTAAGACATTGTAACCTTGGCAGCAGTTTGCCAGCCTCCCAGTCTGAACACATTAAACCCTTTTCTGTCACTCTCACTGCTGTAGTTACTGCTCACTGCATTAGTATGTGCCAGTTCTCAGCACATGCCATCACACATAGTGCTACTGGCACCTTTTAACCCTTTAGCAGGGGCCCACCACATATGTTTTACACACACACACACACACGGTATATTTATGAGAGGTGCTCTCAGTTGCCCTCGCAGACGTGCCGTTGCCACAAGCTGCAGGAATCTTCCCTCCTCCACACCACACCTACATGCTACTGAAACCCTCAGGGCAACACACATGACTCCTGGTCACTTCAGCTGCTGGTGATGCATTTTAGGTAAACTGCGCGTCATGTGACAGGGCCGCGCTGCACTGCATGTGTGAATCTGAATCTGCATCTCTTCTGTGATTTATCATGGCTCGCATAATTTGTATAACTGCTCACTAATCAATTAACATAGGCCCTGACTAGATCCATTCTCTGCCTTCGCTCGCTCTCATGCTGTGACTTCTCTTATGGAAACGAATGTTGTTGTCTTAGACATTTGTTCACAGTGATGCTCTGTGTGTGGAATCAGACACCGTGGTTCAGTATAGCTCTATGTAGGGTCTTTATTTTCATTATTTTACTAGTTTGGCTCCTACAAAATAAGAGCGACATTTTAAATGCACATGATGAACAGGTAGGGAATTCAGTGGACTTCTGCTTTAGGTGCTCAGTAGAATAACGTCTAAACATAGAGCAAAAGTTGCTCTCATGGTGGGCGGCTTTGAACGCCGAGCTGTTTGACACTTCTTTCAGTTCTTTGTTCCCGTTTTGACCACTTGTAAAAAAAAAGGAAAAAAAAAAAGTCCTTTTCATCTCAGACTGAGTGTCGATGACACTGCAGGCTGTCGGGTCCTTCACAAGTTCTACAAAGAGTCTCAGGAGCTTTCAGGCTAAAACACTCATCTCCCTTCTGCTGACAGAAGTGCTGTAAAACATAAAAAAAACCTGTCAGCAAATACAAAGTGAGAACAGGAAGGATTGTCCTCGTCTGAGATAACCCTGGAATACACAGCTTGGACTCTCTGTATCACTATTAAATATTGATATACTGATACATATGTTATGTAATTTAAGTAGAAGAGTGGAGTGGAAGTGATGGAGGAAGAATCAAATGACCTCAAGTTTGACTACAGAACTTCCAGTGCAAAATAGTTTGCCTCCTGTGTATTACAGTACACACACACACACACACACACACACACCGGTATCTGTGCTGCAGTAGAAGCATGTCCTTCATGGCTGTCTGCTTGACGTAGCACGGTGTGTGCTTTTACGAAAAAAGGGCTTCAGCCATGCTGGGAAAAATGTTTGTAACTATTCCAGTTGTAGAAGTCGAAGTGTTTTCGCTTTGCTGTCAGCAACCACGCTAGTCTGAGAATAGCTGGATGGCTTTAAAAATGATGCAACGTATATAGTGCTTCTGTTCATGATGTAACCACTGATGTTGTATGTGGGGGCCTCCATCAGGATGGAGAGGTGCTGGAAGCAGGAACCAAAAAGTTCGAGGACCTGGAGTTCCAGCAGCTGGAGAGAGAAAGCAGCCTGGAGGAGGAGAGAGAAACCATCAGCCAGCAGCTGCTCCAGGAGAGAGCAGAGTACCACAGCAGCGTGGCCAAGAGGAAGGTGAGGAAACACCTGACAGACAGACAGACAGACAGACAGACAGGCTGTGGACCATCTGCCCTACAACGATATGGTTTTAACAATATGGGTGTTTGTGTAAGAGCTGAAGCAGCCAGTGGCAAATATTTCACCGCTCACACACACCAGGCAGAGAGGTAGCAGCCAAACAGGCCTCAGCCATCTGGAGACGCTGTGCTTATTTTTGCGCAGGAATTCAAGGTTTCTTTTATTTACACCAACAAAATGCCACCATAGACATTTGGTGTTACCACATGGTGCATTCCTTTTTATGCTTCCACGCATTCTTCCTCTCCTCTACCCTTTGCTGTTGTCACAGCTGGTTTTTAAAGATCGAATTCTTTCTGCTTCGTCTCATTTAGGAGAAAGTGTCCGCTCTGGAGAACCAGGCCAACCAGCTCGGCCTGCAGGCATCTCAGGAGTGTGAGCGGCTGGCCAAAGACAGGACCCTCACGCTCCAAATGCTCCAAAAGGTACGCGGTAACAAGGTCACACTCGCCGGATAATGTTTCACCCAAAGTGGGACAGATAATTGCAGAGATCTGATATTAAAGAGTTGCTCCCAAACTAAACTAAAATGCGTCTTTATGTTCCAGGAGAAGGAGAGGCTGTCAGCTCTGGAGAAGAGATACCACAGCCTGACAGGGGGAAAGAGCTTCCCCAAGTCCTCCACTGCGATGAGAGAGGTGAGAGAACTAATGAACTGTCTGTGTGTGAGCAGTGAACACTCAGTTCTCCTCGACTGACTACAAAAAGATGCTCTGGTGACTCACAGCAGACTCCTCACCACGTTTAACTGGCAGTGATTTGTAGATCTAACTGGTGTAATCAGACTAATCTGAAGATGTATGGCGGTTTTGTGCTTATAATGTCGTGTTCATGAGTGTTTAACTCAGACGGTTGTCATTGGACGGCCGTAGCTGAAGCTCTAACAGAGGGAGAGTGTGTTCACGCACTGAACTTGTATCTGGTGTCTTTCTGTAGACTTTTAAAGCACTTGTTGTTAAAACAGGAAGCGCTCCATATCAGCGAGGCTGACCTGCTGTTGGAGGACATCCACTCCTCCCAGCATTCCCTCTGTCGAGCTGCTCCTTCCTACTTACATCCCTCCCCTCCCTGTCAGTTGTATCCCAGCAGCCCTACGGAGGTAACCGGACTAATGATCCCTGCATGAAGCCCGCTGCCCCCCTCCCTCTCTGCTGTGTGTGTGCAACTCACCCCTGCGGTCACTCATTGTACTGTTAGTGTCCTGGTCACACTTCCACTCTAATTGTGATCTGTGACTCACTGTGCCCGGCCTGGTCGCTGTTTTTGCCCACAGAACATAGGCTGTTTTCACACCTGGTATTAATGTGGGACTTAGTGATCCCATCAGTGGACAGCTCTAAGGACGTCAGTTCACACCTGGCATTAGAATACATCTCCAGTGACCACGTCCTGCTCTGTATGCAAATAAACACGTACATCAGTTCAGTCTGCAAAGACCAAATGCTGTGTTGTTTTTTAACACACTGGGACAAAGGACACAATGCTTTTTATTCAAAGAAAGAAATAACTTCATGTGTAACATTTGCTGAATTTACAAGAAAGCCCAAATGAAGAATTTGTCGTACACAGCATTTCACAAAGTTTATAAAGGTTCTCCTCACTCAACTTTTGGGACTTTTCAGTGCCAAACTGTGAAGAAACAAAGTTTCTTAGAGTGAAAGAAACAATGTAAAGTGTCGCATTTAATACCGAAGACACAAGAAGGCACATATGATTAAGAATTTGCTGTAGTCTTTTCACAAAGTTAGTACATTACGACTCTCGTAATCGCACAATTTTTAAGGAAGTCTGGTGATATTGAAGTCAAGTTTTTACAAACATCTGCTTTTTTTTGGGCTGTTAAGTAGGCAGCCCTTCAATGTTGCCCAGAATACATTGGCGTACACACTGCTATAACAATGTGGCCATATCAGATCAGACCACACAGGTGCATTCACACCTGTACTTAGAGCTGTTCACTTGTGACCCGATCACCCAGGACACATGTTTATTCCACGTGTGAACAGGTCCATAGTTTACAACAACTATGTCAAAAGAGGGACCAGCACAGCAGCTTGAAGTTTGAGTCAAGTTTTGCCTGTTCTGAGCCAAGGGATGTAGTGGAAGACATCTAATGTGCACACGAGTAACCTGTGCCAATCAGGAGAGTGTATAATGATAAGAGGTTATTTAGACCTTATGGTGAGGTCACAAACTACTCATTGACCACTACATCACTGGTTGTTGTAACAGCTAACTGAAGTACCTGCGTGTGTGTGGCAGCTAATTGTGATGCTTAAGATGCACTTTATGTTGCTCGGCGTGTTCTTGTTTGTCTGTCGTCACTGTGTCACCCTTTAACAGCACTTGAACAGCCACGTTAAATGTTGGTCACGTGTGTGTGTGTGTACGGTATAAGAAGTGTTGTCCTCATGGCCTCTCATCCTGTCTGACTGTTGCTGGTCGTTGGCTGTCGGGTGCTCAGGAGTACATGAAGCTGTCGGATGTCTATAAGATGTACGGTAGCTGCAGCGGCCGCCATGAAAGCAGCAAGCCCGCCTCTCACGGCCGCTCGTTTGCCATAGATGCTGCGTTAGCTGGCGCCTGTGAGGTACCATTCACTTCCTGTCTGTCTCTTTCCTGATTCTTCACTGTCTCTCTCTCTCTCTCTCTCTCCATCCTTTCATTTTCATGTCATGTTGCTCCCTCTGCTGGTTTGCTGTTAATCAGACTGACTTGCTCTGTGCAACATGAGCCTGTGGTGTGAGCAGCTGCTCTTAGGATGCATCATGACAGCAGGACTCAGGCTTTCATTAGGGTTGGACTGATAAAAGCTGGCATTTTGTGTTAATAACTGCAGGTATTAAACTGAACAGTTGTTGAACAACATTTAGGGCTGGGTATAATTTTTTAGGTTACACCCATTCTTGTCTTGAGATCATTGTGGGGACAGTGTCAAATCTTTGATTCTTATGGGGACGCTGACTTCTCCTTCAGATACAGAGCAGCTATGTATACTTCTGATTATTAAAAGATCATCAAGCTGTTTTTACACTACACACCACAGTCACCCATTCATACACACATTGATGGTGCTGGCTCACACAGCCTTTGGGAGCAATTTGGGGTTCAGTATCTTATCCAAGGACACTTGGACATGCAGTTCAAACCACCGATCTTCTGATTTATGTAGTGCGAGAGAGAGTAGAGGGAGTACCCGCTCTACCTCATTAGCCACAGCCCCCCCATCTTTACAGAAGATCCTCTGACGTTGGTCTCACTCCCTCGACACAACAGATAGGTACATAATGTAGAAGGCTTTACAGAGTCAGATAACAAAGTTGGACCACTAAGGGTAAACATATTTCCTTGTTTGTAGACTAATGACCATTTCTGGATATAGAGTAGTTATAATATATGTAACAATAAAGACATCTTGGACTCTTGTGCACTTTCTCTCCACTGACTAAAGATGTCATGCAACAAAAAAAACACTCAAAAACTCAAAGCTGTGATGCATTTTGCAATTTGACAAAACCATTTTTTTCTATTTCTCTTTACTATTTTCAGCACATTTCAATAAATTCATCAGTATTTAATGTTTCTAAACACAGAACAACCACAACAGAACCTAAATATAATACTCTGCCGTAATATATAATATATAATTAGGTTTTGATGGTCCTCAGTGACACCCAGCTCTAATAACATGTGACAAAAACCCAGGATGATAATAAATAAAGTGTTTTAATGGCAGCCTGTTAGTGTTTGCTCCATCTATCAGTCGAACTCTAATGTGTGTGTTTGTTTGTGAATCATGTCCTGCGCTGTGTGTTATAATGCGCTCAGTGTTTCCTTTCAGAGCCTCCTTCCCTCACACCTTCATGAAGTGTACTTCCTGAGGTGTGTGTGTGTCCTCACTGCTGTCTGTCTTTCTGTGTGTGTGTGTGTGTGTGTGTGTGTGTGTGTGTTGTTGTCGATGTGAAGGAGTATGTGACAGTGGGCCAGTTAAATCAGATGTATGGGATGCCAAAGGTGGAGTCATCCCCTACTTCCCCGCTTCGCCAGCCCCTGCAGTCTGGACCCGTAGACCCCGCCTTCTCCTGCCTCGCCTCTCCTCATGGCTCCTCCCTCTCTCTTTCTGCGGAGGTGTGTGCTGTCTTCCTTCCTTCCTTGCTTCCTTCCCTTCCCCCTTTTTACCGCTGCACCAGTTCAGCTAAAAAGTTGTTTTAATAATGTACATTAACAGTTTACACATTTTGTCACTTTTCCCATGTAAACACACTAAAAACCTGCTTAGAATTAGTGTGACTTTGGATTTTGGACACCACTAATGTCACCATACTTTGTCCTGGAATTATAGCGCCTCCTTTGGGCCAAACCAAAGGCCCCAACAGAGTGTCAACACACAGAATAGACAGATGTGTTACAAGTGTTACAGCATAATACTCGACTTTTTTTCCTGCCACTGTAGAAGCCCACAGAGACTCTGTGATGTGACTGTATTTGTCAGAGTCTGGAGCTCCCGCTGCGTGTTGTGCTGCAGGTTTACCTCAAGTCACAGACTCCCGATGTTTCCACAGATCCACCCAAAGTGTCTCACAGTCATCCTGCTGATTTCACTGATATAATCCAACACACTTGATATCACGTGAGCTGAAGTCGTCCCAGTCAGTGCCTCTGTACCTTAAAATGAGTTAGTCACAGCCGTGTTAGGTAAGCGGTGTGTCTCAATCAGCTGTTTAAGGTTAAAAATTGAAGCAAGAACACCAAATAAATGTGCTTCTTCTTTCACATAGTGTAAATGCTACACTACAGAAATGCTGTATGTTAATGGGCCTTTCAGACACAACAAGTGCAGCACACGGCACGATATGTTGCTGGTGTGCTTGCGCCCAAAGTTCATCCAAGTTGAACCACCTCTGCCACAGTTCAACCAGGTTGAACTTTGGCCGTAGCGTGCTCCGCACCCGGCGGTGAGCACATTGTGTCTGAAAGAGAAGTAAAACATAAACTGAGACGAAAACTTCAATGTTCCTGAGAGAAACTGGGTCATTGCAGCAACATAGAATGAGAATAGAGACGTGATGTAAAATAAATCAGCTGGAGGGTGTGAAGCATAACGCAGCTGACAGCAATAAAGTGTTGCAGATATCATCAAGAATCGTATAAATCCAGCATAATTCCAGCTTTTTAGGGTGTATAAAACAAACGTTCCTACTGTCTGTGAATGCTTTCTAATCTCCTCTTGTCTTTTCTTTCTTGTTCTTCTTTCCTCTCTTTGCCGCCGCTCCTCTGCTGCTCTCCAGTACCAGTCTGAGGGCAGTAGGCCTCACCTCTCCAAGGTAAATTTAGAGCAGTGGTACCAGGAGCTGATGGCTGGCTCCAGCCAGCTCTGCCCCCCACCTCTGCCAGCCAAGTCGCTGTCGGGCCGCAGGCATGTGCTGCAGGTAGAGGGCCTTTCTTCTTTCTCCTCGTTTTTTTCCCCACCTGTTCTTCTGCTTTTTGTTGTGTGTGCTGTTACTCCTCTGCCAAGCTTCAGATTACATCCGAGGAGCTGGATGGGTGTGTGTAGGTAGGTGTGTTTGTGTGTGTCAAAGAAATAGATAGAAAGCCGCTGGTGTTAAATAACGCTGATCTCACATCATGAAAGACTGTCTCCTCCCTTACAACTAATAGTTCACCTCTGACTGGAAGAAGCTGTTGTTAGTTAAAGAGCGTTCATGTCAGTGTGACAGAGTAAAACAAACCCCGGGGCGCAGCTGCATGCTGGGAATTTTGTCACGACGAGAACCTTACTGTTTGCTTGGCTGTAAAACGTGAGTGAAGCTGAGAGAATGTGTGAACATGCATTCTCCCACAGTACATGAATGCAGCATTTAACCTAAGTGGGCTTGATCAGAGAGCTGTTCAATGAAAGGGCAGCTGTTCCAGGTGTGTGTATGTGTGTGTGTGTGTGTGTGTGTGTGTGTGTGTGTGTGTGTGTGTGTGTGTGTGTGTGTTAAACAGCAGCCTAACTACTCAGTCACACTCACAGCTCAGAGCTAATGGTGCTTTTAACCAGCAGGTTCTTGTAACTCGTCCATGGTGGATCTCAGTTGTCCCTGAAACACTCCATCAGCCGTCACACGTTTGTTGTGTTACCTCATCCTGATCCTCTTCATGCTCTTCCTCGCTCAGGTGTTCCGCTCTAAGCTGGACAGCGATCCAGGTCTGTCTCCTCATCAGCCCAAATCAGGCTCCGCGTCCCCTCTGCAGCACGGAGCGGCAACACTGGGGCGCAACGCCAGCTCAAAGGTACGTAGGTTGTTCCTGCTCAACAGGTCCATAAAGTCCAGATTTTGTCAACCTCACATAAACCTGTTTTTGACATTAACATCATGTTTATGCTCCATCTGGCCTCCCGCAGAGCCCCCTGCTGACGGCCAACAGCACCGGCAGTCTGCCCAGGAACCTGGCCGCAACCCTGCAGGACATCGAGACCAAGAGACAGCTCGCTCTGCAGCAGAAAGGTAAGAGAGCGGGTCGAGCTTCACTCGACACAAACAGACACTCCTCAACATGCAGTGTTCATGAATCACCATTTCATGATTCATTCAGATTCACTATCATTCATTTCATTTGAAAAGATGTTGATGAGATGGAAAACTGTTCCAATATACATATTTTCTACAATATACATACACTTATCTGTTTTAAACATAGACACAGTAACAAACTCCTCTGCCCAGGACAGACAACCACAACTCTAAAGAGCAATATACATACAATAATGATCTGAACAATAATAATACTAATAAATAATAAATGAGCAATAATCAACTCACAGAGACATAATAGCAACAAAAGCCACATCAAATAATAATATAAACATAGTTGGAGCTTGTTTCCAGTCTGCAGCATGCGTTGAGGGTAACCTAGCTGAGGGTAATATTCACTAAATGAAATGCATCCATACAATCATACAATACAGATAAAGTGCTATATTTGGTCAACGCCACAATGAGTGGATGGTTGATTTCTGTCAGTCTGCACATGAATCTGTACATAAGATTTTGTGTTAATGCAGAGCAGGTTGGCGCACTGACATTAACAAACATTCGTCTGGCACTACACCATCACATTAATCCTCTGCATGTTATTTTTACTGTAGGAGCGCCACAGGTGGGCAGTACATAACAGGGTCCAAAAAAGCTCTAAACAGAGTCACACATCGTCTTCCAACACGTGCACATGAGCTTGTGCGCACAGCTTACAGCACTGTCTGTCATCTGACAGATCATCTACTATATAATGGCCAAAATATTCAACCTCTTTGCATAAGAATTCAGAAAACACTGTTTTTCGTTACTGTTCCATGACGCTGAATTTGCTCATTAAGAGATTAAAAGCATAAATCACTCATTTATACATTGTGCTTTTCTCAGTCATCTCTCATCAAATATGTCCGTGGTTCCTGAGCTGGGGCTCAAACAGGAAACAAAATTCTCTTACTGTTCTCTGGTGACTTGGTCACAGATGTGTGCAGCTGTTGATGACAGGAATGAAGCGGATACTCTGATTCAGGTTCAACACAATAATGACAATGCATTTGATTTACATAACTCAATTTATTTATCGTAGCTTCAAGCGCATGATATAAAAAGTCAGAGCTACAGGATCATAAACAGTGCTAACATGTTGAAGTCATGAGTCAACACTGTGGTGGACAGGCTGATCATCCTCATCTTCATGGAGCTGAGTGTGTGTGTGTGTGTGTTTGTGTGTGTGTTTCAGAGACACTTCCTCGTGTCTCGGTGTTGTTTGATTAAATGGATCAGAGGGAAGCAGTCTGCTGTCTGAGCTCAGCTGGCTGCCACCCACCAGTTCTGGGTTGGAGACCTGAGTTAAGTCATTTGTCAGCGTCTGCAGTTCAGGTTTTCTTCATGTCTCTGTCTGTCTGTCTGTCTGTCTGTCTGTCTGTCTCCCTGTCTGTGGACTTTGTCTCTTCCTGCGTTGCTGCTGCACCACAGAGTCCCTGCCCTCCAGTCAGAACACCATAGATGGGAGCTCAGCAGGTAGACGGATCGCTGCGTCCAGGAGGCCATGATTTCTTCTTCTTCTTCTTCCTCATTCTCAGCGGGTTTCGTCCTGTTTTCTCCCTCCACTGCGTCACACGCAGCGTCTGAAATGAACAACCTCTCCTGCCAAGAGTCAAAAGACAACCTGCACAGAAGCAGCTCCTGTTCACACTTCACGCTGCCTGTTAACTCGTCCACTAATTCATCACTCGGATAAGTCAGAGCAAACTTGTGGCTGATTAACCGTCCACTCACGAGAGAAGCAGAGTTAGAGCTAACTAGCCAAGCAGGCAGCCAATCAGGAGCCAGTTTGAAGCTTCAACAGACTGTAGGAAGCTAAAAAATTCAAGTCTTATCCAAAAGTCAGGGCAGTCTGACAGGTTGCTTTTATTGATTTATCCATCAAAGGTAACATTTACTAGAACGTGACACTTGGCGGCTGTTAATTTCAGACCCTGTCTTCACCTCTCTACACCCTTCGCTCTCACTCTTCCATCTTTGGCGTGTCATTAACTCCTCTCTCTCTCTCCCCCGAAGATTTCTTTTCATCTTTGTCTTTTCTTGTCTGCACCATCGAACACTCTCTTCTCCTCCCATCAATCTTCTATGAACGTTCCTGCCGGTGGAGAATAAATCTTGCATGTTCAGCGTTCAGTGAGCTCCTCCTTTCGGAGTTATCGACCCGATCGCTTCTTTCCAGAAGTGTTCGCCCATTATCAGGCGCTCAGCAGCATGGATTTGAAATGTGAGAAGTTGGATAGACGCTCAAACTTTGCGGTGGCGGGACTTTGTGCGGTTGTCCTCTGAGAGAGCACATACTTGTATGTGCGGTGCATGGTTCATGGTCTCGTAGTTTGTGGGCTGGTGATGGTGCTGGTTCAGGATGCTTGGGGTAGAGCTAGCATGCAGGAAACAGCTGGACCTGCTGCAGGTTAAAAGCCAGTCCTTCCTTCCCCTGTTGAAAACCCAAACATATCCGCTGACCGGCGTCCTCTTCCTCCTCCCTCCAGGTCAGCAAGTGATCGAGGAGCAGCGCCGCCGTCTGGCGGAGCTCAAGCAGCGAGCGGCGGCCGAGGCTCAGTGTCAGTGGGAGGCGCTTCACGGCTCTCAGACCCACCTCATGACCTCGTCCGCCTCCTCGCCCTCCTACTCCCCGATCATGTCCTACAGCCCGGCGCTGAGCCACAGCTCTGTAGGACCCCCGCCTCTGGTTCACCACTCCATCCTGCACCACCAGCCCCCGTCAGCTGGAGAGCAGCCCTACGACACCCTGAGCCTGGAGAGCTCCGACAGCATGGACACCAGCGTGTCCACGGGGAACAACTCGGCGTGCTCGCCAGATAACATGTCCAGGTACGACACACACACACGCACACACACAGAGTCCTGACCATGGGTATTTGAGGCGAATGGGCCTGGAAAGCCCTTGAAAAGTTCTTGAATTTGATATTTAAGAAGGGAAATCAGGGGACCCTGATTAAAAGCAGACCCTAACAGACACACACAGACACGCACAATCAAAAGAGACACACACAAATGCACACACGCACACACCAGGTGAAGTCATTCGTAGACCATCTGTTAAAGTGGCCACACTGCGTGCTGTATTAAAACCACAGCGTGTTCTCAGCAGAACCTTTTGTTCAAATAACTCTAACAGCTCTCTGGAGTCCAATCCCAAAAACAATTAGTGGATCTGTTGTGTGATGAACAGAGCACAGTGCAGACACTTTCACAGCAGCCTGTCTCATCTTTTTCTCGTCTTGTGTTCATTTAATAAGAAGTTATTCAGATAAACATTCACTCGCCCTAATTAGTCTCATTTACTGCTTTCTGCGTCGCTGGAATGATGTCAGTGGTTTACAGTCTTAAAAAACACAAACCAGGCGCTTCTTTGATATGATGTCTTAGGTTACACAAGGTCACGTGTGGGCCTTGAGGTCCTTGGCAGTACTAATTGTTTGGCTTTGACTGGGAGCAGTAGGTGCCAGTCTATCTCAACACTGTGGTGGCCAAGGTCGAAGAGACCTATTGCTGCTTTCCTAGACATAATATATAGCTGGCCGTTGACGTTACAATTGACGTAAACAGACATCTGTGTCTCCAGACTAGAATATGTTGACGATAACACCGTTCTTGGTAAAAACATTCTCTTTGTCTCATTTGGGGCGTATAGTATTTGTGGTGTTATCTTGAGGTTTAAAGTCTAACCACCAGCACGAGTTCGGCAGAATGTGAGACCGACTCAGGCACTTCTGATGTACCATGAGAGTGTCTCTAATTCTCCTTGATCAAGCGACAATAAATACTACATCATAAGACATCAGAGGCTCCTGAACACTTCTTCACTCCTGACCTCACCATTGACCTTTGATTCCAGCAATTTCTCCACAACAATGTCCATTTAGAGTCTCAGAGATGATAAATAATTGATTGAATATTTCTCACCTCAAATATTTTGACCAATATATTTTAGTTACTGTTTAGCTGTAATACTAATTATAAAGCACTGACTCACCTCTGTGAGCTTTATGCTCGGGCACGACGGCCTTGTTCAGCAACCTGCAGGCGCACCCACCGCTATATTTACATATAGAAGGCGATTCTTGGGTTGCTTCCTATCTCTGTTCTTTTGTTTCTCAGAAGTGTGATGAACAACACTCGCTGTGATCAGGGGACTTTTACATGTTGTTTGTACCAAATGCTCGTACTGAACTCGGAAAGAGGGCGTTTGGATCCTCTGCACCCTCAGACTGGAACGTTCTAAAACTTAGAGCTCTGATTTCTTTGAATGATTTTAAATCCACATTGAAAGACCTAGAGACTGAATCATTGGGATGTCGTCGTTTTAACTGATGTTGTTGAATTCATGGCTTGTACTGCACTTTTATCTGTTTTAATTGACTTGTTCTTAGTTTGTGCTGCTGCCTGTCTCAGCCAGGACTCCCTTTCTTTAACCTCACTGGGACCTTTCCTCAGATCAGATCAAAAATGTATTATTTCATTACATCCTACTTTGAAAATGGAGTCAAACCAGCTCGCAGTCCGTCACCCACCAGCTCCATATTCTCATCCAGATATGGTCACTTCAGGTTCTGAAAAACAAGCTGATAATGTCCAAACTTCAGAACGGTTGTCCACAAAGCAGTGGGTGACATCATGGTAGGTTCACATTTGAAATAGACGTGACTAGCCTGACCGGGCTGACAGCTCACTTGTTATGAGAGTAGACTACACAGACACTTTAGTCTAAGCTGCAGTAAAACCTACAATCCTACATTTGATGCTCTTGTCTTATAAATGACCACGTCTGCTCTCAGAATATAAAAAACAGAACTTCTAGAGATTTTATTTTATAGCTTTATGAAAAAGAAAAAATGAAAAACTCAAACCAGTTTTTAAAATTTGGCTCACTTAATTTTTAACCATGAAGCAGAGAAGTGTTTTGTATTTCAAAGAAAACAGAATGAGTTCAGACGTTTGAGAAAATCCACGAGACATTGTTGCGTGAAAGCAGAGACATTTAATCACATCTGCACACACACACACACATAACAAACATTTGTACAACGTTTATCTGCTGCTACTCCACAAACTAACTCAAACCAACACGTGACGTGTTTGGCAAACGTCACGTTTGCCTTCTCTCGAACATTTTGTCCACTCTGTGTGACGGCTGCTGATGCAGAACGTTCACATTGTAGATACAGTGCTGCACTGGCTGCTGATGATAAGCTCGAATATGATTTCCTTCAGTAAATTCTGTTTTTATTCAAATGTTTGGCTGCTGTCGAGATTTTACGGAGACTTTTAGTGTATTTTGCAGTAAGAGGTTAACTGAGTTGATATGCAGAGTTGCTCTAACACCACGTTGCTGTGTTTGACAGCATCGGAGGAGCGGACGTGCTGAAGATCGAGGAGATGGAGAAAATGCTGAAGGAGGCGCAGCTGGAGAAAGCCAGACTTATTGAATCGCGGGTAAGAACCGGTCCAGACCTGCTGATTGATGAGAGTTCTCGCAGAGTTCCTGCCAATAGCTTTGAAGTCGAGTTTGAAAAATAAAGGCGCAGGACATCGACGGGAGGCTCTCATTCATTTTTATCAGCCTCCACGCTTCGAATGTGTTCGACTGAAACAAAGAGCAAGAAAGATGATCCAATCAATGTTCTTCTTCTCACACACCGCTCTTGTCACTGAGCATCCATCAGTTCAGCAGTCCTTTAGAATATTTCTCTATTTGGTGCAGCTACAGACATATACTATGGATATTTCATATTATATTCAGTGTGTAACAATAGAACAGAACTGATGAAGTGTGCAGTTGCACAATAACCACAGGAAGTTTGTGAAGCCCTGTGAAGCTTTGGCGAGTGTGTCGGGAACCTTCGGTTAGTAACCATCGTTCCTCATTCTCACTCCTGGCTTGACTCAGAAATTGTTCCGGTGTGTCGTCATGACGGACGCTCTAATGCTCTTTCTTCTTATTCCTGTGTTTATTGATGTGGTCAGTCAGAGGAGGACAGTCTGACATCTTTCACTAAACACATTTGAATAATTCTCATCATTTTCATTCAGTCACACATCAGGCTGAAAATCACAGAAACTGATTTAATGTGAGACCTTTTACATCATGTCTATTTCCCCCCAAAACAAAGAAATCACCTGGATTATCAGACTGAATTAATTTATAGACAGAATATTAAGTCCACATTGTGCCAGTAGAAACTCAAAGAAGCTCATCATATATGATTTGAGTCATCCTGCACCATATGGCGCCCAGCCCGGAACCCGGATGACCACATGGCAAATCATAATATACACCAAAAAAAATTCAAAACGAGAACATTTCATAGCTTTCAGTTTCATTCAGATTCATGACAGAAGTGTCTTTTTATGTTGGACACAGACTTCTATATTTTTCTGTACATTTTTCGAAGACAAAAAAAACAACAACTCAACATTCAGACAACCAAAACAAATCAGGGTTCTTCAGCTGGATGAGTTTTAGACAGACGGCTCCTCCGGACGCTGTACACGAAGCAACGGGATTCATCCTCAGCATCGTCAGGAACAAACACTGCTCTCCAGTGCCAGTGTTAAAGTAGCTGTTCACACAGAGCCGTCTGTCCTCTCGTCAAATTAAATGTGTGGTAATGATTTTATTCATTAATTATTGTTTTTAAAAATAGAACGTCAATCAGAAAAGGAAAGTATTGCAGTGTGCTCTGTCCCAAGTTAAAGATGTTTTTGGCAGATGAATGCAGGTTTTTGTTTGTCAAACTCTTCAATGTTGTGGTGAAACATAAGGAGAGAATTAAAGGTCACTGAGCTTCCTTCTTATCATTTGGACGGTGCATATAAATACAAGTTAAAGACAACAGCTGATCCAGCAGCGCCGGCGTCATCAGAAACAGACGCAGCTGCAGATGTGTGTTCAGAGGAAACGACGTCTCATTTCTTTAATAACACGTCGGCTCATTTCCTCTCTCCTCGCGTCCTCTGTAGGACAGATTTAAGATGTGAGGGGAAATGTGGATACAGTTAATGAAGCTCAGAGTTCATCACGATTTAGAGAATTCTACCTCATCAACGTCTGAGGATTTACACCTATTTGTACTTTTGTCTCTCCTGGCGGCCCCTCTGTGGCTGTATGTACACATGTGCGCGTTGCCTCTCCAAATAGCTAAAAGCTTCGTGTTTAAAGGATCGATCATTTTTCTGGAGCTGCCGGCCACCGTGCAGCTCTCAGCAGGGAAAGCTGTGCATAAATGTATGAACGTCAAGCCTCAGTACTGGCTGGAAAAAAAAAAAAAAAGAAGAGCAGCGTGTTTCTCTGCAAAGCCCTCACACAGATCAAAAAAATATTTAATGAAAGCGCTCTCCTCCAGGAACGAGAGAGCCTGGCTCGCCGTCAGATGCTGGAGGAGGAGAGGAGGAGGAGGGAGGAGGCGGAGAAGAGACTGCAGGATGAAACTTTCCACCGGCAGCAGCTCGTGGAGAAGGAGGTCAAGATGAGGGCCAAGAACTTCTCTCAGGTCAGTGAAATGAGACGTAATTGAGTCTGCATGGTGGAAAAGTGGAAAATAACTCCACCTGTCTGCTGCAAACATGGCAGGGTTAAACTCCTGAGGGCATGAGTGAAGTAATATTTAGTAGAAGTGTTCAATATCATTAAATTTAACCATTTTCATACCAAAGTAACCTCACCTTCAGTTCCTCCTTCAGCATTTTCACCATCAGGACACCAAATCTCTTAAAAACTTGTGTATCTTCGTGTGTTTTTGCTCCGTCCAGGCCCGTCCCATGACTCGCTACCTGCCCATCCGGAAGGAAGAGTTCGACCTGCGCTCCCACGTCGAGTCGTCGGGCCACAGCGTGGACACCTGCTACCAGGTCATCCTCACTGAGAAGATGTGCAAGGGCTACCTGGTGAAGATGGGGGGCAAGATCAAGTCGTGGAAGAAACGCTGGTTCGTCTTCGACCGCCTCAAAAGGACTTTCTCCTATTATGTTGGTAAGAAGAGCCCAGATCCTTGTTCTTATTCGAAGATTTGGTGCTGCACAGTCAGCTCGTGGTCAGCTCGCCTGAAGTCTGGAGACATTTTCGTTAAACATTAGATAATATGAGTCGACCCAGCTGCTTTTTCTTTGTAGTTGTGTTGGGAAAGTTTCCCCGAGATGCCGTTAGTCTGAGGACAACGTCGTCCAAAGTCAAACATGAAATATTAAGGTGGAGTGAAAATCACACATTTGTGTAGCTTATCCATCAGTGAGCTACACCCCCCTCCACCCCTCCTCCTCCTCCTCCTGAAGCGCTCACACTGATTTTCTTCGACCGTCAGCCTGACGGAGGATTTGATGGGTCTGTTTCTACAGTGAAGATGTCAGGAGACGTTTAGGCGGCAGCAGAACACATTACACAGCCTGCAGGTTAACCACTGTAAACAGACCTGCAAATAACCCATGTTACACTACCCTTGTGTGCTCTTTCATTCAGCAAAAATATCTGATGTGAATACATAAACGTCCAGTCCTCATTTATAATACGACTTTTTAAAAAAATGTGCTCTTCAATTAGAGCCAATACGGTTTGATTGGCTCCTCTGCTTCGTTATTCAGGCTTTTCGTCAGAATACAGACACCTTTCCATATTTATATGCTTTACATGACAGTTTGTCCTCTCGTGGTGCTGAATTATAAGTCATAATAGGTGTGTGGACAAAATAATAGGAACACTATGATGCAATTCAACATAACGACACTGCAAACAACAATCAGACATAGTAACCATCTAGAAAATAGTGTTTGGTTGCACTCAGTGGTAGAGGAAATACTCAGATACTTTACATAAATGAAAGAAGCAGTATTGCTACATATTAATACTGTTAGAAGTAAAAGTAAATATACCGTTTGTTTTTTATTTTATAACTTCATGTAACATCTATAAAATCTAATTCTGGAGCTGAAGTGGATGTAGTGCAGTGAAAAGTACAATATTAGCCTTTGAAGTTCAGTGTTGAAGTATAAAATATGAAACTGAAATACTGAAGCAAAGAAAACCTCAAACTTGAATTTAAATGTTTTTAGTCACATTCCACCGCAGACTGCATTTGATTGTCAGGTGTTCCTGTTAATTTGTCCACCCTCCTCTCTGTCAGAGAAAACCAGGAGGAGACATAAATAAAACATTACAGTAACTAGTAGTTAATGTCAGAGGTCAGAGCTTTAAGTTTTAAGCTTTAAGTGTCAGTAAACTTCCCGCTGTGGATGAGTGGCAGCCGGAGCTCGCGTCCTCGGGACCTTGAGCAGCGGTGCATGTAGCGCGTAGCGCGCACAGGGCCGTGTAATTTGATCGCGTGCTGCGAGCTCTGGGACACTTGTTCGCTGTCAGGGCCCTTTGAAGTCCTCACAAGGTTCTGCTTAAAGCGTACCTTTTTGAAAGTGAGCCAGGGTGAGGAGGTGTGCTGAGATTACTCTGGCAGTAGTTAAAATGCGAGCAGGCGCCGGCGCTCTCTCTCTGAGGAGGCTGATTGAGATGCATCGCTTACCCTTGTCTCTTGACCTTGAACAATGAGGAACGGGGAGGTGATGAGCATAAGTCATGAGCGCCGCTAATTCGCGTTAATCAACCTCAACGGCGAGCAGAGTTTTTTTGGGGTGATTTAGATTGCAGTCAAATGAGATGCAAATGCCAGGCTATTTGAATGCTAAAGAGGTCATTAGCAGATAATAGCTGCGTATTAAAAGGGAAAGTGTTATTCCTCGAAATGAAGAGCTGCGTCTCTACCTACTACTCTTAAGTTGGCTTGTGGAGTGTTTGTGCCTGGAGGTAGAGAGGGCTGTTGAGTTCCCCACCGGTTCCTTGCTGCAGTTCTGCAGTGGCTGATGAAACAAACTGCAATGATGTACCAGAGTAGCGTAAGAATGCAGTCAAGTGTGAAAATACAATGAGAGCCCCATCGGTTTAAAAACAGAGGGAAAAGTGCTGCGCTTGTCTTTTTCCATCCATCATCACAAACCATAAATTGGTCATGATCAAAGTTTGATTTCTTCTTCTTCTCTTTTTTTTTTTAATGACCGTATCTCCCTGTCGTTATTCTAGGTGACACGGAAGCGACGCCTCGGCTTTTTCTAGCCGAGAAGAGTCAGAGTCAGTCGTCGCTAAAATGAGTCTTTTAAACAAACCCTTCATTCCTCTCCTTCCCCGCAGACAAACACGAGACCAAGCTGAAGGGAGTGATCTACTTCCAGGCGATAGAAGAGGTCTATTACGATCACCTCCGCAGTGCCACAAAGGTACGACCGCGAAGGAGAGCTTCCTCTCGTCTCTTTCACCGTTTGTTTTTTTTCATCTCACATTCTCTTTCATTTTTAAAACACACACTCTGTGCTTTGCTTCTTTTCTCACCCCCCCTCACTGTTTGTGCTTTTGCTTTGGCCGGCTGCTGTCACAGAAAGGATTTTTCAACTTGAATATGACCAGTGTATGTATACCCACGCTCTGTGTCCAAACCACACATACACACACACTGTAACCAGCTCATGGCTGATGGTGCATGTATTTAATGACCTCAGACAGACACTACTTTGATTCTTGTGTGTGTGTGTTTGTAGTTTGAATGTATAATCTCCATAATCCTGCCTGATCCCTCCATCCATCCCAGTGTTCCCAGTGTAAAACCAGTCAGTCAAGTTTAGCAGAGGAAATACACTCATTAGTACGGACTGTCTGAGTCATTTTTAGGCATTTTAAGGCTCGACACAAGTACTTGATCTCCCTCCTTGAACGTTTTACTCCTTTTCAAAGACTTTTCTCTGTTCAGGCAGTCCAGAGGTGGAGTTTTTGGATGTATTTCAGTTTGTTATGATCAGGCCTGCCTGCTGTTTGACTTGACTCTTACACATCTTGTCATTTTATTTTGTTTTTGAGCTGCTGCTGCCTCCTCATCCTCACTGTGTGTGTGTGTGTGTGTGTGTGTGTGTGTGTGTGTGTTTTGTGTGTGGCCTGTCGCATTTTGCACTGCAACCCCGACTAACTGTGCGTCTCTGATCAGCTCTGGAACTTTGATTTTACTTGTCACTTCCAATGTCACATTACAGAGGAACAAACTTTAAAGTCTGCTACTCTCAGCTGAGACGAGAGAGATAAAAGTTTAAAAAGGGAAAAGTGGTGCAGATGAGTGGAACTCTTCTGTGTGTCTACTTTTCTTTATGGATTGTTGTTATTCTCTTATTTTCATGAAATCTGTGCAAGTCAGGGGTAGACTGTTCAGTTCATGTAGAGTATCAGTGTTTTTGCAGTAGTTCTCCAGTTGGACGGTGTTTTGTGCTGAATTCAACACAAAAAAAATTATTTATTCAGTTCTTTTCTCCATATCTCTTAGAGCCAAACCAACCCAAACTTCTAACTCTCATGTATTACACAGCTGAGCATCTGATCTTTCTAAAAAATAAGTACATTTTATCTTTGAAAAACCAAGACCATCATTTAACGACACAGAGTATTTCCAGAATCCACAAAGACTCTTCAAACCATCAGAGATCTTTTGTATATATATTTTGTATTAAAATGTAAAAAGGAAAAGATCAATATAGAGAAATTTGGTAGAGACTGAATCCTCAGTCCTTGAAACAAACTTAAATTGAACTGATAATAAAACTTTACATTTTGGTTCCCATTATACAAACTGAGCAAATACAGATCATGTCTAGCTCCCATTTCTGATAAAACTGAGTTGCAACTTATTCAAATCTTTTTTTTTAATGTGCTGTTACACAATATTTTTCATTCAAATGTTTTATAGAGTCTTTGAAGCTGCAAGTCGAGTCAAAACAAATGTTATTTATGTAGCCCAAAATCACAGTTCAGTTGCCTCAGGAGACTTTGCAATCTGTACAGCGTGCAACCCTCTGTCCTCAGATCCTCGATTCAAGTGAAGAAAAACTATTAAAAAAAAGAAATAAATTGGAAAAAAATGGTAGAAACATTGATTTATTGTTAATAAAAAACATGAATTAGTGCTGCAGCTCTCTGGGAAGGATTCTGGGTGTTGTTAAGCAGCCTTAAGCAGTTGTTAAGCCTTTGTCTTGAATATAATGATACATGAGATGGGGCTCATCCAGAACAGTTTCTATAACAGCATTTAGTTCATTAGACACCAAAACTGACCATTTTAATGCAGCACGATCCTGCAGTTATGAAACATGAATGCAGTTTTCTCTTTGTTGCTGTCTTCCAGAGTCCGAACCCCTCCCTGACCTTCTGCGTGAAGACCCACGACCGGCTCTACTACATGGTGGCCCCGTCAGCAGAGGCCATGAGGATCTGGATGGACGTGATCGTCACAGGAGCGGAGGGATACACGCAGTTCATGAACTGAGAGACAGCAGAGAGAGCGCAGGTGACGAGCAGATAGTTTCGGCAGGGACTCTCCCATCACAGACTCTACAGGCCCCCTCTCCCCGTTTCCAGTCCACAGCGGACACAGCGCCTTGTTTGTTACTTTTCATTTTTAATCTCACACTTTTGATTTTACGATGTAGATGTTTTCACCTCCACATTTTCTACGTGATTCTGTTCGGATTGAAAAAGGGAGCCCATGGAGGACACACACAAACTTACACTCACACTTCTGTATATAAACCAAAATCTATACCTGTCAAAGACTTTAAAAAAACATTTCTATATTGCCAAATGGAGATCTTGTAGTTACTGTTTGTTGAACCTTTTGTATTATTTGTTTCCTTTCTTTCTCTCTTTTTTTACTTCTAGAGAAAATTGCCAAATGACATAATGCCAATGTTTTGTTTTGAGTGTTCCATCACGACTATGCTCAGTTTAGACAGAAAGAGAATCTTCAATCAGAGGTTGTAATCAATATAGAAATATATTCCATTCTTGTTCAAAATGTATGAATCTATGAGAAATAATAGAAATGAGTCAACAATGACTGGAGATGATCCAAGAGTCCAGCACACTGGACTGTAACAGTGAAACACAGTAAAACATTGCTTCCTCTAAGTCCACCAGTCACTTCACCTCAGTGCTGCTCTCAGACTGAAGACACTAAATGCTTTTTCAGTATATTAAAAAGCTATCCAGAGCTCCACCCTACAGTCACATTACTTCACATAGGCCTACCAAATGAACTGGAGGTATGTTGTTAACTTTGACCCACTACAGCTCAGGAGTTCACTCAGCTGTTCTCACTATGGTTCGACTAATATGAGGTTAGAAAAGCTGATGGTTCTGATATTTGTATTGAAGCTGCTGAGAAAGAAAATATGGTGCAGTTTTCAGTATATTGAGAAAAATCTGAAAATATTTCTAAAAAGCGCCAATAATTCCAGAATACTAAATATACTTTCAGGGTTTGGCTTTTAGCTTAAAGCTATCAGAGATTAACAAAATGAATTTCTCACCTACCATGCAGAGTTATATGAGAAGATCGATACCACTCTCATGTTTGTATGCTAAATTCAAAGCTAGAACCAGGAGACAGTTAGCTTAGCATAAACACTGGAAGCAGGGTGAAACAGCTAGCCATTCTCTGTCCAAACATAGAAACACTAGTTTGTTAAATTCATGCAGAATGCAAAAACCAAAATGTAAATACAACATGTGGTTTGGCAGGGACTTTAATTCTGGAACTACCTCTTGGGTAGTTACCTCTGTGCTAAGCTAGGCTAAACACACCTTCAAAGCCTCCAAATTTCTAACAATTTATTATGTAATTAAAAAATGGTCGATCTATCCTATCAGCTGGATGATTTCCAACACTCAGAGGTCCAAACCTGTATATTAGTCTGACCATAGCTGCCACATGTGAATATGATGAACATGAATATTTCACTGTGTCTGTCTGATGCCGCCATGTTGCCAACTCAAGGTACAAACTGTATAACTCTGTGTGCACACTTGTAAACAGAAAAAGCTCATCTATTTGCCAAGTAGCCTTTAGCCAACTTGATGATGCTATAACACAGCTGGGAAGCAGCCATCATCACTGCCAGCCTTCAGCAGAACCACCAGAGGGCGCCGCAGAGACCACATTACCGCAGGACGAAAAATACGGACTAATGCAATTCTGAACTGTGCCTTGACTATGTGTTGTTACTGATGCCGTGTCAGAGTCCAGCACAGCCTCGCTGTACGAGTGTATTTTGAATTGTTTCTGAGCTGTAATGCCGTACGTGGACAGTTTGCATGAGGATTTCTGCAGCGCTACGGGGACCTTTACCTTTATGGGGACATGTGCCTGTTACAGGCCCTGAGCACAGTGGGGACCAGCTACTTCACTCTATTTTAACTCTCATTGTAGAAATTAGTTTAGAAACTATACTTATATAATTTTACACAAGTCAGTGTACTCATGTGGAGAACAGCCGTGTGAACAGCTGCATAATGTCGTCTGTTACGTCAGATTTCA
Organism: Argyrosomus regius; assembly: GCA_946959425.1. Classification (NCBI taxonomy): domain Eukaryota; kingdom Metazoa; phylum Chordata; class Actinopteri; family Sciaenidae; genus Argyrosomus; species Argyrosomus regius. The sequence goes on along the minus strand of OX336889.1, from coordinate 28,774,373 downwards.
TCAGCTGCTTCAACTTCAACCACTGTTCTTTTAATCTGTCGGTAATTAGAGTGCTCTTGAAAATTGGTTATAAAAAACATTTTTTTATATTGCTAATTGAGTGCTTAATGATTCAACTTTTAATTCACTGAATTGAAGTCATTGAATCTCCACTGTGATCAGAGGTCTGCCCGCATGACGATGGGTAAAGAAATCTAGTATCTTCAGCTTTAACGGACTGGAAGTGAGCAGGTTTGGCCCGGCGGTCTTTGTAGTCACGTTTTGATCATCATCGCATTGTGAATCTATTGATCAGCCTCAAACGTGACAGTTTGTCGTTAACAAGATGCCGTTTTCCGTTTTCGTAGAATCAAGAGGAGAAACTAGGCTGTGATTTTTGGAGCATGTGGAACTGTTGTTTAGTTTCATGTGTTGGTACAGTAATAATAATAATTTATGGTTGTGATGCCTGAGATAGTGACACGTTTACTTCTAAAGAAAAAAAGAAAAAAGACGACTAGTGAAAAAACCTTAATATATTCTGTCCCCCTTGCCTTTTTACGCTCCCTGCGCAGTTATCGTGCAAACCAAACTATTCAACAGTGGCAAGGCTGTGAAATCAAGTCTGTTGATAGTAGGTGGTATATACATTACTGTTATCTATGTTGAAAAGAAAGGAAACTAAATATTCTGTAAAGAGGATGCCTGAATGAAAAATATCTTACTATTGAAATGAAATCAAACAGTATTGTATGGAAAGAAGTACAATTTTTACTTATTTTTGTCATTTTAGAAATTTTATTGTCAGTCAGTTACATTTCAAATAGTATGGTAGTGATGTATCGATCTACCTTGTTTTGTTTTTTACTGGTACAGCAGAACATGCGCACGCACACACACACACACACACACACACACACACACACACACACACACGAATAACTCACCGAGCACTCATGAGTACTGTACTTTTGTTTTTCTAGAAAGTAGATCCTGTTTCTCACTCACACACACAAACACACACACACACACACACACACACAATCAATACTCGGACCATACTGTGTTATTGGTACCCTGTATGTCTCATGCGTTACTTTCACGTATGAATAATCTGGATTTTGTCAAATCTATTAAAAAAAACAGAACTGTTACAGAAAATGGGCTGCTTGTCTTGAATTCAGCGGGTTGTTAAAATGTGAAGTGTTCCAGTGTTGAGGAGAGAGAGAGAGAGAGAGAGAGAGAGAGCGAGACAGCTGTGTGGATTCTCAAGCTGACTGATTATTGGTTCGTTGCTTAAACATTTGGAAGAGGAAGTCGACAGGGCAAGTACAACCAATACCAAATCAAAAGTAAAAATTTGTTCCTAAAATTACACATAAAAAGTGGGATTCACTCACAATGAGCAGCTAAAAAAAGTTTAAAAGGAGTAAAAAAAAAAAAACAACAAAAGGAAACGGGCTAAGAAAAAAATAAACATCTAGAAGTTTCTGTCTCTGACATAGTGATTCTTCCAGCTGAGAGAAGTTCCGTCAGTGTTTCACAGCTCGTTGATGGAGTCGCCTGCAAATGAAACAATCACATCACAATCACTAAAATACTCTCAGATATTTATAGTTACTGAGACTTTCATTCAAAATTTACAGTTAAAATAGAAAAATAACAAATGCACAGATTTTGTTTTTACATTAAATTCTATATGATATTGAAATATTGACTACTGAAGTTTAATAATGCTTCATGAAAAATGAGAACACTTCAGTTTTATTCATATAGTGCCAAATCATCTCATGACACTCTCCATATAGAGCAGGTCTAGGCTGTACTCTATGTTATTTACAGAGACAGAAAAATTCCCACCATGAGCAAACACTTGGCAACAGTGGTGAGGAAAAACTTCATTTAAGAGGCAGAAACCTCTGCTGTGACCGGTGTAGACCAAGCAACATGAAGCTGGGAAATGAAGCCAATCCGGATGTGCTAAAAACTGTAATTCCTCAAGTGGCCACTTGAGACAGGCTCCAGAAGTGAGTCAATCTCCATAAGTGCCCGTATTAAAATGTCTACAGATGTTTACAGCCTGGTTCAGGCAACAGTTTTGGTCTCTATATCATATTTCCCCGTCCATGACAACTATACTGAGGGTGATTCTTTTTATAGAACTCACCTGTTCAGATGATATTAAGGCTAAGGAAGTTGCGCATAATTAACAGCGTGACTGCTTGATTGACAGGTACGTGCCGTTACAGATGGCTTATTAGAGCACCCAGGCGTCATTCGGCCTGCCTTAGGTCCGCCGGTCATCCACATCTTTACCAATACTTAGATTAGACGGGAGGAGGAAGAAGCAGTACATCCAACATGGCAGTGGCCAGGGTCGCATTATTTCAGATGATTAGACTTCAGTGATGTAAATATCTTAATATCTAAGTTTGGTGGCTTGAACACAAACCTTTATGATTAATTATAGTTTAAAGTCAGTGTACTCCTATATTATCTACTGTATGCAATAATATGCCTCATTCAGTAAATCCAATTTAACAATTGGTTTCTTTTAGATCGCTGCATGAACTGCATTTTTTTACACTTTGATAGAGATTATACAAATAGCAAACGACTGCTACACACTCGATTTTGATGAGAATTAGTTCCTCTTCGCATTTTAAAAAAAAAATGATTATCAAATAATCAGTGATGAACAGAATATTTTGATGTGATAACTGTAAGTGTATAAGTGTTATTACATACAGTATGCATCAAATATAGTGAAGACAGAGCTTAAACATGTAACTTACTCTCTGCACAGGGGGAGGTGTACTCAGTGACTGCTTCATCACCTGAAAATAACACCAAAAACACATCAGGCCATGAGAGAGAGAGAGAGAGAGAGAGAGAGAGAGAGAGAGTGATGTGAACATGGCACACATAAAGAGAAGAGAATGAAGCTCTTACTTGTCTGGTAGTAATCGTAGACTTTGACCACAGCTGGTTTCAGGTTCCTGACAGGCTGATCCTCCTCCACTGTCACACTGTAGATCTTCGTCTCATCCTTCTTCAGCTGCAAACAATAACATTTTGTCCTTTAATCTATTTACTCACATTTACAGGAAGATTCCTAAGAAACTCAGCACGTGGCAGATCACGGCTGTACTTTATAAGTTTCACATTACAGTAAACACAAAGACAAAGGGTTGGTGCTTCCTACCCCATCTAAGTAGATGTTGATGTATCCTTCCTCCACGTCCACACGCTTCACTGAGCGGTCGCTCTTCAGCTACAAAAGCACACACTACTATCAGTAAACTCAAATATGAAAATAGTATTCTTTACTCAAACAGAAGTACAGAAAAAAAAAATAGAGATTCAACTTCTTTACTCAAGTAAATTGGAAATGTACTGAGAGTATAATAGTAAAAAGTACTTTCTACCAACGGAAAGGGTCGAGTCTAACTCTGTTAGCTCTGTTTCGCCTTGTTACGTCTTGTAATTTGAAACAAACTCATAATTCCCCTCAAATGCATTCCACTTTAGTTCATTTTCATCTGTATTCCCTGAGCAGATTATACCAGGTTATATAAGATTAACAGGTTATAACAGGTTATATAAAATTAACAGCTTATAACAGGTTATATAAGATTAACATGTTATATCAGATTAACATGTTACAACATGTTATATCAGATTAACATGTTATAACAGGTTATATAAGATTAACATGTTATAACATGTTATATAAAATTAACAGGTTATATAAGATTAACCAGTTATAACAAGAATAACAGGTTATATCAGATTAACAAGTTATAACAGGTTATAACAAGTTATTATGTTTATAACAATAATCTAATCTGTGTGGTGGATTAGTCCCTGCCTGCTCATGTTTAAACAGCTGAACTGACCAGCTTTAGGGAGCTCTTATCCAGAATGTATCCAGACAGCAGTTTGATGTTGATGATGACCATGTTTGTTTCCTCTCTCCTGCCCTGGTACCTGAACACACACATACAGACAGAGTCAAACACACACAGAGATGCGGTCATCAGCTGCTCTGACTGTTTGAATTATAAGGACAAAAAAATAAAAATAAAATAAAAGATGGACAATATTTGTTTTGTGTGCCAATTTTCAATATCTTGGAATTCTATAAAATGAAAATACATTTTAATAGCCAGTGGTTCAGACAATCAACTGAATCTGTTTAGTTACGTCAGACGTTTAACATTTCTTTCTTCTTGTCGGTGCAAAAGGTTTTAATGTTGTTAATCTTAGAGTGTTTCTGAAATACTGTGTGACCAGTAACTAAACCTAAATGAAGCCAGACAACAGACAGAACAACGTGTGCAGCTGGTCATTATTCATATTATTCATCATTTGAAGTTAAACAAACTGTTTTAAAACGTGAGCGATGAGTTGTAGTAAGTGTAACATTAATGAAGGTGTGTGTGCTGGCTGCTCCATGTGAAGGTCAAACACATTATTTAAGCTCTTTTTCCTCATTAATAAACAGCTGTTAATGCAGATACCCTTTACTCTGTTATTTTGTTTATGTGCATTAAACTGTGTTATGATAAACTATTCACTGATGCAACAACTACATACGTTTCCTCATCCAGCCAAAGTCCAGAATAGCATCAATAATACAACTTAATTATTTAAAAATATGTATCCAATCATCACAAAACACACACACACACACACACACACAGTACCTGACATGCACAAAGAGGATGAGCTGAGGTCTGCTGATGTTGCACTTGGCCATGGTGTTGGTAGAGATGTTGAAGGCAGAGAAGTCTGGTGGAGGAGGCACGTTGTAATGCATGGAGATCTGAGGAGAGATCGCACACACACACTCGTCATTATCAACATACGAGTGTGAGTGTGACACACACCATGATGTTCACTGGGCAGAATAAGAACAGAGTTGGAATCAATCAAAGGGCCACTCAGCTGAACTTTGTGTGTTCTGCAGCTAAATCCAATAAAATACTGAAAAATATCAAAGAGTCGTTTTAATGGAGATGATCAATACTTAATGAAGCACTTCCACTGCCTGAAGATTTAGGATTACAGCCAGATTGATAGTGAATTTTTGAGGTCAATACAGATTTTTTGAAACATAAGAGAACCCCACGTTTTTACATTTTTATCATTTTTAAGTTATAGCCATAAATACAATATATATAAAAACTATAAATAAATGAAATAAAGTAAATAAAATTGTGTATCTGTACTGCTGTGGCTCTAAATGAAAGGACCAGAATATATTTATGTTTTTATGTGGTGTCATAAAGCTTTGTCTCATTTCATTTTCTTATATGAATTCATCATTGTACAGTTCTCCTCATATTCCCCTTCACCTCTACAGTAATGTGGCCCTCTTTCATTCGGTCATATGCTCCTGCTTCACGTGTCACCTGTGCGTGGTCCTCACCTGTGCCAGCACACAGCTCTGTCCCTCGGCTTTGACCGTGTACTCTCCAGGGACCTCGCTCAGCTTCTCCTCCTGGTACAGCAGCCGGTTGGTCTGATCCACCGTGAACTCTTTGTTCAGGCTTCCCAACGACGTCACTGTCACTGTAGTGCTGCCCTCTGCGCTGTAGGTGGCAGCGCCGTACTTAGCCAGAGCCTGGAGGGCCACCACGGTGTCCTGTGGAGCAGAGGGGTTAAATGTGTCATTAAAACAGTCAGGGGGCGGGGCGGGGGGGTAAAGGCTTCTCATAAACCTCCCCACCCCCAGTGTGTATTTGTCTGTGTGTGTGTGTGTGTGTGTGTGTGTGTGTGTGTGTGTGTGTGTGCAGTCTGTCCTACCTGTGTAGAAGAGAAGCCACCGTACGGGTTCTGCTGCTGAGCGAGCCAGCGGACGATGCTGGACGAGTAATCCAGACCAAAGTCTGTCATGGTCGGACCAGAGAGCAGAGCCAGCAGCACGTAGGAGGTCATCTCCACCTCCAAAGAGTCAAGGCCCTTCCCAGAAGCCCCTGCTCTGTCCCAGTGACGGGTGCCTCCTGCCAGTCAGAACAGTGTTAGAATCAGTGCACTTCACATAAATGAATGAATGAAGATGTTTCAGACAAGACGTCTACTTTGTTCCAAACTATTTTCTTGTTTTAAACTCGACGTTTCAGTGTTTAGTTGTATTTAACAAAAACTTAAATACTACACGACCTGGATGTTTTGTGTGTTTGTCGTCTCTCTCAGCGTTCAGCTTCACGCTCTGTTCTCAAATTCAACTTTAATTAATCGCTCGCCCTAACTGACACTTCAGCTGCTTTCACTCACTACGTGCCAGCTGACACCTCAACATATTTTCATTCATGAGCTGACTTAAACTTAAAATGCTGTCAGTGCATACAGTCCACTTCAACTACTTTCAAAGTTGCACACTTCAGCTGCATTCACTCTTCCAACTACTTCACATGAAAAAATAAAACAGATTCTTCATCTTGCACTGTTTCAGTGCTCATACTTCCACTGACATTTTTCAGGACTTCAACCACATCTCATAACTTTTACATGTCGACATTCACATTTCAACTCCTTTCAGTGTGTGAACAGCAACTGACACTTCAACTTCATTCGATGTCGACACTTGAACCGACACTTACTGTACTTCAACTGCCATTTCAACTACTGTCTGTTCATGTTGGTTGATGAATGCAGTAAAACTGTTAGGGAACAAAGATTTCAGGTTTCACTGTGTTACCCTGTGTGTTGGATCTCTGGTGCAGATATGTGATGAGTTTGCTCCTAATCTCCTCGTCTCCGGCCAGAGTGAAGGTGTAGGACAGCAGGGCGGTGGTGTACAGGTTGTCCAGCTGGCCGGCCACCGCTGCCTTCAGACAGTTCAGGCAGTTCTGTACCACGGGGTCCTGTCACACCACAGGGACAACACAAGGATGAGAATAAGCAGAGGGGGGAGAACTCGACCAACTGAAACCATTAAAGTCTGTGTAAAGTCAGAATAAATGTGTCCCGAGTTTGTCAGACCAAAGAAGAAAGTGTTATTAACCATCCAGCCAAATTTGAATGATTAGAAATATCCACAAGTTTATGAAATTAGGTGTCAAAATCAGGTAAAAATGAATTCTCAGCTCCAGGACTGTGGGGGCGTGTCCACTGAATGTGCTGAAGCCACGCCCACTCATGGGAGCAGTCAAGCAGCCATTTTGAAGCAACTGAAACGTGTCCGATGAGTTCAGAAAATGACATGACTAACTTTGAAAACACTCTGAGCGAGATGAATTCATCTCTACCTCTCTGCTAGGGGTGCAGGAGTATGCTCAGGGTGGCCTCAGCGTGTCATCGAGCCACCCTTTAAGGACCGCCCACAAAATCATAATCAACATATTTCATGTGTTTTGAAAGAAATTTCAGAATTGCCTTTACATGGACTTTAATGAGACTTTAATGACAGAGAAGTACAGCCTCAAGACAAACCGTTTGAAGCTGAAGAGACAATAAGGAACACGTGCCTCTGGAAGGCAGCATTCAATATACAGTAAACCATCCAACTATCAAAAACAGAAATCAGACCAAAAATTTTTATTTCTAATTAAATGTCCCGTACTTAACATAGACAGAAAATAGGCAGCAAACATGACAGGAAATGATCATTGAGAATGAACTTCATTAGAGGTGATTTTAATCAGAGGAGGAGGACTCACTGTGACGTTGGCGTCCAGCTCGAGCAGGGCGGCAGTGATGTAGGCTGTCAGGGACACATCATCACTCACTCCTCCCTGTTGGAAACGAGCAAAACAAACAGATCGGCTTCGTGTTCAGTCACTGTCACTAACACTGGAACATTTAGTCAGTGATGAACGTAACATCCAGGTTGGACTTTTTCTGTTATTTTAACTTGTAATGTTCTCATCGTATGACTGTTCTCCCCACATCATACATACAGAAAGAGGATTTATTAGTGAGTCGACAGAAAAGGAGTGCAGCCATTGTTGTTCAAAGACACCATACACCTGCAGGCCTCATATTCTGTTCAGATATTCATTATGTCTTCAGTGCACTGTGTTTGAGGTCCTGTTATCGTGCAACAATAGAGGTGAACTTTCTTTTCTTCCAAATACTGACTGTTAAATTAATTTAGATCAACAGTTCACTGGTTTTAAACTGTCACATGTTTAAATTCTTCAAATTCATTAACATCTCTTCTTCAGTCTACATGGTAATGATGAAACCACCAACCACACTGAGGTCAAATTATTGAGAGTACAATAAGTGGCAACAAAGTCAAAAAGTAGAGTCACTAGATGGCAGAAGGGTTCTTTATAACAACAGCTCACCTGGACAAACCTGGAGAATCATCGATCCTGTGGATTTTCAATAGAAATATTACGGCGCTCCTACAGAACAATGTGTGAACCTCAGCAGTGTCACTGAGCACTGAATGTTTTTTTCAATTCCTGCTGATTGGGAGCTCCTCGGACATTAAACTGTTGATTTAATTGAACTGTTTAGCTCGTAACACAAGGATGAAACACACACACACACACACATGCAGAGCAGAAGAAAAGTCCCTCTCAAACTCCAGCATCTCCTGAAGGGGACCAACAGCAAAAAGCCGTGACGACTGTGTGTCTGCGGAACAGAGCTTTTCCCAGGAGGCAGCCGGGTACAGAGTTTGTTCCAGGCACAAGAAGTGGCCGAGTGCTGTGGACTGATATTTGTAAAACTCAGCAAGTGTGTAAATGAGCAACAAGCCAAGGTCAGTCTAACTTTTTTTGTAAAATATTAGTGTCAGAATACTTCTCTGTGTGTTAATGAGGGGTCATGGCTGCCAGATCAGGGTGCAGATAGAAGTCTTAGCTCAGGCAAAGCTTCAAAAATGACATCCGAGCCTCATAATTTTCACCGTTTGGCAACACATGATAACACCATAAACTTTCAAACTACAATGTTTGTGTGTGTGTGTGTGTGTGTTTGCCTGCAGGCCCGGGGTAATCTCCGCTATCTGCACACACTCACAGCCCTCACAAACTCGATGCTAATTGCTCCTCACATTCAGTTTAATTCTGCGATTCTGTCTTATAGGAAAAATTCACCCGAGCGGAGCTCCAAACGATGAAGTGAAACGAGACACTCTGTCTGAAATGTGCACAGTGTCATTACCTTCATGCCGTTGTGGAAGAGTTTCCCCACAGATCTGATGCAGCCATCAGGCCGCTGGTGCTTGGACAGCCACCTCCTGGCATCTTTAATGTGCTTGCCGTGCACAAAGATGTACGGTCTCGCCCCGCCAAAGGACTTCATCACGAAAGACGTCAGCCTACAAGGTCACATACACAAAACACACACACACACGCACGCACGCACGCACACACGCACGCGCACACGCGCACACACACACACACACACACACACACACAGATTTTCTTTAGAAAAATCAAACCATGTGTGCCTGTGTTGGTAACCCCAAAATGAACCCAGCTTCAGGACAATTACATAACAACGTCCTGTCTCACACTAACAGAGCAGAGCGCTTGGTCTGAGCTGCATCCATGACACAACAATCATTTCCTCTGAGCCGCACACGAGCCGAGCAGAATTAAGACAGCTGGAGCTGACAGAGAGGCAGAACAATGACAACAGCACGTACATTCATACACATACTAATACATTGTATCATGCTGTAATCATGCAATCAAGGGACACATTAACTGTATATTCTCTGTCAATGACTGAACGACAGAAAAATCTGAAGGCTGTCCGTCATTTTGGGAGATTAACCCTGAGGTGGACTGCTACTGTAGCGTTCAAATGTAACACTGTTAATAATGTACACCACCTGCAGTCACCCCGTCCATTTGGAGGCAAGGTTGCATATTAATTATCTCTTGTCTTTCATCTCACATGCATGACCTCTTTGTCTAGCTGGCTTTAGCATCACATCGCTTAGCGATCGTAAAAAGGTCATAGCAGCCCAGTATGAATATGAGTAATATGAGTATGAAGTGTCACGAAGGCCGGTAATTATGATATGGTTTAATAAAGTGATATATATATAAAAAAAAAAGAGGGTTTGATGGGGTGGAGGATGAAGAACAAGAAGGTAAGACTGATAACACACAGCCAGCGTCAGCTGATGTTACAGGAAAGCATGTGACAGCAAGGAGGTTAAATCTGTTTCATGAAAAGTGAGCACACGATTTCATCTGTCCTTCTACATGTATAATCTGCAAGTTCTGTATATTAAATGTTATTGTAAATGAGACAATTAAATGCTACTAAATAGGCTACATGTCTTATTAAAAATAAATAAATGTAATAACACATTATGACGGAAGTTTTACCTCCCAGTCTGTAAAAATGTCTAACACAACCTCAGCAGTCAACTGTTGAACACCTAAAAGTGTAAAAGTGAAATGTGCATAGAAATATTTAAAGCTGCATTCATTTTTTGGCCACTTGGGGTCAGCAGAGCGAGCGGTTATTATTTACACATCCAGTGGGCAGAGAACAACAATCATTTAAAGTCACACGTCTGTCAACCTGACGAATCCACGCCGTTTTAGCTCTGTTTTGATCTCAGCTGACTCCTGAGGGAAATATCTGGTTCTTTGGATGTTAAATGCTCCATGATGTTTAACAAACTGTCAGCTGTTGCTGGAAACGAGGTTGATTAAAACAGTGAGACTGAATTAAAATAAACCAAAAACAAGCTGAAAGACACTAAAATGCTCATTCATTCATAGCACTGCAGGAAACCGCAAAGTGATCGTTCTGTGTGTTTTTGACTGTGAGCGACCCCTTCCATATTACTCACACAGTGCACAGTGGGTTTATTAGAGCATGTTTTACCAAAAACAGCTGCCTGCTACATACATATGGATATAAGGCTAATGAGCAGAGTTTGCAGGCCTGAAAGCCAAAACAATGAGGTAAAAGAGGCTCAAAAGCTGTGTTCATCTCTATAATCAACACCTGTCACATTACACACTGCTCTTATAAAATATGGGTTAGTGCAGCTTTAAATATAAATCAATATACATATGCAGTGAAAGTCCTTGTTCTATTTTTGAAGTGATTTAGACAATTCCTCAAATCTGTTGGATTTTGAATGGGATGAAACAATTGAGAGGCCTAGTTTCTCCTAACCGCAAACACACACCCACACACACATTTACCAACTGCCAAACTGCCCAGCAGTAAAGGGTTTGTTAAGCCCCCTAGGCTCTGTGCTTTAAGCTCATTAAATCCAAATATTAATATTTTCTGGCAGCCTACCCATAAAGTAAATTATTAGGATGCTCGCTGGTGCCAAACACCTCCCACCACGTCTGCATGTCATCTTTATTCTCTCATCAAATGAAGTGAGAGATTTGAGCTGAAATTATTCACAGTTTAACGCCAAAGCTTTTAAAAATGTTCTATAAGCACTGATGCAACATTATGAGTTATATAATCATTCATTTTTCTATTATTCATATTAGTTTGGTTTTCCAAACCAGAAAGTTTTAGTGACAGCTGAAGTAACTGACTGTGTTGGGAATTCTAGTTCCTCTCCAGTTTAGACATTTTTAATGGTATTTGGGTTTTTATTATATTATACATAGTTTGTTGGGTGAAACATAATAACTACTCTGTTAATGATCACCAGGTTTTCAAAATACACTACTATAATGACACTTCTGCAATGCATGATGGGTAATTATGTCTAAAATCACAGACAGCTGTTGTGAATCAAAGTGGCTTTCTGAAGCAGCTGCAAAATAAATGTAAAATTACAGTATTTGAATGATAAAATAAATTTACAGGAATTTACTGGCTACTGAGTTGCAGCAATAATACAGTAAAAATGGTCAATTATAAGTAAATACCATGATTAGGGTACAGCACCATACTGTAACTTGGCAGTAAAATAAGGTAGTTTTACTGTAATGTTGTGGTTACTGTGAAAACAGTACATTACTGTAATATTACTGTAAGTTGTTAACTACAGATTATTACAATATCACATTGTAATTTTACATTGAAAAACTGTATTTTTTTACAGTAATATTGTGTCTGGTTACTGTAGAAGCACAGTACAATACTGTGATTTTCATCTAGATTACTGTAAAATAATTACTATGTATTACTGTGAATTTACTGCCAATATTAGCCAGTAATTTACTGTAAAAGTACATCATTACAAAATGAATAGGACTGGAGATGTCCTTACATTAGCTCAAATATTAGTGGTTTTTATTATAACTTGTAACTTATTATACTTGTCACCAGTTTGTAAATGTTCACAGGGTTATGATATACCCTAACACGTCATGTCATCATCTCGTGTTTATCACGATCAAGATTACTAACCAGGTGTTTCCAGAGTCATCGCTCTTCCCAAAGGCGCTGTAGGAGCCGTCATCATGCTTGTAGGTCAGCTCCCTCTGATATCCTACAACACACAAGAGTTCACACTCATGAACAAAATATCACATTTACAAAACACAGACTTTTTGGAAACAGAAAACAGCCTCGTGAGAGCGTGTTGTTTCAGATACCAGTGAAATGATGAAATACGACCCCGGGAGGCTGGTCTTAATAACAGACCTTGTTACAGGATGACCCTGTCTGAACACAGCACACACTTTCATTTAAATGGGACGTTCATTATTTCTTAATCTCTAAACAGGTGTATCTGGTTTCATCATACAATAAGGTATTATTTTCTGTGAGGGGGCAACTAAAAAACATGGATGAACTAGGATTATCCCAGAGGAAGCGTCCTCACAGTTCCTGACTGGTCGTGATGACGAGGTTCATTTAAAGACTTTTCTTTCTTTCTGACAGTCACAGATGAGACAGCACTCCTCACCGCTCTCCAGGAAGTGTGTCGCTCTGTCCTGAATCTCCTTGGTCAGCTGACCCGTGCTTTTCAGGTAATTGAGGATGAAGATGTTGGGAGCAAACAGAACCATGTTCTGCTCGCCGCAGCCGTATGGCATGGCCAGGAGCCTGTCCAGGTTCTTCATGGCCCGGCCCATCAGGTCACCTGTAGAGGTAAAGGTAGAAAATATTAGATGGATTGCAATATTACAACCTGCAAAAGGTTTTATTCTTTGCAGGTTCAAATACAGCAGACAGTAATAGCTGCTCCATTAGATGCAAATGCTAACATGTTTTCAAGCTTTAAATATTGTCACTAACCCAGTACAGAGACGGAGGCCCTGGCTGATCCAGCCACAAACATCTCGGGCATCAGGAGAGAGATTTTCCTCTCCACAGGCCCCTCTGGAAACATGGAGAGCCGAAAAGATGACATAAATGACAAGGAGAGAGCTGAAAGACTCATGTCTGTACGATACATATGAAGCTACAGCAAGCAGCTGGTTAGCTTAGAACACAACCCCCTGCAAAAACTTTCACTTTTTTGTGCACCAGGCTAGCTGTTTCTCCAAGTTTCCAGCATAGTAACAACTTCTACGGCTGCCAACGTCAAAGTGGCAAAAACTGCAGTTCCTCAAACGTCCACCTGAGGCTGGCTACAGAATGAGTCAGTCTCCATAAGCCCCCATGTTAAAATGTCCAACTTCACAGCAGAAATAAACATGTTTACAGCCTGGTACAAAAACCAGTTTTGGTCTCTATAGCTAATTTTAAAACTGTACTGAGGGTGAATTTTTATACAACTCACCTGTTCAAATGATATTAAGGCTTAAAGTTATGCAGAATTAACAGCATGGTCACTTTGATTGACAGGTAGGTGCCGTTACAGGTGGCTTGTTTGAGCAACTAGTAACTTCAATCAGCCCATCTGAACGATCCGTGTCTTTGTATAAAACATGGACAAAATCTCTGTGCCTCTGCCAGCTCCCCACTAATCCAAAAATGGCAGTCTATGGTTTCCGTTCCAGTCGTGCTAAGCTAAGCTAGCAGTCTCTTGGCTTTGTTACAGCTATCAATAATGAGTCAAATTAGAGCTGTTGTTATCCTTTCATTCATGACATGATGGATGATAACTCCAACCATCCATCCATTTCACACTTATCTCCTATCTGACAAACAAAATGGCCTCTTAACAGTAATCATCCCTCACTGAACTGCTGTCAGACCTCCATCCTCCGGCCCCCACACACACACACGTCTGTGACAGAATGACAGCTAAAGATGGATTTAACAAGTTCTCATCAGTCACTCCTGAATGACAGGACCAAGACGGCTGTTCACCCCGAGGCTTCGAGATAACGCATGGCGATACGCAGGTCATTCGTGAACGCTCACCTGCAGGACAGAGCAGAGCGTTGTGACTGACCATCTGTGGTGTTCCTTCAGCCTTGTGGAGAGACACAAAGAGAGCGATATTAGTGAGGTTCAAATGAAAGGCAACGGAACAAGCATTGTGTGTGTACCAAAGCCTGATAGATCTTCTTACTGTGGGCCACAGAGCTCCATTGTTGTAAAACAACTGTTGTACTGGGTCACATCTTCATTACCACACACACACACACACACACACACACACACACACAGTCCAAAATGTGGAGAAAAATAGTCCCAAACAAATACAAATGTTTCCTCCTGTTTGAGTAACATTTGATAAAAACTGCAGTGACCAGCTGATTAAAGGAATGACTGATTGTTTAACGTGAGCGGTTATTTAAAAATGTTCATGTTCAGCAGACGATGGCCGATAAAAACAGGCTGATTAGATCAGTGTTGTTTGATTTACAGTACATGAAGTTGTTCAAATGTGTCACACTGGCAAACAACACACACACGGTGTGTAAATTCTGCTGATGATTGATGAACATTTCTTCATATTTTGTTCTTCATATCAGTTGATTCATTTTGATTCCTCTTGTCAGCACATTTGTCCTTTGATACAGGACTGTTTGATTTTAATCTGTTTTTATTGATTGAGACCACATAAGCCGCGGCACATAGGATACATAAATTCATACTAAATACGGTTGTTAAAGGTCTCTTTCTTCACACTTACTAAACACAGACACGTGAGTTTGACACCTGACAACAGGAATCTGACTGATGCTTCTTAACATAATGTGTTTGTATGCTTCTAACAATATCACTTCTCTTTTCTTTAACTTTTTTGTGTATTTATATTGATCTATTTGAAACCGTGTCAATAACCCAGCTTTTGAAATTGCTATATAGATAAAAGTTTGACATCACTGCTCGAGAGAAAAATGGCTTTTTATGGACTAATGGATAAAATGAAATTAAAAATAATTTTATATTATTTTATATTTATTTTTTTATAATTTCTCTGGATTACAGATTCTGAAATGACAAAAAATTGAGTGAATTCTTTACGTTCCTAGACTTACCTTGTTTTCTAATAACTTTTGTGACATTTTTCTTACAATTGGAATGAATAAATTTATCAACACATTATAAAATAATCAACACTGAAGAAGTGTTTCTAGCTACAGTCTTGTGCCGTGTTTCGTGACGAGCTGCCGTGATGTTTTTTTGCGATGTGTTTTTGAGGGTCACTGACCTCGACCAGCAGGGCGCGGACCACTGTGTCGATCCGGCCCACGTTGGGGACGGTGGCCACCTCGTTGCCGCACAGCACGTCGGTCTTCATGGCCTCCGCGCTGACCTTCAGATTCACCTGACCTGTGTGCACATGTACACAGAGTTAGTCTGAAAGCAGGGCTGAATTGATTAGCGCTCCCGCTCGCTGTCACACTGTCACATTTTGTGTACGGAGGCAAAACAGCCTTTCCGTCTGCTTTTCAATCCAACTCATTATCCTCCCTGTTCCATCCATCCCTCCTCTCTGTGTTTTCCTTCCTCCCCCTGTTTCCCATCTTATTCGCCCTCATTAATCCCCATTTGTTGCCTTATTATACTGCTCCATCTCCCACCCCCTCCCTTCCTTCCTTCACAGCCCACAATCCTTCACACAGAGGACAAGTACAGATCACCCCCCGAGGGAGAGGTTTCTGAGTGTTTCGTCAGAGATACTACCTGACTTGTTAGTACAAGTGATTGTCAGCATTCCTCTAAGGGGGAGTTAGAGAAGCGCAATTTGACATTCATCAGAGCCTCGTCTCCATCCCTGCTGATGGAGGCTGATAGAAATCCTCTGCTTTCAGGCCAGGCAGCGATACAACAACAGCCCGCTTTGCTTTGCTTCCAGCAGTGCAGACGCAACAGCTGTCAGCGCCCTTAATACAGATTAATTAGCTTGTTCTGTTTCATCTTTGTCACTCAAAGTGTGTGTTCGGTTTGGACGGGACAAACAACGTCATCATTTCATTATTAAGATGTGAAGACTGCGTCTTATTATTAGTGACAGCGATAAAAGTCAAATGGAAACTTTGGGTAATGAGGCCAGTAAAGAGGTAGTGACGCTGTTTGAGATGGTGTTCAAACAATTTTTTAAAAAAAAGGACATTGATGAATATTTTTGGATTAAACCAAACGGTGATATTCTGCACACATTAACATCAAAATAAATGTTTTTATAATAAATAAATGTCTCATAGTCATCCTTTCTCTCTGAGTCATTTGTCCCGAGTTGAAAATCCTCTTAACGAGCACATTAACACATTAAAGGGAGCATACCTAGTGTGTGTTTGCATTCATTCACTACCAAACACTTAATGTTTTGTTTCATACACACTGACTAATCAAACTTCAGAACTTTCAGGCAGCCTTGTGAAAATAAGTCCCTCACAGTGATCATCGTGTCTGATTTCATTTTGTCAAATTTAGCTCACAGCGCTAATTTCTACTAAGAATGTTTGTCTGAAAACAAATTTTCTTAATTAATAATTAAACACGCATTCTTTTGGTTATTCCACATGGGAAATTTCTGAAGTGTGTTTTTTGTTTGAAGTGGGTGGAATTTAGTAATATATGAATAAATAATACTTTTTTACATAGAGTGTTCAGGTAAACATATTTAATGTTATAAAGGCATATCTAAAATTATCTAAATGTATGCCATAGCCCAAGAAAGAGCTAATTAGATTTTGGTGCAGCTGCAGCCATACAGAGATCCACATTAATACCCCATAAGAATTATGATAAATCTGAAATTTAAATATTCTGCACTTAAGACTAAAGACGTGGAGACAGATATCGTTGGTGTTGATGCTTCAAGGGATATTGTTGGATTTATAGCTTGTACTTTTTTTGTTTTGGATGATGTGATGTGTTGTAATACCGCCTGTCTGGAAAGGAGATTTTTAATCTCTTAATTAAATTAAAAAAAAAACATTCTGAACAAAATTGTAGTAATTTTTTCTGTGTGGGATTCATTCAGCTGATCTATAAGAAAACTTGGAAGTTGTTATGACACTAGTTTGCAACGTCCTCCTCATAATTGTTGTATTTATGAATTCATTTATTTATCATGTTATCATAAAATGTCCAGAGAAAAAACATATGGACGACCTCAGGACTGGATCCTGACATTTTTAAGTGCTTTCTTAAAACTGAAAGATAAATTTATTTTTAGACTGCTGCACTTATTTGAACAAAAGTAACGTTTATCTATGACTTTGTGTGCATGGATACAGATCCACACAAAGGATTCATTTAAGGATTTGTTCAGTCTTAGATGTGTGATTTTCATGTTTTAGATTTGTTACTTACTGCAAGTAAAAGTTCCTCCATTAGAAGTAACGTCCACAATTAAAAATCATTTAAATGACTTTACATACTGCCACACATCATATGTCAGCTGTTAAATAAATGCAGCTCAGTAAAAAGTTTAATATTTTCCTCTAAATTGTAGTGAAGCAGAAATATAAAGAGGCAGTCAGTGGAAATATTTAAGTAATGAAATAATATAAATAAAAATAAAATAATAAAAAGTTCAATATTTCAAGTCTCCAAATGGTAATTTAGATCATGCCGTGAAAACACAGCATGCTTTGGAGGACGGCCTCCAGTGGCGTAACCGGAAGTAACCTGTAAAGAATTTACAAGAATCACCTTTCCAGTCAAAAATGTTCAATCTTTTCTTAATGATCTCATTATTTCTGGTCATCTCTCTATTAATACCTAGAGCAGTTGGAGTTACAATCCATGAGAAGGTCCTGCTCTCATCCCCGCACAGACACACACTGTACTGGCAGCCCTCGCAGTCTCTGAAGGTGTACTGGTCTGAATCAGCCAGAGTGACCTTCACCTGCAGACACAAACAAAGACGGAACGACTCTCAGAAACTAAAAACAAGCATCAGATTTTTGTTCAAAAACCTTGAATCTAAAACCAGAGGAAAAAAGTACCATAATGCACTTGGGGAGATAGTTGAAGACGGTGGCTTTGAGCGTAAACACCTCCCCTCGGATGACCGAGTAGGGCAGGGTGAGGCTGACAAAGAACGGCTGGAAGGCGGTCAGTCCAGTGTTGGGCGACACACCGAAGCCCACGGACGAGACGCAGAAAGCTCCGGCTGCCCACTTTGTGATGGTGTCGGGCACCGTCTTCTCCACGTTCACCGAGCCACTGTCTCTGTACAAACACAGCAGCGTGGAGTTCAACTTCACGTTTCAGGAGTGAAAACATGATGATGCATGATATTACTATACAATATCTGTTAATACATGATGAGATCAATCTGATTACTAGTACTAGTGATTAGCGTTAAGTGTGTTAGTTGATTAGATCACCACAGTTACTACAAATCATCCTTAGAGTGAAATACACATCAAATCACCAAAGTCATTAGGATGCTTTATCTGGTAACCGTGAATGTCTGTACAAACAACCTGCAGTTGTTGAGACATCAAACATGACCAAGTCTGCGCCTGCACTATGGTTAGAGCTAATGCTAATGTCAATATGCTAACAATGCTAATGTTAAGCAAGTATAGTCTCTCACCAGCATGCTAACATTTGCTATTTAGCAATAAACACAAAGTACAGCTGAGTCATGAAGCAAAGTATTTGATCACTACTGAACTGATGGTGGCGCTAGATGAAAACTCATCAGGCAGCTTGAATGCAAGAGGAAAATTTTAATCGCAATCCATCCAATAGTAGTTGAGAAATGTCAGTTAAACCTCAAATGTCAACCACATGGTGGTGCTAGAAGAAGTCAGAAGACCATGTTCTGTATTTCAAACCAGTGAATTGAAAAATAGAGGGTTAAAAATAGAATTTAAAGCTGATTTGATCAGTCATGGTGGCAGAAGAAGTCACTACTCGGTGGATTTCCATGAAAATTTTTACCAAAGAGTTGTACAGACAGTCTGACATTGTTGTTCCTAGAGACATGCCAACCTATCCCCACAAATGTAATAGTAGCGAAAACACAACCAATTGATGAATTAGACAATCAATATATGATATGATATATATGATTTTATCAATAAAAAAATGAATTGACATTTAAAGTCCCTGAAAACTTATTTTCTCAAAGGTGATCACAAACTTTTTTTTTTTTGGGTGGCTTGTCACATGAATCTATAAACCAATCACAAATCAGATCTGTTCGAACCACACCCACACAGTCCTGATGAAGCAGATTAACTCAGTTTCTCTGTGAAATTCTTATTTCGTTGTGACCATTTCATTTGATGGAAATATATTTGAAGTCAGGTTTTCAGGACCTTTAAGTCATTTATCAAGACTCTTGATAAATCAAGGACTGTCATGACATTTTGTAAATGTTTCATCTCATTGGTTGAAAAGAATAAAGAAAAAACAACAACAACAACAACAACAACAAAAAAAAGGATCCTTTTCAAAGGATATATTACTATTACCCAACAGTAACTAGGTCCCAGATCCAGGTCTCAGGGAAGAATGTCCTGACGGTCTCCTTCTTCTCCTCCTCTTTACCCCTCACCATGCCAGCTGAACTCTGTGGCATCATGTTGAAGGCCATGGGAACCGGAGAGTCGAAGGCATCTAACAACACATGGATAAAAGAAAAAGAAAAAAAATACAATTACACAACTAAACTTACCCGATAGAAACCAGCTCCCAGATCCAGGTCTCAGGGAAGTATGTTCTAATTGTCTTGGTCTTGGTGTTTCCAGCTTCATCTTCAGCTACCATCATGCCCTGCACATCCTCCGCCATATCGTATAGTGCATATCCGTCTAAGTTTCAGAAAAATGGTAGTTTCTTGTTCTAGGGTTATTATCAATGGACAACATCAGGGTCAAACTATAAATCATACCATCATAGTAAAGTAGAGAGTGCTTTTCATGGCAGTTATAAGGTTTTTTCACATCAGAGTTGGTCAGAATTTTGACTCCAATTTCCTAGAAAGGAGGGAGAGAGAGAGATACTGTCCATTGAACACAGAATGAAAACAGAAAACAACTTTATACCACAACTGTTTTCAAAGACAGACAGGAGATGATCGCTCTGTCTGAGTTAAAGCCAATAAAAATGACCAATTTTCTACTTTGAAGATGCTGTAGACATCACTCTGCTGATTGGGTGGTCCAAAGTAGACTGAACGCGTCACTCGGGCAGCTGGGTCCGCGCCGGCCGCAATCTCCGGTTCTGGTTCAGGCTCTGGCTCTATCTCTGGCTCTGGCACCGGCATAGGGAAGCAAGGATATGGCTCAAAGTCTTCAACATCATACGTGTATCCAGACAGCTTCTGCAAAGGTAGCTGGCTGTACACCTGCACAAACACACACAATCATGTTTTTAGTACAAATGTGCCAGTGCACGTCCATAAATATATTTGTACCATTTCTAGACAGAACACCACATCTGAGGCATT
Source organism: Argyrosomus regius (assembly GCA_946959425.1). Taxonomy (NCBI): domain Eukaryota; kingdom Metazoa; phylum Chordata; class Actinopteri; family Sciaenidae; genus Argyrosomus; species Argyrosomus regius. The sequence continues at coordinate 28,753,720 of OX336889.1, read as the reverse complement.
GGTGAAGGTACGGGTGGTAAGATAAGTCAGACTAGTATCGTACATAGTCGACAGTGAGTTCCTGCTCTGACTGCAGCAGTAGGAGGCTCTGGTCAATGGCTCTGACAGAGCACATGGAGCCTGGGTGAGCCTGGAGATTGAGCGTAGTCTTCTCTGCTGGAAGCTCCTGGAGGGAGGAGAACTTCAGAGACACCTGCAAAGGTGGAGATTTATCAGTTTGAGGGCCAGAAAGAGTTTGGGTCACAAGTACTGGACATAAAATAACCTACAATGCAAATGTCTTCATATTTTATTGTATCATGTGTCGGAAAGACTTATTCTTGTACCTTGTTATTGAGGCAGAGCTGAATGGGGAAGTCCTGGCTATCAGCCACAGTCTCTCCGCTGGGCATCACAGTGTAAACTACCACTTGGGCAAATGGTGCCAGGTTTGTAACCTGACGGAGTGATACAGACAGCTCTCCTTTGTTGACTGAGGCAGAAACACAGAAAGACAAGGAAACGTGACCCAAAGAAAAAAAAAAAAAAAAAAAAAAAAAAAAAAAGTGAGTGTACTTTCTCATTTTACTAATTGGAAATCAGATTTTGAGTTAATTTATTGGCCATTTTTGCCAAACATTGAGGTTAATTGATATTTGCCTTTATCATTAGGCTACTGACGCAGCCTGACTTAAACCAACAAAATGTTAGCCCACGGCTCTCAACACCAAGTCATTTAGTTCCTACTGAAGATGTAAATCTTAAAAAGCTGAATTAATCTCTAAACAACTACGATATGAGTACTGAATCGGTATGCAAGCGACCAAAGATCTTGACACAGGAAGTGTTCTGGTTTCTGCTTGTTGATCATGTTTTAGCGGGCTTTGGTTACAATATTTCGTGAGAGCAAAATACGCGTAACGCATCGGCTGAAATGCAATCTCTGAACCAATCAGCTATTGTCTGATGATGATTTCACTTTTTATTTCAAGATACAGAACTAGCAGAACTGTCATTCTCATGCGTCACATTGCTACTGCAGAGGAACATTGGCCAGTGTTTTTAGACGATAGCCGATGGGTTCCAAGATTAAACCTCAATCAACTGAAATTTTTGGCGACTTGAGGGCAGTAAACAAAACACTGTCATATTTTCAGTGAATATGGCCAAGTTGTTTACAAACAGTTGCCTCTTTAGCCATCCAACAGATATGGAGCAGCAGTAGCATTCATTTAGACTGAAGTTTGTGGCACCTATCCAGTACTTTTAGCTTTCTTTTAGCTCTGGTTCAACTCCTCCTGAGGGAAATATCTGGCTCTTTAGCTGCTGGAAATTTCACCAGCGAGTTGCTAACTTTGTCTGTTTGGAGCTGAACAGTAGTACACAGTGGATTTACCTGTACTTTTTTTGTGGTAAACAGCTGCCTGTCATGACTGTTGAAAGCGGTGACAGTGAACAAACCGTAGTGTGCCATAAAACCAAAACAATTAGCTGATAGACACGATATGCGGAGTGCTAAAGGGAACTGCAGAGTCAGGTGATGAACCCCCATGTATTAAAGTGTTTTCTAGTAGCAGTACGAGTAGTCATATGATCCATGCCATGGCTGTGTTCATGGTACATGAGTTTTTTACATTTTTTGAAAACCCTGGAGGTCTATGGAAGAGAGGAGTAAGAAATAAGAATAAGCTTCATCAACACAGGATGGATGGTCTTTTTATAGATCTGCTGATATGAAAAGAAACAGATTATAACACCATCTTAGTTAAAAGTGACATGGGTTTTTACCAGTTCCTGCTTTCACATTCACTGGGACATGACCGTGCTGCACAATTCCACCCCTGGACATCACCTACAAAAAAAAAAAAAAAAAAAAATCAGGCAGAGAAATTAAATGCGTTTTTTCCACACAGTGGAAACTGACAGCATCACACTGGAAACTGATAGTATCATATGAATCTTACCAGGTAAAAGAATTCGAGGACTTCTTGTCCCTTCTTTAGCTCCTCCCCCTGGATGATGTACTGAGCACGCACAGTTGCATCGCTGTCGCAGGAGAACTTCCCTTTGACCTGCATGAGCTTCAAAAAGCTGCTGCTCTTGGAGTAAAATGCTGTGGCTTGGTGGAAGGCCAGCCTGTACTCCGGTTTACGCACATTAGCCACAAATGGCTCATTCTCCTTTGACCACGCCTGTTGACACAATAGCCACAGGTCAAATTTTCACTTGTCAACCCCTAATTCTCAACTATGAACAAACTTTAAACAAATCCTAAAGAAAAAGTTAAGGCTACATTGTGTAGTAAACTGCTGCAAATTATAGCTGCTGTTAGGACAGTTTGAGCTCACAGTCCGGGCAGCCTGGCTAACAGAGCACCGGGGGAGTGTTAGTGTTTATACCACAGGTGTTTTGGACCACTGGGAAGAAGAGCCTTTTTAGGTCTGGGGTAGGGGAATGCAGACGGGGAGCGGTACCAGTGTCATGCCAAAACTGGAGGCAAGTGAGCAACATAACCAGGCTTAGCAGCTTCTAAGGAGATAGCTAATGGTTGAGAGACCAAAAAGGACGGTGACGTGGAAGCCAAGAAGAGAAGTGAGAGAAAGAAGAGAGGAGAGAGTGAGCGAGCAAGAGGCCGCTGGACAAGAGTAAATCTGGGACTGACTTTTAGTGGTTGGTGAGAGCTTGGTGAAATAAAAGGCTGAAAGACAGACGCCGAGCTGGGCTGACTGCTGTTGGACTAGTAATATTAGCTGGCTGTAAACTGGGTAGTTTTTGATCCGAAGTAATGTAATCACAACAAATACAAATGTACAGCTGTCCGTATTTATGGACATAGTGGTATTGCATTCTCAAACTGGGGGTGTTAAATCGCAAAAAATACCAATTTGCATGCAATGTCGCTTCAATGTAATAAGAATTTAAGCAAACAAAATAAAAAAGCAATGACCAACCTTTAGAAACACAACGTCGGTCCAAGCTGTGGTGTTCAAAGAAAATGAAGCCATGCCTTTTACATCCGTAGTAAGCGTTTCGCTTTGGGTATTGTCATAAGACAGGTGCACTGCCTCATTGGTGACAGGTTTGTTGTCTGGACCGACCACTTTCACCTGCAAGCAAGTCAGAAAGAGCAGAACCTTAACCACAGCAGACTTTCAAAATCCAAGCATGACTAAAAGTTAATCATTCCCCAACATGGAATGATTTCCAATTGGACTAAAAATGTAGACTTTGTGATGCTGGTCATTACTGAAGGGATAACTCCCTCTGAGAGTATGAATGTGTTCAATACTATATTAAAGGAAACATGCCCTTTACAGTATGACACATATTATGTGCAAAGATGATTTGAAGGTGGGGCAAGAGGAAAGATAAAGAAGGGTTCAAATTTTGTTCATCCTTTGGGGAGTAAGAGTGTGATAACTGTGTTATCTATCCATTAGATATTGATATTTTAAGTGTATTTTATGTGTCCAAGACAGTCGTGACTGAGACTTGTGTGTTTCATACAGTAGAGTTATCCTTCATACCAAACTGAAGGAGATGTCTCAGCAACAAAACAAAAATAATTTGAACTGATTAGCATTGTTACGTTATCCAAGAGACCTTCAGTGTGGATATGGACTTGCAAAACAGACATATACATACAAACTAAAAATCAGAGGTATGAGTACACAGATGCATTCCACATGTGTACACTTGGAAACAAGTAGTAGAGTCCTTTTGTTTTATGTATGTGGCTGAACATACAAGTCATTCATGAGAGTAGGACCAAGGATGGTTAATAGAGTACATACAGCACAAACAAGACAAGCAGTTTGCATTTGCGCTAACATTATTAACATGCTGATGTTTAGCAGGTGTAGTGTTCACCATGTCAGTGATGGTGGTTAAATGGTGGTTAAATTAATTTCATGGTAGATGAACTGAGATGAATTTGGCACAGATTAGCTGGGAGCAATAGAGTTCTTGAGTTCCCAGAACTTTGTTTTCATAACTAATTGTGCAGTAGGTGTGGAATGTTAAACAATGTTAACAAGATGTGATAGAGTCCAAAGAATGGTGAAGGGTTATAAACAGGGGAGATAAAATAGATTCCAGGGGCTGGAAGATTGCATAAGAGTTGATGAAACTATTCAACTCATAGGTATCCATGTATGATCAGTTTCTTTGCAAATAAACTCTGAAAGTGAATCTCATAGCACATAAGGAAAAGAAAAGTTAGGAGATCACCAAAGTCATTAGGACACATCATCAGGAAACCATGAACTTCTGTACAACATTTGGTGCTACTCCATCTGGTAGAAGTTGATATTTCTCTGGATTTTGAGCTGCTGGTGGTTCCTAAACTCAGGGAATTACCAAAATCATTAGGAATCATCCTCTGAGCAGCACAGGTATCTGTCATGGCAGTCCATCTAATAGTTGTTGAGATATTCTACTAAAAACTAAAAATGTCTTCCTTACGGTGGCTCTAGAGGGAAAGTCAAGGAAGCACACCGGTCAGTAATATTCATCCATTCATACATGTGTATGTACAAAATGTTATGTTGACATATTTCAGTCTGCACTAAACAGATGACTGACATTGCAGTCGTTGACAGCAAGCTACAGCTCCCAATGGTCATTAATGAGAAAGATTACCTTTCCCTCAAAGGGGATCCCAGGCTTGTATGCTGCACGTACATCCTCAAACGAGACAGTTCTGATGTAACTGCTGAAGGCGGTCCGTCCACTGCCTTTAAGAATGACCCCTAAATAGATGGTAATAAAAAGATACAGATCACAGCTCATCAGGAACTAATGCTGATTACTTAATGAACATTATTCGGCCGTCTGTCAACCTACCTGTGCCATACTCCTCCATTTCAGCACTTACTTCAAAAATGTCATCATACATGCTCTTGTTGGGGAAAAACTCTGTCACGTTTACAATTTGTGTAGCACAACCACTTTTGTCCGTCTAGAAGATGATAAAAGTCAGTTTATTAAAATGAATATACATGTATGTAAATTTGTGAAAGAACCGTGACAACAGGAAATCAGGAACACTCACCGTCAATTCATACACCCTACAGACGTCATTTTCTTCACTTGAAAACCAGTAAAACCGCATGGCGTGTCTACAAAACACAGCCTTCACTGAACCAATAACTGGTTTTCCATACGTGTATCTGCAGGAAAAAGCACAAGGATATAGAAATGCTTTTTTTTTTAAAGATTTATTCACAGAAGGTAGTTGTTTAGTAGGTAGTAGAGATGGCTTTTCTTTTTTATTCTCTACATTGTAGATTAGCACATTAAAAATATGAACTAACACATGGAATAATGTGGTTAAAACAAAGACAAATATATATTTTAGATATTAGATTCTTCAATGTAGCCACCATTTGCTTTGATGACAACTTTGCACACTCTTAACATTCTCTCATTCACCATCATAAAGGTAGGCACCTGTTAATTAAAATCCGGAATGGTTTTTGTCAAAAGTTAATTCATGGAATTAGGTAGCCAACTGAAATGTTTTTCAATTAACAAGTGTGACTTGTCGAAAGATAATCATTGCCTTCTTGATGTGTTTGTAACAATCAGTTATGTCAGAGGTGTTAGCATACAGTAAATAGCCTTATTTGACAACTGTAGTAATCCATATTATGACAAGAACTGCTCAACTAGATAAAGAGAAACAACAGTCCATTATTACTTTAAGGCATGAAGGTCAGTCAGTCCAGAAAATATCAAGAACTTTGAATGGGTCTTCACGTGCCTTCACAAAAACCATCTATGCTATGATGAAACTCATGAAACCACCCCTGGTAAGAAGCCCAAGAGTTCCCCCTGCTGCAGAGGATAAGTTCATTATAGTTACCAGCTTCAGAAATCGGTTCAACTAGCAGACACATCTCAACATTAACTGCTGGAGACGCTGTGAATCAGACCTTCATGGAGGAATTGCTGCAAAGAAACCACGACTGAGGGAAACCAACAAGAAGAGAACTTCTTTGGCCAAGAAACACAAAGAACGGACATTAGACCAGTGGAAATCTGTACTTTGGCCTGGATGAGTCAAATTTAAGATTTCTGGTTGCAACTGCTGCGTCTTTATAAGATGCAGAGAAGGTGAACAGATGGTATCTGCATGTGTTGTTCCCACCCTGAAGCATGGATGAGGGGATGGTGAATAGTCTGGGGTTGCTTTGCTGGGGACACTGTTGACAATTTATTCAAAATTCAAGATACACTTAACCAGCATGGCTACCATAACATTCTACAGCTACATGGCATCCCATCTGGCTTGAGACAAACACACCTCCAGGCTATGTAAGGGGTATTTGACAAAGGAGAGTGATGGAGTGCCACATCAGATGATCTGGCCTCCACAATCAGCTGACCTAAACCCAATTTGTTTGTTTTTTGTACCAACCATTAATTTAAATTGTATTTATTTTTGCTGTGTTTTAGCACCCCCTACATTAAGGTCTATGTCTATAACATTGACTCTACACGGGATGGGCAACATGACAAATGTTCTGAGCTCCATCTGATTTGAGCACTTAAATCTGAACAAACTCACTTTCCACAGATCCTTAACGTTGCCTCTTTGTCCAGGATGGTAATCACACTGGGTAGGTGAACCTTTACTTCATACTTTGGCAAAACTAAAGCAAAAGAAACAGAATCAAAAAATCTTACAGGTGAAAATGCACATATGCACACAACACATCATTATTCTGGTAACTGTGAATGTTCTTTTATGTTTTTTAGCATGAAACTGCAGCAGACCGTATTCCTTGATGTCAAAGCTGTGGGAGATTCGTTCTCCTTTGTCCGTCGAGGCGGTGATAATGTAGCTTCCTTGTGGTGCTTCAGGTATCATGGGGTGGGAAAGATCCAGGATGCCGCTAACAATGGTCTTATCCAGCCACTGCGCGATGCGATTTGAATTGGGATCCTACACAAAGACAGAAGTCATTCATTGAAGGTTGAGTTCAGAATGGACAGCTATCTGCTGCAGGTGACCAGCGTGAGAAATTAACTTTTAACAAGGAAGGAACAAATTTTTCATAGTATATTGCATAAAAGAGCTGTGTTTCATCCTTAATAGAAATACTACTGACACATCGAGACATACAACTATTCACACTCACATTCACGCAATTTAGAGTCACTAATTGATGTGCATGTCTTTGGACTGTGGAAGAAACCCGGAGAGAACCCACACACACAGGGAGAACATGCAAACTCCACATAGAGTTTGAACCAGAAACCTTCCTATTGTGTTTCTTTTGGTATTATCACTAGGGGTCAGCAACATTAAAACCTTAAAATCCTGCACATGGGGCCTTTAAAATGTTGGTCAAAAAATCAAATCAAAATAGAAATAATACATTATTGCATTTATGTACTGTATATGTATGTGCGGAAATACTTGACATTAGCTGAAGTACAATGCTAAAGATGCTCTTGCTGTTGTTTGCTGTCATTTTTAATAGTCTAATAAACTCGTCATGGGGTCGGCAGGAGAGGTGACATGCATGCATGGGTCTAATAAGCGCCTTAGACTATCTGAGCCACACAGTCACTTTAGTTAATCTTACCTGGAGGTCCACCACTTTGTACTGAAAAAGACAGAAAACAAGGTGTAAAAGTTGATTAGCTTTACAAAGATTGGCACAATATACACATCTGTAAAGCTTTCTCATAGTTGTCAAATTTCTCTCTGTTGTGGGCGGTGGGGGGCGTCTGATTAACCCAACCCAACAGACCATGAACAAACTTTGTCAATTTATTTTAAGCTCTAATAAAGATCTATATGATGACATATGTCATGTTTTTACATTTGATATAACGCTGCAGCCATAAAAATGTTTTGAATATTTCACTCATATCTCAGATTAAGTGTTGGAAGCAGCAGCTTCATAATGTGGGTAATAAAAAAAAGGTATAAACTGCAGCTTTATTGTTTTCTATGAGAGAGTCTGAAACACTCTTCCGAGCTGAAAGGACCCTCATCATATGATCCATCTGAATGAATTTCACGTTCGCTGCGCACATTTGTGTTTTTCCAGACTCTCGACACAAGCGGAAAAGGCCCTGAGCCCGTATTGATTCAGATGTTTGGGTCAAATGCAGTGTGTGCCAAATGAACTCTGACAGCATGTTTATCACACTACTCCACACAGCGCTTCACACCCACGCTGTCTTCAAAATCAACAAACAGCCCTCCTTTCACCTCCCACTCTCCTGAACCAAAATAGACCTCGTGCTTCAGATTCACTGTCTGCTTGGTAGAAATCACACCAGATTGTGAAGTTCACTGGTTGGAATTTTTGTTGGGGCAAAAAGTAAATAAACAGAACTCACCACTCGACCTACGGGGATGAAATTGGCATCCATCGAGACGATTCGGAACTGGACTTTAAAGAAGAGAAGGGAGGAAAAAAATGTGAAAAATTGCCTCAAATGAATTCAGTAAATATAAAACACATGGACAACAATACATACCACAAGTTAGGCAAACAGAAAATACAGAGAACAAATGGAATATTTTATTGTGTGTCAGCTGATGGGATGAGGAAGAACATCTGGATTACATGGCACAAAACAAAACGGGGGCACTGTTCTTACAAACTCAGCTAAAGTTTCTGGTGACGGCATGCGGTGTGAAAAAATGAAAATATTTCCATGGTTCATCCAAAGACGCCAGGAAGAAACCAGGTTTTAAGAAGGAACCTGGGAGAGACCAACTCTCTATCTTATTCCATTTTATCTAACTATTTATACATTTTTTTATACGTTTTATTTTTATTTTTTATTTCTTTTTAGTTTATTTCCTCTGTTTGTTTATAATCTGGGTTTTTTGCCTCTCCCTGCACTTTAACATTATTTGTTATCTTTGTCATTTCTATGTAATTTTAACTGTGCGAATAAATAAAACTAAAACTAAACTAAATAATGGGGTGGCATGGTGGGTTAAGGGGTTATCGTGTAAAGTATTTTGTGTTATATTCTATTTGTATGAACGTGCTTTACAAGTAAAGTCTGACTGATTGACTGTAAATGCAAGTTTTACAATAAAAATCCCGGAGCAGAGCACTGCTCATCCAGAGCAGGATGGGTCACAATTTTCAAATACTCATGAAATTATATTTTAAAAAAAAATCCAATATGCAACTGTTGTTTCATCTTAAAAATATAATTTCACAGATTGTTTTTGCAAGAGGTCAGTTCAGCATTTACTACTACGGTGCTGCAGGGGAAGTCGTGTTTATGAACGCCACCGTAACATCTCGCTACCATCCTTCATCAACTGAGCAGTCCGAACTGCTAAGCTAGTTACCAGCTATGAGTGAGTCTAAATAAACCAGTGCACTCCAAACTGTGATTTGGTTCGGGTTCTGCAGCCCTATCACAGTGCTAAAACACAGTTCAGGGCAAAAGATCTGAGAAAGGTAACACAGGTGAGGCTGGTATATCACAGTCTATGCAGAGTCACTGGAGAGGCTCCCACTGCCTCCATGTCTCTCCTCTGTGTGCACGTGTGAAGATGGGGAGGGGGGGGTTACACTTGGCATGACATGCAGACGACAAATTGGCTGAACCATCATCAAATTTGGCGAGAACACATCGATGGTTTCAGCTGGAATCGGCTCCAGCCCCTCCATGACCCTGTGATGGATAAACCATCATGGAAAATGGATGGATGGTTTCAAAAAATACATTAAAATTAAAGAAAAGAACTCCAAACCAACATTTCCGGAGACGGGTAGTGGGCTTTTAATTGAGATTTGATGGATGTTTGTTTTTATATTTTTAATGCACACTAAGAACTTTTGAGGAACCACCATTTTTCTGTTTATCTGCGTGCTGAATATAGACATAATTCCTAAAGTTGTCAAGTAGTGGCTCAGCATTATGCAGATATTGTAATGTAGTCCAAAATTGTGCAAGTGCAGCTGAATTGGTAAGCAGCACGGAGCGGATAATGTGAGCTGTCTGAACAGTACGACTGCAGAAGAGCAGCGATTCTACCACACGGCAGGCAAGCTCTGACACTTTAAACGTCCTCCTGGCAGACATGGTCAGAGCAGTAGTAATAATAATAATAATAATAATAATAATAATAATAATAATAATAATACCACGACATGGAATACTTACCAGTCTGTCCAGGTTTGTAGATGGGTTTATCAGTCTGGATGATGTGGATGAAAGCAGGAGGCTCGATGAGGATTTTGGTCTTCTTGCTCATCGTGGCGCTCTCACCCTGTATGGTGACATTAATGGATGCCACAGTCCTGGAGCGCACTTTAGGGACCTGCAATACCAAAAAACACACATCTGTCAGTGAGAACTAGGGGATATTTGAATCCTCGGGAGGAGAGCAAGGACTTCAATTTTGTTTCCTTCAGAACCATGATTTGTGCCCAGCTGACAAACAACCATTACAGATTTGACATGTTCCTTCTTTGGAGTGTTTGCAGTACAACATCTGTCATCTGTAAAGGTTTAGAACAACTGCTTGAAAGCAAATCCCTCTGAGTTCTGCTGAAATTGAGCAACAACAGACCACTATACACAAGATTAATTATGAATACTTGCATAGCATATGTTTTCACTTGCTAATGGAGTTGCTATTGCATAACAGGGACTGGAACCACTTCCAAAAGTTGCGAAGGCTGTATTTTTGTATGTGTGTGTGTGCGTTGTGAGTCTGTGTGTAGGGGGCAGGGGGTGTTTTCAGGGAAGAATTCAGGTACATAGCTAGCCTCTGGCAGAAAGCAGCCTTTGTTTAGTTGCAGAAAGACAATTGCCAGACCAGGCCTGCAGCAGCAAGGCCAAAGACTGGGGAGCGGAGTGAAACTAAATGCTATTGTCACAGAACTGATTGGGGTCGGCGGGTCGTTTCACATCAATATGGAACGAGGCCCGTAAGTTGCATAACAGCGAGCAGCAGTTAGACAGAAACCAGAGCAGTAATTTACAGAGAACCATTGGCGTTGACAGCCGTGGTCATGGCGCCGGCTGGATAATTAGGTCCAGAATGACTCCAGTATTTGTGCCATTAGTTTAAAGCAGTGCTGAGGGGACGAGGAGAGGAAAGTACGCTGTGCCTGGAAACCTCACGGATGCACTTAACCACTACAAATATTAAAATTCTATTCCACCTCACTGCGGCTGAAAAAACACCGAGAAACAAATAGGTCTTACATGTTCTATTTAAAGTGAAACATGACACATCGCTCAGCAAATTGCCAAATCTTGTGTACATAAGTTGAGTCAGACCTGGAAGCTTAAGCAGCGGTAAAAGTCTTGTTTGACAGCCTCCTCCAGGATGGTAGTGCTGCCAGAGTCCATCTCGAGGGCGACGGTCAGAGAGACGGGCTCTGTGGGGCCGTGGATCTGGACACAGAGGGTCTCCTGTTTCCCTCCTCTCACCTGGGAGCTCACAGTCACTGCAAATATACTGGAGGCAGAGAAAGGATATTACATGAGTTGGAAAACTGATATGATGTGCTACACATCAGGATATAAACATTACAATAGTCATTCTTAGGAATTTTCTTATGAATTGCAATCCTGGAACTTTTCCAGCATCCATTGAGGCTGAGCAGCTGCTCCAAACCAACTAAGTTACAGTTGCAGAGTTTCCTGATGGACAGTAAAGTAAACTGCTGCAAACTGTAGCTGCCGTTAGCTAATGTTAGCTCAGTGTTAGCTCTAGGTGCAAGGGAACGCTGCTGGGGAGCAGAGATTGGGGGCTCAGCTATGGACGTGATGACAGAGGAGAAAAGACTGAAGAAGATGTTGACAAAAGAAGCGAAGAAGAGAAAAGGAGAGAGCGACTGAGCAAGAAGCCACCAGACAAGAGTAAATCTGGGACTGACTTTTAGTCGTTGGTGAGAGCTTGGTGAAATAAAAGGCTGAAAGACAGACGCCAAGCTGGGCTGACTGCTGTTGGACGGGTAAGTAATATTAGCTGGCTGCTATGTCTTGTGTTGTTGACCTTGTTGATGTTTGGCTGTTACAGGTGACCTTTCAAAAGGTGAAAGGTAGTCGTGAATTATCACTTGACTCTGCAGTCAGCTCTACACAGCGTTTTAGGATCTTTAAGCTCATTGTCTTGGTTTTCCACAACTGCAAAAATGTTTTGGTTCAGTCTCACTTCAGACATAGCATTGTTTTGTTTTTTGGGTTTTTTCTCCTGCAGGAGCAGGCAGCAGTTTATAGAGAAAAAGCTCTAAAATTCCACTGTACACTACCTGCCCGGCACCAAACAGCAGACAGACAGACAGTGTGAATAGACAATTTTTTGCCAACACATCCGCTATACCAACTTAAAAGGTGATAATATGTCAGTGTTGTGTTTACAGCAGGTTTAAATGTGCAAAAAAGAGCAGTGGTGAATGTAACTCAGTTGTTTATTTTAAAAGGATTTAGTGGCGTCTAGCAGCGAAAGTTCACTTCTCCTTCCTCGCATAAAGGCAAAACTATGGTGGCCACAAAATGTGCCAGTGTTTGTTTTGTCCAATCTGGGCTACTGTAAGAGCATGGCGGTTCAACGATGGTGGACTCTGTGATAGAGGACCCACTGCGCCTGTAGAAGGCTCATTCTAAGGTAACAAAAACATAAAGATTCTTATTTTTTTAGTGATTATACACTAATGAAAACATAGTTAAAGCATATCACATTAGATTTTTGCCATACTCTGTAAATAGAGCTGCCCAAACCTGACACACTGGACCTTTGAGAAGGAGATATTGCACTTTTTATACACTTTATTTGTAGAATATGACTAAGTAGGCCTACTTTTACTTTTGAAGTACATTTTGACTATAATACTTCTGTTATTTTTCTTAAGTAAAAGATCAGAGCACTAACCCATATGCACTGCATTTGGACTGTGGTGTAATTTAATGCGTTTTCCATGTAAATTACATCGAAGGACGACCTAAACCACCGTGTTATCTTGATTCAACCAACCACTCTGCTGGAATGTTGTGTGTTTTGAGGCCGGTTGGCACGCAGGGCCCTGCTGCCGCTTGCCAATGAGAAATAAAGGACACATTTAATTGAGTTTTTTGGGTGCTGCTGCTGAGAATATTGATGCTGTTAGGCCAGAGATGAAGTAGAATGATGATGAAGTCATTGGACTTCAAACACTGAAAGGCACCGGAGTCCTGATGACCACAGGACAGATAACACACACTCACACACACGCATGCACACACACACACACACACACACACACACACACACGACTGCGAAACAAAGGTCAGAACAGAAATCAATGCACAGACTAAAAGCAGCATCATGGTGCAGAAACTTTAGATTATTTAGTGTTTATCAGTCACTCAGCTGTGGGCAGATTATTAATCAAATGGTGCTAAGTGGTTGCAGATGGAGGAACTTTAACACACACAAACACACACACACTGGTTGTACAGATTGCATAACAGTATCCTGAGGCCAACCTCCGGATTTTTCTCCCCTGCGGGACGATGCTGGGTTTTGCTCCTTGGTGATACCAAACATACACGACATGATTTAAAGGTTTCAAACTTTTTGTTTTTGTTTTGCTGACTTTCACGTCACACTTCTCCTGCAAACACCGGCGCGTGCGCTCGCACGGCGTCTCCCGGCGCGTGTGACGCACAAAATCAAACATTTGGCTGCAGATGCAGCAGCAGCAGTTTAACTTGTTTTTTTTACTTACGTTTCATTGAGGTGGGCTGATGTCGCAGTTTGCAGCAGAGCTGACGCGATGATGACAGCCAACATTTGGAGGACAGGTGCCATCATGTCTGCAGCAGAGAGCAAGCGGGACAACTTGAGCCTGACCGGACTGCACCGGAGGAGGACGCACTTCCAAGCCTGCTACCCCCACTGCGGGCCCGGACACACAGAGAGAGAGAGGGAGGGAGAGAGAGAGGTCTGCACAGAGAGACGGATGTGCGGGGCACAAAGTTGTTAAATCGGAGGGGGCGGTGGTTTGCTGTTTATACCCCCAAACCACCGCCACCCCCCTCCCTCTTGAGTCACTCCCCCCCAAGTTCGTTGGACCTTTGCAGCCTCCTCCCTATTCCCAAAGGAGCTCCACTTCCCAAAAGTTGAATCACACAGGCTGCAGTCCACTCCTCCAGTTTCCACAGAGGACTGAAAAAGAGGGGCTGTTGGGAAGGTGAAAAGGAGCCATTGTCTGATACAGGCATGATGACCGTGCAGTTTCAACCCTGTTGAGCAACAACAGGCCTGACTGCAACAGGCTGTTTGAGCATGAGGACAACACACACCAAACTGGTGGAACATCTCACTGTATGCAAGGCCCCCAGCAGTCACTGTATGTGAATGTATGCCAATGATGTTTCTCCATGCAACATACACACAGCTCCACATTTCAGTACTAAATCATCAATGATCAGGCTTCACGTGGGCCTTTTAGGTATGTGGCTCTCCAAAAAGTTCAGGGGTCTCACATCAGACATTTAATAAGAAAGAGTGATGCCACAAAAGCCGGATTTATCCAGTCTGTTGCTGGGTGTGGACAGAGGGGCTGAAATTAAGAGAAAGGAATGAATTTTTTAAATAGAACCGGCTTGATGTTGACATAGTCTTGCCCTTGGATCCCTCTGCGCACGGCTCTGTGACATCGTGGCCGTGACACTGTTTTGGTCAGTTCTCCATGTGGCTTTATACCCCACCAGAGCAGTGTTTCAGAAGTGAAGTGTTTTGCCTGCCAGACTTTGTTAACTTGCTCAGATTTGGTCACTTTTCCTTGGTTTATGTGCTTCTGCCATGAGTAAATGTTCTATGTAGTTAAACTGTTTCGCTTTTGGTTGCTTTTATGATCAGAAGTTTTCACATGGTGCTGACCAGATTCTCAATGCCATTTCTGTGTCTGACTTCCATCAAAAAATAGAATTGCTTCTGGGACGCCGTGCCACAGCACTTCTTCACAAACATTGTCTAGAGCGGCTGCGATCAGCACTGGTTGCCGCCACATGCATAACACGTCATGTTGGCTGTGCAGCACGACGATCAAAAATGCGTAGTATGAGTTAACACTATGTACAATATTAATAGTATAGACCTTGTTCACAGCAGCCATTTTGACACAAAATAGTAGGGCAAACACAGGTGTTTCCAATGATACTAATTAAGGTTCTGTTCCATTTAGTGCAGCAGAGACTTTCCAGTGAACCAACATGCAACACAGCAGCACCCTGACTCTGTTTGACCTGAGAGAATATCAGACTTACATTTATCAGGTGACCAGAAACACGAACGCTAACATTGCAGTCTGCCTAGTTTGCCTTAAACAAACCCCACCCTGTAGAGTCTCTGTCACCTGTTACCACTGTGGAGTTTTGTTAGTGTGTGCACAAGGAGGTGGCAGACACCATACACATTCATAATGCTAGCTTTCATGCTAGCTATTCCAAAGTTGGCCTGCTGGTGACGGTAACATGCCAGCAAAAGTAGGAAGTGAAGAGTAGCAAGTAAACACCGACATGTAAACGGCAACCTCTGTGGCTGAGAAATGAAGCCAATGCGGAAGTGCTAAATATTGTAATTCCGCGATTGGCCACTTGAGTCTGGCTCCAGAAGTGAGTCAGTCTCCATAAGTCCCCATGTTAAAATGTCCAACTTCACAGCAGAAATAAACATGTTTACAGCCTGGTACAAAAACCAGTTTTGGTCTCTATAGCTAATTTCCCCGTTCATGACAACTGTACTGAGGGTGAATTTATATACAACTCACCTGTTCAAATGATATTAAGGCTTAAAGTTAGGGAGTGGCCACTTTGATTGACAGGTGGGTGCTGTTACAGATGGCTTATGTGAACCCCTAGGCGTCATTCAATCATTTTTTTTTTTTGGCCTTTTTCAAGCTTTATTTGATAGATGCAGCTGAAGAGTGACAGGAATGTGGGGAGAGAGATGGGGAGTGACATGCAGCAAAGGGCCGCAGGTCGGATTCGAACCCTGGGCTGCTGCGGCAAGGACTGAGCCTTTGTACATGGGGCGGATGCTCTACCAACTGAGCTAAACAACACCCCAGCTCTGTCCATTTTTTATACTGTCATTGCAGACACTGTTATAAAAATATAGTCTTGCTGAGAAGAGGCAAATGTATAGTTGTAAATGTAAAATAGATTTTCTAAATGATGAGCTCATGGGACTAGCCGTTGTATTACAAGTTGTAGCCTGTAATTCAAAGTCATCTGAAATACTTGTTTGTTTTTGGGCCAGTTAAGGAAATCTACAGTCATTTATTTGTGAAAAGATCGCCAATTATTGTTGTCAGTTTTAAAGATGCAAGTTTTTGGATCTTGTGTATTATTAACTGTGTGAAAAACTGTTAGACACTGTTCTTAAATCAGCCTTCCTGAGAGATGCATTGAGAAACTATTACACAGCTAGCTGAAATAGTCAATTGTTATTGCTCAGTTAATCTGCAGATCACTATTGTCAGCTTTTGTCAAAGCGTTTCATGAGTTGGACATTTTAATAAATTGATTTTTTCATTTTTAAGTTTCCTTGATATATATGTGTCTGTGTGTGTGTGTGTGTGTGCACGCGCGCGCCCGTGCACATGCATGTGTGTGTGTGTGTGTGTGTCTCCACAATTGCTCTAGTATTGCTCATTTTTGTTTCCAAATGAGAAATAAATGAGACATCTCAGTTAAGTCTCAAGTATGGCTCCTGTTGCTAACTGTCCTGTCTCACTTATTGCTCCTAGTGAATTTTAGGAGAAACATATCAGATAAAATAGAAACCAACATGAGGCTGACATAAGAATCTCAATTTTGTCTCCCGAGCTGTAGAAGAGCAACCTTTGAGCAGTAACATTTTCCTCTGGGCGATGCAGAATTTAAAATATGAATAACAGCAGTTTAGTAACAGTTGAAGGGAATGCATGTTTGATAGACGTCAAGGACACACTCAGTGGCTTTTAATGAGTGACACTGATTGTAAAAATAACTTCTGTTTGTTTTGTTTGAATCCTCCACAGGGCACCTTTAATATGTCTCATTCCAGTAATACAATTTGGTATCACCTCTTTGTTAGACTCTCTCTGTCAGTCAAACAACCACATCTTTCATACCGCACCTCCAGTTTGTAATTCAGACTTTCTGTTAATAATTTGTAGTTGCCGAGCCTGAGCTGAAATTACATCAGCGTTATTTTAGATGCTCCGCAGCAACGACAATTGAACCGATCTTGATGTGTGAAATTATCTGAATGCTCCTTTAATGTGATACGGCCGTACTGAGAAACGACTTGCTCTGTCACCATCATCATCATCATCATCATCATCACCCTCCTCCGCCCTGTACCAATATTAGGATCCTGTAGATGAGGGTGTAGCAGTTTGACCCGACCAATAACCAAAGAGAGGTGAGTAACTTAAACACACAATCTGAGGGAATCTTCCACGAGACATCGTGTGTCAAGGACAACTGAGATGAGGCCAGTCAGACGCAGGAGAATCTAAACATGAGGAGAATTTCTGGCAGGATATTAAAATCCTTCTGTCTGACACGCCACGCTCCCTCTGTTCATTCCTCAGCGTGGACGGGGGGAAGCAGAATACAGATGAGTGGAGACAGACACGGTGTGGTCTGACTTTTCCACATTTAAGTAAATACCTGAATTAACCAGGCTTCAGAAACCTGCATAACAGGTCAAGTGTGAAAGCCTATTGTGTTGAGTTTTTGTTTAATTTCAGCTTCATTCTCTGCTGGAGGCGACACGGTGACAGTTTGGAGGACGTCTTTCCTCCAGCTCTTCTTTTATCTTCTTTCATCTTTTGTCTCCTCGTGCTTTTGATCTCCGCTGCTACGAAAGTCAATCAAAGAAAGGAGTGAACGGAACAGAAATGTACAGTATTTCAGTGCGTGCAGCAATATCAACATTTATCCACAGTGCTTGTGTTTTTCAGAAACACTGAGAAAGACTGTCATTATGGGATTTTTGCACAAATCAAGGTAGCACTTTAATTCAAGATTGGCACTTTACATGTCTGGTTACTTTGGGACTAATGGAGCAGAGAGAAGAAGAAGAGGCCTGTGTAATCAAGCTGGTCATTAACAGCAGTTTATCGGCTAATCGTATGGCTCCATTGTGGCTTCCAAACAAAATGGCAATAGATGCATTCATGGGTAGTTGTTCAAATAAAACGGTTTTACCATCGACTCTTTTCTTTTCTTCCCTTTCTTTCTCTCTTTGTTCGTTTCCTCTTGTGATTTGAAAGCTTTAAACCTCCTTAAACTGGAGCTCCAAGGATTCATGTCTTTGTCACGGTTTACTTTGTGCACTTAAGTAAAGGTCAAAAATTGATTGCAGCATTTTTCCACTTCAGCTTTCAGTTTTTCCACTTTCCATCACTGACCCCACAGATTCAGATCTCTTCACATTTCTCAAATACAGTCTTGGACCATGTCCACATCTTTTTAAAAAAATATATTTTGCTATTTTTTGGCGCAGAATTGATTCCAGTTTATGAAAGCACCACCTGGTTTGTTTCAAGAGCTCCATGGGTGCACCGGAGACCCGGACACTTCCTGTTAGCGTTGGCATGCTGCGTGTGACTAAAGATTTAAAAGAAAACTCCCCTGAAGACACTCTCACATTATTAAATATTTTCTACATTTTTTTTCTAAAAACATTTACTTTTTGTGCACACTTTCCTCAACATGCGTCTCCTTCCACTGCAGAATAATGACTTGTCATCTCTGTCTATGAGCTGAAAATCTCATTTTTTTTAAAAACAAGCTTAAAAAAAATCAGCTTGTTTTGAAAATTTATATTGAAAATGAGACAGAAATCTTCCTGCACCAGCATATTTTCATATGAAAGACTCGCATGAGATTACTCCAGTATTATGCATCACATTTCCCAGAATGCCTTCTGACAGCCCCGAAGGAACAGATGTAACCTCACCTGAGCTGCGTTCACTGTCAGTTGTTGCAGATAATCATTACTGTGACTAATAGAGATGCTCAATATAAACATTAAAAACATTTTTGATAACTGGAAAAAAAAAAAAAATTAGCTTTGTCTAAAAAATAATCAAATCATATCATATCATACAAGACTTGGCTTGGGAACCGGAGGGTGGCTGGTTCACCTACTGGGCACTGCCAAGGTGCCCTTGAGCAAGGCAGTGAACCCCCCCCCCCCCCAACTGCTCGCAGGGCGCTGCTCTGGGTGGCTGCCCATCATTCCACCATCTCGCTCTGTCTATGAGTCCTTTGTGTGTGTGTGTGGTTGTATTTCGGGTTAAATGCATGTAAAAAAAAGAATTTCCCCTCGAAGGATTAATACAGTATCTCTTCTTGATTCTCGTAGTGATCCCAATCTGAATGCGTCAGGATTGTACCATGGCTGGATTAACCTGTTTTGGGTCTGTTGTCCCCAAAATGAGCAAAACCAGTTAATAAACAGTGAATCTGAACCTTTGGGGCAGGGCACTTACTCTCATGCTGTCCTGCCTGGACAAACAGGAGTGACCCACGTTCTCTGTCTCACATCACTGAAAATTAAATGCATAAACACTTTGTTACTAAAACATTCTCGTTGCACTTGCTTCAAAAGCAGCTCGACATACAGTATGTGAATGTGCTGTGTGTGTGTTCACAGCAGCAGGCAGGAGAGGGCAGCAGACATTCAAGAGCAGACTGTTTGTTTCATGTCTCTCATCTCCAATCCAGGGAGGGGCTCATTAAAATCTGGCTCCCCCCAATCTCTGGCTGATGAATTCTTTATCAAAACAATATGTTCACCCAGAGCTCCAACAAAGATATCATATAAAAGTTCAATTAATTAGGCCTTGATGATCTCAATGAGATGATCTTTTACAGTTAAACGCTCCCCGTACACCGTCCACTGGAGCCTTTCCCGATCCATAGTGCACACGGAAAAAACAGTGGAGGAACATCCACCAGCGGATAACAAAGGGAAGCCAGACGCTGCACGGGGATTTAGATGTTCAAAGGAGCAGCTTACGCCTCTGGGCCATGCAGGGCCCTCTTGAGTCGGAGAATGAAATCTGTTGTTTAACAAGCCTTTATTGGAATCCACACTTCTACCAAAATGTTGAAGATCAGGGACAAACAGAAACCCGCAGCGGTTACATGAGCCAGCGATGAGTGCAATCCCACAGAATTTTTGTCAGTGAGGCCATATCAGACTGTATGATTCCCATATTGGTAAAACAAAATCCACATTGTGTGTGTGTGTGTGTGTGTGTGTGTGTGTGTGTGTGCAGAGCCTGAGAAGGGATATGTTGAGCTTCAGGTGGTGGATATAGCAGACAGCTGGCTGCCTTTGGTTTCCTCACTCTGTGTAGTTTCTAGAGGTTTATGAAGAAGCACTTTGGTTTATTTGAAGAGTTCCAGGCTGCTACACTGCCTCCTAGCTTTAGTCTGCTGCCCCTCAGATGATTATCTGTTTTCATTTTGAATTGTTCACACATTTCTGAAACCTGAATGTCTCATCAATGACCACTTTACTGACTGAAAATTCCCATTGTGTAATTTTTCTACCATAAAATAACAGATTTTAAATACTGTTGATTCACTGACTGTAATCAGGTGAATGGTGTCTCTGTCATTTCCACTCTGCGCCCTGTACATCTGTTCTTGTACTACGTAACACTTTAGTCACACAGCACCAACTATTTCACTGGTTCTGGTGAAACTGGATCATATTTTATGGAGAAAATGTTTTCTGGTTTTCTCTCTGATGTCCTCCGGCTGCTGCACCTCAACTCTCTGTGATTTACAGAGTTTCCTGATGGACAGTGAAGTAAACTGCTGACAACTGTAGCTGCTGTTAGCTAACGTTAGCTCAGTTTGTTAGCTGGGCTGCCTGGACTGTGAGCTCACCGGGGGAGCTTTTTTTTTGGACCACCAGGAAGAGGTTTTCAAGCCCAAAGCTGCGGAGGGGTGGGGGATGCAGACAGGGAGTGCCAGAACCGGAGCTGGCCAAGTGGGCAATGTAATCGGGCTCAGCAGCCTCTGTGGACATAATGGCAGAGGACAAGAGATCGGAGAGGACGACGAAGGAAACTAAGAAGATGAAAGGAGTGAGTGAGCGAGCAAGAAGCTGTCGGACAAGAGTAAATCTGGGACTGACTTTTAGTCGTTGGTGAGAGCTAGTAAGTAATATTAGCTGGCTGCTATGTCTTGTGTTGACCTTGTTGATGTTTGGCTGTTAGCAAAGTCGACTCGCTAGTTTTTGATCATAAGAAATATAATCATAATAAATATATGTGTACAGCTGTCTATATTTACCACAGTGAGATTACACTCACACTGAGGGCACTAAATCACAAAAACACCAATTTTTATGTAATATCACTTTAAATTTCATCTTACTGTGTCATTCCTTTCCATAATTAAGTCCTAACAAGGCTAAGGACCTTTTCACACCAAAAAGCTCCAAACCCAGGTTCACATTTTGTTACCCTGTATAGCTTTGATCAGGTTAGTTTTGGTTTCAAATTGCAATTATGCGAGTGCGCTGACAAACTATACATGACACACGTACATCCTGTGCTCATCATCTACGAGAGCTGCGTCGCTCTCTCGTCTTCTTGGAAAAATAATTGAAAAGCGTCTGAATTTTGTATTTTTTCCAGCTGTTAAAAAAATTTTAGTCATCATTTCAGTGTGGAGTGATGGGCCAACGGACTGACAGACAGACGTTTCCATCCCTGGAGCGACGCTGCTTGTTTTGCTTTTAACTTTTGAATAAAATCTGTCACCTGTTTCAAACAGAAATCAGCTTGTGTCATTCCTACAAGCGAGAAATGAGTGTCTGTGTGTTGAAATAAGAATGAATAAGACAGATCACTGAACTAGAATCAAGAAATGACAAGTTCATCTACATTACAAACCAGATGAAATATTCTCACAGCACTGGCTGAAATAATGCTTAGACATGACATTTTCCAGAATGCCTTTTGACAGCAGGAAAGAAAGGTGTGTAAACTTGCTGTAAGTCAGAGGTGGATGTTAAAATTAACATATAACATGTCATGCATTGCAGAAATATTACAATGGTTTTAAACAAGAAAAACATTTTCATGTTGCAATTCTTGTTTATTGTTACAGCTGCTTGTTTCCTGATTGGCGGGTTTGTCTGGGATGATGACAGAAGCATCCATAGTGAAAGCCCAGTGCAATGACGTATAGAAACACTCCAACGCTCCAAAGAGCTATCAACGCACAGTGGAGCACATTTTGAACCAATGAAATTAAACTATAAGGTTCAGGATCAAAGACCAGGCCTGGCTTCAATTCAGTCTCAGTGGATCACATGACTGTTTGTATGTGAAGGTGTCTCTTGTAGAGAATTGTCTACACACTCTGCAGTTCTTCTCAGCTCTACTTTAGCGTCTTTCGGCTCATTGTTTTGATTTTCCAGCCTCCATGTTTAAAGTTTTGTTTCAGTTCCACTCTCACATCTGGTCTACAATAAGCAGCTGCTTAGCTTAGCTCAGCATAAAGACTGGAAACAGGGGGAAACAGTTAGCATGGTTCTGTCCGGCACCTTTAAAGCTCCCTAAGTAACATGTCATGTGTTTTTTGTTTAATCTGGACAAAACAGAGCACAAACAAGTTTTGCAGATTTATTTTCAAGTCTCTCAAGCTAGCGTCTGTTGCTAACAGGCTTACAGTATGTTAGCATAACAGAAAATTGGAATAAAATAAAATGACTTAAACATATCACATTGTCCATGTTAAAACCAAGCTGCAACCTCCGTGGCTGTAAAGTGAAGCCAATGCAGTAGTGCCACTTCTCCTCAAATGGCCACTTGAGTCTGGCTCCAGAAGTGAGTCAGTCTCCATAAGTCCCCATGTTAAAATGTCCGACTTCACAGCAGAAATAAACATGTTTACAGCCTGGTACAAAAAACAGTTTTGGTCTCTATAGCTAATTTCCCCGTTCAAGACAACTGTACTGAGGGTGAATTTATATACAACTCACCTGTTCAAATGATATTAAGGCTTAAAGTTATGCAGAATTTAGAATGTGGATGCTTTGATTGACAGGTGGCTTGTTTGAGGCGTCATTTAGCCCGCCACAGTTCCACTCATGCTCCACATCTTTGCCCATATTTTAATTAGCCGGTAGGCGGCAGACCACACTGAGCTTTACAACAGTAGTCTTCAGAAACCTGTAAGTGACGTCACGGATAGGATGTCCATGTTTTATACAGTCTATGGTCTCAACACATCAACATTTACATCATACACAATATAAATGGATGAAAAATAAAATGCACCTCTTGGGCCACATGCAGAATTTAAGTTATACTGGGACCATTGGACTTTTTTCTGTATCCATGTCCGTTCTCTTACCCATAATGCCACAGTTACATGCTTTATTAAAGTGTGGTCATGTGACTAATTACTCTCTGCATTAGAACAAATAAAATCTTATAAAATAGCTCTAAATATTTAACCTAATATCATTTCATAGTAGTACATTTTGATGATTTTCTAACATATTTATTACATTTGAATCATTTTTAATGACTTTATGGACGCATGTATTCTATAACAGAAACATAAACAACCCATTGAAACCTGTCTCTAGCACAGTTACAGTGATGAAGCTGTTGTTGCATCTTTTGTCTTCTTCATGGGTTCATAGTATGAATAATATTCTGTGCTCTGGTCTCTTGTTATTTGTGGACTCGCCTGCCTTGAATCATCCCTTGAGGCATGAATAAAATATTCTGAATTGACTTGAATGAAATTTTCATCCCCAGTGGAATGAATCTTCTTCTAGTTAACCTCAGATTGACTTACACGCCACCAACAAACCCTCATGTGTGTTTCCGTCTCACCTGCATTCAGCTGAAAAACAAACCAACCCCCCCCCCCCCCCACTTTCCGCTCTCACGTTGTCAGGCTGTGGCTCCTCAGCTACCACGAGGCTCCTGGTGGAGGTGCTGAGGGAGCAGGGAGAACATTGTTTGAACTACAGTAAAACACAGCTCCCTTCAGCTCCCAGATCAAAGGCAGAGGATTACCAACAGCCTGCTGTAATGAGACCACAATGACTTGAAATCGCTGGGATGGCTTGGTACACTCTTCCCCCAACCACAACATTGTTACGAGAGGCTGCGGTGGAACACCCTGAGAAAGACAACAGTAATCGAGTAATGTGGGTTTCTCTGGGTGTAAACTCATCTGCTCTGCTCGATTCTCTGTGTGCGATCCTGCCACAACGCTGAAGTGGTTTAAAAAAAAAAAGCTGAGATAGAATAAATATCTGGTTTTAAAACGGTAGAATCAGTATTCCTGCAGTGAAAGAAGTGTCACACCTTTTTTCCTCTCAGTCCACCGACACTGTGTCTGGCCTGTCTGAGTCAATAAACCCCCTCACCTGTCCACATACATTTGTCCAATTTAATATACAGACACTGCATGTGTGTGTGTGTGTGTGTGTGTGTGTGTGTGTGTGAGTTTGTGTTCCTATCATCCTATCATCAGTTCAGGTCGGTGTGAGTATGTTTTGAGTGTTTTATGAAGGTCAGTGTTTTTTTTGCTTTTTGGGACGATGTTTTTATTTTATTTTGATAGTGACACAGACAGGAAACACAGGAAAGGGGGGGGGGGGCACCTATAACAAAGGTGCTCTGATGGAGTCAAAGCACTAAACCACCATATTCCTCCCAGCACTGGTAATTATTACATTCATTTTTAAAAAAGAAGCCCCAAATTCAGCAGCAAAGTGTTTTTTTTGTGTCGAAATAAATTTAAAATTTAGGGATCAGTTCCATCATCATCTCTAAAATACAGAAATATACACAATCTATCCAGTGTTTTTTATTTTTACTGTTGTCCTGGACAATCCTTCATCTTTGCTGTGCCTTTTTTTTCCTTTTTTCCCTCATTCAAGGCTGTTTTTTCCTCATCTGAATTGAGGGTTTGTATTTTGTACGGACTGCGAAGCCTTTTTGAAAAAGATTTGAGATTTGGAGCTCTATAAATAAAACAGATCACACTTGACTTGCTTGTGACCCCCCCCCCCCCCCCCCAATAAAAAATAAGCATCTGGCTTGTAAAAAACGTTGTCACAGATTGCAGGTCTGTGAGAATCAAAGAGTGATTTTTATTCACATTTTTATTAACACTTGTTTTAGGGCCTGGAGAGATAAAAAAAAAAACTGCAGAATTTCATGAGTAAAAGCGAAGATCCATGAGGCCTCTTCATAGTCATATTGTACATATATTTAAATGTGCTGTGAAAAAGCTTGTGTTGACTAAATTGTGCTCTAAATCTCAGGGTCGATCACATTTGATCAGCTATTTTAACATGCGAAACCTTTGATGTGCTGTTTCCTGCACTTTGTGTATTTTCATGTTTTCGAGCACTAAAACATCCATATTACATATTTGTTTGCAATCTTTAAATCTACAAATAAGTGGAATAATCAAACAGATTTCCTAATGAAAGCCGGTTTCATCATCTAAAAAGATGTTCACGGCCAAAGTAATGGGTTAATTAAGTCATGTTTATTCATGTTGCTGTTGTAATTTGCATTTGTAAGCAGAAACAATGTAACATTAATTACATTTTCAGACTCTCAGTAAACAAATATAGAAATGTGAGTGTGTCTGACATTGACAATGAGCATGATGAGAGCGGCGGTGTGTGTCATGGGGATTGGATCAAATTGTCTACATTTGATATTCCTCCTTGCTCCCTGTGCACCACTGTTATCATCACATTGTCAGGGTGTAACATGTTCATTTAGGTTCATGTTTAAAGCAAATTAATTCATTTGCATGTGCAGTTTGTGTGTGTGACTGTGTGTGTGTGTGTGTGTGTGTGTGTGAAGCAGCCGCTCTGCAGCATTGTTGTATGAACGCTGTAATTACGGCTGGTTTTTTGACGTTCCCTCGGTGCCTGGCTCTCCATCGCAGAGATGTGAGCAGAGAGTGACACCCTCCCTCACATGTTCTCCTCGGGGGAACACTTATCAAAACAATACGCCAGCCGTCATTCAGACACAGCCCTGCATACTTTGCCACTTTGAAGTCTCCCCTTCCTGTTGTTTTTTTAAAATCCCCCTCGCCTTTTATTTTTTTTTTTCTCGCATTGTAATCCCACTGTAACTGCAGGGATCCTTCACTATTCAGACCATTTGTTCATACAAATACAACACATCATCAGCAAATAACAATATGTTGAGCGCAACTATTGAATAGGAGGCGAAATCTAAATGGGTTCAAGTGCTGGCACTGCCATGCATCTCTGCCTCAGTGTTGCCAATCCCTGTAAAAAGTTAATGTAAGCAGGATTCACAGGGAGCTGCTGGTGATGAAATTATGGTGTAACTGATACCAATGTGCCATAGTAGAGGAGTGCATGGCCGCCCGTGTCTTTGAAGGAGGCTCTTCCCATCCCACGATGCACTGCTGGAGAGGGCTCCTGTATGGTTGTACAGTACAAACGGACAGATGGAGGGCAATACTGCACAAAAAGCAGGCAATCGTTTTGCCGCAATACAGAAAAAGCAATGCGAGTTAAGGAATTCATTGTGGATTCACTATTGCACACTATACTGAAATCTGTACAAATATATATTTACACATACAGTACACAGTACAGGAGGTTATTTCTGTGCCAAGGTAACTGAGAGTTTTAATTTTTCAAAATGAAAATATTTACATTGAATTCAGATCTGCTTTCATGGTGTGATTTTCAACACAGAGTCAAAATAAAATAGTAAAATTTGTACTCAACTGAATCATAATTGAAAATATGACTGACTTCATAATTCTGAATCAATCCTAAAGGTTCCAGTTGAAAGCACGCTGCCTTCATCACTGATCTCGTTTGAGGTTATCAAATCTAAAATTCTTGCAGGGGCATTGCACACTTCACCACAACTTTTCCTGATCTCCACGACCTACGATGATTACAAATTCATGCGCGACTAAAGAGGTGCATCATGCATAATAAAAAAAAAACTGCACCGTCTGCAAAAATAGCAGGACGAACACTGTAAACAATGGGGGTGTAAGAGCTCTGAGGGGGAGGCCGTAAAACCCACGGCTACAGGGGTGCCAAAAAACATGTTTTTTTTTCGAGAAGGGGTGAAGCCAGTGTTGCCTATTACTATAGCAACAGGAAGACCTGGCTGCTTCAATCAGCGTTTGGTTTGTCGGGGAGGCAGAGGATAGGCAGAGGAAGCTCCAGCCAGGGAGCCGTGCAGAGCCGTCCTGGTTTTACTAATGAGGGCAGTGGGACAAGCTGGGTGTCACCCAGCCTGTCCGACCTCCACACATCCTACCTGTCAACACCGGGGGCCCGTCACGCCGCACGAGCAGCCCCGGAGGTCAGGATGCAAGGAGCACAAACAGAGTGACAGACTGGGGAGGCTGACAGTAAACACACCTGATTACAGACAGACTGTTGTGGTAGAGCACAGACTCGTTATCACATCACAGCTGGATTGTGAACATGAGGCACGACCTGCAGATGGATTATCACACACATTTCACAGAGCAGCAGCTTTATTCCCACTGAGTGTGAACGTCACCTCATCTTCTGATCCATCGATTAGGGATCGAAGTGTGTGCTTCAGCAGCTGGAAGTGAAGGTCGGCTGTATTTAGAAGATTAAAAAAAAAAAACAACAGCCACTTCCTGTGTGTGATTAACTTTCACATCTGTAGATTTTTTTCACGCTCTCGTAGCACGTTTGTTGTTTTTCTCTGCTTCATTAAACATCATGATTAAATGAAGCTCCTGTTTTCAGAAGCTTGCTCAATAATAATGATGCTGCTGGAACAGAGACCAGATTTATAACAGCATCACCGTGGAGAGTGGCAGGTGTGTGTAACACACAAACACACACACACACACAGGTTTAATTGTGTTATGGAAACACTGTGCTTGTGAGCACTTTAAGCATTTTAAGTTCTTATTATATTTATTTATATATATATATTTTTAACAGATAACCCCTAAGGAAGACATCTTTGATATTATTATAGATCTGTTTTATTATCATCCATCATCTGTTTGTGTCAAATACACTGACATTACATATCTACTTATAACGACAATATAATGTGTTGCAAACATTTATTAAATGTTCATATGGTGCTTAAAATTGCTAAATAACGTCCACCCTATTATTAGGATTATTATTTTTCATTATATCTAAGTGACTTTACTGATGATTGTATAATACTGATCTAAAATAGACAAACTCTAAATCATCATAAGCAGAAATATCTATTTGATTATTTATCAGCTGATGCCATAGCAGTCAGCTAATCTTCCTGTGGTCCACAGCAACATACTACACATGACGCATTGTATGGCAAACATTAATTGCATTAATATACAGAAAAACGTTGATCAAAACTTACATTCATGTACAAATCAAAGCCAGTCGACACACATGTAGATATATTTCTAAAAAATTCTAGATAGATCTGTTGATGCATTTCAGTTCAGTCCTGTGTGAACTGAACTTCATGGAACGACATTTGATTAAAAAAAAGAAAAAATATTGCTGAAAGAAGCTGGAAGAAGATGGTATATTTATATGTGTGTGTGTGTGTGTGTGTGTGTGTGTGTGTTTTAAACCCTTAACTGGGCTGACCATTCCGGCTCTCTCTCGCCAGCCCAGTCTGAAATTATGTGTTTCTGTTTGATCGATTATTTGTTCGAATCAGTTGCTCGTATTGTAAATGGATGTGAGTTCATAAAGAGCGTTTACAGACACACACAACATGTCTGTATTGTTGATTTAACTGTTACAGAGAGATGGACGACATCAGGAGGGTTAAACGTCTCTCCTGACCTGTTGGGTAAAAACTTTAAGGCTCAAGAGAAGTTTGAATTCTGCATTTATTTTTGACCTGTAAGCTTTTTCTGATTGACCACCGAGCGCCAGGCCCTGTGTGTGTGTAAATATCAGTGAGCTTGGATATGAGTGTAGATTACTAATACTGATATTTTGCAGCCTTGAGCAGGTTCACAAACTAACTCTTAGAAGACGGCGGGCAACATTTTTGTTCAGCTCTAAAAGGTGTTTTTTTCTTCTTCTTTTTGAGCTTCAAAGAACGTGTTGAACCTCTGTAAAGATTTGAATCCTGTATACTTGTCACGTAATATGAAGATTAAAAAAAACCATTTCAAATGTGAGTCCGTGTGAACGGCTGCGCGGAGTTTGTGTTTGCATTCTGCATCTCCACGCTCCACAAAAGACATGAACGTTGTCAGGTAAAAAATATGCCCTTAAATAATTAGGATGGGTCAATGTGGAGGGTGTGTGTGTGTGTGTGTGTGGAGGGGGGTTAACCGTGGAGACTATTTAACTATATTTAAAATCTAAATTTAATCATAAAATCAATTTAATTAACTAGTTTTCTCCTCAACTGAGCTATCCACACACATTTCTATATGAAAAGTCTCTCAATATTTCATAAAATTCTTTAAAAAACACTGGATTAGATTTCTCACACTTACAACAAATAACTTCTGTGTTGATGTGACCGTGAGCTGTTTATTAAATATTAATAGAACCCTTAGATAAAGTGGGAAACTTAATTATCTCCATAAGAGAGTCTGATAAATAGACTCCAGGTGTGTTTAAGTGATGTTCGTAAATCTCAGCTCTAACAACAGGTGATGTCAGCAGTGGTGATGGGAGTGAAGTGTCTGTTTGTCACATTATGCTTCCTGCTGGGGGTCACGCTCCCGCTTCATGCCCGTTACGCGGTACAGTAAAGTGTAATGATGATCAGTCAGGGTGAAGAGTGATAGCAGGCCAATAGAAATAAAAAAGTTCCCCTAGATAAACCAATGGTGTGGCCACATTGTTACAGCGCTCAGCGAATCCCCTGCGGATCTGATGCAACAGGGCTGCAACTAAAGTTACACCTTCGAACAGCAACATGGTGTCCTTCCGCTACGGCGCTAGGGAAACTAGTGCCTGCTGAACTACACCTCTCCGCTGTTCAGGCGTGTTTGAATAATGTCATAATACGTTGTTTTATTATTATGAGCATGACTGAACTGTTAGGCAAATCACTGAGCTATCACAACAGGCTTCTCCTCGGTTTAGGTTATGATTTTAGTACTTTTTACAGCATTCAAACAAAGCACAAATATCCTATCATAGAGTACTTTTTAAAATTCTGTCATTATTCAGACATGACTTAATACAGAGAGTAAATGAAATACAACATGATGAAGACATTAGAGCAGTGTGTGCGTGTGTGTGTGTGTGTGTGTTGTGTGTGTGTTGTGTGCGCTCGTGCTCTCTCTGGGTAGCGGGAAAGTCCCCGGGTTCATGACGTAACGGCCGGCTGAAAGTCTGTAAGCTGCGCATTGATTTCGTCTGCTGTGATGCGGTCCCGGGCTTGAGGAGTTGTAGAAGTAGCGGATTTAAAAACTTTCTGTTCGTCGAAATAGCACTTGATGAAGAGTCCCCTGCCCTCCAAAAGAGAAAAATATGGCTTTTTAAACTGTGACTGAGTCCCTTCCTCTTCGTCAAGCTCCGCGTCTTTACCAGACTACTCTGAAACTATGGGGTGAGTACCGTTTTCAGCGCTTTGGAGCAGACTGTGTGGAGACAGAAAGTTCAGACTATGGTTTCTTCTGTTAGCTAACAGATGGCTTTAGACAGACACGCACTTTCATTTAACGTTCACACGACTGTTTTATTCGCTATTACTCTTTTAAAGTTCGTTTTTTTTTACGTGGAAATGGGAGTCAATTTATTTCTTCCTGTTTTTAGACACAATTTTAAGTGTTATACATATGTTTCTGTAAATAACTTTCTATATTACGCATGTTAAAGTCTGTTAAAATGTCATTAGTGTTGTTAATCATTTGTGGTTTTTGATTTTATCATGTTTTATTGTGTCTCAAACTATATCAAGCTACTTTTTTGCACTTTATTACTTTATTATATATTGTGGTGACATAATTCAATAACTGGATGACAGGTGAACATAAAATTTTAAAGTTAAGTTAATAAATTAAAAATATATTTTTTTAAAGAACACTAATTTCTGTTTTATTTTGAAAATATCAATTATTTAGATTTTTTTCTTCAATATTTGGAGTAATTATTAAAATTGGGCTTTAAAAAATTAATTTAAATTTTAATTAAAAAGAAAATAATAATTACATTTCTTTCCCTCCGCAGGTCTTCAGGAGTTCCCACAACTCTTTCATCCAGCCAGCGTACACTTTGTGCTTTTGAACAATTTAATCGAAGCAGGCGACACAATGGCGGCATCGATCCTTCGCAGGAAAATTCCTCCCATTTCCACAGGCGAGCTTTGCGCTCCCCCACACCGACAGGCTAGCCGTAGCCAATCACGGCCCAGGACGGGGGCGGAGCCAGCGGAGAGGCAGCACTTAATTGGTGAGTTTGGCCAAGACGCTTTTTTATTTTTCCACATCCCGAGGTCGGAGCCGCAGTGCAGCACGGGGCTAATGTCGTACAGTGAGTACAGCTAAGTGGATATTTATCGAATGCAGACGATGCTGTTCAATCATTTTCAGATGATCGGTTAGTTGTTCACTTGGATTTGTCGGATGTATTGCTTGATTTTTAACTTCATTTATCCTCTCTACCTTGCGTGATTTTAAGATTGTTTTTTCTTTTTTTTTTGAATTTGTATTTTTTTAATTTCAGTTATTCTACAGCAGCTGAGTGAAAAAAAATATGGATTGCTTTACTGATGAAATGATGATTATTTTTTAATTTTCATAGGTGATGGTCACTCAGATTGGATGACGGAAAAAGTTGATTTGTCTTCATTTGTGTCGACGACCGAGTCTTCTCCCAGCTCATCCCTTCCACCCTCGCCGTTAGAACAAGATGTCAAGGTGCCCTCGGATCTGGAGGTCATGACCTCTCTACTGCAGGAGGAGCTGGCTCAGCTGGAGGACTACTTCCGCTCCGAGTCCACATCCACGACGAACAAGTTGGAGAAATCCTCAAAATGTGACAAGGGTGCCCAAGCCATGGGCTCCCAGTCTTATTATCAGTTACCCTATGGCTCATATGGGACCAGCCAATCAGAAACCAGCCCTGTGGTTGTTACCTTGGCAACAGGGGAACTGGACCTGGCCAGCTTCTGTGGCGGTCCCATCAGCAGAACCAAAATTGCGCGACCCGCTCCGTACAACTACCACCACCGCTACCACCACAACAACGGGCGAAGAATCATCAGCGAGGCGGTGAAAGTCGGGGAGGAAGTTGGACTAGATACGTGGGGCTCCAGGGGAAGTTACTCAGGAAGCACAGAGTTGTCTGTGAACCACTACTCCACGCTGAAGACGGTGA
Organism: Argyrosomus regius; assembly: GCA_946959425.1. Taxonomy (NCBI): domain Eukaryota; kingdom Metazoa; phylum Chordata; class Actinopteri; family Sciaenidae; genus Argyrosomus; species Argyrosomus regius. The sequence goes on along the minus strand of OX336889.1, from coordinate 28,721,391 downwards.
GCAAGAGCAGCCTCGGGAGCGTCAAGAAGGTGAGAGAATGTGCTTTATCGTTGAAGGAAGAGGAGAGCTATTGTTTTTCAGAAGGAATGTTTTGCAGCGAAGAGATTGCTCGAGGTTTTTGTCTGGGTGGCTCGTACGACGGCCACCACAAGCGAGAGGGACAGTTGATGCACAACGTGAAGGTCAATGTAAGTTACGACAGCGCGGGGCTCGAGGTCTTGCACTGCAGCAAAGATGGAGGACTTTCCGGAAGTATTCCCCAAGAGACAATGGTGGCCAGCGACGGCTACTTCCACCAGTCCATGGCTGGCACAGAGCCTTACCATAGCTTTATAGGTGACCTCGATCAGCCGTCACAAGCACAGGCTGTAGAGCCCCCAAATGGCCACTACCTCTATCCAGAATGCCTTGCAGACCAAAGCTATGAATGTCTGTCCAGAGGGGAGGGCGAGGGGATGCTGCTGGGCGCCCCCATCCACCGCCCCACCCAGAGGCTAAAGGATGAGCCCTGCTCTGTCAAACCAGCTCTGGTGATGGGTGCCGCTTCTCTGGAGACGGGCACCGGCGAGAGGAAGCAGAAGAAGAGAGACCAGAACAAAACTGCTGCTCACAGGTAAACACAAAAACATACTTGAAGCTTCTAGAAAGTTGTCTGTTAATGAAGTTAATGAAAGTTTCGTTAAAAGTAAGAAAAGCAAAGTATTTAGTGGATTGTGACTGATCATATTCTTGTGTTTTTAACTTGCCTGAATACTTGTAGTTTCTCTTTGTGAGGAGTGTTGCATGAACCAGGCACCCCACTTCTTCTTTAAATGTAGGAGGGATGGATGGAAAGTCCCCTCACAGCCTGCCAAACTCAGCCCCACCTAACCATTTCTATAAGTGTATAAACTCTGTGTGTGTGGGAGTCTCATTTATTCCCTTCATTTACGGGGCAGAACAGTGTTCATGATGTTAGAGAAGAAGACAGTGATAGGTGGTGAAATAAACGCCACATTATGTTTCCCCTGGGGAGGGATGTCTGAGCTGTGTGAGTAATGTAGCTCAAAGGTCACGCTCACTTGACTCATTAATAAAGATGCAAGGCAGCAAAAAAACAAAAAAACAACAACCTGTCAAACCAACCAGAGGCGTTGTTTTTCTCCTCTGCAGGTACAGGCTGCGTAAGAGGGCGGAGCTGGACTCTCTGGAGGAGGAGCTGCATGGCCTCGAGGGGCAGAACCGGGAGCTTCGTGACAAGGCGGAGTCGGTGGAACGAGAAATCCAGTACGTCAAAGATTTACTGATCGAGGTCTACAAGGCTCGCAGTCAGCGGCTCAAACAGGACGGCAGTGCCTAAAAAAATAAATAAAAATAAACGCCCACGCTGACCTCACCTCGAAACCTCCCAACCAGACCAGCACCAAGAGAAAAAAAATCAAAGCACCAACTGGTTTTTGTCTCACAAAAATGAAATGGTAGTTGCATGATTTTGGTAGTTCTTTTCTAAAAAGAAAAAAAAATCTCTATATATAATTGTTCCGAGAGGATGGCCGAACAAAAACACACCTTTCCTAAAAAAAAAAAAACACAAAGAGAAGGAGAAGTTTCCAAACGTGTGACTAAACTATAACAAGCCTTAGCGAGGTGGCTTCCAGAGGAGATGCTGAACTTTGTCCGTGACCACTGTGATCCGAACTGCACTCACAGCCTTGTGATGACTGACTTTGTGCTTGCAAAATGGATTGATCGTTTACAAAAATGCTCTTTGAATTAGTAGGTAGTGACTGAATTTGCTCGTGGTTTTTTTGTGACACACATCGGCAGCATCGAGGCAGATCCATATTAAAATATATATTTTATTTTATATTTTATTTTTACTTAACAATGTTCATTTATCATTTTGCTTCAAACAATCAACGAATAAAGGGATTGCTGGACAAAGTGTGTAACATGCTCTACAAATATTCATTATCAGAAACATTTATAAGATTTGTATTGCTAAAGTGTTGAGTATTTACACTTTCTTTACCCTCACTGAAATACCCAATGCATGTTTGATTTTGGAAAAAAGCATGTGCGAGTGTTATTTGAAGGCAATATTCTGTTAACTGCATGGCTTCAAGATCTCCACCTTGTCAATTTCACTGAGTTGACTTTATTCTTCTCATCAGCTGGCGACTTTTCGCTGACCCCCCCTCCCCTCCCTCCTCCTCTCCACAGTGCCAGTGTGCTCCATGCTCAGGTTTTGGTTTTTTTCCGCTCTGAGAAACATTCAGAAACATTCACTGGCTTTCTTTCCTTTCTCTCCTTCTTCCTCTCCCCCCTCTCCCTCTCTCTCTCTTTTCTCGGCTGTATTTTGCGAACAAACAATCACCTGTTGACGCAACAATAAATCGTTGTTGGGTAACGGTACGACTTCATTTTGTTTTCAATTGATCAACTTGATGTATCTGAAATTCAGGTCCTTTTAATAAATCGATGTCAATGTCAGGAAATTATACATCAGGTAAATTACAGCCAAATAAAACCACTTATGTAGTATCATTGATCTCTGCCTTTGGACTGTTTTTCACTGCATGCTGACATTAAAGACGCCTCCACAGAAGAAGAAGAGGGTGGGATTAAGAGATAGAGAGAGACACCCCTCCCATCTGTTCTGGTGCTCTGCCCCATAACTGATGGTCCCAACCCTCCTTTTTTTTTTCTTTCTTTCTTTCTTTTTTTGGCTGCAATGCGGTCAAGTTATTTCCCAGGATTCACCACTGGACGGCAGCACATCAAGGGGCAGCTCTTTGATTGACACCTGACCGTTGTGCAACAAAACAAACCTGTTCCCCTTCAGATTTACGAGCTACGATTGAGTCATCTCGTCCAAACAGCCGCACAATAAAGAAACGTGTTTATTGAAATACTGATACGCACTTCACGTGTGATTTTCTACAATATTACGATGAAGCCATAAGCTCCCCAAGGGGGAGGGCAGACCGGAATGGTATCAAGCTCCGGCAGTCAACAAACAGAAGTTGCCTATCTCATCTCCCAGCTCATGGAGGATGTGTGTGCGTGTGTTTCAGTGTGTGTGTGTGTGTGCGTGTGCGTGTGTGAAATCTCTTGGTATCTCTCCGAGCAGTCGTAGGCCTTTCAAGTGCATGAGGCAATATCACACAATAGTTGCAGGAGGAGGAGCGAGATGCAAGTGAACTATCAGAATAAAAAAGTAGTGGGTTGACAGAGAATGCTGTTAAAATGTATCGATTCAAGTCTCCTTCTGTTTGTTGTCTGCTTCACACAGATGAAATGTAAAAATGTACTAATGCTGATCCAAGATTTATGATCTGATTTTACAGTGTGTTCAATAAAGTTCTTCACTACAACACATTCATATATGAAAGATTTTTAAATTTGATGAGGTAATAATCTGTCCACGTTTTGTCCTGCATCCAGGTCTAAAAATGATGAAATAATATGAATATAATGAAAAATTATAGCCTGAAAAATAGCAAATAAATTCACACGAAACATAAAAATATGGAAAATATTTTTACATAACAAATTAACAAACAATTGAAAGCAGAACATGCAGAAGGAATTCAAGATATGTTTTATTTTTTATTACAATCCCACTGACCCAGTACTGAGCCATTATGTACGACAAGATCATATCATAATAATATAATAAACTATTTATATAGAACCTTTCATAACAGCTCACAGTGCTTCACAAGAAAAACAAATCAATAAAAGTTACTAAGATGAGATGTAAAAATATGTGAAATATATAATTTATATGATCATTACACTGATATCAGGACTAATATGTGGACAGCTCCATTAAAATTTACAGTATGTGTAATAATAATATACTGGACGTGCAGATGTGACATACATTTTACATGAATACAGAGAAACTGCAGCGTCTACAGGAGGAAGTTTATTCATTTCTTGTCAGTGCATGTAGAATACTCCAGTAAAATTTACTGTATATGTGTCTCTCTCACCACCAGGCGGCGCTCTAAGCTTATAGTAAGACTGCCCTGGAGTCATGCAGGCTTGTTTTTAAAAAGGAGATTTCTCCAATTACCCTACAAACAGAACAATACAATGTGAATATACACTGCATATCCAATTCAATCCAGATGTTGTGTAGCACACACAGGAGGGTTTTTAATGAGAGCAAATGACCTTTAAGACATGATACTTGTTATTAATACAATGAGGGGACGTTAGTGTCACAGCAGCAAAATGGGTGCAAGAACACACATATGAATAACAAAGAACATCAGTGTGAAAAATGAAGGGAAAAGGAAAGTAAACTGAACACAAAATATAATAAAGTGAATAAATCAAATATGAAATCTAAAATGTATAAGACAATTAGATCAACAGTTTGGATTATTACTTTATACTTTGTATATTCATTATAAAACATCCATCCATCGTCTGTAACCGCTTATCCTCATCAGGGTCACGGTGGGGATGGAGCCTATCCCAGCTGAGAGACAGGGTACACCCTGTACAAGTTACCAGCCTATCGCAGGGCTCTATGTGCCCGGGGGAAATTCAAGCATCCAGTAGCAGCATGAGACACAGTAAACATACAGTAAGCATGCATTAAGATTAGCCTATACTACAACAAACATACATTAAAATTAAACTATACTACAGTAAACATGCGCTAAAGTTAAACCAATTAACTGAATCTGCATTTAAATTTAACCTGTGCAAAGAAATATGTGCATAGTAATTTGACATGTGCAAAGAAGAAATTAAATGTGCAGAGAAGTTAAACCTGTGCTAAGATCTTTACAAATAGAAAACTATATAAAAGTAAAAATATTTGATTAAAAAAATATTTTAAAAAATATATATAAAAATTTTATATAAAAATAAGAAATAGACCTACAAAACAGTGCTAACCATTGCACCACCGTGCAGCCCCAATTTTAAATTATACAATACAATATTGTATGTACATATTGTACATATATTTATATTGTTTATATGTTTTTTTAAATAATTAATTTATTATTATTTACTCAATGTTTGTCATGAAAAAAAATGTGCAAAATGTGAAATAAATCAATAAACCTGATTCTTAATGATTCTTGATTATCACTAATGCATAAATGTGTAGGAAATATATTACTGCAGCTACTTTGAAGTACTATATAATACTGTGTACTTTTATCTATAGCAATAACATCTCTTTGTATAAACTTATACAATATGAACGTATGAACATCTACTACTACACATTATGAAGAAACTACAACAACTCACTACATATTATCTCGTACCCAATTAAAATAACTATTAATAAATTAGAACTATAAATAAATATTACAAAAAATATAAAACATAACATTTTATAAAACATAAATGTTGTATTTAAGTACAAGAAACAAGTGGAGGGGTGTGTGTCTGCAGATAAGAGTGTATGTGCCGTATGAAATCATGCAGACAGTTAACAGTTGAGGAAATGTTCTATCTGGTCAATATACATGTACACATTATTCATCCATTTGTTGGGTAAGACATGGGGGTGTGTTGCACACATCAGCCAGCAGGAAGTGAGGTGCATCTGTATCTTCTATTGTCTTTATATATGGGTAGAAATTACGACATAAAACCAAATCTACAAGATGCTAAAGTAACAGATTATGAAGAATGAATAAAAAATATTAACAATTTATCATTATTTTCACAACTAATACCCTAAAAAGTACTAACAACACATGGCAGTACGCGGCGTAACATCTAAAAAAAATTTGAGGGAGCGTCAGGTGATCACTGACAAGCCCTCACTGATCACTGTTGTATGTGTGTTTGTGTGCATGCCACAGCGTCTTCCATGGAAGCATTCAAACGTTTCTCAGTGTGGGCGCTGACATAACATCCTGAAATGAATCAACCAACTATTGTGAAAAACTGCAAGAGGGAACAGAGGGATTAAGGGATGTGACATTTGGTGTTCTCTGGAATACACTGAAGTCATGTCTGTGGATGTTGGTGGGTGGTCGTTTGCCATGCTGACCTCTCAGTGAAATGCATGTCATGCTAACATGCTAACAGCGACAATGCTAACATGTTGATGTTTAGCAGGTACATATAATGTATTCCATGTTCACCGTGTTAGTTGTAATTTGCACTAAACACAAGGCTGAAGCTGATGGGAATGTCTGGGTTAGGTTTAGGTTTAGGATTACCTGATGATCCGATGGTGGCGCTTAGAGGAAAGGGATCATAATGTATCCTCAAAGGGATCTTTATCTACAATCCATGCAATAGCTGTCAAGATATGTCACAAATAAACCCCAAATATGAACCTCATGGTGTCGCTAGAGGAATAGCCAAGGGATAACCCACGTCAGCAGGATGTCTGCACAAAATATCATGGTAATCCGTCCAATAGTTGTTGAGATGTTTCACTCTGGACCAAAAAGTGGTAGACCATGTTGGACAGCTCATCACTGGCATCCCCAGAGCCATGCTGCTAGCATCGCTAAAAATAAAACTGTGTTGAATTGTTTTGTCCTGAAGTAATCGAGTGCTCTGTGGTCATGAAAATCCACACGAAATGTCAAGGCAATGGAGTGAGACGTTACTGGGCCAGAGTGATGGATGGACACAACAAGTGAGTGACATCAACATTGTTACGTGTCTGTGCTGGGAAGAAAAACCAAGAAAGTTTACCATTCATGTGAGCTCATTAAGGATCGATCTTAATGAAAGCAACACGAGAGTACACAACAAACAAATGCTGAATATGAGTCAATAAGCAGCAACATGATGAACTGTTTCCCTCTTTCCCGCGTGGCACACAGTATGGAGCATATACAAATTAATTTTGCAGTTCGTATACAAATAAATAAATAAACGTACTGATGCAATCCGTGCACAGATGGATGTAAATCTAACAGTAACCTCTGGACTCTATACTGCCAGTTAAAGAGAGAACAAAGAACACCAAGCCTGACAGCTCATTCCTGACCTTGGAAACAGCAGTTGGTAAAAACATGTCAAGGTCTAATTTTTGTTTGTTTACATGTTTCTCAGCTGTGAGCAGTTCCTCAGTTTCCTTTGTGCATTGCATTGTGGTTAATGGTGTCCATCAACAGCCCCCAAAAATACAAGATATATGTAGTCTGCGTATGGAAATCTTTGACACTTAAAAAATATGCATAGAATCAGCATTTAGTACACAACTGAGGCTCAACACCAGTTAATGACCAATCAGAGTCAACAATGAAGATATGACATCATCAGTAACAGTAAGTATGAATTTAGATCCTCATTGAGCATTGATATTCCTGTGAGCGGCCAAACAGAGATGTGGTGGCTAAAGGAATAAGAGGTAAGACGAAGGCAACACAGGATCGCATTCGAGCAAGTAGGGGAGGACGATGTGGGAGAGGGGATGTGATGCAAGAAGGGGAGAAAGGGAGGATGAGGATGATGATGAGGGTTGGAAGGGGGGTGGAGGCACGAGGCTCCAGTAATGGTGGAGCGCAGAGGATGAGCTGGAACTCGGTGTTGCAGAATGGCCTGCAGCTCTGTTCGAGGCTGTACCAGCAGGAAGGTTTTAAATTCATTATGAGCAGCCAGTGGAGGAGGTGCAGTATGAGGGGCGAGCGGGCGGGTGGGTGGAGGGGGTTGGGGTGAGGTTAAAGATGCTGAGTTGGTGGGCCAAGTGGTGCAACTCTCTGATTTGTTGCAGCACGTTAACCTTTTGTTGTATAGCAACTTGGGCTGCAAATATGAAGGCCGGGAGTCATTAAAATCTAAGGAGGGACATGCTCAGAAACAAGAAACTTAAACATCTTGCATAAAATATGTTTTTTGGCATGAAATTTGGCAATATGAAGCGAAGGTTCAGCCAGGAGGATAATTCGCCTGAAGATTTCTCTTTCCAACCTGCCGTTCACCCCTCTCACGCACGCTAGATAATGACAACGAGGAAAATTAGTGTAATTACCTCGCTGTCATTCATCATGTTATCAGCTGTTCTCATCAGCTGGTCATATCTACTGTATCTAACAGCACAGGGACCCATGTGCATTGTCAGCCAATCATCTTGCTGCTCTCTGATATTCATGCTGATGTTCTCATGATGTCCATTCAGCCTCGACAGAGTCATCAGCCACCAGCACCATCAATATTCGGGCTCCTCACAGCCGTGAACCTTGAACCAAAAATCTCTCTGTAGAGTTGAACTTTTTTGTCAAGAGTTAATCGTCACATGTCATCAGAAAACAACCATCTTTACTTCATTCGCTTGTTTGTCCTGATTGAAATGTCAGTGGTTCATCCTCTGGGGACATAACCATTTGGATATTTCTTGCAGGGGTTCTAGAGGAAACATCAGAGGGTCAAGATTCTTCTTCTGGCGACCATGAATATTTCAAAAGAACCTTAGGGTCACCTTGTCATGGGAGAGTGGCACTAGATTTGAGTTCAGTGTCACCACTATGCAAATTATTCCCTGTGAACATTAATGTTTAATGCTCAGTCCATAGTGACTTGGCTTGGGAACCAGAGGATGTCTGGTTCAAATTCATCATGGACCACAATATGGAGGATTGATTGGTAGCTAGAGAGTAACTGCAGAGGTGCCTTGAGCAAGGTAACCACCACTAACTGCTCCCAGGGTCCTGCTACGTGGCTGCTCATCACTACACAATCTCTCGACATCTCTTCTCTATCGAGGGAAAAATTAATTTAATATTCTTCTTCTATCTACATTCCCACTAAGATCACGTGATTGTGCCTCAGGCAGGGAGAAGAACAAAACAAGCACTCCTGCTTGAAAACAAGACGCCCTTCTCAGGTGCAGCTACATCACCCTCAGCAAGAAGTCATGCCTCCGTCCTTTTCTTATTGTTTTGACTCCTGACATCCTACAGCATATTCATATTAGCCATCTTTTTATGGGATTTTAAAACATGTACACAGCACAGTGCTGTGCACAGCAACAAGGTAGTGTTGTTTTTGGCAGCCTGTTTTAATTTTAGTCTTAGTCTAGTCTTTGTGTCAAGCTGTCATTTTAGTTTTTATTAGTTTTAGTCGTGTTCATACTCTTTTTAGTCTAGTCAAGTTTCAGTCGACTAAAAGTCAGAGCATTTTAGTCTTATTTTAGTCAGAATTATCCGTGACTATTTTCGTCTAGTTTTAGTCGACGAAAACTGATGACATTTTAGTCTAGTTTTAGTCAATGAAAACTGTATTTTAGTCTCTTTTTAGTAATGCAATTCTATTTAACCGAGTCAATATAGTATAGGTACCTAGTAGTATAGACGAACCCCGGCGGGCCGGCCATCGGTCCCTTTCTCTGTGTCAGTTGTCTGTCGTTAACGCAAACCTGCTGCATCTTCTAAATAATGCCGCGAGTGGGGATTGAGAAAGTGACGTCACCTGCGACTGCGCAGTGCGACCTGATGCAGCCCCTGAAGTGAGACACAGGAAACAGAAATACTGCAAAATAATAATAACAACGTTTTAGTCAACGAAAATGAAGAGACATTATTTTTAAAACCACATTTAGTCTTGTTTTTATTCGTCAACAATATTGCATTATATATTTAATTATAGTTATCGTCACATGACCAGCATTTATGTTGCGTCTTGTCTCGTTTTCGTCACGTGATAAAGGTTCGTTGACGACGATATTTAGTCATAATTTTCGTTGATGAAAGCAACACTACAACAAAGTTAAGAACCTAACAAGCAAAAGTATCAGGGATCCTGGTGGCTGAAGGTGTCAGTGAACCTTCGTTACACGTCACTCCCCACCTCTCTCTCCTCCTTTACTCCATCTTTCAACTGTAGGCTAGTATCTTGTTCTGGATGTCAGTGTTGGAATGTCAAAATGATGGCATCCTAATGACAAACATCTCCACACAGTCAGGCGTAAATCCGTCAATCTCAACTGAATCGTGCGTTTATAGCCGCAGATATCGAAGAGTTCAATCCAGGTTACACTCATGTATACATTGAGCAGTCCATTTGGTGTCCATTTCTAACATGCTGGCGCCTCATCATTCAATCCACAGTGTCAGCCAAACATCTCAATAAAACTGCTCCCATCCTGTTCCAAAGCAATAATCTGTGGTATAGTAAGTTCTACTTTTCACACCGTGACACGTTTGTGTCACACATCTAAAGGACGGTAAACAGCCGCGGTGCACCTCTCTGTGGATTAAAAACTCTCAAGCGTTTAGCCACACCTGTATCACTGAATGTCATAGTGGGTATTTTTTCCTCAAACATCAAACATTCAGCTGCTTCTTTACACCTCACAACAAAACCAGGCAAACCTGGCACGTCAAGCTAAATATCAGTCTTGATCACCTTTTTGGTCGCATGCGTTGATATTGGAGCAGGATGTGCGCTGTGTTAGTTTATCATTGCTGCTAATTGGCCTGTATAGCACATCACCTGTGCTGCTTTTAAAGCATGAATAAGGTGAAGTAAAGAAGAAAAACTCACTAATGACGAGGAGCAACAGGAATATGAATGAAAGAGGACAAGGATGTTTCTTTTATCTGCCCCACCTGCTGTCTTTCTCTGTCTTTGAACGTGAAGGCAAGCATGCATGAACTCATGCAACCCCCTTCGTGGTTTCTGTTGTGCAATTTAGATCCTAACTTTGTTAAAATCTCACCCACAACCTTTTTTCTTTGTGCTGAGATGAGTCACTAAAAAAGAATTCCGGTGACTCGATTTGTTTGTGGTAGTTATCAAAAGGTCTGTTTGTAAAGTGATGGTTCATAGCTGTCTAAAGTGGTGAGTAAGGCTGATCTCTTGTGATTGTGGGTTTTGGGACACTCTTTCCCAGGTAAACAGTTTCCCATCAAACATTGGCACTAAGAAACTCACAGCTGCTTCATCTACCCAACAAGCCCCAACACATCTGGCTGATACTTCTGGAACACATAAGTGTGCTGGAGCTCTGTTATTTAGGTGGAAGATCTTTGACACTGATAGCTTTTAATAAGGTTCACTGAGACATAAACTATCAACCACCTCTGATCCTAATCACATTACTGCACAAATGATTCATGTAGAACTGTTTTTCTAGAAGAGGAAGAAGCACTCACCCTGAAATCATTTGTGATCATCTGCGTTTTACCTCCAGATAAACACGTAAACATGTTGCTGCAGAATGTGTGTTATTTCGTAAAGACTGTGGTCCAGATACGTTACACATAAATCATAAAAAATAAAAAAGGCAGAGGCAGCGGTAGGATTCAGGTAAAGTGTAGATGTATCAGAGGACTGCCACTTTAAATTCATAAATAACTGCAGTTTTTGAGCATTGAATGCTCATCTCCTTCAGATTTGAAAGGTGACTGTGAGAGGTATGTTTGTTCATCAGCTTGGATTTACAGTAGTGTCATCAGCAAAGAAACAGTTTTTAAAAGTTTAACATCCATTTTTACTTGTCCCTGTGTCATCCAAGTTTAATGTTTTAAAAATGGCTACAGGATGGAGTTTGAGTATTGTAAAGACAACCTGTGCTGACCTTTTTCTAAATATTACTAAATATCATTACTTACCCCATTGAACATAAACTTATGAAACATGAAATATGCCTGATACCTTTCACTAGACAGTGTGTCTATGTTTGTTTTTTGTTTCTCCCGCACTTGTGTAATCTAATCTAAATTCTCGAAGTAGCAGTAGTTGTGGAAAGCAGTCGTTTCATGATCTCCTTCCTTGTGGTGGCCATGTACAACGTGGTGGACTCCGTGGAAGAGGATCTTTCTAAGGTACACTGGACCTTTAAGTCATTTAGAATTTTGTGGATTATTTCCTATATTATTTTTCAAAGACTGACATCAAGTCCACCAATAACAGACACTGTTTACTGAACACAGACGTTTATTGATCTCTTTAGGATAAAAATGCACATAGGTACATGAATTATACCCACCACCTCGTGAATCATCACACATTAAAAAAATGTTGTTTTAACATGATACGTTCGGTCAAAAAAAAAAAAAAAAAAAAATTCTGTATTATCACACTGCAAAGGATGTGTGCAAAGTGTCTTTTGTCACCTTCACCAAGGATTTGTTTTCAACGTCTGTCTGTCTGTCTGTCTGTCAGCAGGATTACAGAAAAACTACTGGCCTTATTATTTTAATTTTTTTCTGAAACGTGGTGGAAGAGTGTAGTGTGGGCCAAGGAAAAGATCCCATTACAGTTTGGAGTTTTAACATTGCGACAAAGATCAGTTCTAATCCAGACATGACCAGGAGAACAACTTGCAGATTTGCATATTGTAGCAGACTGCAGTCTGAGTATGAAAAGAGTTCATGCTCCCACGCTAGAATAACACGAACGAACTTCACGTGACATCTTTAAAGTTTGAGTCTTCTACAGTAAACACACTTTTTCTCATATTTCGAGCTTTCAGAACAGAAAATAGCCAAATACAAACAGAATTCCCAACCCGTCTGAATATGGAGGACTAAAAGTGGCAAAATTAAATAACTAAATACATCATTGAATAATTACTTAAATGTCATTAATTAATTAAAATTGGAATTAAATACATAAATGTGTTAATAAATGTGTCATTAATTCATTAAAATACCGATTCATTTTATGTATTGTTTTAATTTATTTTATCTGTCAATCTGCTGCCGCTGCCTTGGCGGGGTCTGGGTCTGTGTATTTCCTTTCCAGCAACAGTTTGCTGCAGAATGACACCCATAACCTGTTAACCTGCCGCTGTTAACTACTAACTTTCATAAACTAAACGTATCTCACTCGCAGATGCCCATAAAACAGGTCAGTGGCAGCTGCTCCAGGGACCGGCAACTACCACTGCACTGCCACTACTAGATTAGCGTTAGCCCTACCCCCTGACTTTGATGGGCGTGTTTGACAGTTTGACAATTCATGAAGCCCTGCAACACAGGACCATGAAATGGAAATGGAAATAGTGAAATAATTATATATGTTTTTTTGTTGTTGTTGTTTGTTTTTACATAAAATGAATTGGTATTTTAATGAATATCACATTTATGTATTTAATTCCAATTTTAATTAATTAATGACACATTTAAGTAATTATTTAATTATGTATTTATTTATTTCATGTTGGCACTTTTAGTCCTCCATATATGAATAGTCCACTTTCAGAATAGTACTGATTTGCCTTCTCCCCTTATAAAAAGTTCCCATGTTATGAGTGGCAAGATAACATAAATGAATATGTAAGACATATTTTTAGTACTTAATGACTCTCTTTAATCAGTTAATAAATCCGTCTTATTGATTAGCAATATTCATATCAACAAAGTGCTATATGTGACTATGGTTTATTCAAAGTATGTTTCATACTAGCTGTGGTCTACCACTTAGTGACCATCCATCACTTCAATATAATGATGATCTTGATCAATAAAACATGCTCCTGTCTGTGTCTAAATGTGTTATTTAATAACAAAACCATAAAGACTAGGCTGTCAGATAACTTCTTAAACCTTATACTAGCATCTCTGCTTGAGCTAAGTTTAACCCAAATGAGACTTGTGATTCTCTTAGAAAACAGAGAAACAGAAGCTTCTCGAGAAATGGGAAAAACATTTGTTCTCCCAATCAAATGCCACAGTTCCCCAAAACACCTGATACATGAAGGGATTAATAATATACCTTAATAATATAACTTTTTGAAACCTTTACATGGGCTACAGCAGTGTCCTGACCCCCTGCAGTCACTAGAGATGATCCAGAACTTGTTTAGCCTAGCTTAGCATAAAAACCGGGCCAAGAGGAAAAACATAAACTGACTTGTTTATGTGTTTTTTAATATGTTAGCCAGCTTGCTAACCAGCAGCACAGAGGAGTTCAAGTAGAAAACTTTCTGTGTGTATTAAATAGAGATGACACAGTGTGTACCTCTGCCTAAGCTGTGAAAGTTGTTGAAAGGCCTCTCTGACTAACAGTGAGCTAAGCTAGCTGGGCTAAACACATTCTGAATACTCCTCTAAAGACTGTTGAGTAAACTGATATTTATATATGTTTATATAATTTTTCTTAATAAGAAAGTATTCCTTTAAGCATAATAATTCATGAAACCGGTCAATGAAAGACCACATTATAGTTTACATGTGCAGACCAAGTCCAAAAACTTGACATTATGCTAAAAAGTAATGCATAAACAGAACCAAAACTCCCAAAAAAGGCAAACTAAAGACTGCTTTTACATGTGAAGGCTATCAAATGAAACTGTATTTAGTCCCCATCACCATAAAACGCTTACTAAAACTTAGAATGTCCTCTAGTACAAAAGTCTTTTAAAAGATCTGACATGTAAATCCTATGGCTGGGAGGGTAAATGAGAATAGTTCTCATGAGAATAAGCTTTATTCACACATCAACTGTTTAGACCTAAAAAACCCCAAACTATTTTTAAAAAGTTTTTAGTGGCCTAATTATAATGTTTGGAATAGTACTTCAATTAACTAACTGTGGCACCACTGCCTTAATAACATAATATAACCTAGAACCTTTTGTTCCGGGTCACGTTTCCCTCCCTGCTGGCGGGTTTTGTATTATAGACCAGGCTTTTAAAAAACGACTTACCATATTTAAAACTATTCTCATAGGACTTTACATGTTGATCTCCACAGACACACTAACTGAGGACAATTTGTTACTCTAATGTAACAAACAATGGAAGTTTCACAGAAACCAATCAATGGGCAGGTTAGTTAGATGCTTTACATTACAGGCCTGAACTGATACCTGGAGAAAGACCACCAATTACAGGGGTTCTTTTCTCACTATGACAAATTCAAGGCCAACTCAGAACATTACTGTCGGGTCTCCAAAATGCCCTGCAGGGCAGGTGTGCCGTGTACTCAACCAAGTGTAGGCTGGATACTCTGGCTCCCCTAAGAAAGAAAGGAAACAAATTAATCAATCATTGAGTTCTATAGAGATTAAGATCTATAGATTCCTTAAGTTACTCCAAGTTTCTTAAATCCAGGTTTCTTCGAAGTAGTGCAACAAAATCTGGTTAATCCCATTCTGTTAATCCAGCATTAATCCATCATTTTTCATGTGGTATGGTTGACAGGACCATGCCGCATGAAAAATGATCTGAGAGGTTCTGCCAGGCTAAAAGACTACAAGTCTGTAGCTTAGCTAGCGGCCCTGTACTGAGGCAAAACTGGTTACATTTTGCCTGAGGGAGGTGCAAGAGGTTGTGATGTTCCTTAAATCAAGGGGATGTTGACTTGTAGTCACTTGTTATCATCCTCTCCTATTTTAGTCCCTAAAGGTATGCTGCTATGCCTTTGAATGGCCGCAAATTGCTCTGTATGACAGTTCAAAAGCATACCAGCATACTTTACAGTCCTCACACCTATGACAGGGAACAGGGTGGAATTGGATCTATAGGATAGTAAACAGATACTAGGAACATTTTGTTCACCAAGTTCACAAATGACACTGACTCATTATTTGTTCATGCTCTCCACGATATGCTGCCCCGCCAAAAAGCTGAACAACAAATAAGGGACGTCTGTGCTTGATGCCTTCGGCACTGTTTGAATGTCTCCTGGCTAAAACTGTCAGTGGAGCTGTGCTGTGGAGTCTGCAGGTTTGAGCACACAGGAAGTTATCTTAGAGCAGCTGCTTAGTGGTTACTGCCATTTTCCCAGAAGGCGATGATTCAATATATTTCCTACAAATGTAGCTCTAATGCTGTAACATGAACCAACACTCGGAGATGATATATAATTAATGAGATGACATGCGACAAAAGAGGCCAAAATGTTGCTGTCACTTCCATTACAGAGTGTCGTACCATGGTATGAAGGTAGCTGCCCATCTGCAGCAGGCACTCCAGGGTCTCCATCATCTGCTCTTGGCGCAGTGTGTGGAGTCTGGTGGAAGTGGGTGACTTGCTGCTTTCCAGCTCCCTCACTGTGGCTTTCAGAGCCACTGAAGCACACTGCAGGACACTCATTCCTGACAACACACACAGCATTTGGATTACTGGATATGAGGAGCTCTTCTAACCAATATCTAACCATAACAAAACCTAAAGGTATCTGACAGAGAAAAGCCGAAACTTTCTGATGAACAGTCCACACTGAGTGTGCAGGTAGTGAGTCACACCGAGAGACGACAGTCTGTTGCTGAGGATTCTGATTCAGGTCGAGTCACTTCACTGCACACAGACGCTGGATGTCACGTTCTTCTGAAACACTTTCATTCACAGTAATACTAGTCATGTGATGCCACTGTTATGTCTTGCTAATACTGAATTTATGAAACTTGCATTATCCTCAATATGTGACAATAAATTACATTTTTATGCAGATGAAAGTCTTCTTTATTCTTACTATAGCAGCTGGTATTCAATAAAAATATGCAATCAGAAGATCAGGATTAATGCTCTCATGTTGCGACCATGGAAACTGATCGATGGTATATATGCTATTTGTTTACTAGCGTATCTTGACCTCTGAAAAATGGTGACAAAAAGGCAAAGGCAGAGCAGCGATGTACAGAAGCCTCCCTTCAGTCAAGATAGTGGCAAAGCTAGCAAAAACATAGATGTGTTTATTTATCTAATATTGTGTCTAACTTTAGTACAACATAAAATATCTGGTATGGAATTTATCTGCAGATGCTCCGGTTCAAGTTGAGACCAAATGTTTATATGGATGTCAGTTTTTTGAACCAAGACAACACCAAAAATGTGTTTGTCAACAGATTGGGTCAGCTTTGTCTTTAGCCTAGCAGTGATCACTTACAGACCGGTTAAGAGGAGTTAGAAGGCGGGAATACACTTCGTTATTTATCCTTCTGTAACAGGACCATCAAGGAGGAAGTTGAGGTAATAAGGTTAGGGTGAGACAGTGACAAGTCAGAATTTACAATCAGAAAAAGCTGAGCTGTTTCTAACTCATTTAAATCTAATGACTTCAACAAAACTTTGGTCAAACTCTAAAAAAGTTCTGAATTTGTTAAAAACACAATCAGTGTCACCAGCTGATTCATTAACCTATTTATTGTTTTAAATGTCAATCATCAATCATTTTTCTTTTTTTATGACTGTTACATGTGACCACTCATCGGCACCACTTCATTCTAATCTAAAGAGATTTATCAATACAGTTTATCATCATTATTATTTCTAAACTTAAGGTTTTGAAAGGTTTCATCACTTACCAGAATTCTCAGTCGCTTCAACATCAACATACACGCCGTCCATCATGCTGTGTTTTAGAACCTATGAGAAAACATGCACACTGGTTAAAGACTCTCATCACTTCCTCTCATAAAACTCTCTCAGCACAGAGAGTTGCAGTGAAGCAACACAAATATGTTGCTATGTTTCCGGGCATACTCGTGATACAGGTTTCCACAGCTGTTGTGCTCCTGCTGCTCTTGGATGAGGACAGAGGGGACAGATTGGTGGACAATGACCTGACTACCTAAGTCATTTTACTGTGAAGCTTTGTGCAGTTTGATAGGAACATGGGAACAGACATCTGTGTGGCTGTTGGAGGTTGCATAAGATTTAATTTAAAAAAAAAGTTACACCCACTCGATGTGGCAAGTAGGAGACTGTTGTGTGGAATTCAAAGAACGCAGACCTGACGCATTCAGAGGGCTGTGCAACTCTAAGTCAAGTATCTACTGGTAGAGCAATTCGTGATCAATATATGACCTAAAATGGTGCTAGTACTGATGGCCATTTTCATCATTAGTTCATCTGCTTATTATTTTTGTGTGTGTTTTTAGATTTTAAATCATTAAATGTAAAAACACAATTTCCCAGACTCATAAGTGACGTGTTCAAAATACTTGTTTTCACCAACAAACAGTCCAAAACCCAGAAGATATTCAGTCACTTTGAAGCATAATGACAGTGCTTTACTGAGTAATTTGAAGCTTAACACTGTCGTTTGAAATGCTAAATAAACATCCGAGTGCTGTGCAGCTATTAGCTTTTTTGCTTTGTCTCTTTATTCTGCAGGTTACATTGCATTACATTACATGACACACACACACACTTTGCACAGGATGAAGCGTGGCTTTGTCTCTTTCCCATGGGGGATTTGTGGAGGTGGCCGTTTTTTTATTTGCAAAAGGATCATAACAAAAGTCACGCTCGGTTACAACCAATGTTAAAGCCCTAAGTAGAGGCACGGGCCATTAAACTGATGAGAACCTGAAATAAGTGCTCTGCAGTGCATCACTGCAGCATGACGACTTCACATCTCTGAGTACACTATGTTCACACATAGTGTGAGTCAACCATCATACAGGCGGAATCATGAAAAGCTCAACACATGACACCTGATGAAATACTTAACATTCAGAACATGTTCAATAACCAGGAGATGACACAACGTGACACGCTGTGCACACACTGGTGTGTCTTACAAAACCGGCTGCGTTGGTTTCCTTGTGAGCTTTTCATCTGAGCTCGTCAGAGAGTTTTAGAATTTACAGAGTCCGACAATGATGAAAACCTTCCTGCACGACCTGTCTGTTCGGATAGGAGGAAAAACATATTTGTAGCACCGGATAACTTGAGACAACTGGGGTCATGTTGCTCGTTATGATATGGGAGTAGTGCTTGTGAACTGTGAGACATTTCTGTCTTTCACATGCATGTCACCTGACTGCTGAGTACTGTCACATATAATTTGCAGCCTATTATTGTGTTCTTAAAAAAATCCTGGAACTCAATGACAAGGCGCATTATTCGCTCGTGTTTTGAGCAGTAGAGAGAAAAGGAAAGGCTCAAACCTCCAGGACTCTGATGTAGCCTTTCTCAGCACTGAGGTGGAGGCAGGACTTTCCTGAGTTGTTTGTCTCGTTGACGTTGGCCCCCAAACGGATCAGATCTGCTACCATCAGGTGGTGGTTGTGCTTTGCTGCGTGGAGGAGGGGAGTCTGTGAACAGAGGGACATTTACATCAACTATGGACCATCAAGTGGTGACACAACATGTGAACCTACCAAATAAAAACATAAGTTATGAATTTGTTTTCTTACATCACCACCAGAGCCTGATCTTGAATAAACAAAGACTATAAATGTAAATGTCAGTTGTCTTTGCACTGTACCATTCCATCAGAGTCTTTGAGGTCCAGGCTGTTGAGCGCGGCCATCCTTTTTGCGATGGCATAGCCCTGTCCCCTCTTTCCCACACACGCCACTTTATGGAGAGCTCTGGAGGGATGAACACAACCCCACATATTTAGATGACACTTCATACTAAAGGTATTTATTATTATTATAACCTTTATTTAACCAGATAAAAAAACCCATTGAGATCAAGACCAAACAATGACACAAAGAGGCAGCGTACTATCTTATATGATGGAGAACAGGTCTGAACATGGCCTATATACCATCTATAGAGTAGTATAGACTTAAGTGCGGGATTTAATTGCAGGATGCCTGCAGGCTTGAGTAAACTCAACAAACTGGAAGCCATTGCAACATAAGCGAGCATGAACAATACCAGGAGCCTGAAACACCACACTGTACTTCAACTGTACTCTGAGTCATGGAATCCATCGCTGTCTGCTGCACTCTACTCTCATTTGCTGGACCCATGATCGACAACAAATAAAAAGTAATCCTTACAAATAAAAAGTGGCAGAAATCAGTGACCTTTTTACTCCACACATTATTTTTTCTTGTCAAAACTTGCCACCTACATTACCCACAACGCAGCACAACCTGCAGGAGTGCAGTCAGAAATTCAGGTGTGTTATGCTAGTAGCCACTAATGCAGTCTCGAGCTGCTAGCTTTGAGCAGAGATGAGGAACAGGCTACTCCTACTGCTACACCCGCCGATTTTCTCTTTCTCCTTCAACAGGTGGTCGTACAACAAACATCCTGCACCAAATCACCAAACTTACGTCTTGCCGTGTTCGTCGGCGGCGAGCAGCATGGCGTCAGAGACGTCCCTCAGCTGGCTCTCCTCTTTCTGCAGCTGTGTCCAGAAGTAAGCGGAGCTGTTCAGGTTCCAGCCGTGGCTCGGGGGATCAAACCACTCCTCGCCTCTTCCCCCGTCTCTTCCAACGCTGGAAAGCTGGAGGCTGTTGTGCATGAAGCAGGGAGGGGACGGGGCCTGGTAGTACTCTGCGGTGCCCGGTGAGTAGGTCATGTAAGACTGGGGGCTGGGGATCATTTCATCGTACTCGTCACTGTTGTACCCTGCGCCTTAGTGAGAAGATATGGCATGTGAGGGGTGGTAGTAGCTGTTAATTTTATCAACGTTCAAGGAATAACTATATGAATGTGGATCTGTTTCCCATGTATTACCAGTTGGAGACCACTCAGGAGACACTGCACAGTCAGAGGGGGAGTAAGATTGTGGCGGGGAGTGGTTGTTGCTGGTCCTGAGATCCTCCTCCAGCACCTCAACGATGATTGCCAACTCCTCCAGGCTCTTCGTGATGTTTTTTCTCTGAAAGTCAAAGGCAGGTATGCAGACAAGTGATTTACAGCACTCCATAAACATGTCTTCATATACCTGGAGCAACCTTCTGTTTTGCAGCACTGACCTTGGCATTTTGGCGTCCTGTGCGAGTTTTGACACGTTTCTGAACTCCTGTGAAAGCAAATGCAAAAATTAAGTCTGACTGCAGTACACAGTATGTTTGGCTGTAGAGCCAGTTTAGCTGGCATGCTGCAGGCTGGTGCCCTGCAGGCTTTTGTTCCTTCCTGGCGCCTCATGAGCAACACACTGTATCTAGCTATAGCTATAGCTCATCAACTTTTAAAGGAGCCAGACAAATCTACATGACACCACACCTAAATTCATAAAAATCTGGTTTTACTAACCTTTGACAGTTTTGCCGTAGATCTCCTGCTTTCACAAAACAAACAAACAAACAAACAAACAAACAAACAAAAAACAGTTGCATCAGCGTTCTTCTTCTATATCCTTCAGGTTTTTCAGACATAAACACAAAACTAGTGCAGATTTGATGTCTAACAGACAGCGCTGTCAGCAGCTCTGTGGTGCGCTGGGATTTTAGAACTCAGCTCTGAGCAGGACGAACACTTTTACTTCCTCTGACTGTGTGGAAATCTGATCTAGCATTAAAACACGAGTCCTAAAGGAAAACACGAGACCGGTGGAGGGCTCATATAGGAGTTTAGTGTGGCTCTGATCAGAAGAAAGGAAGAAAAGAAAGAATAGTCGAACTGGGCAGAGAATCGGGTACAGCCTGGTTAACTATGCTCATATTAAGACTTAAAATCAGTTGCTGTGGTGTCACCATCAACCCACAGTTCAGTGAGCCAGTCTGTCAAGTTTGGTTGATTTTCATTTTTGTCAAAAGAAACAAGATAAAATAAAAATATCTAATAATTTAATATATCAGGACACTTTTTTTCAGCAATGTTAACACTGTTAATCAGTCGGCTGATTTTTTTTGGCTTTAATTTGAGACAATCAGCCCTGGCCAGTGTCTGTGCTCTTGAGACCAATAAACAAAACATGTCTGCAGACAGCATTTTTACTGAGCCATCACCGGGGAATTTCATCCTGTGTCTCATTTGTCATTATTATTAAATTTTTGCATTTTAGCAGATACAAAATAAATAAAACCCCTCCAAAAAACAACAACATGACATCAGCATTATATAATCAGCCATCGCCCATTAATAAACTGGATAATTGGGTAATTTCTTGCTGACTTTCTAATTGCTCAATCAACAGTCACATGTCCTCAGTGTGCCCAAATACAGTCTGAAGGGTGGATTTCATCACTGGTGTTGCAGTGCTCGGGGCAACATTTTGGTGAAACTTTAAAAACCCAGAGGACTTATGGCTGATTTTGAACAGATTTTCAAAAATGTTTTAAATTTAGATTGTTGTCATGGTGCTACCATTAGGGAATGTTTCCTCATATTTGAGTAGATGTTGTTTGGAATGTGAAAAAAATCAGTTTTAAGGACTGAATTTTTTTCCACTTTCTTTTTCTTAGCCAGAGAGCATCCAACAAGGAAACTCAACTGTTAAAATTCAATACAGAAAGTAAACTCATCTTACCAACTCAGTATTTTTACATCATGATGAATATCTTGAGCCAAAAACAAAAGTTACCTGAAACTCTCCAGTTTCCAAGCCCTGGGCTAGGCGGATGTTTTTCAGAAGATCCCTCACTGGCATTTTGACACGGACTCCGAGGTAGACCTTCTTGCTATCGTAGATGGGGCACCTTGCACCTGGTGGAGGAGACGATGGACAATGGAACCATTAAAACATTAAAACACACAAATGCAGATTCAGCTGTGCTCTGGCGTTACACGCAACATTCGACGGAAGAGTCAAGCTTCTGTACCGGATGTCCCCCACGGCAGTCTGACTGCTTCATGTCTTACACCTTGCTGTCAAACAGATAGTTATTGACACACTGTAATCCACTGCTCTGTTCTTCTCTGACTCTATTTGAGCTGCAAACAGATTCATATTCACTGAACATGTTCAAATTGAACTTAAAGAGCTCTCCTCTGTGACTAACATTACTAATGTTTGTATAGCCGGATCAAACTTTGTTATCCTCTGTCTGTCTCTTTAGTGTCAGTTAACAAAGATGGCCACCTGACAGCAGTGAGCAACATATTATGATCATGACAACTCTGTGAATATCTGATGGTCTAACTAAAACCCTGAAATGAAGTTAAAGTTATTGAAGTTGACTGAATTTTTCGGTTACTTGAGGCTGTAAAGTTAGTGTGTAGTATTGTAACATGAACATTTATATGACTGTATACTATAAGTGACACTATCTTGACTTTTAACTTTAATATTTTTATGTTTAAACAGCTGTCATTTTACAAAAAACTGTAACAATGTTAAGTTAGCTGGTGAATTCAAGCCTCAAACTTCGGAGCTCGTCGTGTGAGTTTCATAACACCGGAGCTAAAACAGCTAAACAAACAAACATTGACACCGAGCTGCTGAAGTTGTCGTCGGAACAAATTGTCCTACCTTTTTTGGTGCCGCTGGTGGCCGCATCCTGGACCGTAAAGCCGGGAACAGGTGTGCAGCCCGCCGCAGGTTCCCCTGGCAGAGGGGAGAGCCCCTCCCCGTAGTCGGCCGTGTCATCATACCGTTCTTTCTGGTGCTTTCGCTTGTACCGTCCTCTCATCTTGTACAACTACTATAAAACAAGAAAGTTCAGTGAATTATGAGCAAACAAGAGTTTAGAAAACACTGCTATGCGTTCAGAATTAAAATACTGACCGAGTTCCTTGTGTCTTTGCGTAGTTGGGGCCGCTCTCCTTCAGCACCTGCTGGTTGGTCCAGGTTACACTGAGAACTATGCACCGAGAGCACCGCGAAGGTAAGGTGACGACCACGCCCACTGCGCGCGGGGAAAACAAGCTCACGCAAAAGCACGCGCGTGTGCGTGTATATAGAGCACGTTAATAACACCTGAAACCATCATGTAGCACATCTGAATTTAATATGTTCAGAAGAGTGAACAACAGACTGACACACCCTCAGCCTGTCAGAGTACACTTGAGGCACACTGCAATTATTTCTCAGTATAGTTACATTTAAAGCAAACTTTTAATCATCTTATAATGCTGTTCATGTCAACAATCAGTAATACTAATCCAAAATATTCAGCTACATAATTAGTTTTTTAATAACTTTTGCTGATAGTTTATTATAAAAACAGAACTTTTTGCAATTATTTCTACTTTAAAAGTCCAGTGTGTCAGATTACAAGATATGGCAGAAATTTAATATAATATATTCATATATATATTCATAACTATGATTTCATTAGTGTATAATCACCTGAACAAGAACAAGAATTGTTTTTGTTACCTTAGAATAAACCTTTTATATGTACAGAAGTTGTGTTTTGATGGTAACTCTCATGAGATTTGTACCTGTTGTTTCTGTATTGAGATGACTTTTTTTTTTAAACTCACCCTTTCAAATGATATTAAGGCTTACAGCATGGCCTCTTTGATTGGCAGCTAAGTGCCATTACAGATGGCTAATTAGAACTCCTAGGTGTCATTCGACCTGCCTCAGGTCAAATTTTAGATAAGTTTTACGTCAAACATGGAAACCAAACATCTAGTCAGGCCTGTTATGACGTGCAGCGTCTCACAGTTTGCCTGCAGCAGCCATGATGGAGCCAGGTAGAGGCATCTCTCTGGTATTTGGTGAAAATCTGGAATAATAATAATAATAATAATAATAAATTTTATTTAAAAGTGCTTTTTCAAGGTACTCAAAGACACTTTACATAAAAAGAACATCAAATCAGCAAAACAATATGAAATAGTACACTAAAAACACAATAGACTGAGCTAAACATTAAAAGCAATTTTAAAAAGGTGTGTTTTAGTTAGAGATTTGAAGGTGGGCAAGTCAGTACAGTCACAGATGTGTTTGGGGAGAGAGTTCCAGAGGGAGGGGGCAGCTACAGAGAAGGCTCTGTCGCCCCAGGTTTGATGCTTGGTCCTGAGTGGTGGAGTAAGGAGGTTTGCATCAGATGAACGGAGGCTGCGGGATGGATTGTGGCGATGGAGCAGGTCAGTGAGATAGGATGGGGCCTGGTTATAGAGGGCTTTGTGTGTGAGGAGGAGGATTTTGAACTGAATACGCTGTGGAATTGGGAGCCAGTGGAGTTTCTGGAGGACAGGAGTGATGTGATCATGGGTGCGGGTGTGGATGAGCAGACGTGCAGCAGAGTTTTGGATGTACTGTAGTTTATTTAAACTACAGTACAGTAGTACTGTTGCAGTAGTCAATTCTGGAAGTGATGAAGGCGTGAATAAGGGTTTCAGTGGCGGAGAAGGAGAGTGATGGGCGGAATGATTTTTTTTCTTCTTCTTGTAAATCTGTAGGTAAATCTGCGTCATGATGACTTTTGGACATTTTTTCGACCTTGTCAATAATTAAGAAAGTCCTAAGCACATTAATGTTTGTGCCTAGTCAGGCAATGTATTGGTTGAAGATGTAGTGTAATGGTAAATTCAATTTCCTTGTTTCAGCCACTAGAGATGCCCAATCTCCCCCTTCCTAACACAAGATACCAGGTTCTTTTATGTTTTAAATTGTGATGTCTAGACTCTGCACTTTGACTTTGCACCTAAATACAAGATCCTGCAGGATACCCCAGATGTAAAACACACCCAACGCAGACCTGGGCAATCCGTTCCACAAAGGGCCGGTGTGGCTGCAGGTTTCCTTTCCAACCAAGCAGCAGCACACCAGACTTGAGTCATTTAATCAACTGATCTCAGTCTTCAGAGAGCTGATTGGTCAAACTGTGTGCTCTTGGTTGGTTTGAACAAAAACCTGCAGCCACACCGACCCTTTCTGGAACTAATTGCCCAGGCCTGCCCAACGGGGTCGGCGCCGATACCTGCAACAGACAAAGGGATGTGAAACATACTCTGGGGTGTGTTCCTCATGTATAAATGTTTAGGTCTCCCCATGCTCGGGGTCTTTCTTCATCTTTGACCGCTCACGTGTTGATTGACCTTTTCTTTGCAAAGAAAATAAAAACCTTGTCGGCCGGCAGAAGTCTCTCTTTCATTCTTCACCAGCAACAGAGAAATTTCCACAACAGTACTCCCTTTTCTGAAAACTCTCAAACCTTCTCTCTCTCTCTCTCTCTCTCTCTCTCTCTCTCTCTCTCTCTCTCTCTCTCTCTCTCTCTCTCTCTCTCTCACCATCTATAAACATACATGTCTCATTAATACATGTTAATGCATGTTACTAACTAAACTTCTTCCCTGGAGTTTCTGTGCTTTCTCGTCCAGCAGGTTCTCATGGATTGTGACTGCTGCTGTGGTCCTGCACGACGTCCACTACATATATTATTATTGTCATTAATGTTACCAGATCTCCATTACAGTTTATAGTAACTTAGTTAATGACTGCTGCTGCTGTGCATCTGTGTCTCTCTATCTCTATCACAGGTTCCACTGCTACTGTAATCATTTTATCATTCATTGTAATCCATTGTCATTTTTTCATTGTAATTGTACAATATGTTTGTGTTGATTTGTTCTGTACACGTGACATCTATTGCACGTCTGTCCGTCCTGGGAGAGGGATCCCTCCTCTGTGGCTCTTCCTGAGGTTTCTTCCACTTTTTTCCCTGTTAAAAGGGTTTTTTGTGGGCAAGTTTTTCCTCACTCGAACCGAGGGTCTAAGGACAGAGGGTGTCACTCCCTGTACAGATTGTAAAGCCCTCAGAGGCAAAATGTGTTTTGTGAATTTGGGCTATACAATAAAATTTAATTTGATTTGATTTGATTAATAACTTGGCAGTCCATATGGCATTGTGGCTTTCCATAACATGTCAAGTTACTGCCTGGTAGTTAAAATATTTATTCATGATGACAGATAGGTGTGGTCAAAGGAGCATAAAAGTTGAAACTCACATGACAGAACAGAACAGTGTTGGGCACGTCAACATGTCGCACGTCAACGCTTTTTGGCCTTTTTCCAACTTCCCCAGTCATTTCAGTTGAAAGTGAAAATCAGCTTTCACTTAAGACTTCACTTTCTTAACTAAAAAGAGTATGTAAGCTCTAAAAGAAAATGGTTACACCTGTGATAAGTGGTGAAACATGAGGGGGGCAGCCATTCACCATGTTCATACGTCTGCACACTCACTCCATCCCACAAACATTTTTAATGTCTCTATTTAGATTTTCATCAGGTATGAAACAATGCCCATATTTATACATCATGCAAATCATCAGGCTGACAGGACGATGGCAGGTGTGATTAATCATCCCAACCGTGTTTATGTGCATGGTTCATCTACAGGTTCTTTAAAAAGGATGAAACCAGTATAACCAGAGTAACTATGAGAACTGTGAGGAGATGAAGAGGGAATGACAAACCACAACAATTTATAATCAAGAGTCATTATACAGCGGCTGGAACAGCAGTTCATTCACGTACTCCCAAGGGGAAGGGGTCTGTCTGACAGGATGCTACTTCTGTGTGTGATTAAAAATCTCAGTATCTGAGAAATATAGCCTTACCTTTTTTTTCCATTCTTCCTGACTCTGTCTGCAAGTCAGAGTTCACCTCCGGCCAAAGCATGGCCATAGTTTTCCGTAGGTGTAGGTGTACATATTATAATTATATCCACTCAAAAACACAAATCACCTTTACCTGTTTTTCTACACAGCCAGACTGTTTTTGGAGCAAGTTTATCCTTCAGACATCTTCTTCTGGTCCCGTAAACCACTCAAAGCACAAAAAAACAGTACCTATATGTGTGAATTTCTACTACATTTATTCAGAAAGAGAAATATGTTTGTGCATCATCATTTGTGAACATTGTGTTTTATATGAGAATTTGTTTTACATTGAACAATAAATATTTTTATGCACTGCAGAAGGTTCCTGGTTCGAACCTCAGCTGGGGCCCTTCTGTGTGGAGTGTGCATGTTCTCCCCATGTCTACGTGGGTTCTCTCCGGTTACTCCAGCTTCCTCCCACAGTCCAAAGACATGAACTCAATAGGTTAACTTGTGACTCTAAATTGGCTGTAGGTGTAAGGATGAGTGTGAATGGTTGTCTTCCCTGTGATGAACTGGTGACGGGTGTACCCTTTCGCATGGGGATCAGATCCAGTCACTTATGTATAAATCCTGAAATACATATTTGAATTCCAGCTCAACTCATCTCTGTATGCCCCCTGGCGTTTTTGGAGAATGCTACAAGAGATAGCACGCTGAGTGAAAATGCCTCAGTGCAAGTGCAGACACATAGTGCTTCTTTGCTGTCTGCTGTATCTGAAAACAATGCTGGTGAGAGCAGAGAGAGTATATAAAAACAATAAAGTTGCGCTCCATACAACCAAAACAGTGAGTCTGCTGGAAAGCTGCATACAGAGAAAAGAAACTGTCTCTGCGTGTCCCACCCTACATACATGTAGTCATTTAGTCATTTTTTAAACATAAAAATATTAACTCCAGCAGCTTTAAATCTACACACTAGTACTCATAGACCTGGAGTTACATCTAGGTAACCCTTCTCAACTGGATGCAAAGGAGAGAGGGCATGTGATGTTCTCTGAATATGGGACCATGGATCCAGCCCATCAGCCAAAGGTGGCTGTGGCTCAGGTGGTAGAGCTAATCGCCTTGTAATGTCCCCGTCCAACTCAAGTGTCTATGAGCAACCCGACGTCAGCAGAGAAGATTTCACTTGGGGTGTGAGCTTAGTATTAGTGTGAGTGCTTTGAATAGGGTGAGCAGCTGTTAGCAGTATATCAATCTGTGTGTAAATGGTTGAGCGTGGCAAGTGTTGTAAAAGAGTTCAATCAGAATCAAAAAGGTGCTATAAATACATGTCCAGTTACCTTTTACCATCAGCCAAAGGTAGACAGTGTTCTTCCTAAGGCTGCTAAAGGACAATAGTAGATGGAAAAGTTTTCCAAAAATCAGTGCTACCTGGAACTCTGTTGTTGTAACAACCACAGCAGGTAATGTGTGTCACAAACAGGCCTACTGTCAGCCAGCTAAAGCAATTCCAGAACAGGCCATAATTATCCAGCTGACGCTCCTCACTAGGCGCCAAGGTGATCTGCACGTTGAAGAGACCAGGACCATGTTGAGCCCTCAGGGTACAAAGGTAATGTTTGGCTAAGTCAGGATAGCAACCACCCACTGGTGAAGCCTGAAATGCATCAGACATTCCTTTCTTTACAGATAGCCAGTGCTGCTGTCCAACCTCATCATTGTGTGCTTTGGAACAAGTCAGACAAACATGGCTGAGAAAATACCACAAGTTCCAAACTTTTGACTTTTGACATGTTGAGGAGGCTCCAAGTTCCCCCCTCCTCATTCTGACCTGAGACGATGCTAACAGTGTCACCCCAGGCTGTTAGGCAGGTGTCTGTGAGCACCTGTGAAACTCTTCCTCAGCCCTTCACAGAGGTCACAATCATTCAGTCAATCACCTTCCTTTGAGTCTATAAATCAATCGCTGTGGATGACACATTCCAACTCTCATGTGCAAAAAGGCAATTTTTATGAATGAAATCAACAAAATGACTCTAACATGCATGCGGCCTGACTCTGTGGGGAATTGGAGTGTGAATCCTTTCTTCAGTGTCCAGCCAAAGGAAGAAATGATCAATGTGTGCTGTGGAGATGGGAGTTTGAGGCACTCTTGCCTACCTGTTAGTTGAGAAAGATGGGTGAGTTAATGACACATAACACGGGCAATCTTGATGAAGTGCCATCTTCATCAGACCGGTTCTCCCACAGCCAAAATTATGACTTTTCCTAGCTCCAGAGTATGACTGATAGATGGGTGTGTGTTGAAGTTTAATCAGAGAGAAAAAATTCACGTCCATCGAATTCCTTTGTCGGATGAGTCATGTTACAGCAAAAGGGCTTATCATAACTAACATTTTTCCTGCGGTGCCTGACAGACCGACAAAGAAAATCATATACATTATAAATGACTTCAGTAGAAGAAATAAAAGCCCTCACTTTTGACAGCATGATTAGTGTGAGAGTAACACGACGGAGACATGAATAAGGTCAGTGAAGGGTAATTAAGTTGAAATGATTATAGACTTTTTGAACTTTTTGTCCCCGGTTTGAAATAACAGATACATGTTGCTTTAGAGGCCTTCTTGATAAAACTGAATGAAGAAAGGTGAGCAGTTCTTCTTCTTCTGGACTATTTTTGTGCTTCTTTTTAGCTGGCAGGATTATGATTATTTTAATTGGTGATTCATCTGCAGATTATTTTTTCAGTCAATGTCTTAATATCTTATAAAACATTAGGAAATAGTATACAAACTCCCATCACAATTTTCCAGATACCAAGCTGACATCTTGAAATATGTTGTTCTGTTTGACAAACAGTCCACAATACAGAATATTAAATATATTATAATGTAAGAGCCAGAAAGGCAGCAAATAAAAATGGTTCTTTAACGAAACTAAGTTTGTAATTATTAGGCTCTCTATGTACCACCATCATGACAGATGTTACAGCAGCATAGAGTTTCCACAGGTGGCAAGTTTATTCCTGATGTGAAAATTATTGGTTGGTTGAATCCTGAATGGAACCAGTTCAAGAACCAGAGCTAATTTGGTGGGAAAAGGGTCCTCCTGAGCCACATTTCTCACATTTCTGTGTGCATGAATGTGACTACATATGAGGCTGATATTTAAAAAAAACATTCCAGCATCTCATAGTTTATTTTCATTCAATAATAATGGTTACAGATAGATAGCACCTTTACAGTTACAACAACTACTTTATATACAGTTCTGGGGTTCTTTTTGTGAAATATTGAATAATTGAAGCTCTTTGGCCCTCAAACAGTTATCTAAATGAAAGCATGTGAGGAGTTTAATGGACCTGCTGACAACTCGGACCAGACACTGAGTCATGAGCCAAAAAGTTTGGAAACCACACAACATGCAGTATTTTATAAGATTATCATACATGTTTCTTTATGTAAAGTCTTAACAGGAAAAGTAACCAGTATCTAGAGCAGGGAAATCAATGCAGTGGAGCCAAAAACACTGAGCTGTAGTGTAGAAGTATAAAGTATCATGGGATAAGTACCTCCAACTTTTACTGAAACACATTTCACCTATTTGATGTATTTGACATTTGTGTCAGACTTATTGTTGATACCAGTCATGAAATATGTCTCAGTGAAGAAGTGGTGGTGACACAGCTTTGTATGTTCAGAACAAATCATAATGAAAGAGATTTAAAACTAGATTTACCCATGTACTCAAGACATTTTGACATGTCACAGGTGTGTCAAGACAAGCCAAATAATACGCTGTGAGAACAGTCTGTGCAATGGAGACTAATTATGGGATTGTGGGATGAAAAGTTGACTGTTTCATAACAAAATGATCAAATGTAGTTGTCTTACAACGGGTAAAAAATGGGAATATTCACATAAGACTACCTCATGAGTAGACTTTTAAGAGTAGGCTTTCTTTCACCTACATAACATGGCAAAAATCAGATGCATATTGTCTCAAGCGGATGCAGAAAAACTAGTCCACACATTTGTTACTTCTAGGCTGAATTATCATAACTCCTTGTTATCAGGCTGCTCCAATAAGTCTCTTAGGACTTTGCAGCTAATTCAGAATGCTGCTGCACGTGTTCTGACAGGAACCAAGATCAGAGATCACATCTCTCCCATTTTGGCTTCCTTGCATTGGCTACCTGTTAAATCTAGAATAGAATTTAAAATTCTTCTCCTTACATACAAAGCTCTTCATGGTCAGGCACCATCATATCTAAAAGAGCTCATAGCACCTTATTACCCCTCTAGAACACTGCGCTCTCAGAATGCTGGGTTCCTTGTGGTTCCTATAGTTTCCAAAAGTAGATTGGGAGCCAGAGCTTTCAGCTATCAAGCTCCTCTTCTGTGGAACAAACTACCATTCTGGGTTCGAGAGGCAGACACCACGGTCAACACTTTTAAAAGTAGACTTAAGACTTTCCTTTTTGATAGAGCTTATAGTCCCTTAGTTATGCTGCTATATTGTAGGACTAGACTGCCGGGGGACTTCCCATGATGCACTAAGCACTTCTCTTCCTCTGTCACTCCATCTCCATCTGTTAACATTCATGTCTCATTGATGCATGTTATTAACTAAACTTCTTCCCTGGAGTTTCTGTGCTCTCTTGTCCAGCAGGTTCTCATGGATCGTGGCTGCTGCTGTGGTCCTGCACGATGTCCACTACATATTATATTATTTATTTATTTATTTATTTATATTATTATTATTATTACTACCATATTTCCATTACAGTTTATAGTTAGTTATTGATTTGCTGCTGCTGTGCATCTGTGTCTCTCTCTGTCTCATAACTCTATTTATCGAGGTGTCTGCCTGTTAAAAGGAAGTTTTTCCTCGCCACTGTTGCCAAGTGCTTGCTCATGGTGGAACTGTTGGGTCTCTGTAAATAATATTATAAAGGGTACGGTCTAGACCTGCTCTGTATGGAAAGTGTCATGAGATAACTTTTGGTATGATTTGACGCTATATAAATAAATAAAATTGAACTGAATTGAATCATGATGATAATGATTATGTCACATTCACAACTGCTCAATTTTGACACTTCGCCCATGTATTCCTGCTTTCGTGAACGAGATAATATGCTGCATTAAGACATAAGATAATGTAAAAATGAATAGTGCATATTTTGTCTGTATTGAATGTTGTTCCAGTTCAGTATGAGGAATAAATACCTTCAGATGCCTGATGGAAACATCAGAATATTAAGTCAAGTAACAAGTAAGAAACCAGGGAATCAGGATTTTCTGTGTTTTCTGTTCAAATACTCAAGATAATTATGACTGCTACTGGCACTATGGGTTTGTCTTCTTAAGGCTTGGCTGTATGCCAAAGTGTTCAATGTTACTGAACCTGTACATCAGTGGATAGGTTATTGTTTTTTAAACCTGAGCAATGATGAGACGTGATAGTTTTTAGTGTTAAAAACAGGCTGCTTATCAAACCTGACCTGGAAAGATTTTTACATTAATGGCCTCCTCTCAATCCCAAATCAATCCTCAGATCACTTCACTGGCAACGAGTACGCAATGCAAAGGTCTTCTTCTTAAAGTTAGGTCTTGTTGCACTGAGTGTACAAATTCCAGCAGGATTAGTCTCTATGCGTCTGAGCTCTGTGACGAACTGGCAATTTGTCCAGTGTCAGCTGGGATAGGCTGCAGCCTCTGCAAACCCGATATAAATAAGAATATGAATAAGCAGTTAAGGAAGTGATGAATGAATCATTTCTTTCTTTCTTCTCTTCTTAATCATTATGTAAACTGAGATTTTCTCTGGTATGAATTGTACTACATAAATAAAGCTCAGCCTGAGGTGTTGTACACTTTACAAAGAAGAGCACTGTCCATAATATAAAGTCTACATTTGATCCAGTGGAGCTGAACTACAAATCAGACAGTATGGAGCACTTAACCATGAAAGAATAGAGGATCCTCCAGCTCTCAAAAATCAGTCTTCATTTTATTGATGTATGGACTTCTGTTTTTAATCCATCTCCAAACTGCTTTTCGTTGGTGTGATCATGTCAGCCAACATGAAATGATGTCTCCACTGGCTACGACAGCCAAACTTTCAGCCTCTCTTGCATCAGTTTCTCATCAAGCTCTATTTTAAATGATGTGCGGCGTTTTGGGGGGCTGTGTCCAGCTCTCTGGCGCCATCTAGTGTTACAGGATGTCTTGAAAGGTGTTCGTCTACATGATGTGTAGTTATGAGACTTTGCCACTAAGTGGCAGTGGTGTATAAGAATAAAACGCCACTTTATAGTTCGGACTGGAGCCCTCAAGAGTTTGTTCTTGATTTTTTGGGGACATTATTATTTTATATTCTTCTTTTATATAATTTATTGTTTGGTCTGGATCAGTTTGCTTTTAACTTTAAACTTTTGCCAGACAACAAAGAGCTGTGATTGCCTGTCTTTCCATTTGTGTTCATGCAGTAGACAGAAACAGAGGGTTTGCCTTTGCAGACGTTTCAGACAATGAAACACACGTTATGACTGATATTAATCAAACAATTGTGATAACATGCCTCAGTGGTAAAAGAGAACATTGTGTGCACCATTATGCCTCCATATAATATGAACTGCAGGACACACTTGCGTGTGTGTGCAGTATTAAGTCATGGTTTACTTTGTTTCTTACAGTAGAAACTTGTACAAGTCCTCACTTGTGTGGAGGCTGAGGTAGTGTTCATTAAATGAGTTTCTGTGTAGATGCTGAATACTTTCGCTGCAGCTCACGGCAATGCTTTTAAGTCCCATGCGCTCGTAAAAGCTCCTTCCTATTCTGACATGGAGGAGAACACACGCATTGCTGCGTCCTCTTAACTCCTGGTTTCATTCCTGAAGGGATTATAGTATCACCAAAAATTAATAATAAAAAAAAAAACAGGATTTTCTCAGGTGGCAGTTGCCAAAGCTGTTGTGCAACTTCTAATCTCTAAATATTAAACCCGGAAACTCTTAGAAAAAAAAACACCACACATGCAGGAGGTAACAGTCATGTGTCATGTCATGTGGACACACACTTTGGGGGGAAAAACACAGAAATGATCAACAAGTTTTTTTTGGATGTGGATCATTTCAGTCAGTATGAGTGCATGCCCAAACCTCTCACACCCACTGAACTAATGATAAGCCATCCACCATAGTGCTATGAGTCACTCTCAAAACAACTCAAGATAATATGTGCATAACTAGTTGCAACCAGATAAATACATTTTTCATCTATTACTCAGTCTTTTTTAACTTCAAAGCTGTGCTGCCTCCTCACCTGACCTGCTCTGACCTGCAAATGATCAACTTTTTTAATGCACAATGAGCACTGAAGTATCATAAAAGTCAGTCGATCCAGTTCAGTTTTCCTCTCTAATCATAAGAAAGCGGGACAAGTTCATGTAGTATGAGGACATGTCTGTCACATGTATGTGAGTGATTACTTGGCCCGAGCAGTTCTGAGGGAAGCTGATGTTTAACTAAGATAAACTGAAAACGCACCTGGCACAGTTACCCATACCCCTGCTTAGAAACCAAAAAGGGAAGTCCCATAACTTCCTGAATACTGAGGGATGGTTCGACTGGCTTCAAGAGATCATCAGAATGTTCTTGTTTTTTAAAAATTAAATTAAATTTAATAGCCCTTTTTGTATCAGATGTTCTGTGTTCTAATGAACAGTATTTTGCAGGATGGCCGGCCTCTCTCTTGCATGATGGGGGATCAGTCAGCTGCACTTCCAGCCTGTTTAAGGTGGTTCAGACATCTGGTGAGGATGCCACACAACTGTTGAAGTGACCAGAGGCAGAACCAGGACCAGGACCAGGACCAGGACCAGTGATGGAGGAAGCATTCTCATTCTTTTATGTAGTACAGAGTAAATATCAACAACTCTAAAATTATGTTATGTTACTAAAGTAAAATTCTGTAAGCATCAGTATGTATTTAGTGATTATGGTTTTGTTGTACTATTATAGATTATAAAATTATATTGGTACTGATGAATTGTAGCAGTTTTCATTATATACTGTATATTTATTGTTTTATATATTGTTGGACAGTTAATCCCAAATTTTATGAGATCAGCTGATGTTTTCTTAGGTGTAATCTTAATGAACTAAATCTAGTATCCAATATTTACTTCTGAAATGTGATGAAGTATAAAGCAACATTTTATTTAATTTCATTACTTTTGTTCGTTTGTTATTTGCTGCTCAGGAAAAACCCCACAGTCGATGAACGACTGACAGACCTTCAGTCGAAAAGCAATCAGGTTTTAATATCTCACTATAAGTACGTCATACCACTCCACACCAGGTAACTATTAACCTCAACAATCAACTGAAGGGACTTTCCAGATGTCTTCTATATTTTCCTTGGAACTGTTTTCTATCTTGACTTATTCTGCAGCCCTGTGAACTTAAAAACTTGCAGGGCAAGAGTGTGACGACAGAGCCCTAACACCGGTTCCCCTCTCAGTGTTTGACCGCTCATTCAACAAGCAGCTGTGCAAGCACTTTGCAGCTTTTCCCTGGTGTTTGCTTCAGACCCTTGGAGTTCAAGTCTGGATCCTCTGCAGAGGTGAGGGGCCAGCCAGCACTGTCCTCCAAATTTGACTCACGTGCGACATACACATTAGTGTGTTGTTGTGTGAGAGAGAAAGTGTGTGAGAGTCAGTGAAAGGTGAAAGTGAAGCCCCAGCCCCCCACAAGCAGATTTATTTGCTCTGCAGGTCGAGGCGTGTTTCAGGCCCTTTAAGGCTTGGCATGTACACACAGGTCAAGACCAAGCAGTGCTGGAGCCTGGCATGCACACACACACACACACACACACACACACACACACAGACCACTCCTTCGCCTTAATCACTTCACTTTCAGCTCCTTTCACTCCCTCTGGCCGAATCTCTGAGTCTACTGCTATTATCTATTATCTACTTTCTATCACATTCCCTTAGAAATGCTATCACACACATAAACACACACACACACACACACACAATGAGGTTGGGCAGTAATGATTTGCATTTCTGGGGTACCATTAGAAGGAGGCACAGAGGTCATGAAGTCAAGTATGCCCCGACCATGCCTCCACCCAAATGACCCAACTGAAATGACGCGACTTCAGGGTCCTTTACAGCCCTTTAAACCTGGGTACCTCTCTATAGAGATTCATGGCAACCATTTATCTAACAAAATGTAGAATAAAAATTTGGAAACTAAGATTTTGCAAATCATCCTTAGCACCTGGGAGGGAAGTTTTCTATTCTAGCATGCCACATACGAAGGTTACACAGAGTCTTGTCTTATATATATTCTTGTCTTGGGGTCATTGCGGGGACAGTGTTAAATCTTAGATTTTTATAGGGACACTGACTTCTTCTTCTTGAGATACAGAGCAGCTGCATGTTTGTATTTAGGAAAACAGGCACGATTCTGATCATTTATTATGGTAACTGAGGTCAGAGGATAGGGAAGTCTCACTCACTAGACACAACAGATAGGTACATAATGTAGAAGCCTCTACAGAGTCAGATAACAATGTAGGACCACTAAGGGTAAACATATTTCCTTGTTTGTAGACTAATGACCATTTATTGATTTGTTGTGTCACTGTCCTGAGGTCATATAGATGAGTCAGAGAGGACAGCTTCTTCAGAATTGAGGCAGCATCATGTTGTGTCAAGTGTATTGATGAACCTTGATCAAGATTCGATAAAGCTTTCAGCATGACACATCTTGGACCCCTGTCTTTTTTGTTTTTTGAAGGTTCTACACAAAGAAATGGAACATTCTCTATTACATTTTGATTAAAGTGCAGGATTAGTACTTAATGAGAATATTTAGTCGCTGAAAAACGTATAACACACAACTATTTAAATGGAGACAAATTCAGTTAATGAAAAATGGTAAAAAAAAATATGGAAGCAATATGTTAAATAAACAGTGTGATTGTATTGTATGAGTTTAGACAAGTGCACTGCTGCTTGTAGCTATATTATTATCGCTGGAGTTGCTATCATTATCCCAGTTTTGAAAGCAGCACTTTAGTTTTCTTTATCCTTGTAAGCTTTTCCACCCTGACAGGAATTAGCGTCTAAAGAAAACAACCAGTTTTTGTAAGTTTTGGAACCTTGACAGAAGTTAACCTGCTGACAGTCCCTGCCTGATGAAACACAGGGCTTAAAGGAAAATTCCACTTTTGAATATTTGCTTTTTGAAATATCATCTGTCAACGTTTTCTACTAAACTCGTCCTCACTGAGTACAAGTGAAGTGAAGATCATCCTGCCTCATTTAACAACCCACCCTCGGCATTGAGAAGTAACTCTAATCTGTGATGTATTTCTAGCTGGATGGGCTGAGTTACTGCTTTGTAAGATCTGATCAAAATCAAATCAAATTTTATTTATATAGCCCAAATTCACAAAACACATTTTGCCTCTGAGGGCTTTACAATCTGTACAGGGAGTGACACCCTCTGTCCTTAGACCCTCGGTTCGAGTGAGGAAAAACTTGCCCACAAAAAACCTTTTTAACAGGGAAAAAAGTGGAAGAAACCTCAGGAAGAGCCACAGAGGAGGGATCCCTCTCCTAGGACGGACAGACGTGCAGTAGATGTCACGTGTACAGAACAAATCAACAGAGACATATTGTACAATTACAATGAATGATAAAATGACAATGAATTACAATGAATGATAAAATGACAATGAATTACAATGAATGATAAAATGATTACAGTAGCAGTGGAACCTGTGATAGAGATAGAGAGACACATGACAGCAGCAGGTTAGCCCCTGGGGACCAGTACAGTACAATGCTATCTTGATTTGACGTGTTTACTCTTTAAAGCACTGAGCGCTGCCTCTTGTCTTCTCCATTGTGATCACTTTTACAACGAATCATTACATAGTTAGGAATAGAATGTCTGTTGTGAAATACAGACATGTCGGACATGAACCTGAATGATCCACAGATGAGTCACCCCCTTCACTTGTCCTCTTTAAAAGTCAGGTAGCTAGGATTAACTGTCCACTGATCCTCTGTGTCTTGCGGGCACATGCAGTTGACATGAGGCTCTGTCAGGATCTGCTGTCTTTGATGGGTCAGTAGTAGCAGTCCCCTCCTTTACCCCCACAACACCCACCACTCCCACAGTCCTTAAAGAGTACTGAGAGCAGTAGAGATATGATCAGTGATGAGACCCAGCCCACAGGCTAAACTGACTAACAAGACTCACAATGAAAAATAACTGTTACCTCCATGGACAGATGGCTCCATCTTTCTCTTTCACTCGCTGTTTTTCTGTTTCTTATCACCCCCCACCCCCCCCCTCCCCCCTCTCTCTTTTCTCTCTTTCACACACTCTTTGAGGCCGGTTATCTGCGCCCCGAGTGACACACTTCTGAAGCAAATCCGCACTACAGTTATTTGAACACCAATGTGCCCACAAGTGAAGACCTCATTATGAACAATCACAAGCCCAAGCTCTCCCCTCTTTTGAAAACCTCTTTGCATCAGCTATCTACATTAAGCCACACTTTGCATCACTCACTGCACATGTTCAAAATCCAGCAGAGCACAATAGTCTAGTCACATCATGGAGTAAGGGACGAGTTGGAGCTGCTGTGAAACGTGGAGTGACGATGTGAGTGTGGTGCTTTTTCTCTGTTCTAGCAACTTGATGCTCAGGAACAGGGTTAGGGTTGTAGTCAAGGTTAGGGTTGGGGTTAGGGTTAGGGTTAGAGGTGACACCTGCCTTTTAACCGCATCAAAAAAGTTTAGAAATGTATTTAAGCCTCACACAAACCTCTATGCTTTTAATTTGTAGCAAAACAACCTGGTGAAACATTTAGTTCTTGTCTGTATCAGCTTTCTTATCATTACTGACTGTGGCTTGAAATTTAAAGATGGGAAAACGGGTATATTCCAACAGCAAGGCATCTAGTTTCACCTGTTTGTCACAGACAAAGTAGGTGTAGTCGTTTAGTGTAATTCCTGAGAAAAAAATTAAATATGTATGAAGCATGATAAAAATACAAAAAGAAACACTCATTTAGGCACTGAAACATGCAGACGCATTTGAGTTTCTGCTTGTGGTTTTTGTGCGTTGCTGGTCAGTGAACCTTGAAGTACATGCAGGTGTTTCCCCCTGCAGAGCTACATGTTGACTCTGATGCAGACCAGGCAGTTTCAGGCTCAACATTTAGCACAACATTCAACTCAGTCTGCTGATTTTTTAAAACTTTATTTCTGCAGCTGTTTACTGTGCTACTGTGATGATGGTGACACTGTTTTTTGAGTAAGGAATAAAAGATGCACAGACAGTAATATTCTTAAATGAGGAGTAAACATCCTGCAGAGCGTCAGCTCGGAAAGAGAGAAAATGCGACTGAGCTGCAACCTGTCTCACAAGTTCTGTTTTGTTTGACTGAGTTTGACCACAGCATGAGAGATTTGATCTAAGTCAGTTGCAGTGTGAAAAAACAAAACATTAACCTGCCTGTAGCTTCACTTGTAGCTTAATGGCTGCTCATAACCGTCTATTAACAGTCTTCACAGTTCACATAGTCTACACAGAGTACAACATGATTATGATTACCAAAGTATTTCAGAGTCTTTGTTTCCTCCCTGATGAGAAGCACATTTTGGTGGACATGAACCTGTTTTTAACAGACACTTCCATTTAAAGATCCTATGTGTATATTGTATACACATAGGATCCTAAATATTGTATTTATACTGTTATTTAAAGTAATAAACATTTAAAAATAGTCTTTTTTTCTGTTGGAGTAAAAACTTCCACATTTACTTAAATACTGTACTTAAATACTACCCTATACTTCGACTCCACTACATTTCAGAGTCAAATATTGTAATTTTTACTCATCTATTTACTTGATAACTTTAGTTACCGCCTTTCAGATTCAGGTTAATAATATAAAATATAATCAACAAATAAATTAAGATGTAATATTATGAATTAAGATGAAACTGCATGGATTCCTTAGTGGGCAAATAAGCTACTGAGCAGTATGTAAAATAATTAAAACAAAGTGATGCACACGTTCAGGCAACAGTAATTCTAATCTGATCATATAATATACATAATACACCATTCTGCATAAGTACTTTTGCAACTATAAGTACGTTTTATTGCTTTCACTTCAGAATAAATAATAATTAATTCATAAAAGTATATTTCTTTACTTAAGTCCATGATGTGAGTACTACTCCATCACCGTCTGAGGCCAGCTGTCTTACGAGCCTCTTTGCCGTCTCGAAAGAGGAAGTTCAGCACAATGAATTGACTGGAAACACAACAACTGCTTGCTGTATCAGAACCGTACTCGATCGAAACACACTCTGCAAGATGTTTTTCTTTTTCCTGTTTAATTTGCACCTGCCTGCTACCTTCAGTGCAGTTTATGGAAATTAGGTAAACAATCCATTTTTTATAGACATGCTTGACTGACAGATGTGTTGACAGATCACAGGAATTTTATTCCTTCATGAAAGGACTGAAATTGCCTCTGCAAGCCAACAAACATAACGGTTTTGCATTTGTCTCAGAAAACAGTAAAAGGACTGCACATCGTTTATTTTTGGTAATTTTAACATGAATCTCTCATACAAACACAGACAGGATTGTCATTTTTTAGCTCTCGAAGTGACCACGTGTATCTTTTTTCCTTTTTACTCCACCTTCCAGCACCGGACAGGACAGAAATATAATGCAGGTTGTTCAGTTAAAGAATTAAAGATTGAAAGTGCTTTGTGTATCTTTGCTCTGTGTGTACACTGATGTAACCACAGTCATTTTGAGACATAACACAATTACCGCAAACAAATGAGTCCCTTGGCAAGAAGCCTGGCAGCTTGTGTTGTTTATCAGTCATCAGACAGTCTTAAAGGATACAACATATCACAGTGCTTTTTGACCGGTGTTACTGTTTTCCGAGGAAAGCACTCATCATCTGCTCAA
The DNA here is from genome assembly GCA_946959425.1 of Argyrosomus regius. Classification (NCBI taxonomy): domain Eukaryota; kingdom Metazoa; phylum Chordata; class Actinopteri; family Sciaenidae; genus Argyrosomus; species Argyrosomus regius. The sequence continues at coordinate 28,680,346 of OX336889.1, read as the reverse complement.
TGTGGGGGGAGGGGGAAAGGGTGCTGCTGGTGCCTGAGAGTCACACATTAACTCAATGATGATGATACATAACAGGAAGGTTAAAAAAAACAGACAAGACAACAAAGTCTGCTCTTGAACGTATCCCCTATTGTTTTCGAGTCCATAAAGCCTAATTTTTTATGTTTTGAGAGTATTTTAGCCATGGCTGAGAGTGAAACCAAATCTGGTTTATTGCGCAACGGCACCAGTCTAAATGCCTGCATTGGGTACTGAATCAACATCATTCCAAATGGCGGTCTCCCTGATCTGGCTTCGCGGCTTTGCAGTTGGTCGGGGGTGGGGAAAGCTGTGCTTGTACTTGAGCCACAAGTGCACAAGAGTCTGTGAACACTGGGATGTGTTCATGAACTCTTGGACACAACCAGTTATCTCTGCCATGCCTAACCGTAACCTAACCTTAAGCCTTGCTTCGAAAACAACACACTTTTCTACTGCCATCTGATCAGCCAAACGGAGGACATTGTTGGATCATGCTGTATGGCTCTTTGTTTTTTGATGAGTACTTGAAATCCAACAAGATAACTCTCTACTATTATTCCAGCTGAGTTATTTTGCTAAATTAAAGCTGGTTGTCTCTCGTCTTGATCTTTTGAATTTTGTTACTCACAAGTCCAGACAGGTACACGTTGGCAAAAAGCTCTTGTTTTGCACCAGAACCAGATATGGCAGCCAGAGTGATCTGTACGGTTCATATCACTCCCATATTGGCTTCTCTCCACTGGTCCACTCAGAAATGCAGGATTCTTTTCAAAATGGTGCTGATTATTTACCAAGTGTTTCCTGAACAAGTCCAAACTCATAGTAGTGACTTCATTTCATTTCGAGTTTCAGGGTCACCTGATCAGACCTGAGTCTTCATGTTTGAAATTGGCAGCACATCAGTAACATTACAGAACCATTTGGACTGGTTATGGCTCTTAGTTACATGTGTTTACGCTCTGTTCTGTATTTGAGTATTTATTTCACTGAAAGGCAAATTTATTCATGAATGCTGGTTTAAGTGTAAAGCCAGCGTCTCCCCTTACAGCATATTTCTGTGATGAAACAAACAAGTTCCATGTGAAATCTGGTCTTACCTCAGAGAAACATAAGTAGTGACAAGTACTGACACCTGAGGAACGAGATAGCACTGCATTTGGTGATAATATATTGATGCTTTGTCAAGGGGAAACTTGGCTGAGGTTTAAAATGACTTTCAGATAACTTCTTCAACTTATTCCTATTTGTGTAAGAGGACTAATAGCAGTTTTAGGGCCAGTGCATACTCAGCTCAAGTTAGCATAAACACTGGAATCAGGGGAAAACAGCTAGCCATGCCAACCAATACCTGTAAAACTCATTAATTAACAAATTGTATCGTGTTTGTTTAACCTGTACACAAAAAGAAATGTAAAAACAACAGCTGCTCCTTGATGAACAGCAGTTTATCCATCCATTCAGCACTAAGGTTTTGGTTAAGGTTCAGATTCAAGTGCAATGGTGCCAAACGGACAACCTTGTGTGTACAAATTAAACAAACACAAGATGTAATGTGTTCATTGGTCAACTTTACAGGTGCATTTTTGAACTTTGGACAGGCTAGCTTTTCCCCTTGCTTCCTGTCTTTATGCTAAGCTAAGGCTAATCATGTCTTGACTCCAGCTCTGTATTTAACACACAGACGTGAGATTGATGGTGATCTTCTCATCTCAAAACATTTCTCAAATAGTTGATACATTCCTTCAAATTTGAAAGCAATTATAATTACTTATAAATACAACTGCACCAATTTCTATCGTTATAACACACTTGTCAAATTTAGTCATTAGTCATAAACATTAGTCACAAAGTCTGATGTCTCACTTCACTCAAAGTTTATGTAAGTAGGCTTGATACACATATACAAAAACAATATTTGCATCCATGATGTTTTAATTGATTTCCCTTCATTTGTCTGTGATGCATTTGAATGTATCCGTACCATAATGTTCAGTCACCTTGGTTTCTGCTCCATGTGGCAGCGGTGGTCTTTTTGTTTCGACTTTTTTAAAAATGTTTTATTTTGTGTAGTTACGATTCAACTGAAATAGTCTCAACACTGAAACTAGATGCATGAGGGAGAGTTGTGGTTAGAGAAGCTGCGACATCCCTGGGGGATCTTCAGGCTGTTATAAAGCAACGTCGGTCAACCCGCCACTTTGATTTTCTTCACTTTAGCTACATGATAGAATCCAGATAGGCAGTATGCACTGGGAGAAATGTAAGTACAACACATCACTGCTCTTTTATTTACATGTATGTGTACACAGTAACTAAAATCCTTATTACATGTAGAATGTCCTGTATTATCTTTATATAATCTACTGATTTGAATAATTGTTACTGTAATAATTTAAATCTGCTTTGATTTAGTTAAAAAGAGCTGCAGAAAATTTTTTAAAATTTCAAAAAAAATACAGAATTATTGAAATATGGAAATATTTCTTGTCATTTAAAGGATGTAAACACAATAATATGAACATAATATCATGTTCAGTATATCCAATGCCTTGCACACCTTCGTTAGACGTACTTCTTGTTGTTGCTCATGTCTTTTTATAATAACATTCTGGTTGAATATTGTAGATCAGGGTTGTTGTGTCGTGAGAGAGAATTTGATTTAGCTTAAATTTGTTTGAATCTCTGCTGTTATATTTTTGGGGCAATCGTAATTAATCCTCATAATTAATTTGAACGTTTGCTAATGAGAAGCCCAAACTAACGGACGACGGCTGTGCTCACGGCTACAACATGTCAAGTTCAAGTCGAGAGTTTGTGAACTTTCCCCTGTCAGGATCTGTGTCAGGATCAAGGATGAAGCTGTTGTGTCAAGTCTTTTGGAAAGAGGAAGGTGGTCATTTGGAAGTTGGCTGCATGCTGCTATTGGGTTGTAATCTTGATATGCAAAATGGTATCAGGCCGCCACCACAGTAAAATACTGCACAGCTGTGGGGCTTCCTCTTTTTTTTTTTTGGTTGGTGCATGTGTCAAGGTGATTGTTTGTCTGTCTGTGTGTGCTCATGTGTGATTGTTTGAAACTGAAAGAGAAGAAAGACAACAGCATCTCCTGTGCATCAACGATCCGTACTGTAGCATTGATTTTAAGTTGAAGTTCATGCCATTAATTCAACGTGTTTTTTGGCACAGAGTTTCCTGTGTATCAGGAACTCTTTCACAATAAAAGACCTTTAAAAATAAAAAGGCTATTAACAGACAGAAAGTGATAGATTGTGATTGTTCTCTGTCCAAATATTTCCAATAGTCACCCGTCTTTGTGACAAGGAAAAGCAATCCTTACACTTGTACTAAAAAAACATTTTCAATACCACCCCAGGCTCTATCCATGCAAAACATCCTCACGGAGCTGTTCAGTTTAATTGATGGTTCATAAAGTAGATTTCATTTAAAGGCACCATGAGCGCTCTGTTGTAAATGTCTTGCTTTGATAGGCAACACACCCTGTTTGCAGCACACTCCTCACACTCCTTAAGTCCCCTGCCAGGAATCCTAACAAATCTTTGTTACTGTTGGCTGTGTGACAACCGTACTCCCCGACCTCCTGAACACTAGACCTTCTCTCCTATCCTGGCAGTGGTTTTGCAATCATAGCTTAGCAACTGTAACTAGCCGTTAGCCTTTCCACTACCAAAAACATGTACAAAATATACTGTTTACATACGCAACCTGCCAACAACAAAACTTTTTTTAAATTGTAGTTTTTCCTTATCATCACTCATCACTATGAGTTATAATCAGAGGTGGACAGAGTACACAACTTCAGTACTTGAGTAAAAGTACAGATACTCCTTGTCAAATATTACTCCAATACAAGTAAAAGTAGCTTAGTCAAAATATTACTTAAGTAAAGTACTAAAGTATTTGCTTAAAAAATTACTTAAGTAAAAGTATTAAAAAAAATATCTCACGAAATACTATGATACTACAAGCTCATACAATTACGTTTTAAAAAGTTCATCTACAATTTAACAAACATTAAGCTAGCTAACGTCAGTAGCTAGCTTACATACTGCGACGTGCTTTTTCCAGGTTGGAAGACGAGTTTTTGTAGGCCGTGATATAATTTGTTCGCGGTAAACACAACAAACATTTAAACTGAAACGAATCAGTTTTTGTGACAAAAATCTCAAACATGGGTTTGAGATAAGGCCAAGGTTGCTCGGTGGGAGTTTCTCCATGTGTTTCTCCACTGTATGGATTGTATGGCATGACGTAGTACAGGTACAGCAATACGACTAAGACAGTTTATTTTCTCAGAATTTTGAAAAAAAAAAAAAAAAAAAATCAGCTGACGTAAGCTCAAAAGTAGTGAGTAACGAGAGCATCAATAGAAATGTAGTGGAGTAAAAGTACAATATTTTTCCTTCAAATGTAGTGGAGTGAAAGTAAAAGTATGCCCCCAAAATAATACTCAAGTAAAGTACAGATACTCAAAAACTGTACTTAAGTACAGTACTCAAGTAAATTTACTTTGTTACTGTCCACCACTGGTTATAATATCAGGAATAACTTCCTCTACACTGAAATAAAGGGACATTGTTGTGTCTTCTACATGAATCATCAACAGGATGTTGACCTTTGACCTGTTTGCACAAGCCATTAAGTATTTAAGATCCTTTCACAGCTACACTCTTAACTCTGCATAACTTTAAGCCTTAATATCATTTGAACAGGTGAGTTGTATAAAAATTCACCCTCAGTACAGTTGTCATGAACGGGGAAATTAGCTATAGAGACCAAAACTGTTTTTTGTACCAGGCTGTAAACATGTTTATTTCTGCTGTGAAGTTGGGCATTTTAACATGGGGACTTATGGAGACTGACTCATTTCTGGAGTCACCCAGCGGTTTTACAGTTTGAGGAACTGCAGTTTTAGTTTCAGCATTGGCTTCATTTGACAGCCACAGAAGTTGCTGCTTGGTCTGTAAATGGCACATTGTCACACCGTTCTGTTTGTCAAAATAGGGCCAATTAGCCTGTGTGACCTATAGAGGCAGCTCAACCAAGCACTGTCAGGATATCTTCAACAGACGCTACTCTAGGTTACTCTACTTATGACCCTGTTGCTGTGGTCTACCCAAAAGAGACAGTAGATGTTGTGGTCAATCTAATGTATTTTATCTGATAATACTGTATTCATATTTTAAAATATAAACCAGCACAGCTGACTGTGCAAGTGTTTTTTTTCTTCTTCTGGCTAAGCTGTCACTCCACTTGTCTTTAACCAAAACTACCTTTAACCAAGTGCTTGCTCTCTGTGAATGTGATTGAAGTTGAACAATGCAGACAACAAAACATTCATGCCAGTAGGTGGGATTGTATTTCCTTCCAAACAGCTTGGAACAGGTTTAAAACACACTCTGACTGGAGGCCTGCACATGTCCTGAAGCACCTTTTCATGTAGTAAAACCACCATGTTGCCTTTGTGAACTCACTGGCTTTAATTTATTAATTAACTGTACACCAGAGCAAGCTTATCACGGGCTTAGCTGTATGCTACCCCCACCCCCGCAATCCCTCCCAAACAGTTGCAGACATGTACCAGGAACCGCTCATGCCATGACTTTATATGCTTGATAAGCTGCATATACAGTATATAAAATGGGCCTGACACATGAAGCACTCTTTTGGTCTTCTTATATGTAACTCAGAAGACTCCTGAAATCAAAATTCTTTGAATTAAATGCTAAATATTTAATATTTGTATGTTAAAATTGGGAACTAGTATTTGTTTTTGCTAATCTGTGCCAAAAAACAGTTCAGAATACATCCATTTGTTTATCTAATCTAAATCTATACCGTGCATCCACATAGAGACGAGTCTACAAAAATAGAATTAACGATACCGACGCCTGTTTTAGATTTCGACTGGGTAGATTATAGTGCTACATCATATCATATAAGCATTAGTAATGAGTACAGCTGTCAGACAAATAAGAGTATAGTACAACATTTCCCTCTGGGAACGGGGGAGAAGCAGCATGAACCGGAAATAGTTATATCAGTGACATTCCACCGCTGTCCAACATGCAGAACCACACGTGTATACGTGCAGTACATGCATGTATGAAGAAACGTGTCCATGTGAGGGTGAGTAAGTGTGTAGTAATTGGTGATACAGAGTGTGTAGTGAGAAAAGAGTGAGAGGGAACCGGACTGACAGCAGCAGCAGTGACAGCACAGGTTAAGTGTAATCCTCCTCCTAATCCTAAAAATTTAAACCCACAAGATACTTTTTAGAAAACATCATTTTCTTTTCAGGTGGTCATCAGAGGGTCGTTTTCTGTTTCCTCTGTGCAGAACCAGTTTTATGCAGAGAACAGTGCATTAGGTTCTTTGATTGCAACATGTTTTAACAAAAAAGTTAATATTTTATTTGTTTAAATAAGGACTAGTGTAAGTCATTACATGACACAATATGAATGGGGCCCCCAGGAAGAGTAGCTGCTGTTAAACAAACAGCCCTGCAGCTTCTGTATGTTGATTGACACAAGCAAAGGTGAAATTCTGTATACTACTGCCTGCAGTCAACCGGCAGGGCACATGCTGTCTGCTGCCTGAAAGGCTGCAGAAGAGTTGATTAGTGTTACAGATACAGTATGGTGAAAGGTGAAATGTTACAGCGATCTAAACATCTCACTGAATTGCTTAGGGTTGCAGACTAGATAATCGTCACAAAACAATTAAGAAGCTTGCAGAGTTAAAGAAGCCTGCTACTACATGATGTTCCTTAATAAATAGAGACCCTGCAGAAGCTGAAGAAGAAGCTGAGGGTGGGAAAAAAACTGAAACTATAACATGTTGCAACTTATGAAAAAAAACTTATCATACTTTAGTTAGTTGATTTATTGACTTGGATACCACAAGACAAAAATACAGAATAGCAATAGCAGTCCATAAAATTCATGAATAAAACTGTTACATTAAAACATTTTCAGGGAAGTATGCAACATAACTAACAGTCTGATGCAATGAATAATAAATGAAGATCATTTGAACCATGCTCAAATGTGGTCTCATGAGTCTGAGGACATAACAGTACATCTTTATTCAGAGCTACAGAAGCACAGGCACTGTTCAGGTGTTGACTCAGTCCTCCTACTTCAGTAATAGGGGATACATGTCTCCACATAAAAAGTGAAAGCAGGCAAAGTGTGTGTGATGAAGAGCCATGGTGCAGATCACTTTTCATGGTGCTTAAAGTGTAATTTCACTCACCGTTATGCTTCTGACTGAGTCACTGAGGCAGGAAACAGGAGGACTGGAGATCAAATTTTATCAATTTTATATGGACTATAAGGTGGACAGATATATGATCTAATTAAAGCATTCAATTGTGGAGGTGTAAAGCACAGCCCACATTCAGATATATCACCCTCCATCTGCAGAGAGCTGTCAGCGGGCACACTGCTGCACTGCTGTAGGGTGGAAATATTCTCAGTAACTTTGTAGCCTTGAGCTGTACTGACTGATGGAGTAGTTTGAAGTTTCACGTGTACAGGACAGTGTTGCTCTAAGTTTATTCAAATGAGGTCCTTATCTGTCAGACCAGAGGCCTCCTCATGCTTATACTTGCAGGAAGTCATTGCTTGTATGTTTCTATGTACATACAATCTTTATGATCGTGCTGTTGCCTGGAAAAGACAATAAACTGTCGTCTCTGATGAGCACGCTGCTTCATAAATCAACAGCAACCACAGCTCGTTCCACCACGGACATTAAAACACTGTCAACGCAATAGACACACACATTACTGATGTATTTTATTGTGTTAGAAAAATTGAGAATGTTATAATAATAATTCATAATTATATTTCGACTGTTAACATTATTCAAATGAAACACACATCAATAACACATACACAGTTGCAATTGTTGCTGAAATTTTCTGGAAAGTACTCACCAACACAAGATAAAGTACTTGAGTCAATCTATTGGTCCTTAAAGGTTTTGTCATTTTATTCTTGCAAGAGGAACATTTCTCCGCACAACGCACAAGACAGTCTGCAGAAGATGTTCAGAGTGGGGCAGTCCCATGCTGATTCTTATACACTTATTATTATGATTTACTTATGATTTATTATTTATTTACTGCTACAAACAACTTGCATAAATGAGAGAAATATTTCTAAGTGCAAGGCACTGAGTAAAACCAAACAAGACTATAATGCACACAGTGTTATACTTAAAAAACTTTTCAGAATATTACTGAGCTCAAACATGGCCATATATGGTTATAAAAAAGAACACACAATCATGTAATATAAATTTTCCATTACACTATAAACCATCATACCCTTGGAAAAGTTTGCATAGAGTTTATATGAATATAGATATCTCACCGCATTATGCATTGGTACAATAGCTGTGCTGGAGCTGATGATTATAGTCAAGCATGCAATCACTATGCGGGTCACATCAGCTTCAGTGTATGAAATATGAAAATTCATGATACACTCATGATGCAGTCATCACGACACACGTTGAAGACAAACCAGTGTTTCACTCTGTCACTTCTTAAAAATACGCCTGTGGTTGATCACAGTGCATGGATTATTATCAGTGTGTATATATATATAACAAGTCACTTGAAGTTAAAATTCATCTCACATCTGCGGGGTGTCGTTTAGCTCAGTTGGTAGAGCAACTGCCCCATGAACGAAGGCTCAGTCCTTGCCGTGGTGGCCCAGGGTTATCTGACCTGTGGCTCTTTCTGCATGTCATTCCCCATCTCTCTCTCCCCACATTCCTGTCACTCTGCAGCTGTCTCTATTGAAAATAAAAAGCTTGAAAAGGCCAAAAAAATATCTTTAAAAAAAAAAAATTAATCTCACATCTGTAATGTTTCATGACTGTTGATATAGTGCTTCAGAAAGCTTTGTTTGTTTATGTAATCATAAAGCATTATGAATGCATTATAATCACTATGAATGCTGCAATAACGCACTATAGATGTGGTCTTAGTAGAAAAAAAGAAAAAAATTGGGAACGTAATCATTTTGTCCAAGGGAAACAGTAATGTTGGCTCCGGTCGTGGCAGATGGCCACCCACCATGATCCGGGAAGTTTTTCCTTGCCCCTGTCACCAAGTGCTTACTCATGGTGGGAATTGTCTCTGTTAAAAATATTATAAAGAGTACAGTCTAGAACTGCTCTGTATGGAAAGAGTTACAAGATGACTTCTGTTATGATATTGCGCTACTTAAATGTAGTGTAAACTATAGTTTAGCAGCAGGTTTAGGGTGTAGTATAAAAGTACAAAAGAATGAATAGACATAAACTGTTTCCATTCTTGTAGTATTAATCATGTTTTACAAAATGACTAATCAATTTTTTTTTCTCATGCTGTCGGTCTCTGCTTCAATCAGGCATATAATTAACAGATGTTATCATGTGTGTGTCACCAAATAACTTGCTCATAACTAAACAACTGCTCACTGTTAGCCTGTACTCATATTCAGATCTTATGATTTAAATATCTGGATGAATAAAATGGATTCATTTTTCTATCCTGTCTTGTTGCAAGCTCTTTTCAGTCTAAGTGTTCACACTATGCACTCAGTGAACTCAACACTCAGATAAAGTCCTGTGTCTGTCTTTCTCTTCCTTCCTCTATTTCTGGCCTCTCTAGCGCCACCATCAGGACTGGCTAGGGCCAAACCATACCAAGGTGTTCGAGTCAGAGACCCGGTCAAAGAGCTGCTGAGGAGGAAGAGAAGTCTGGAGCCGCACAGCACCAAGACAGTGCCCCCTACTGCGGTGAGGACACCATGACACATGGCATTAACATGCATTTCATGCACCTTGGATGGTTCATATGTTTTTATGTCTCAGTGCTGTGACATTGATCAACATACTGATGTATTAAACATACATTTGCATTCTATACAATACAAAGCTTCCAAACATATGTTAGCCCTCCGCCCTTTCCAAAGAAAATCACTTTCTAAAGCGTGACCACTATCTCCACATTTTTCCCTGTACCTCTACCACAGCATCGTTAGTCATTAAACAAATAAGGAATGCAACAGTTACAGTATGGAGCAATAATTGCTCAGGATTATGTGCTCTCTCACTAACCAAACATTTCAAAGCTGTGCTTTGTGAGATTTTCAGATGATGAAAATGTACTAAAATCTGTTCATCTGGTCGATGAAATTATAAAACAATGTAAATCAGAGAAAAGAAGCAGAATTAGGATCTGGTTTTTAACCAAACTTAAGTTTAGGATTTTTCCTTTTCTTCAAATAGTTTTATTGCAAAACACGTGAACACCAGCCAGTTTTCTCTTTGACATCTGAGTAATGCTTAAATAACTTGCAACTACTAATGCTAATAACGCTTTCTTTCCTGTGTTCTGATGATTGATTGCGGTTCATTTCCAGGCTGACATTCAAACTTTATTGACCCTTATTCCTTCTGCAGAAACTTTAATGACGTTTGTAAAGGTAGGCAGAAGCTGCAAGGTAAAAGAGAAAGAGAGATGGTTTCCAAACGTGAGCATTATTCAGCAGAGAGTTTCTATAGCTGAAAGAAAGAGCCCCTGCGGAGCCACCAGGATGTGGTATGCAGGTAGTATGCAGGCCTCTCCCAGAGCGAAGGGGGGATTTTGTCCTTATATAATCCAGGTGTTTTTCCATGACAGTTACAGCCATTCCCTGTGTGGCTCCAGGGCTGGGCACACAGCCCTATGCAAAATATCTTGCAGCCTTGCCAAAGATCCCTCCCATTTGCTATTTATTAGTACACCTACCAAGACCAGGGAAAGATAGACACACACACACACACACACACACACACATGTGGACACACTTCCCTCATCACACACCCTTTGATAAGACAGAAAAAACATGAAGCATCACTCATAACACGGTGTTGTATGTTGTCTTCCAATAGGTTGCAAAATGTAACTGATTATACTCGTCTTTCGCTGTGATAGCATTCCTGTGGAGCATGAAAATTGCTCTTGGAACATTGTTAATCATTCGAGGGTTCTTTAACCTGTTTCATTTCTCCTCGGGTCGCCTCGGGTTTAAATCCCCATGTTTTCAAATGAATTCAGTGTGCTCATCATAACTGTGTTCACATTCATGCTGTCGCACTGAAGGGATACTTTGACATTTTGAGTTTTCATTTTCTTGTCAAGAGTTATGATGAGAAAATTGCCACTTTGACTAAGAAAACAAAGTGTAAAACAATAAGTAGTGGTTTTTACGGAGGGAGTGGCATTTCTTGATGGGGCGCAGTCACTTCTGCAGGACGTGTGACAACCTCAGAGTGACGGCAAAGCTCCTGGAAGTCATAGTACATATTATATACATACATGGCCATATCAGCGTTGGGATGAACTGACAGTGTCTGACAGTTTCCCACTTTAAATCACAGGGCGGGACTTATCTCGGCAGATTGGAGTCTGATGGAGGCCAGTCGGTACAGGGGATTACTGTTTAAACAGAGAGCTTTGGTTTGACATCTTTGTGTTTGACACAGCGGATTGACTCAGTTTACAGTTAAACACGCTCAGCGCTCACCTTACAGCAATTGGTATTACGTATAAAACTGAATCCCCCCCCAGCTTTCCTGCAGGCTCTCTTATTATCAAGAAACAACATGAAGCAGCTCTCTACGCTCCAGGCAAAGACATCTTTAACTCTGCAAACATCTTAATTGCTCTGTTTATCGTACGTTTATCTAGTTTGTGATCCTCAGAAATTCAATGAAATCTTTGGTAACCTTTCACCTTTCACTGTATCTGTAATACCAATCAACTCGTCTGCGATATTTCAAGCATCTGATAGCACGTGCCCTGCCGGTTGACTGCAGGCACTAGGATGTAGTCATTCCCCTTTGCTCATGTCGAGCAATGTACAGAAGCTGTGACCAGCTGTCAGTGCTGTCACTGCTGCTGCTGTCTGTCCAGTTCCTTCTCACTACACACTTTGTATCACTGCTTATTACACACTCACTCACCTTCACATGGACATGTTTCTTCATACGTGCACACACAGGTGTCTTTATGCAGCGTCTCAGAGGGAAATGTTGTACTCTACTACATGTGTCTGACAGCTTAACGATATATGATATGATGCAACACAATAATCTACCCCACAGAAAACAATACAATTCTCTCACAAGCACTTGTCAGTGATGACATCTGAATTATAGGATATACTATAATGATAAACACTATGGGATGATCCAGGTGTTTCAGAGCTCTTTTTCTCTTCACCCCTGTCATGTCCACAGAGGCTGCTGAGCCCAGTTACATTGGCTGCTTGCTCAGCTCCTGTTCTGGCATGACACCGGCTCTGCTCCACATCGGCATTCCTCTGCACCCCAGGCCTTAAAACCGCCTCTTTCTAGTGGTCCAAAACACTCGTGGTAAAAACACTACCACTCCTGCAGTGCTCTGAACTCATAGTACGGGCATCCTGGCTAACAAACTGAGCTCACAATAGCTAGTATTAGCTAAGAGCATCCATTGTCTGCAGCAGTTTCCTGTACTGTCCATCAGTATGCTATGTGGAACAGCCATGTTTCTATACTAGCCCAGAACGGAAAAACTGGCTCTAGATAGGACTTTTCATGTTTTTGCGCATTTTGTGGCCACCATAGTTTCTCCTCCAACCTAGGAAGGATGAGGTAAGGGTGTTGCAATCACACTGCTCCTTTAAAAAAGCCTTTATGGACAATTTTAGCTTGTTATTTGGTGTTAAATTTTTCCAGGTAAATGATGAAATGCACAGGTACTTAAAGCCTTTCTAGATCAATTTTTATTCATCTACATTGTTTTAAAACATTATTTTTAAACATAATATAAACCTACATTATGTTTATGGCACTGTCCCTGATAAATAAACCAATATAAGATCATAATTATTAATAATTATGTGAATGTTTCACGTTTAAATTTATGCCCATATTTGGTTGTCTTAGTGTTTTCTTAGGTCAAGTGAAGAATTTTGTTCATGGTTCTGGAGATACATCTGTGCACTCAAAAACATTTTTTGGGCCAGATTTCCATCCATTTGAATTACATAGTTTTAATATAAATAAACTAACAAACTTAATGTGAAGCAAGTAATAAGATTTATGTAATAGTACTAATAAACTCAAAATGACTGCATTCATTTTCGCTGTTGAGTTTGGGCAAACAAATTGGCTTTATTAATATTGAATGCGTAAACCTGGTTACTACTAGACTACTGTGTAGTGGAATCACATTGAGTTTATTAGGACTATTACATAAATATTATTACTTGCTTCACATTATGTGTATTAGTTGATTTGTATTAACCCTATGTAATTCAAATGGATGGACATTTTCTATGTAATTAAAATGCATAAGTCCTGCAATTTGGCCAAACAATTTTTTTGAGTGTAGATATTGTCTGTTTTTGTGGTGCAGTCACAAAAACAGACAATAGCTCAGTGTGCCATGATATACAACATCAACATTTAAAATTACTTAAAGGTCCAGTGTGTAAGATTTAGGAGTATTTATTTGCAGGGATGGAATATGGAATACAATAATCATTAGTGTGTTTCTATTACTGTATGATAACCTGAACATAAGAATTGGTGTGTTTTTGTTGTCTTAAAATGAGCCCTTTATATCTACAGTGAGAGTGGGTCCTCTTCCAAGTCCAAGTAGTTTTGACCAATCATCTCCTGATCAACTGTAACGCAATCTGGGAAGCCATCGTCTGTCAACTGATGACCATGTCACTTTTTATTACTGTTTGTTTTACCTGCATTCAGGTTACGGTCTCAGGGTCTGTGGGCATATAATGATGCAGAGATCTGTTTATAGAGATTAGCAGAAATGTATCAAGTTGCTAATTGGACTGTAAACAATGTCCTGGCCTGCATGACCGTGCTTATATTTTGTAGATCTCTCTCTAATGTGTTGAAACTGTCTGAACATAAGCTTTTGATGTGACTCCAGCAGAGAGAGGGTTTTTAATTCAGACCATATTGATTTGATGTTTAATAACAGGATGTATTTAGGAAACTGTGAAGGCAGAGACAGACTTCTATATCAGCATCTACTCAGCCATGATCCTTTTGTCATTGTAACAACAAGGCCTGACTCTCTTTGCCATTGCTCTGAAGTTGTACTACGAGTTTGCTATTTTTCTCTCCATGTACAGTTTGCCTTTATATGTTGGCTATTGAGAGGCATTGTGGAAAATGTAGGAAATCATTAAGGAGATTGGGGCAAAGTCGATTCAGCAGAAACCTGTAAGACCAAGGTCCACTTACTAGCTTTTAACAACATCTCATGATCTTCCTCAACGGATGGAGCAAAACCACAAGATTTTATTTATCTATTTTTCATTTTATCCAATGTTTTTGTACCTGATTTAGTTACTAGCTGCTTTCCATATGCTCAATTTAAGGTCAAGAATTAACTTTTACTCTTGACCCCTGGATTACACTGAACAGAGGGAATATGTATACAGTGGATTAAAGGGCAGGATCTATCCCAAATGCCCATATGTGGGTCTGCGTTAAATGTGTGCATGGTTGCTGTTATTGTTGCGCTTGTCCACACTGGCTGCTCCTTCTCCTAGTAGTTTCAGTGTAATTGAAATATTTCAATCTGTCTGTCTGACCTCAGGCTCATAAGTAAGTAAACCTTATATTAGATTCAGCTCATGGCTTCCCCCTCTCCTTTCATAGTGTGAAATGCACAAAAAAAAGTGAAGATCTCTTTAGAGCCAGAGTTTAGTTTGCCCGTTTTTGCTTGCCACTGTCGTCAAGTGCTTGCTCATGGTGGGAATTGTTGAGTATCTGTAAATAATATCATAAAGAGTACAATTATGAATAATCTATTCACTCTATTAGAATATTTAGAGTAGAGCTCCCTAAACTTGACACACTGGACCTTTAAGAACAGATGTCTTTGTGGCCATCATTGATGAAACAGGAGAAACAATTACAATGAACTCTGTATTAAGATAGACTTAGGAAATATGAACATCTCCTTTGAGATTTTAGAGTTTAATCCTGATTAAACCCAAGCATGGAAGTGTTTATCTATACTTTATATAACTTGTATTGTATTTGTATTTTTTTTTTAGCATTTGGCCTTTGGGATATTAACTGTAGATATGAAACCTGTGCCAATTCTCAAGTGAGAATTATGAATGATCTTACGAACCCACCTTCATCTAAAGGTGCAGCTGGTCTCCACCCTCTCCCTTTGAACAACGTTTTACTGGTGTAATACAAGTGTGTCCGTTGTGCCTTCAGGGAATATGATATCCATTTACGCAATTTGATCAATTATCAAGTTGCAGCTTGGAGGTTGTCAGCAAATTATGGCTTATAAAAGAAACACATCCATTGTTTTTAAGGCTTGTTAAGATCTAACATATAAACTTATGGATCACGGATGTGTAATTAAGAAGATCCATTTACACTAAGAAGCATAAATGTAGGTCAATACCATGATATGTAAATAACCAAAGTATGCGCAAGTTAAACAGTTAAAAGCAGTTCTGTCCTAACAGAATCACAAGCCGTAACTTGTGTTTTATGCATTCGGCCTGCAAAATGTTTTTTCTTGCCAAAAATGTCAGACAAAATTCAGTATACACATGAATCAATTTTACACAAGCTGATTTTGTAGAAGGCCAGCTCTCTGAAACACGTTCTGGCTCATATCTCTTACTGCGCTCACACGCACACACACACACACACACACACACACACACACACACACACACACACACACACTTAAATTATAATCTTGACTCTTGCTGCTGCTCACACCTGGTCTTGAACGGTACAAGTGTAAATACCACATATTTATATATAAACATTTATATATCAACATTACAGTGTGACTAGTTCTACAGCAGCAACACGATTATGATCCTACTGCAAATTACTGACACGCTTAACTCTTTTTTTTTTATTGTTGTTATCTGTTTTTTTTTAGGATGTGGTCACACACAACAATAACCAGTCATCATACACACAAGGTACGTGTTCATTCCTAACAGCTGCTTCTGAGAGTCACAGACACACTCGTCTGATTGATTCCTGCAAATTAAGTTTTTGTCTCTGCCTGTCAAAGACTCAAACTCAAACTTCTTTTTGAAATTCAGGGATCTTCAGCTCTGATATCCCAGGCGGTTCCCCATCTGAGCCGTCGGTCACCGGAGTCAGTGATGGAGGGCTGCATTGTGCAGGATGGAAAGCTCCACCATCTGCCACCAGCGCCGGCCTTCAGCCTGCTGTGACTCCCTGGTCCTCATCTGACTACAACCAGCAGGACCGTTCAGCTCAGACTCTTGCCTACTCAGCCACCCCCACCCTCACCGCTGATGTGTACATGCAGACTCTGTGTCCCAGCTACACCATGCTGACCTACACACACGCACCTCTGCTCACTAACTTTGGGGTGAGTGGAAACAACCGGTGAACAAAAGTATGATTTAAGTTTTACCAGGCAGAAATACTGAAATGTGTTAGCCTTTGACAAACTAATCTGTCTCTCAGACAGACCTTTGTGCCAAATTGGCAGATCCCAGCCTTTCCCTAACTTCAGAGGGTTAGTGTAGATTTTTTGAAGTGGGGTTTTCCAGTGTATTATTTACTGTACAGCATGCCCCCAGTTTGGAGAAGCAGACAAAAGGACCAGCAATGTATTTCTGTGCACAATAAAACATATTTTAACTCCTTTGAGAACAATAATTTTACCTTGCAGAACACAGGACGTGCTATTAATGGTTAGTTTATTTGTGTTATGTTGGTGTTTTAACATGATTTTTGGATCCAAACTAATGTTTGACTCGAGGCAGCAGTAGACCAGTAACTCCTGTGTGCTGTGAGGTAACAGGAGTCTGGTGGCTTTAGAGATAGTGATATAAATTTCATATGGATGTTACATACTATATATATATATATATATATATATATATATATATATATATATATATATATATATATTATATTTTTAGCTTTGAACACCCCGTAGTGAAAAGGAAATAAATAACAAGATAGGTCTGGCAGTACAAGTTAAACTTTAAACACATTGACCATCTCTAGGGTACATTTAGACATGATCAAGCACTGTGTGGCAAAACTTCCAAAAGTTGGATCCGGCTCAACCTCTCCACTGCAGGTTGCTGCGTTTTTTGGCGGACAACTCTTGTGGCCTGCACTGCTGCAGCCAAAACGCACTACCCGTCACTCAAATGAATGGAAAAACCTGTGTTTTCGCCGCAGCGCTGGATCCTGTCTGAATGTACCCTTAACCAACCATAACCTAAAGCAGGGGACAAAGAGTGGTTTCATAATGGGTGTGGGGTAGTGCTAGACTAGACTGAGCCTACTTTAAAATATTCTTTCCAGACATGTTTGAAGAAATCTAAAAAATGTGTCCAACCAGTCTGGGGCTGGGGGATAGGGTTGTCACTGCAGTGTTGATGCTCATCAAAGAGGAACATGCACCATCATTCCTAATCACCTGGCCTTCACTGCTTGAACTGACAGGAGGTGGCCATTGTGATGTTGGTGGGGAGTAGATGGATGACTGGTTCTTTTCAGTAGCCGGAACACTGTTCAGACCGGTCGTTGAGAACCACTGACTGAGAAGATTAGGCAGAGCTTGTTGAGAGCGTGTGACTTGGGAGGCTCAGTTCAGGGAAAGACCATCTTTCATTTCAGGTTTTTCTCATCATCATCCATACTCCCCTGCTCAACCTAGTCTCCTATAATTTTATGAATTTCTGATTACTGTGTTGCTTGCATTGAGAAATCATAAACCATGTCAATTAACAGACGTTAACATTCTAGTCATATTTGTTGTTGTTTCAGACCATACCCATGGCCCCAACTCCAGGGTCCCTCCCTCAGATGGAGCTCCCAGACTCAGGGTTGACTTACCTCCCCTGGGCTCAGCCCCTCACCACCATATCCACCATACCCAACCCAGGGGGGGTCCAATTTGCACCCGGATCTGCAGCCCTGCCCGGGTCATCTCTGGTCCATATGCCCTTGTCCATGTCTTTGGCCACCATGATCCCTCAACTGGAGACACAGGGTGTAGATCCTCAGCCTCAGATACTGGAACTCCCGCAGCGTTCAGGTCACCAGCTGGACCTTGAACCACAAGACCAGTCTTTGGATGAAGACCCAGTGGTAGAGCCAGAATCTCCGAACCTCCTGGATAAACTTCTGGAGGATCAAAAGGATGATGGCGGAGAGGAGGACAAAGACTCGTACAGCAGCTCACTCTTCATTCCGAATGTCTGAAAATATGAGTGTTCTGTGGAGAACAGGATTGTTCCTGTTTGTCTCTCAGGGTTCACCATTTAAGGATCAGTTTGGTTCATTACAACTTGGGTCTTCATTTCATAGCTGTGGTCATAATTCTTATGTGATGATAGCACTGTACTCAGAAACAAATTTGCTGAGATTGCATAACCAGGGTAACTCCCCCTAAATTTGCTTAGTAATATGCACCATCCATCATAACTGCTTATCCTTATCAGGGTCATGAGGGGCTGGAGCCAATTCTAGCTGATATTGGGTGAGAGGCAGGGTACACCCTGGACACATCGCTAGTATATCACAGGGCTGACACATAGAGACAAACAACCATTTGCGCTTTTATTTTTTCTGTTGTTCCTCATTGGTGGAACGTTCTACATTTACATTTACATTTGGCATTTAGCAGACGCTTTTATCCAAAGCGACTTACAGAGAAGGGAAACAATCAAGGTACAGTGTGATAAGAAAGCAGTGCAACAAGTTCTACCAGTTCCTATCAGATCAGGGGCGTCCCTCTCTAGACCTCCAGCTCTTCAGAGAGAACCTCCTCTCCTAGCACTACCAAGAACTGGACATGATTAATCTATCCCCCTCTACAACTGAACTTGATTTTATGTTAGTAGCACTTATTGCAGCACCCACATGTCCTTGTCACACTGCACTGTACTGTTGTTGAATGTCATGTCTTTGGACTGTGGGAGGAAGCCGGAGTATGCGGAGAGAACCCACACAGAAACAGGGAGAAAATGCAAACTCCACACAGACAGGTGCCAGACCTTGTTTCTTGAGCCCACCTGACATTTTAGTGATTTTGCCATGTTCTTGGATTCAAACAGTGAATTTCGCCACTATGAACAGACACAACAGAAAAGAATGACGGCCAAAACTACTGAAAATAAGACCTCAGTTGTAATAAACCTAAAACACCTGTTTTCTCCAGCAATGACCGACAATATACTATTACTACTTACTTACTTAATATTAAATATACTATTTTTGTTGTTTTTTTACGAGTAGCAAAAAAGGAACCTCCTTTTCATTTTTTTGCAGAATGCAATTCAGTATTATTTTATGCTCACATGTTGCCATGTAATGTAAATTTCTATTGCTCTAACGAGATTTGTTAAAGATTAATGGTTAATGCTTTTTGTAACCTACTGTACATTTGATTTAAATTCATATTCTCAGCTGTTTCCGTCTTGCAGCAGGAGTTCTGTCAGTGACAGTTGCAGTTTTCTGAGATACAGTTACCATCGAGTTCTATCCACCCCCTCTTAGCCTTGAGATGTTTGCCTTTGTTATAAAAATCTGCCATAATGCTGTCAGTTTAACGAGAGCCTGGAGAACCACGTGGTGATGATTTCCTTTTTTACTAGCTGATGATTTGTATTAATCCAGTAGAAGAGCCGGGCTCGTGCTCACAGGAGCGAGTTGACCCTGCAAAGAACAAAGATTAAGTAGAAAATTAGGTGTTTTTACATGCATGGAAGAGGTTTTGAGTGAGTTAAAAAAGGAGGTCAGAGGCACAAACTATTCTCTAAGAAGCAATGATAATCCTGGTTGAGCTTGGTTGAGTTCAGCTTTCAGTGGGGTGTCAACCAGGGCCAGTGAGCACATGTAAAGTCTTTAAAGTGAAACAGCATCAGGCAAGATTTGTATGTCAAAACACCTGTCTTATCAGTAACACATCGTACATCACCATGCAGTCCATCCATAGCATTCTGGAACAAGACTGACATGTTATAGATTACATTTCTGTGAGAAATGTGCTGTAGACCAGATGACATGTTGACATACAGCAGTGTGTACTTGTTACCTGAGAGGGAGAGGGATGAAGTTTAATAAAGAGGGTAGAAAGTACTGTAAATCAGCAGATATAATAAAGGTAACTTTCAAGACAAATAAATCATTGCGTTGCATTGCATGTTTTCTTGGCGCTGAACTTTTTCAGCTGCAGTCACAGCTTTCTGCCATTTAGAGCAGCCAATATGCCAACCTGCTCAGCAGCCTTTAAACTCCAGGAAATGTTTCTGCCTAAATTGGTCTTTTTTTAAGGTTGTTGTTCAAGCAGAAATATGCAAGCTAGCCAGCTACAACAAGGTGTTTGACCCTGATGCCGTACAGTAAGATAAGGACTTTGGCCCAGTGCTCGTGCTTGTTTTTGACAGGGAAGGATTTTCAGTCTCAGGGGTTTTCCCCCCCGAGGGGAAACTGACATCGTGAGAGGGGTGAGATGGGCCGCAGTTCATCTGTTAAAAAAAAAGAAAAAAATCCCACACCTGGAAACACCTGAGATCATATCACATACGAGAAAACATGCCGAGCCTGCTCATAGGATGGGAACATATGAGGAAGAAGCGTTGACTTTGGCTCTGTTTTCAGCATTCCAAATTGTGAACAAACAAAACAAGAATATGTGACACTCCAATGAGCTCCAACAGGAAGAGAAACTGAAAAAGGAAAAGTGGAGACAATAAATCAAAATGACTGGACTTTTTAGTTCAGGTGAAACGTGTAATTCTATAAAGTATGAATGTATTGTATGAATACCAGGAGGGCAGGTTCCTCAGTTCATTGTTTTTTGATATCAGCTTTAATGTAAAACTGTAACTTAAGATCCTTGGTGAACTTAACACGAGAGCTTTCAGAGGTTTTTGTTGTGGAGAAATTGCTGAAGTCAAAGGTCAATGGTGAGGTCAGGAGGGAAGAAAGTGTTCAGGAGCCTCTGATGTCTTATGCTGTAATATTTATTGACGCTTGGCCAAGGAGAATTAGAGACACTCTCATAGTGCATCAGAAGTGCCTGAGTCGGTCTCACATTCTGCCGAACTCGTGCTGGTGGTTAGACTTTAAACCTCAAGATAACACCACAAATACTATACGCCCCAAATGAGACAAAGAGAATGTTTCTACCAAGAACGGTGTTATCGTCAACATGTTCTAGTCTGGAGACACAGATGTCTGTTTACGTCAACGGCAAGCTATCTATTATGTCTAGGAAGGCAGCAATAGGTCTCTTTGACCCTGGCCACCACAGTGTTGAGATAGACTGGCACCTACTGCTCCCAGTCAAAGCCAAACAATTAGTACTGCCGAGGACCTCAAGGCCCACACGTGACCTCGTGTAACCCAAGGATAGAAAATTCCACAACAGTTTTGACTGACACAATCATTTTAACATTCAGTCCAGCTGCTGAAAGTTGCAGGAAATGTGGAAGTATAATCATCCATCTGCTCTCTATGATTCTTGGCAAATGATTTATCTGATGACTCATTCAGTGTGTGTCGCTCGTGTGCCGCTCTTCAAGTCTGCCCTTTCATCGCAAAGCTCAAACCTTCCTCCCCTGTGGATCATAAAAGGGACGGTTAGTCTTCTGCTAACTTGCTGACACAGCTTAAGTCCTGAGGGTGCATCAGGAGGAGGAACGGTGTTGAAAGGTAATGTCATGTGTGACACTTGGCTTAAAAGGGCCTGTAGGTTCCCAGTCAAGTCTTCCACGGCTTCCTTTCAGCACATCAGTTCATTTTATCACAAAGATGGTCGGGAAGCTGCTATGTCTGATGAGAGCCACATTTGTTGAATCAGTTCCTTTAAAGTGCCCCATCTTTGGGCGTTGCAGAAACGTGCCTGTGCAGCACCTTTGATAGAACTCAGGGGCGGGTCGCATGGAGCAATTGACAGAGCCTATCATGGAAAGGTTATGCTCCAGGGTCTCAGAAATCTGGCACCCCAAGGAGGCTGAGAATCAGCATATCACATTTGTCACAATTAGAGTTCCTTTATATGCATTCTGCTGTTGCACAACTTTGTTACAGCTAAATTCTTTATTAAAGAAAGGCTAAACTTGCTAAGCCTCATTTCATATAGAAAAAATGTGAAGGGTTCTCCTCTTTAAAGGAGCTCTTGTGGATATTGGCAAAATCCTCAAAGTGCCCAACGACTGGGCATATTCAATAATTTCAAATTAAAATTCCAAAATTATCAGAATATAACGGCCTTATGCATGAATACAAACATTTACGTGACTATTTCAGTCAACATTGTTGACTTTATGTCTGACTTCACCAGCTTGGGGGCAAAAAGGAGCTGTTGGGCCCCTATAAACCCCCCATTTCTCCCTCTTTCTTTGCATTCTATTCCGAGGACAGAATAACATATTACAGTCAGGTTTTCTGTGTGGTAAGTTGGAATATGGACCCTGAATTTAATATAAAATGAAATAATTCAAGCTAAAGCCCCCCTCTCTTTAAGACCTGGGGGCCTCAACATGTCCAAAGCAGGCCTTCATCTTTTAGCAGGATGTATCATTATTATTATTATTATTATTATTATTGTTATTATTATCAAATTTCTGGCCAGTTGCCGTGCAGTAAACCTGGGGTGATGTGCTTTGGAATCCAGCCATCATTTCCTCATGCATCTTAGCTAATAAAAGTCAGAGTACAAAACAGAACTGGTTTCCAGAGAGATGGCAATGACTCAGGAGAAAAGCGCTGCCTCACTTTGTCAACACTTCCTCATGGCTCTATTTCCTTTCTTCAGTGGCTGAAGTGGTCTTTTAACAATCTAACCCCTGTGCTATCAAATCCAGAGAGACAGAAAGGCAGTGACACCCTGTCAAACTGGCTTTTAGCAGGAATCATGTTTACATCTATCTACAAAAAGATGGGCTCAGAATTATCAGAAATGTATGATCCAGCCTCTAAAAAAGACCAGGTTTTCAGAAGTAAAAGAAATGTTTGTGACTTAGTTCTGTTCACTTTGTTGCTGAGAGTTAGCTGAGAAGATTGATATATCACTCTCATATCTATCCATTAAATAAAATCCGGAGCCAGCAGTTTGTTAAATTAGCTTAGCATAAAGGCTAAGCTGTCAAAAAATCTCTCACCTCTTAAACCTATTCAGTTAGTTTAATCTCTAGGAAAAATGCAGCATGAAAAGACAATTCACTTTTTTTTTGTTGGATCATTTACTGGATTATTTCTTATCTTACTTTTTCCCCAGATAAGAATACAGCCTTTTTGCAGGAGGTACAACATCAACAGCAGGAGCTGTACTGGAACCAGTGCAGTCATGCTGAGGCCTGTTCCTCCTGCAGAGAACACTTAACACAAAGGTTGGCTTAAGAAGCCCAAGACGCCGCAGATGAAGATAGCAGGCCACAGATAAAAAGAGGAGATCTAGAGGGGCTGATAAGTTATGACTTTCTCATATTATGAATTGTTATGTCAACTGTTCTCACATATGGAAGATATCTATACGGTTATCAAATCAGAAAGGAAATGCAGGTAGAGTGTTAATGCAAAGAAAACAAAAAAGATCTCAAACTGACGTTATTTAGATTCATTTATGTACTGTGTGTTGTGAAATACCTGTCAGGTAAACTCTGTATGTGTTCAGAATGATTTTTCCTGAGACATTTTACAGAAATGTAAAAAAATCTACAGGTGGTGCTCCTCTTTCTATCAGTTAGCTGCTATTACAGATCAGGCCAGGTAAGTAAATAACCCAGGAACATAAAAAGCTTCCTTCTTGATGAACTGAAGGACTTTATTGTTCTTCTAGCAGCGTAATATTTATATGAAAACTATGACTTTAGTAGTGTTGACTGACCTACTTCACAAATAGGAACACAGAGCTATTGCACATCAGGTGTGTTCACCCTCCACTTACCTTCTGTTTGATGTGTAAATAGGACTTTCCTGTCACTTTCGCCACAGCTCTGCGTTTGTGTTATCAGGTCAGGGTGTGTGTTGGGGTTTTGTGCAGAAAATGTGAATGAATGTAAACAGCTTCAGAGATTTACTCAATAAAGAAACACCCTGTGATATGAACACACACAGGTGAAGGCTATCAGTTGTTGCGAAATGCAGAGTGATGTTACTTATGCTTTTTTTTTTGTTTCCAGGGCTGATAACATTTTACTCAGGTTGCCAGAGTTTAATGCGGATTGTTTCCATATCAAAAATCATCAGCATTGATCCTGTTGCTTAAATATTAACGAGGACAAAAGAAGCATTGCGTGTTGGCACAAAGGATTTGATTTAATAAATACGATCATAAAAACTTCAAAGGAGTCTCATAAAGGTGTGCAGAGACACAATGTCCACTTTGATTGGGAGCATTGTGCGTCACTCCAAACGGACTACATTCACACAGTTGGAGGTTAAACTGAGACTTTTGTCATAATAAATGACTGCCACACTTTTTAATATTTGTAATGTCTATGTGTTTCACTGAGCATGACAGTTAAAGGAGCACTCAATTGATTTAGCACCTTCAGTATTGTTGGACTCACAATGGTCAAAATCAGAAGAAACAGAACCAGAAATATATATTTTTTTATTCAAACCTATTCTCTTCTTCTGGTGACTACATTACCCACAGTGCAACAGAGGGCTACATAGATCTAGGTGAACTCATCTCTTTCTAAGTCCATACATTTTATTTTACTTTGCATTCTGCATACAGACATTATGCATCTTTAGTTGGAATATGTCCACAGTCTTATGATGGTCTGTCATGTTTCTTCACTTATAATAATCATCATGGTACATTGAGTTATCATGAGTCAGTTAAGTTGCCATTCTTGTCCTTTTGCCTCAGGGTACCTTTAGTTCCCATATGCTGTTGTTTTCCAGGGGACGGTTGTGAGCGTAACAGCAGAGGTCGGAGTCAGGGAGTCTGCTGTCTCACCGGCTCTTTGATTAATGAAGATCTTTGAAGAAAAACTTAGTACTTAGTGCATTTTTATTGGGTAACTCATATCAGTGCTCAACCCTGAACGACTGAATGCTGGCATGTTCATTGCTGCATGTTCTAAAAGTTTGAACACTGTTGCACAATCTTCATCACCAGGTGGAGTTGGCTTAGTTGCCATGGAGATCGATTGAAGCTCAGTAGCTGTTCCACCTTTAGGACATCTCAGCAATGTTAGTTTCAGTGTTAAGCATCGGTGTTCGTTCTTCTGCAGATCAGTAACAACAATGAACAATGGTCTCTTGTGCCTGTAAACGAATAAACACGACATTTTGTAGATAAAGTGTTTGTCCAAAGGCACCAAGAGAAAATAATAAGTCATAAAATAAGACTGTCGTCGGGGCGACGTGCTGAACGCCAGCAAATAAAGTCTGACTGAAGAGCTGTGCCGAGGCCTGAGTGTGTGGGCGTTTCTCACACTGATCAGGTGCTGCCAAGTCTCAGCAGGGGGATTTCCACAAGTGGTGGAACAGGAGCGTGTGGGGAGCTCGCCAACAGGATCTGTGGAATACACACACACACACACACACACACACACACACACACACACACACACACACACACACACACACACACACACACACACAGAAACAAACACACCAATCCCCCCACTTTCACAAGAATGGGAGTATGAAGTGCAGCCAGACAGCCAGGAAAGAAAACACTGTTTTTTGATTTTTTTTTCATTTGATTTGTTCAGACTTGGCAGACTTTGCTGTGACCTGGGTTAAATTCTCAGGAAATATGCTCCAATTCTCTGGTGCCAGATGAGCCTGTCACCGTCACATAAACGATAAAACAAATCACTCTTCAGGCTTCATTACTTGAATCAAAGTGACATTTATTAGAGACACCAACAGAAAAATGTCTCACATTCTTTCACCTTATCTATCTGATGATGAGTCGTGACACTGGGCCAAATAAAACATGCCAAGATAAGAGCTGGCTTTAAGAAGAAATCCACTATAAAACTGTTTTTTAAAGAGTGATGCGAGTTATCAAAAGGAGATTGCAGAGGAGGGACTTAAAGTGTGTAAATCATTGAAAGAGAGTTGACAGATTCAATTTTACTGTTTTTCTCTATTTCCCAGAGTCAGAATCCAACAAATGCCTTAGTTAGTTATGTCAAACAGCAATATTAGGCAATCTTGGCTCAGTTGATCAGTCACAATCCAATCCATTCAGGAATGGAGTAAAACTAAGTAAATAAACTAAAGGGACGCCACAGAGACTTTAAAAAGTCTCAGACTGTGAAATGAATGTGGCACTTTCTTCTAACCAGCCAAAACAAGATCATGTGACCATGAGATGGTGAGAATTTATATTTCAATGATCTAAAACGTCATCAGTCCATTTCAGGGTTTGTATTGGTCTGCACTAAGACCATATGCAAATACTGCATTGGAAACGGGGTCAGAACCTGTGTCATAATATTTTTTTTCGATCGCCACCCGACATGTCAAAATATTTGAATTGAACTGTTCCAACACATTTCATCGTAAAGCACAGAGAATGTATCATTTAAAGCAAAAATATCCTAATTAGTGGTGTTTTTTTTATTATTGAAGAGCTGTTGAGCAAAAAGCCATCAGATCAGTGGTCTGGCTCCAATGTGTCATGCTGAACTTGAACTTGTTTTTATTGGTTAACTTATCATGACACATTTAACTTTTTTGTGTGTTGGCAGAAATAATGTTTAATCTCTGAAATTCAGTGTTTTTCAAAACAGACACTTTTCTCTGCTCATTGCACAAATAAAAAGCATCATCTAGACAACAAAAGAAAAACAAAACAAACAAAAAGACATGCATGACCCTCTGACCCCATCTCTCTCTATATAGGATCAACTATATAACTCCCTCTGTAGAGGGAGTGTGTTCAATACGGGGATGTTATCACAGATGGATTAAACAAAAAACCTTAAAAAAAATAACAGAAGCTCCTGATATGCATGACTGATAATAAAATATGATCAGCTGTTGAACATGTTGTGATGCAGAGCAGCAGACATTAACCAGACTCTACAGTTTCAAAGAAAAGAATGAACAAATGCTGGACTTACGCTTACACAAGACCGACTGCAGTTTACTCCAATACTTGACAAATTTAATGGGTCATTCTGCATTACGTATACTTATAGCCACACTGTATAATTACATCTGCACATGCTGTATTCTTTTCAATCTGTCCACACTATTCATACTGTATATATCTCATAGCATATTCATACATATGGCTCCACTGTTATTTATACATATGCACATTACTCTGCACTTTACTGGTTAACACTAAAGCACGGTGCACTGTGTTGCCTCAGTACTTGTACTCTGAGCAATGACATTAAAGTTATATGTAATCTGATTTAATCTAATTAAAATCTGGCTAAATTATCACAGTTTTGGTCATTAGTTAGCCTTGGAATTATCTCCACTGAATATGATTGGATGTTACTTGTCAGCTGATACATACTTTATCTGTATTACACACACCACTGTCTGAGAGACTAATTATGTGCTCTAACTTTCAGTCTGACTTTCAAAGACAGTGATGTTGATGATCTGATTAAAGATTCCCAACATAGCAGTCAACTGCCTGAAGGCATATTGTTTGTTTGTGGTCACTTGCAGATTAAAGATTTTTGTCAGGGGCCAGGCTGACAGTCAGTCTGTCAGGCGGCCAGAGAGACATTTTCTAAATATCTTTCTGTAATTATTCCTCCTGCTCATACAGAGATCTCTTTCTGACATGCTTCCAATGTAAATGACGGAGATTAAATCTTCTCTCCTTGAAAAACTGCTTTTCAAAGTGTATCTAATCTCAGACAGATTATGAGTATCTTCCAGGGTTACAGTGTTTTTAGGACCTGGTTTGTGTTCTGGTCTCTGTCTGTGTACAAAAAGACCACCTTTAGAAAATACTTAATACAAAATGAGGTTTTTTTTGTCTCCATCACTTACATTAGAGGAACATTAGGATGATTACAGCATTACAGCAGTTCATATGAGCACCTGACTAGTGTCTCAATTAATTCAACTTAAATTCATTGCAAAGGTATTTGTTGTACTAAAACACATTTTTAATGATATGATACGGTGTCAATGCAAGACCAGATGTTTAACCTGTGAAGTAAGGTGAGGCAGTCAGGTTATCTTTAAGTTGAAATATTTCCAGCAATTATTCTGGTGAGTGCAGTGTGAGCACATCATTAACCAGAGAAAATATGATAAGGCCTGATCAAGAGATAAGATAAGATACGAGCCTGCAATCATTCTTTAAGGCCAAATTCATTAAGGGTGCTATATAGCGGGTTGCTTTCAGCTGCTTTGCTGTATCCATCTACCTCCACCTTTTGTTCAGTTTGTGCATAAAATGAGGGCTGCCTTTCAGATGATCCAGAACGCGGCGACACGCCTGGTCTTCAATCAACCCAAAAGGTCACATGTTACCCCGCTGCTCATCGAGCTCCACTGGTTACCTGTAGCAGCCCACATTAAATTTAAATCCCTAATTCTGACTACAAAGTAGTCTCCGGTTCTGCACCCACCTACCTGAATAACTTTATACACGTATATGTTACCTCCTCCGATGAACGACGTCTGGCTCTGCCACCTTTCTCAAATTACTACATGAAATGAACATTAATGTCAAACTTCCTTCATGATTTGCACATGGTTTCCCATCATTTTACTGGCATCATCTCGTTGGGCCTTCTTCCTGCGCTGCAGTTGAATGGGATCAGACTGAAGAACCAGTGCCACCAGCTGTTTATCTCAGCGTACTCATCTCCTGATGATCACATGACAGTTGTAGAATGAAACGTGCTTTAATTCTCATTTTCTTTTGCAGAATTTCTGGAAATGTGTAAAATATTTTATTAAGCGTGAATGGAAACGTAACAGACTTTCAGTAAACCTGTGCAGCTCATTTACCATTCCCTGCGAAATATGGCAAACCCACAAAAGTTCATTTTGTAGTGAGCAGGACATTAAGATTTATGCATATCACAGTATGCACAAGCCATGGTCAATACTCTAGGACAGACACAGCTCTGTTTTCGGAAACAGGGATTTTTCTGTAAACCACCTAAAATCAAAGGTTCCTCTGCACTTGGTTTGAACAGATTGGTTTTGCATAGTAGCCCGCAGCTCTGAGAGATAACCCAGATGGAGACGCTTTGTGTTCTAAATGAATAAAACTTCACAACAGACTAGGCTGTGTGATCCACTAATTCTCTGTTTGCTCATCAGACACCTGAAGGGATGAACCATGTCAACACACACACACACACCCGCAAACATCCCCCCTCTGGTGATGCACTTGCTGCTCTTAACAATGCTGCAGGAGTGAGCCTGGAGGGGGTCTCGGCAGAAAGTGGGGTGTTTGCTGTGAGATATCAGGGTGAAGGGCAGCAGACAGTTCAGGTTCAGGTGGATTACCTCTTCACCTGTCAGTCCCACGTTCAGCCCTTTCAGAGCCCTAACCACGTCTGCGCCCTGCAGGGGGTCAGAGGTTCAACATTTGTCTCAGAGTTAAGCTCCGAGAGGGAAAATAATGTTACAAAAAAGCTCTTGTTGGGACCACATAGAGCTACACTGAAATGTTTCAGCTCGGGTAAGCCACCCAGGTAAACAGGTGATACGTATCTGAGGACCACATTTAAGAAACACTTAAACAAAACACACAGTGGTGAATGGAAGACGCCACTGAGCGGAGCGCTCTGTGGGACATCTATGTGAGAGAAGAAATAGAGATGCTGCAAAGAAGATTACACCAACAGGATTCATTTCACTCTCCATTTCAAGTTACTCAAACTAATTACAAACCATGCCACAACATACAGCCAATTACTTTCCTGTGATGTGATTTGCTATGCTTCTTAGGCACAAGAATGGGTATCACCCCCGGGGCAAACTTTTGCCCAGGTTTGTGGCCCAGTAGAGCAACAGCCTTCAGTGCTGAGGGGTGTCTCCTCCACCACCTTCTGCCCCCCTTTGGTGACTTGCTGCTCTTAACAATGCTGCAGGAGTGAGCCTGGAGGGGTCTCAGCAGAAAGCGGGCTTGTTTATTGTGAGATATCAGGGTGAAGGGCAGCAGACAGTTCAGGTTCAGGTGGATTACCTCTTGATCTGTCAGCCCTGTTTCAGAGTCAAGCCTTCAATCTAAAGCCATCAGGACCCCTCGACTTTGGAATAACCTGCGAGCCTGAGGATTTTATAGACTTGCTTTTATATGAGTTTGATATTTTTTCAGCTTGTGAAGGAAGCTTTATTTAAAACATTTATCTGTCATATGGAGCCCACCTGATCCACTCCTACAGCAAAGACAACATGCAGATGCTCGTCATGGCCGATAATGACAGCTGGAGTCTGTGCCAGACAAATGTTTGTAAATGTCACGGTGACAACCTGTTTTGCATTAATATGAAATCTTACGTATAGATGTATTTGCAGGTTGTCTGCTTCACAAAATGGAATTATTGCACCCGGAGCTGAACTCAGTCAGACTGTGGAGCCACTGGAGTTTCTATGTGAGTGACAAAATTTTCAGGGTATATACCCATGAAACAAAGTTTCGCTTGTAGGGGAACATTTCCACCCACCATCTGGGAAATGGCCCCCATCACACTCGCCCAAAATGATTGTACTTTTGAGCATTCCCAAACGCAATGGAACAGTGTTCCTTTTTCCTCTAAACACTTACAACAAATATCTGGAATATTAGGATAGATTTTATTCAACTTTACTGGGGTGATATAAGTTCGCATTAGCCATTTATATTGGAGCAATTTCAGTCTTGCATTAATTGTATTTTGCTGTGCATTTAAGCATGCCACATCCCAGTCTTCTTCAAGTATATCCTCTCCAATATCGACTTTCCATGCTTCTAATCTGTCTTTGGATGATTCCTTTTCATGAGATAACAAAGTTCCATAAAACAAAGATACTAGACCCCCAGGTTTTCAAGATTTGTCAAAGGTGGCTCAGACATTAGGTCTTTATTTTTTGATGATATAAAATGTTTCAGTTGTATATTTTTGGTATACTATACTCCTTACATATTTGCTCAAAGGTAAGTAGTTTGCCATTTCTGAGGCTCTCTGTTAACTTTCATTCCATTCCTCCATTCTATCATCATATTTGTAGTGTATCACTATGCATGGTGTTCACTGTGTTACTATCAAATCAGATCAAATCAAATCAAATTTTATTTGTATAGCCCAAATTCACAAAACACATTTTGCCTCGGAGGGCTTTACAATCTGTACAGGGAGTGACACCCTCTGTCCTTAGACCCTCGGTTCGAGTGAGGAAAAACTTGCCCACAAAAAACCCTTTTAACAGGGAAAAAAGTGGAAGAAACCTCAGGAAGAGCCACAGAGGAGGGATCCCTCTCCCAGGACGGACAGACGTGCAATAGATGTCACGTGTACAGAACAAATCAACACAAACATATTGTACAATTACAATGAAAAAATGACAATGGATTACAATGAATGATAAAATGATTACAGTAGCAGTGGAACCTGTGATAGAGATAGAGAGACACAGATGCACAGCAGCAGCAAGTCATTAATTAAATATAAACTGTAATGGAGATATGGTAGCAGTAATGATTATGGTTGGTTAACAGGGGCGGGATGCAGGCCCTTGCTGCTGAAACATGTCAAGCTTTTAGCTCGGAGGAAAGTATGTGAGGAGTCAGTGCAATTCGTCTTCCACACGCAGAACCTCCTTTTGTGTGAGGAAACGTTTGGTATGTGAATTCATTCTGATGTTTAATTGACCAGGTCAAACAGTTACAGGGAGCATCGCTCATTCCAAACACAAGTGTTAGTGTTTCTTGTGAAGAGGAAGTTTTAGACCTAACGTCTTTATTTTCCTTGTGCCTTTTTTCTTGTGTTTCATACTGCTTGGTTATATACAATCTATATGTATCCTTTGTTACATTTGTTCCATAAAAACATGAAAAACATGACATATGTATACTTATCTGTGGTTCAATTAAAATGTTTGAAAACTTGGACTTGGGACTTTATTATTAATCTTTCAGGATTTCTTCACCTCAGTGCAAAGTGTTGTGTTACAGCACGGCTCTGCCTCGGCATGTTACCTATCTGCATGTGTCATTTCACCTCCTCCTACTTTTGATTTGTTTGTTTTGTTTCTTGGTTGTACAGTAAAAGAAGGAGAGATGACGCTGAGCAACATGGAACAGAGCTGGGAGTCAAATGTGAAGCTGCTGAAGCAGATACAGATGAACTTGACCAAAACTTTAGCAGCAAACTAATTGATCCTGACAGCAGCACCTCTGTGTGTGTGTGTACTATATTACTATATTATATTATTTAATAAAAAAGAGCACACAGAATCTGAGCACATTGGTGAGTTTGTTTTTATTCAGGACAGCGACAATCATGTGTATGAAAATAAATCTAAGTGGTAAAAAAAGTCATCAATATAAAAATATCAGCTTTTCATCCATTCAGCATTCATCATATTCACTCCACCGAAGCACAAACCAGACAGAGGACAAACTGAAATGCAAAGCACTTAAAGAAAAAGATATTTACAGTCGGAGGACAAAACAATACTGCTTAAAGATCTCATCATAATACATTGTAACACATATCAGAGCTCATCTGCAAATCCCTCTTAAAATAGCTCTCTTCCACAGGACAGGCGTACGGATAGTCTGTGGGGTTGTAGTAAGGTGTGTATTCAGAGGCAGGGAAGCTCTCCTGCTGACCTGGCCAACAGTGTGGCAGGCAGTAACAGTCCTGGAGGTTGCAGTGCTGAGAGTGGAAGTGCTCTGAGACGAAGCCGTGGTAGCTGGACTCCATCCTGGTGGGGGAGTCGTAGCAAGAGGAAGAGGAGGAGGAAAAAGAGTCCTGTGGCGAATAACTGTTGGGATCTATGGGGTTGCAGAACTTTAGTGACTCCGGTGAGGAGCAGGGAGCCTGAGAGGAGGAGAAGACATGGCGGTTAGGTGAGGATTATGCCATGCATGTTTGCAAAATGTGTCACGTGACGGAGTCACAGTGACAGCAGGGCACGGGCTGAGCAGGGACGCCTGTGAATGGTGTTTTTCTTTTTGTTTCAATTTTAATTTGACATCTTTTAGGCTGTTTAAGTCATTTGTTACACCAAAACTAGCTGCTATTTTCTCCCACTGGAGTATTCTATCAGCAAAAACCAGATCAGATTGTGAACACGCTGCTCTAAATGTTCTGCAGGCCACGCAAATATTCTGAATTCAAGCCCTGCAAACAGGTCTGTGCTCAGCCATGCCAAACCTGAGGTTGCATGATGTGTCAGACAAAGTTTGTCACTGTTTTCATCCAGCACTGGACTGAAAACATCCTAATTACCAAAGATTTATTTAGATATGTGATTTTATTTAGATATATTATGTGCCAAAAATGAGCCCACAGATGAGGATGGGGTCATCAAATGACAGTTTGGTGAGTGTCAGTGGAGAAACCTACCGTGCCATGGCCATAATAGTCTGCATCAGAGGAGAGTCCATGACACCAGGGCAGCGGGAGGGTAGGAGGTGGAGGCAGAGTGGTGCTGTAGCTGTTGCTGCTGCCGGTGTTGTTGTTGCTGTTACTGTTGTTATTATTGTTGTTGCAACTGTAGCCGTTGCTGGGCAACATAACGTCCCCGAACTGCTGCTGGATGTCGTTAAAGGTGTTCTCCTGCATCTCGATGTTGCACGAGCTGTCAGGGAAGACGAACGAGGTCGAGCCCAGCTGGAGAGCTCGCGCACCAAAGCTGCACGCGTCGGCTGGAGGGATGGCGGTGGGAGGATCCACATAGCGACCTAACGGAATTCAACATTTAAATTAGATTTAAAACATCAGAGAATTAGCCTAAATAAAGGCTTACAGGTGAAGCACTGCACGCCTGTGGTGCATATTAACATAACAACCCGCGTGAGCTGCGTCAGGACGTGTTGAATTTCAAAATAAAAGTTTTCTAGGCCTCATCTATCCACAGGAAGAATAAGAGGATAATCATCTGAAAGAGCGCACGTCAAGCTGTGGTGGTACCAAAACACAGGAAGACATTTAAATAGTATGCATGTATAGGTTGAAAGAGTGATGTCATGACATGTCATGGTTTATAAGAAGGGACCATGCACTGTAAGAATGGAGCTGTTAATAGTTGACTAGAATTTTTTGTGAGTGCTTGGTCATGGCTGGATTATGTGGATTCAGGGCAGGTCGCTGCTTGTTCATCAATGGAGTGCACTTTTTTTCTTTTCTTTTTTTTCATTTTTATGTTCTACAGTGTGGATCTCTACAGAGCGCGTGCAGATTTTTGATTTGGATTTCTCACATTTGTTAGTGTAGGTGTGTAGGCTGCGATTGCATTAGGTCAGGTTCGATTCCAGTGCTGCTTTAACTCATTTGTTGCATGTTGTTAGACTCTGGACTGACTTTGCTGGATGTGGGTGCTGGGTAAACTTACCTGGAAAAGTGGACGCGCAAAGTTCCTGGAGCTCCAAGCAAGCCTGGGATATCTGTTCAAGGAGGCAGAGGAGGAAG
This sequence comes from Argyrosomus regius, assembly GCA_946959425.1. NCBI lineage: Eukaryota > Metazoa > Chordata > Actinopteri > Sciaenidae > Argyrosomus > Argyrosomus regius. Next base: position 28,645,670 of record OX336889.1, on the reverse strand, counting down.
AGGGGGATATAGTGTTAGATATTTTCTCTCAGAACATTTGGATTTGAATTTGAAAGAGGAGTTTCTTTTTGTTCCGATATTTAAATCAAATCAAATCAAATCAATATTTGTATAGACCAAAGTCACAAAATACATTTGCCTCGGAGGGCTTTAGTGCAAACATTAAGTGTGTGTGTGTGTGTGTGTGTGTGTGTGTGTGCGTGCATGCTTAATGGCTCTCTCTCTGGGAGTGTAGTCAGTCATTTACAGGGACATTTTATTGCTTTGCTCAGTGACTGTTTTTTTCTCTCTCCTGCTTTGTCATGGACTTGAAAAGGTAGAGAGGGAGGGTGGTGATGGTGGTGGTGGTGGTGGTGGGGGGGTGGAGTTACCGTTTTGACTTTTTTGCTGTTGGCCTCGCGGGCTCTGTGCCTCTGCAGCAGCTCTTTGACTGTGGTCTTCACTCGGACTCCCTGGTACACCCTCGGCTTATCTGCTTATGAAGAGAAACAGCATGTCTCTCATGTTTACGAAACACCGTCATGGAGCAGACAATAGCAAACACACTCACTCCCCATCCCTCACTGCAAGCCCCCTCCCCCCTCCACACTTTCACACATTTTAAAACAGACATACACTCAATAAAATAAATTTTCCTCCAATCACTTCATGAAATGATTGATGATTGTGTGGACACATTTCCAAGCCAATAAACTGGCTAAAACTTTTTCATGCAGAGAACGTTTGGTAACACAAGCATAATGTTAAAATAACCAACAAACTGTATTTTGAACTGTGCGTAACACTCAAAAGTCTAAAGTTTTCCTTGAATCCGCGGTGCGTAAAAGTGCGCTCTTTGCGCGCAGTGGCTCCGCGTATTTCCGACCCCAAAGCCCCCCAATCGGCTCCTGGTCACGGCTTTGTCTTTACGGCTCCACGGGGCTCTGCGTTTCTTTATCATCGCATTCTTTGACTGCAGCCTTGTGTGTGTGTGTGATCCGTGCTGCCGAGCCACCCCGCCCAAACCAGGAACAAAGGAAATCGGCGCAAAAATGGGTTACAGTAAGTACATATTTCTAATGATAGACTCATATGCGATGGAATGTCTGCAGAAAACAAGCCTTGGGCGAATAAGAGGTGGCAGAAATGCGTTAGATCGTTTGATAAAAGTTGGATAAAGCCGCTCAGGGCGACCGCGTAAAACGCACGAACAAAGAGCTGAAAATATCCCGCAAATCGATCCAAGTAAAACCGCAAACTTAAACGGCCGATCGTGAAACTTAAGTTGAAGTTAAAGTTAAACGAGCTGAAATCACCAGCGGGGTAGTTGTGTTTGTTTCGGCGAGAGCAGCGCCGCAAACTACCTCTCAAAACACGGTTCACTTTTTACGCATCGACCTCCGTGTTTACCTTTGTCTCGGTTTGTAAAAGTTCAGTTTGGGCTTCGCTCTGATCGGATTGTTGTTGTTGGAAAATGTCGAGACAATTTCAGCCTCTCTGTGTTTATAATTCATCTCCAAACTTTATTCAAATCACTTCCGACCCCAGCCCGACATGTGACAGTGAAACGTTGCGGCGCTTATACAGGGAATAATTGGCCGTATTTCTCCTATAGGTGAAACCTGATTAAGAAACCAAGAAAGAACGCCTCGCATAGGTGCACGTAATTTAGGGCCTAAAGGCGTAATTTAACGCAGTCAGGAGTGGCGAGCCGTTTGGAGACGAGACGAAGCTACGAAAACCTCATCTGATAAATATTCATACGGCTAAATCCTACTTCATGATTTGTCTTAAATGTGGCAAATAGTGGGCCAAAATCACACAGCAGACACATCCCACTCGAACACGGTTACTCATAATGTCCTGTTACGCACAAGCAGCCCGGGCAGATACGGCTGAAATGTCAGTTCTGCTGGTAATTAATCTTTAATAAGAAAAATGTCTGTGGAGATAATAGTCTGCATGTCCCGGCGCATGTCAGCACACAGTGGTCACAGACATGAAACTGAAAATAATGAAGCCTTAAAAAGACGATAAAGCTGTGGAGCACTGTTTGAATGGAAAAAACACGACTCTCCTGATCCACCCATCAACGAGGGGAGCAGGTGGCATTAAAGTACAAAGATTTACCACTTAGATTTTTAATTTGACTGTTGGTCATCTTATATATGATTTAAATTAGTCATTAAATTAACATCTGCAAGGAAAAGCCTCCTCACGTGATTCATTGTGTGCTTTTAATTTTTTGCCACTAAACATTTTTTTTCTCTCCCTCTCTCTTTTTTCTGTCTAACAGGAAAAAATACAACAAAATTCAACCAATTCCAGATGAAAATCCGATGTGAAACTCACCAGACATGATGGCTGAGATGAAGAGAGGCTCCCTGGAGAAGACCTGTGGGACTCCACAACGTCCTTTTCTGCCTCAGCAAAATGGCCAAGAACGAAATTTGTGCAAAAGTCTCCAAAAATCTCAACACAAAAGTCTTACAGCAGAGTCAGAGCATACAACAATATTGTAATATAGCTGGGGACATATTAGTTTGAGATTTTCTCCCTCCATGCCTACTATTTAAAACCCCTAGAACTCAATGATTTGACAATGATTTGATTGCGCGTTACTTTCAATTTGAATATTCAGAGGCAACAGACTTATATCGATTTTTCAACAAAAATCACTTCGCATGGACATCGAATAAGCCTCACTTTAATGTAATATAATAGTATTTTACACTTTGACCAAAAAGAAACCATACTTTTATTAATTTTATCCTCCTTTTGCAATATCAGAGCATCACACCCCCTCATTAAGCACTACAGCACTGGATGCTTCTTTTGCGCAACTTTAACATCGTATTTCACTTTATATCGGCTTTTACACGTTTCCTGCGGCCACTCTACATGCCGACAACATTTTCAAACATATTTATAAGCTTTAATTCAGAGAAAAAGACAAAAAAGTGGTGAAGAAGTGGGCGTGGCAAAGAGCAGTAGCCATCTTTGCCATCGCAGGCCTTGAGCTCCTCCAGCAAGTGCTCTGAGCGCACTGAGCTGAAGGCTGCAGGGGGATGAGCATTTCCTGACTTTTAGGACAATATCTACCTACAAAAATTAAGATTATTAAAAATTTGTAATTCCAGAATTACAAAAATGCTGCCAGTGAAGATCTCTCCAGTCAGGATCCTATTCATGTGATACATCTTCTGTTTTCAGCTCCAGATCACTTTTATCCAAACTGAACAAAGATGATTCAAACTAAAGGTTTATTTAATAATAATAATTTATATATATATATAAAAGTTACATTAAGAACTTTTAATAGCTCCTTCTGTGCATCAGACAGCAACAATATATTCCCAGCAGCTTGTATAAATTGTTGCAATAGATTTTTTTATATTTATAATGATGTGGCGCACATGATAAGCAACTCATTTATTAGAAATAACGCACAAAAAAGCATTTTACAGCAACTATGTCCTCTTTATCCAGCTGTAAACATCTGGAGCAATGAGTGATCTCTCAAACTTTAGTCATTTAACCTCGATATTATTATTATTTTAATTTTTATTAACATCATTATTATTATTGGTGTAATGATCATGACTGTTAGAATTGTAATTATTAATACAACTACATTATGATTATTATTTGCTGCATTATGTAAGGGCTCTAGTAGCAGTATCGAGACGCCATGAAGAATATTTAAGATTATTAAGACACATGTTTGTGTTTAATATTATAAAAGTCCTCTTTGGTCATATCAAGCACTGTTCATAAAGTTCTCTAAGTCGTCACTCCATTACGCACATGAAAACTTCTTCCTTCATCCCTCCTCTGCTCTCTCGTTACATCCCCGCAGTGGCTCCCTCTTGCTGCAGCTCAGCGGCTCCCCTTCTCCCGCTGCAGATGTGGTGTCGAGGCTCTACCTAGTGGCCAAAGACCAGAACTACTTAACGTCCTCGTCACTTCTGCGTGCAATAAAAGTGGCACAGTATTGAAGTTTTTGCATGTTTGTTACAATTTTTATTCCTGATTCAAGACAAAAAAACAATTTCAGCTGCCTTTTGTGAAGTGCTATGTTATAGAGATACACACAGAGATCCAGTGATTTACTAATTGACACATTTCATGGATATTTCATATTAAATGCAAAACAATAACAGCACAGAAAAAAACGATAAATTGTGCAGTTAACACAAACAGTAAACACAATAACCGCAGGTTAGTAAGTTTGTGTAAACGAGTGATATGGATACATTTTAGATGATTTATTGAAAATTGCATTAGAGATTAGTTTTACTCATGTTTATATACAGTCACCTGTCTGTATTATTCTTTTTAAATTAAAAAAAACATATATAAATAGGCTTCTTTTTGGTCAGAGTGTATTTTCTTCTCATTATTCTATTCTCTTTGGTTGTTTTAACTCTATTTTCTAATATGAGGCCGTGCCTTCATCCTGTCAGATTGATTTTAAATTTATATATAGTAATCTAAACTTTAAAATTAAAACTAATTTAGCTTTCTTCACAGAAATAAATGAAGGCCTACTGTATGACACATTTTTGAAGTTTTCTTAGACTCCTTAAAATCAAGAAGACCCTCCATGAAGCCCTGGCGACCCCTAGTGGGGGTCTGGACCCTCAGGTTGGGGGCCATTGATATACATCATTTGCCTTCTCTTTGATTGCAGTTGACTTCAACTTAAAATTTACATGTAATTCCTCCCAAAAAAAGCAGTGATGTGTAATTTAGCAAAAGATCACAATTCCCTCTGTAAATATGGAGCTCATTAACCAACACAGTAATTGTGATGGTTAATAAACTGTCCATGAGCTGAACAGGGTGACACACATTGTGGGTAACACTTCATTTTGATCCCTATATTTTGCATTTATAAACATCATGTGTATATAATAGTGTAGTTTTAAGCAAATATTTGTGTTTTTTCTTTATTTATTGTTATTAATATCTTTGTTAACAACTATAACCTATAAAAGCTTTAATGGATAGCATGCTACACACACACACACACACACACACACACACACACACACACACACAGTATATAATGTGTGTATATATTATTAACCCTTAATAACACGTGTAAATGAAGTATCTTGATTTCCAGCACACTAGTGTGAACACAAAGACAAAGCAGACCTCGCTTCAGTTAAAAGTGTATTTTCTACACTGAACAGTCACTTCATCAAACTTTTTTTTTTCTTGTTCGTTCTTTTTTTGCCTATAAAGTTTTTTATAGCTGAGTCACACTTGTTAACAAAGACATTACTGAATACAAAAAAAAAACATCCATATATCTGTTTACAACTACATTATAGTAAGAAATAGTGTATTCTAACCATGTGGTCAGCTTTTTGAATGCTTTTGGGGGGGTTAAAGTGAAATGTTGCCGTTTTTGGATTACCATGGGGTCCACAGAAGTCTTTAATCTTAATCTACCACAACATGAGATCAGACATATATGTCCTCATTAGACTTTATTTTCATCATTATTTTTAAATGATCTAAACTTATGTAATTCTGTAACAAGTCATATCTAACAATCTCCTTAAAAAGGGCCACTGAGGGAATTTTTCTATTCTAGCATGCCACATATGAAGGTCACTCAGGGTCGAGCATATTCTTGTCTTGAGGTCATTGTGGGGACAGTGTTAGATTGTTATGGGGACACTTACTTCATCTTCTTAAGATACAGAGCAGCTGCATGTTTGTGTTTAGGAAAGCAGGCGCTATTCTGATCATTACTTTGGTAACCAAGGTCAGAGGACAGGGAAGTTGCACTCACTAGACACAACAGATAGGTACACAATGTAGAAGCCTCTACAGAGTCAGATAACAATGTCGGACCACAAATGGTGAACATATGACCAACTGTAGACTGTAGATACATTAAATACGATAATTTAAGTTCATTGAGTTGTGTTGAGGACAGTAATTGAGGACAACTTCTTCCAAATTGAGGTTGCATGATATCATGACACGTGTATTGATGAATCCTCTATTCTCCTTCATCAAGCTTCAATAAAGCTTTCAGCATGAGACATCTTGGACTTTTTATTAGAAGTTTTGGTCAAGTTTGTCTTCTAGGTCATTCATCACATAGCATTCAAGTGTGGGTTGGAGGTTTGTCCTGTGCTTCTTTTTTTTATTTTTATTTTTTTACTAAAGATCAGCCTCACACCATTTTGTAATCTCTACTTGTATGTTTATTTCCACCTAAACACAATATATGGACATGTGTACTGTACATATTAGTTGAGCTGTTCCACAGTGCACTCTGTACCCACTGGAAACTACAGTACCTCTCCTCAGGGTAAAAGTATCTTGTAAGTTTAAGGGTCATGTTCACACACAAGCACAAGTCTTTATATTACACACCATGAAACTGATGGCCCCTTTTTTTATACAAATCAAACATAAAAAAACATTTTTTTTGTTTGTTTTGTGTTTTGTATTTAAATAAAGTCGGAATTTCCCACAGGATCAGATCCACATGGGCTACCACACTCCTACCAACATATTCAAACTTGAATCCTGTCTTTGTAAATGCGCTGAAATTGTCCCATCAACATAATATTTCAAAGCCAGTTTGACTGAGTGAGTTTTCTCTGTGCTGTCAACTGCTTGTTGAAGTCACTGTTTAATTGTCTGTGAAACCTCCAGCTTCTTATAAATCCTGAACCTCAGGTTCCGCCCCCCCTGGGGTCAGTAGGCCCTCCTGATCTCGTAGGGCGACCACGAGCTCACTCCGTCCTCTTTGGCCCAGCAGGAGTGAGTCTCGCTGTTGGGGGGTAGGCTAGCATGGCTATCGGTTGCCTCCTCTGTTACCATCTTGGACACCAGGTCGCTGACGGTGCTACTCATGTAAGGGGGGCAGGGGAAGGAGGTGGAGGGGACTGGGTAGGAGCTGCTGGTGGTTAAGGGGTGGTAGTGGACTTCTTCCAGGGAGTGCAAGGTGTAGGGCTGACTGCTGGAGACGGGGCCCATGGAGGAACCGCGGCTGGGCGAGCGGTACTGGGAGGGGCTCCCTGGAGGTTCTGGGCTTGGCATGGAGGGTGGGACACTAACGGAGGCTAGACTGTCTGGACACAGAGACTCCACCTGGGATACTGACTCTGGAACTGCCTGCTCCCATGAGTCTCTCTAAGGGAAGGAAGACAAGAGAGGAGAGGATGAATGATTCATTCATGTATTTCCACTGGAGGAAGCAGAAACTGTCAAATCATATTCAAATCATCATGTCATAAACAAACAAACAAAAAAACAACAACAAAAATCTGCACAAAGTAGGGCAACTAACAAGACAAACAAACAAAAGATCAACGCATTGTGACTTGAAGTTGCTAGTATGGGTCAAGCTGGCAAAAATGTGTGATCCTATAATTCCCATAATGCAACTCTGCAGTGTCTTACATCAAGCTTAGAGCCCATGTCTTTCCACTCCGACTGCACTATTTTTGTCAACCACGGTGTGGAATACAATGCCTGACATTTATCTCTGATACGTGTTGAATACTAATCTGTGGTCAGACCTGTGTAGACTACAGTTCAACAACTGGACTTTTGGTTTAGATGCATGATATATAGCAGCAATGTCACTTGTTTGATTCTAACCAGTGTCTTTGTTACATGCCATACCACCTTTTCTGTGTACACACAGTATCAAAATTTTAAAAAAGAAAATTTGAAACACACTAAAGAACAAAATTGACTCAGGAATGTGAAGTGATATGTGATAGAAAACCTGTTTTCAATAGTTAAAAAAAAGTATTTCAGAAGTAAACTCTAACAGTCCACACTCAAAACATAACTTTACTTTCTGTAAACATTGGAGGTACAGTGTGGAACTTTTTTTAACACATAGTTTTGTTGTCAAAAACCTTTGCAGTCTGTCCCAGAATAAGCAAATAGGTTTAAAAGACATCTTCACAAATTTTAAAGTTCATCTTGAAACAATAGGCAGGTAACCAAATGAACACTGGAACAGTTTTTCCTCCTTTTCATACTGGCCACGAAGCCATCCCTTCCTAAAGTACTTTCAATAAATTAGATGTGAGAAAGAATCCAAAGTCTTTCATGGGTGCAAAAATGTATTCAAGCATTCAGCATTCAGAAGTATAGTATCTTCCGAAGTATTTTTGTTTCTCCACACAGTGTTTCCCGTTGATCTACTAAAAGAGGACCTGTGGCTTCTTGATGGATTAGATGGACCATGGCCAATTATAACAGATTATATAAAGAAGAGACATTTAGTTTAATCCTCTGAGGTCTAAGTTATCACCCACAATTGCAAAAGCAATTGATAGAGCCATTTACAGGATCCCATAGTGTTAAGAAGTGTTGTGATTGTGAGAGATATAAAGTCAATACAACGTATAGAAACTTGAACTTTGTAGTAGAACAGGGGAGTCCTGTGAATAAGAACTGGTGATGCAGTTATATATCCAAAGCAAGTATATTATATTATATTATATTATATTATATTATATTATATTATATTATATTATATTATATTATATTATATTTCATTTTGTCTGTAACCTCTGTACCTTCCTTCTGTTGTGTATGATTTGTGTTGTTTATATTTGATCTTTTTCATTTCTGTAATCAAAATGTAAATAAATAAATAAAAAAGACTTTTGTTTAAAAAAAAATGTTTTGACTGAGACTGCTGAACCTCCATTTTAGCTTCACATAAACCGTTTATGGTTGGTGTAAACAGGACAAATGATTACAGCAAGCAAACACTTTTTCAGTGCTCATAGGGGTGCATGACAATAGTTTAAAGACAAACTTTGAACTTTGTGAAGTTATGAAGCTGTCCTTTAAGACAAAAGATTGGAACGTCAACGGCCAGCTATCTATTATGTCTAGGAAAGCAGCAATAGTCTCTTCGACCCTGGCCACCACAGTGTTGAGATAGACTGGCACCTGCTGTTCTCAAACAAAGCTAAACAACTAATACTGCTGAGGACCTCAAGGCCCACATGTGACCTCGTGTAACCTAAGGATAGAAAATTCCATAACAATGAGGTCAATTACAATGAGGATATACTGTTAATTAGATAGTTATGTCTAGTGATGTAATTAAAATATATTATATTTTCAGGAAAAATGTGGATTCAACTGATTTTAGGTGGATTTTACAACTAAATTAACAATTAATTTTGATCATGAACCTCCTTCACCCTGCACAGAATGACCCAATCCTACCAGAAATAAATGCGAGGATTCTCCACCAAAGGGAGGCAGCAGGGATGAGAGGGCTGACGAAGGCAGGAAGGATCCTCCAGAGCTGGAGAAGGCAGCAGCGCTGCGGTAATCACCAAAGGTCTCCGGGTAGTAGCTGTCAATGAGGGAGGAGTAGCTGGTCATGCTGGAGGGCTCGCAGCCCAGAGGTTTACCACCAAGTGTGGACGAATAGACGTCAGGGGAGAACTGCTTGGTGGACGAGCAGAAGTCTGAGTCTGAGATGAAGGGACGCCTCATGCCGTAGTAGCTGGGCAGCATGTGAGAGCCTGCAGAAAACAATATGAAGCTTTGAGCAATGATATTCTCATCTTCATCATGTCTAACCACAGTGTTTACACACTTTTAAAGAGGCTTTGAAGACAAATGAGTCAAAATGTTATTAGTATTAAGTGAAGTAATAATGACAGTGCTGACTGATTTGTCTTGTTGCCAGTAGAGTGTCGAAGTCTCACCTGGCATCTGGACAAACGAAGGTGGAGTGGTCGATCCTCCCTGTGGCAGAGAAATAAAGATAATCACACATGATGGAGAAGTTGGTGAAGACGAATATTAGCAGAATGCAATGAAATGTGTTGTTTCTGTCACGTGCCAGATTCTGTGTTGACTGTTGTTTCAGACAAGTTCACTTAAGCTCAGGGCTAGTCAAGCACTTCACTTGGATTTAGTCCTGAACAAACAGCCTGGTACATTATAGCAACAGAGCAGCAGTTGTCTGTGTCTCTTTATGTTTTTTAAATCAAGATTTCATTGAGTAACAATTTTGACTCAAATCGAGTGACTTAAATCTCCTTTTGCAGACAAGCAATAGGTTTTGTTATATTTGCTTCATTTAAATGAAAATCAGTGGGCTGTTGCTGTTCTCATTTAATTACTATAAAGTGCAAGAAGAAAATCTGTGAATACTTATTGAGTGAGAATTTATTTGCCTTATTTCGCACTCTAAAGTTAACATGAACATACAGGGGAAGATATTCACTTTATGGTCCTTCTGTACCACCTGAGCTTTCTCTGTATTCATTTAATATTGGGTATGTTAACATCAAGCATTAGAGCAATATCTAATTTCTCTGGAGTCTATTATTAGTATTATTATAATATTTTTTAAAATAATTTTTCCAATCAAAGAGCTCTTTGTAGGTTACTAACAGAGACCCTTTTCATTTGATTTACAAATTATTTGTTGTCATTATTATTATTATTATTATTATTATTATTATTATTATTATTATTATTACCGGCACTGGGTACCGTATATATCTTGTTGTGCTGTCACAAAAAAAAAAGGGAAAAAAAAGGAAAAGATTGGTTTGCCCTTTCCAGGCCAGATGTAACAAATGGCACCATTTTTAATTGAACATGAGTTCTCTGAACACGGCATAATTCTGACGAGTTAATCTGGATCAGTCACAAGGGCCTGAATCCGCCTAACACATTGTTAGAGGACCTGTTCACTCAATGGACGCCCCCATAGCCCACAAGCCCCAGTGCAACCGCATTGTTATTATTTACACCCCTGAGCTGGAGGTAGTATTTTTTTTACTTTACTTTAGTTTTTGTAAAATAATGAATTATATACTAATGAAAACATGAGGAAATATTTAAACCCGAGATGTTTTTATGGCTCCATCATTCCATTAAAGAGAAACACTTTAGACATCTTGTCTGTCATTTTAAACATATCATCCCAAAATTCAGCCTGACATGTGCTTGCTTTTTATAATTGCACAAGTTAAAGATGGCAGAAAGCCACAGGACTTATCATGCTTTGGAAGACTATCAGGTGTTATCATCATATCACGTCATGTTTAAATATCTACATTCATAAGTTCATCTGAGCAAAGCAGAATCTACAATATTGTTCAGAATAGAGACGTTGTAGAGTTGACAGTGAGGAATTTCTGTACATATCTTGAGTTTGAAAATGTACAAAATTACTGGGAATTGAACTCCTGTTAGAAATTGTAAATTGTAATCTGATGTTGTTGAAAATGCAGGAGGAAGCTGGTGACTGTTCCTGGTTTCATATTTGGCATGTATTCTAAATTTATGATGTCTATCAGAAAGTTTGGCTGCGCAGCATGAATTTATAGGTGAACTATTGCAGAGTTTATATCCCCTGACTTATGATCTGTTTGTGTGTACTGCATCCTGTTCCTGTTAGCTGCTTCACCTACTCATATTTGATCAAGAATAGATTTATTATGATATTGATATTACATGTCACATTTTAGTCTTGCTAATCAACACAAACAAATTGTCTCTTCTTCTTATAAAAGCAGTTAGAGATTCGTGCAGAGTCACAGAGCTCAGAGTGCAGAGCCATGAAGACAGGGTTTGATGGGATAGGCTCTCTCGTTTGCATATTGCTAACATGAAAGAGTTGATATTAAGCCTGTGTTGGCTGGGAGGCAAGCAAATTTTGAGGCCAGAATTTGAATGTAATTTGCCAGTGCCAAGACTTCCTCATGTGGCCCAGGTACGGCTCAGTGCATCTCTGAAGGCTGCGTATGGAAATAAGCCTCGCTCAAGCTCAGAACAGCAGGTAGTGTGTGCGTGCTTGTGTTTGTGTGTGTTTGTGGTGATGGAGGTAGGGGGTGGTGGAGGATAATGATGATGGATTTATTTAACATTATTTCAAAGAAAAACTCTTCCTTCCTATGCAAAACACTCTACATCGGAACCCCAGTATCTGATGCACGCTGATACTTTAGAAATAGACGCACCCATTTCATACTATAACACAAGTTCTACTTATTTTATATTAATCAGGTGTTTATATTTATCTGGTGTTCAAAAATGAGCCCTGTTTTTGTTTCTATTATATTATTTGCTGTCTGAACTGTTCTGATTTGCTGTTGAAGCATGAGTTTCTCTCAGTTTTCTCTCTTTGTCATCTTGGTCAGCATTCAAACATTTGACCCAGAGACGCCTCATGCAGCGTCTTCAGCCATGTAAAATGTCACTGACTTCATTTCTCACAGTCCTCGATCATTTATGTAACAGCAGCATGTTTGGGCACAACACCTCAATAGAAGCACTGTGAGAAAAGAGAAGCAGATGAAGAGAAATGATGTAAGAACTTTACGTTTTTCACCGCAGCTCTCCGTGTCCCAACATGAGGAGGCCGGCTCTGTGGTCAGAGTTTGCTCTTCGCTCTCAATGGCCTTTTATTCCCAGAGATAAAGGGTGGCATTAGGTAACATAAGGACATGGATGGCTTCAGTTACTGTGTGTCTCTGTGCATCATTATGTCTTCATAAGTCATTTATAAACAGACAAGTAAACATCACGTTGAAAAGATGCTGAACTGAAGGCCAGATACCTGCACATACAGCCCAGTATGATGTTAGTACGGCTTGTAAATAGATATTGGACTTATAATAGGACATTTAGAATAATTTTATGATACAAACTACTTTATAACACCTGATTATGACTTAAAATGACTTATTTACTTCAAATATATTATTTATTCATTACAAAAACAAAAGTTAAATTAAAGTAAGAATACTGTATGTCACATTTGCTGTGGTGACAAGTGGCAGATAAAGGAAAGGTCAATGCTAAAACACAGTGTAACATAACTGACCGATGATGATTAAAAAACCAGCTGATTAAAACCAGCTCCACAGCTTTATCTGGTTACATATATACTATATGTACATTTGTTAATATTAGCCACCATTAGCTCCTGGTTACAAAAGACCAAATTTGACTGCAGCAGCAAAAACAAGTGTATATTCAAGTGAAATGTGTGTTTAATTGCTTATTAATTCAATTTTTAACTTGTAAGAGTAAGAATGTCATATTTCCTCTTTCTTACTTTAATGCTGGATTATATATTTTGTTTGCAAAAGTCACTTTATTTTGAAAGTCTCTTCAGTGAGACACTTTGAAATAAAAAATAACACCTTTAACAGTGCAGATGCAAATTCAACTTTAATGTTTAATGCTGAATCTGTAACTATAAAACTGAAGCAAACTTTCAGTATTTTGTAACTCGTCTATTCAACAGTCTCTAACAGCAGGAGGATTCTTGTCTCCTGTGTGGACTCACTGACCCCTGCCCTGACAGAGACCCTCGTCTCCCCTTCATCACACTGCTGCCTCCACATGGTGGATGTCATCTGGTTTGTACAATGTGTTCTGCTTTCACAACATTAATTTCTGGCTTTGTTAGGTGATGTCAGTACTCAGCACTCAAACAATGCAAGTTTGCTCACATAAATATTTGTGAGAAGCAGAGCTGATCTGGAGGCAGATTTAGAGCACACGACGTGGTATTCCATCTTTTTTCTTATTGTCAACAAATCCCACGAAAAGTCCAAAACCAATAACACCCTGTTTTCTGCCCTTTCTGTAGCTCTCAGCAACAAGTCCACTGGTTCCATCCTCTTCAATAAAGCTTTCTTACTAAACAAGCTGAGGTTTTTACCTCTTACTCAACTTGGAGGTCAGGGTGCATTTGTTGGGGACTATTTTCAGCTGTGGAGTAAAACACATTTTGGGTGCTGGTGGATAATTAAGCCAGCAGGATGGTGTCTGTGGGATTGAGTCAAAATAAACCATAGTGCACGCATGCGTGTGTGTGTGTGTGTGTGTTCATGGTAATGCAAACGTGTGGCTCATTGATGTGTTTTTAAAGGCCAAATAGAGTACCTAATTGAACTCAGCTTCTTAATACGAGTGACACAAAAACACGTTTTCTGCCAAAGCTGAAACAGTTTCGGCTTTTGTACAAAGGTCTGTTATGACATATCAGCATTGAGAATCTGTCTTTTTAATAATACACATATGAATAACCTAGCAGCGCTTAAATCATTGTTCTCACTTTGTGGTTCACATATAATTATGGTTACAGACTCTTCACCTCACTACAATCAGATTCTGTACGTAATTCTTTTGCCAAAAAAAGAAACAAAACACAATAAAAAAGAAAGATTCATTTAACTTATAGCATCATTTTTCTTTTCAAATGTTCTTTTGAATTCACGTTAAAGTCATATCTGATATTTATATCATATATTGTGACAGTCCTACTGGAGACATTTCTGTAGCTTTAGTTTCTGGACAACACAGAGACATGACATATATCAGAGGATGCATTCATTATTGATTTTGGCCTTTTCATGAGATTGGATGAATTACACTGAAAAATATTATCAATCAACAGTCTCAGAATATTTGCAACAAAACGCTAAAAGAGACTAAAACGGTGCCTGAACTCAAAATAAGAGCTATAATAACGGTAACTTGAAATTAAAACAGTTGTAATCTCAAGTTGCCGGTTTGCCACCTGCACCCTGAAACAGTGTTTGTTTGACTTTGCCAACTGAAGCTGAACTCGACCGCATGTATATTTCATCTTTCAGAGCAGCTTGAATTTGTATTTAAATAAAACTTCAATCAGTCACCAGCACAGCGATGAATTACTGCTGCCTCACTGTCCTCCCACTCAGAACTCCCCCCTTCATATCACACAGCACGGCCCCGATTGTCTGTGACCTCTTTGCTAAAGTTACAAAACTCTAAATAAAAGTCCAAAGATGAACTGACACGCACAATCTCTTGCATAGTCTCTTTGTGTCATCTGATGATATCTCCTCTTTTGTCTCTCACACAGTCGCCTCATTAGGCGAGTCGTTAGTGGCCTGCATATCTATAGAGTGGACATGCCGATGCTAAACAGAAAACAAACAGTGAATGGTGTCCTGTGAAAGCCTTTTGACAGGCGGTTTTGTGAGAAAAAAAATGAAAAGCCGGTCTTGCTTGTGCATGCAGACGTCTAAAGCAGAGCCTAACTTCTCTGGCTGTGTTGGTGTGTTGGCGTGTGTTTCTGAGACAACAATAGGAGGCTTGTCTGCGGCCTGTACACGGCAGAGGACAATGACGGCTGGCAGGTGTGCATGGATCAAACTTTGCATAGGCAGCCTCCTTCACTGCCCTCTTTCTGTCTCCCTGCGCTACCTGTCCACCGAAGTGTTCCCACCACGCCCCGCAGCCTCCTACCTCAGGGGGGAGATCATGGCCATCACCACAGCGAGCATTGTCTAGTGGTTCTTTTGTGAGGTCAGGACGGGACTCTGCGCTTTATGTCTCTCTCTACACACACCGTGCTCTGCTATTTACAGATTGGCTTTGCAGGCGCTCGAGGGGAGCAAAGACAGAGGTTTGGGGGGTGGAGGAGGGTGGGTACAGGTGGTCAATGGATCAACCATGGATCGTTGGTCCACAAAAAAAAAGCCAAAATGTAAACAAGGAGAGGGGATTTTTTTTTTAAAAGGCGACCTCTTAATTGTGCCACCAACAGAATGTCAACTGTGGCTTCACTGTTTGGTTTGGGAGAAAAATGAAGTGGGGAGAGACAGGACGGGACAAAAGCGGCAGAACGGTTTAGAGGAGACTGTGCTTACGCTGTATCTGGGTCCATTTGTCTGTCGGGATCGCTTCTCCGCCAGCAGGTCTTTGACTGTGTGCTTCACTCGAACGCCTTGGTACACTCGTTTGGAATATTCTAGACAGAGCGGGGGGGGACCATTTGATACAAATCCATGAAACAGTTTGACTTCATACAAATTTTCATCCATACCCACAAATGTGTGTTCATTTGACTGTGTCACAGTTTTATTCATATAGGCGAATGGCTCTTTGGGATTGGTGTGTAAATGTCATGGAAATTGCCTTTGGTTTGGTCGATGCAAATGGACTGCTAAAAAGAGCCAATTTATTCCAAACACTTGCAAAAAAAGAATGACTCGGTTTAATCCAGATTATTAACTGATGACACAAAATTAAACAAATCTCAAATGTGTGCTGGTGTGATTTTGGGACATTCCTGGGAAGCAGAAGCATAAATGCAAACTTTATGATGCAAACGGAAATTGCATGCAAAAACCTTCCCATTTTTTTGAATGGATATTTTAGATAAGACCAAACTTTGCTCGTCCAATGAGATTCTTGAGGATATGAAATGTTCTTTACATTAGATCGCAGCAAAAAAATATTATAAATAAATAAATATTTTGCACTTTGCTGCTTTGCCACGAGGTCATCCTCTTAGGTATTATTATATATTCAAACATACAATATGAATCATAATAATTGTCATATTATGACCTACGAGGATAAAAAAAGAATCTTTCAAGTATCAAACACTGGTTTATGTGAGTTGTATGGAGGAGACATCTTACTTTGTCCTAGCTGATACATTTCTTGTAACATATTTCTTATTAAAAAGTAAGTATCAGGAAAGATCGCAATCTAATAAGCACATGAAAAACAGCCAGGACACAGCTTACATTATTATACATTAAAAACAAACAGCATTAAATGACAAAATAAAAGCACAACCTCATTGAATAATAATAATAAAAAAAGAACAATCACTTTTAAAATATAAAAAAAACCCAAAAATTCTATGAAACATTACATGCAGAAAATGCCTGACAATCATAGTGACAGCAGCTGTCAGCCTGTATATGAATGACTGGTTCTTACCTGTGTCCATGATGCTGAGATGCAGGGCAGTCTAACACACAAACACACACACCCACAGAGGCCTCTCTGTTCTCCCTCTCTGGCTGTATTTGCCTACAGTAGCTAAATCCCAGTGTGCAGCACCATACTGAGTGGCGTGCCACGGTGGGAGCTTTAACTACGTTGTGAGGAGGGCAGGGACACATGGAACATGCCACCTCACAGTGCAGTCATGAGGAGGCAGCTTTTTTAAAATGACCTTTATCTATTTGTTTAAATGCAAATATTTGGTAGGGACGTTTTTTAGACTATTTGCATCTGCAGTCAAGATTAGGGGTTGGAAGCATCGGCAGCATGTAAGAGAGACAGGGAGGCAGAATGTCACTCCTCCCTAAGCCCCCACTCATCATCCAAATTTGTAAGGATATATTGTTTCCACATTCTGATTTGTAGCTGCAGGAGTTTTGTTAGTTTAAGTTTGTGGGACAAAGTGTGTTTCTGTTTCAGTTTGAGCTTCAAAATCTCTGAAATAAATAAAACCTGTACCAGGAAGTAACAGCTCAGGACGAGTGTCTCATGGCAACCAGCTGATAACAGACTCCAACCCCTCCTGCAGAAAACTAAAGACAAAAAAGATTATTGTGCAATTTTCTACTCAAATTGATGTGCTGAAATGTGCTGTGCTGAAGACTTTGAGCAAACTAGAAACAAATGAGTCATCTCAACCTTGTGTTTTGAAGCAGAGGAGAGAAGAATAGCTGGAGGCAAGCTCTGCTAAACAATTTGTGTCTGGTGTTTTAAATGAAGCTCCCGTCCTAACTTTTTAATTGTTTCGTGGCTGAAGCTCACAGACTGTTTGCCTTCAGATCATCGCTCCTGTTTGTTCAAAAACGTGAACCGTCTCAGTGAAAATATAGTTTCCCCGTACTGTGAGATGTGACGTGACATAGGTCGAGTCTGGATAAATTTTTACACACATGGGTTTGTAATGACGAAGTAAAGCGATATCTGTATGATAAACTGGCTAAACATTAAAGCGGTACAGTTTATACCTCCTTGGATTTGCATGCAGTTCAGTGTGATACTTTATCATCCTGATCCCGACACTATTACAAATGTTACTGCATGCTAAACATGACTGAGTTTAAAGCCTGCAAACTGCAAATGCTGACGACATTCGAATCACAGTGACGATCACTTTATTCACTGATGCAAAAATTCTGCAGTAGGGATACATGATGTGGATTTTTTTTCAGCTGATACGAGAACAGATAATTTTACATTTTGTATTTTAAAAAGCAGATCATAACCTGTAGTTTATACAGAGAAAGACTAAGATGTAGTTTCCGATAGCTCTGGTTTAATGTTTCTGACATCACTGTTGTTCACACAAGAAAAACAAAGAACATTCTGACTGCTCAAATGTTCTTTTATTTCTAGTAAAGTAAAACTTCACAAAACATACTTTCTTTTTTATTCAACGTGAAGACGATAAAAACGAACCTATGAAAAAATAAAGAAATTAACTGCAAGAATCCTCTGACATCAGAAAAATAGTCCGGATGAAAACCAGACAGTGAAACCAGTCCGGCAGTGTGCGAGAAGCGCCGTGCTAACAAACACCGTATGAGGAGATGATTTTGTTTGAAAACAGTACTGTGATCTGCAGTCAGATTGTGCAGGACTGAACACATCTATAAAAACTGGAGATCGAAACATAACTTGACAATAAAAATTCATATTCTTATTCTTATCCACCCTGATACATGTCACATGAAGTTAAGTGACACAAAGTTAAGCTAAATATTAAAACATGCAGCCACATACTACAGGTGTTCATTATAGATACTCATCTCACTATGACTCATACACAGTATGTTGGCATGTGGTGAGAGTGTGAGAAACAGTCATGAGACAGATACTGCTTATTTGTATCTGCAGAAATACAATGAGAGCATCAGAGAGGATTAGACGCAACAATAATTTAATAATTAACACAATGATGGCAGTTTTGTGGTGGCCTACCTGTTCACTGATAAACATTAACAAGCAAACATGAGTATAACCATCTAATGTATGTCTTTTGTATTTGACCAGTGACTGTGACTCGAGAGCCGACGCACTTTAAAAAGTCTTTTGTTCTGTTGACAAAAGGGTCAGAATTTAATACACCAAGTAAAAACAGTTTGCATGTGAACCAGGTTTCAGAGCTTCAGCAGCTATGATCATGAATTTAGTGCCTCCACATGGTCAGTTGAGGTTTTACTGAACAGAAAGTGCTACAGGTATTCAGTGTGATGGTTTTTTTTGTCTTCACCTGGACAATAAAACAATATGCAACAGCATGCACAGTATAGAATCTATCCTGAATTCGATATCACTCTGGGCTAGCCGAAGTAAATGTTTGTCTCATGAACACCTTCAGTCTTTTGGGTGAACAACATCATGCAGAGAGAAAGTAACATTCTCTACCCTTATCTCCATGGATGTGTGCCACAATATTTGTCATGCAGTGTGTCTCTGTTTGTTTTGTTCTGCCTGCCTGCAGAGTGTCTACAGGAAGCGTCATCGGTGTTATCCAGCATTTCACCAGGCTACAACACAAGGCCTAGTTTCAGTCGACAACTAACAGCTCTGCGAGGCTGTAAGGCTAAGCAGTAATATCACCATGCCAACGATGACAAAATGAGATTTGTTTTTTGTGAAGAGTTATCTTGTAGATGACTTTGTGAGAGAATTCATGATTTAATTCAGTTTGCAAATGTGAAGTTAAATATAAAGCCATGCTAGCAGGCTAACATTTGCTAATTATACCTGAACACTGAAACACATTGGGCTGATGGGAGAGGTCACATCATAGAGTTTATGACTGTATATGCCAATCATTTAAAAACATCATTGCTGGGTGTTTCTTGCCTAGTTGCTAACAGTGATGCTAACAGCTGCTAACAGGGTTATATGAGCCCCATCCATTGTTCCGCACGATTCTCCCCATCTGCACGCAAAAGTGGACTTTATTCACAAATGCCAACAGCTGAAAAAAAAGAAGCTCATTCTCAAATGTGGCATGTTTTCATAGTTTGTCTTTGCAAAGCACACACAATGCATGCTGGTACATGTAGGCAGTGTGGGGCATGCTCTGTGCACGAGAACACTTTTCCAGTTGCAACCGCAGAGACCTCTGTGCTTATGTGTGCAAGTTGTCATTCTGATTCATTACTGTACACAGCTTACACTTACACTCTGTGTTAATCTTTCAGGACTGTTTTAATGAGTCTGGAGCTCCACATTTTTAATGACAACACGGGTAGATAGATGTGGTGCTGTGATGAGCAACATGATGATGAATAAATGAATGAAGATTAAAGAAGCAACGATTTCATTCCCAGATGGTGATCAGGGGCGTCGTGGGGCGTAAACCAGAGTAAACACAGGTTTATACAGGTCTTTGAAATGAGGCTGAGAGTTCAGATCAGGTGTATCAATGAATGATCAGAAATGTACCTCTACAACCCTGAATTTAAAAAAAACATGAAAAACTACCACATATAAATGTTAGTATCATTTTATTTAAGGCACTGTGCTGATATCCAGCTGACCATCAAAGTGAACTTAAAGAGAGTCATCTGCTATCTGCATTATGTATGTATGTATTCATATGTGAAACTGCACAACAACAATACGTTTCCTCTGAAGAAAACTCTCCATGAGAGAGGGAGAGAGAGAGAGAGAGAGAGAGAGAGAGTAGTGACTGGCCACGATCGTGACATCCTATAAGGCACCCAACCACCTTTACATACATGATAATGTATCCAAGGTGTATCCACAGGTGTGCCAACAAGGCAGGATGGACATCTACACAGACACACACACACACACTCTTGTAAATATATGTTTGTGTGTTGCCAGCTATGATACAGCTTCTCTCATCTCAAAGAACAGCTGTCAAACATAAAATTCCTTCACTAAGTTGAATGTAGGATAAATGTGGTGTTAAACATGCATTGTGCAGCTGCTGTGTTATGCTGTAAGAAATCAACAGAAAAATATATTAAAAGTCTTCGATATAAAATATTCTGATGCGTGGTCAGATCAGACTAAGTAGTGACACACTTATTTCCAGCGCTCTATGCAGTAAATTAATCAGGACCTCATTTACATCTTCCAGTGGGAAAATAAAGGGGATTTCTTCTTTTCTTTTTCTCACAGGAACGGCCAGCTGGGCTGTTGGCTCTTTCCTTCCACCACAGAGTACAGCGTTTCCAACTCGACACCTTTGAGTCAGGCCTGGTGTTTAACATAAATTACGAGAGCTGATTTCCTTGTCAATAGCAGTATTGTGGCTCCCTGTACTTCTGTGACCGGGGCGATGTTATGACGGCCGCGTGGAGTTTTTATCAGTTAATGACTCAGAGATAAGCGGAATGTACAGCTCTCCTCTGCAACGGACACCTGGGAGAGAAGAGGAAGGAAAAGATCCAACTGTGCTGCACTGTGCAGTGTCAGTCATGTAGTGTACAATGAAGTCATGGGGCTGGAAAATATGACTCCCTTACATCATGTCTGTATATTTTCAAATACTCCAGTTAGTATAACACAACGGCGACGTCGCCATCTTGCTTTTTCCATTTGATGTTGTAAACAAGGTTCAATCGCTCTGCTGTATTTTTTTTCCTCTGGTGAACATTAAGCTGTTTTCCTTCTGTTTGTTTTGGTACACAGGGCAACACAAAGGCGGACTGTGTTGTGGAAAATATATGAGTCGAAATGCCAGAAATAATACGGATAATACAGAGTCTCGCTAAGCTCGGCTTTACTTTCTGAAAGAAAAGACATAAATGAACACCCAAAATGTAACTTTTCTACCTTAGATAGCTTCTCTATCAGGTATATGCTACATATATATTATAGTAGACTTATAGTAGTCTCTGACATTTCCACCCACCCCACTTCTCGTAGGATAACCGTGGTAACCTTATGTGAGACCCATCCCCCCAGGGTCGTGTTGGGCTGGAACTGATCCCAGTTGACATGAGGCGAGGAGTTGCCAGTTCATCACCAATAGAGGGAAAAAATATACAATATTTTTATCTTTTAATTCTGTACTCAACTTTTTTTCTGTACCACATTATCAACAATGTCAAATGTGTCCATGCATATGGTTTCATGTACATTTGTACCCCTGTTAAAAGCCTCACCCTGGTGTTAATCATGTAAGGACACGGCGGGGTTACTAGATATCTGTGAATGCATAAAGAGCTGCTCCGTGTTGTTTTGTGTTTGTCATAACGGTAACTCACTCAAAGTTGGCTCTTCCATGTGTACATGGTGACCTCAATTTAACTAATCATGTGACTTATCAGACCAATCAGGTGGGCGCATCTGTAACGATCTGAGGTCTGTCACATTAAAGGAGGCTGAACACGTATGCAGACATGTATGTTATATTTTGTAATGAGTTGAAATCTTTGCATAGGTCTGTCTTCATTTCCATATTTAAGAATTCTTTGTTTGTCTGTTGAAAAAAGACACATTAAATGCACTTTGATCCAAGGTGTGTATGTAACCTCACAAATGAACTCATTCAAACCATTGATGCTACAAATATGACTGCTCAGAACGTTTATGAACCTTAAAGAAATGTTCAGAAAACGTCTTCCTCTTGAGAAAAATGATTTCCAATGAAGAAATGTGTGTTTCTATGCTGCCCTCCAATGGAGTCCGTTAGTCATAACAGCTGAAGCGGTCTGCAGTTTATCCACTGGAGGGCAGTAAGAGACAAGTGAACGCAGCAAACATTCTGACAGTGAAACATCAGTGACATCCAGGTGAACGGGTGGAAACACAGGACAGTGTGATCAAATCAGTGACACAGCTGTGATGGGACACATCCATGGATATAAAGAGTAAACACAGACATTAGATCACACAGAGAGCAGAGAGATTGACCTGCGGACAGAAACGAGCAGACATACAGTTTCTCTCATCCCTCTGTCATCCGGGCTTGTTCGAACAGCTTTCCCTTATCATGCTACACTGCTGAGTCATGCTTTACCACAGGCTGGGTCTGATCTCACATCTCCTCTGCTGCTGTTAAGTCTCCACTGTCAACAAAGAACAGACTGTGCTCAGGTCAGGCTGATGTATCAGGCTGGGTTTTTTTATTGGAAACTGGATATCGGCCAGTTTACAAATGCTGTTGCTGCTTCCTTCTACCATGCTGGTGTCACTATGATATTCCTACTACCACTGCTATGAGTAATAACACCAATAATGATCATGATCATGCCTATTGATGGCCCACCATTATGATTTTTAAGGACTTTAAGACAATAAACCAGCAACAACTACTGAATACAACAGTGATGGAAAGTAACAAAGTACCTTTACTCAAGTATTGTACTAAAGTATAATTTGTACTGTACTTTTAACCTGCAAAAACACAGTTTTGCCACTTGAGGGCAGTGGAAACAACACATCACACTGACATATCATAACCTGTTGAACTTGTTTGCAGTGTTGCTTATTTTGATTCCCTACCATGGATACCATGCCTGTGCACTGAATATGAGTTAGCTTAGCACTGAGGCTGGAAACAGGGGTAGCTTACAACATTAAACTTATTGCTTATTGCTAACATTTATATAAGAGTGTAACAATCTAACAGGAGTGAGTGTGCCTGATGAGTACTAGCACGTCACCATATAAAGTTATTATGGTGAACGTGTTAGCAAAGCGTTTCTTATTTACACACTCAAAAGGCATAGAGCATCATTTTAGCTGTTTTGCTCTTCAGAGAAAAAAGATCTGTCTCTTCAGCTGCTAAATGTTCCACTATGTTCACCAGCCGGCTGCTAACTGTGTCTGTCTGCTGTCAAGTGCTGGGCAGGTACTGTACAGTGTGTTTTTAAAGCTCTGTCAAGGAAAAAAGCTGCTCGTCACGGCCAAAAACGACAATGAGAGCGGTGAGATTGAACCAAAACAGTGAAGTTATTGGCAGGAAAACCAAAAACAATAAGCTGATAGGAGCTAAAATGCTCTGTGGAGCTGTAATTCTTTGTGAGTTTGTCACACTTATACATTAATTTTTGATAGAAAATATTGATTATATAACCTAAAAATATTCAAAACACCTTCATAAATACATATCATTTGAATCCTAGACTGTCTACATTCTTTAGTCCCTAGTTAGAAAGAGACGGTCTTCAGTGTCCTTACTTTTCCACTGCTACCTGTTACATAAGAAAGAGTTGATGTTGTATAATAACAGTCCTGCCCCCCAACCCAAAAAAGTCTGATTTTTTTTTGTGCAATCTACCAGTTTGAAAATGTGAAAAAAAAAAAAGAAAAGAAAGAATTTGACCACCTATGAAGGCAACAATCGTGACTAAACCTGAGCAGAGGGAGTTTGTCAGTTTAATGGAGTGGAGTTTGTGACCTGAAAAAGTCGCGCCAGGTTTGAAATATCTGTCACATTTTATAATAAAACCAACAGAAGCTTGTAAACTTTATAACTCATTTTGGACTTTCAGCCTCTTAAAAAAAAATCCCAAAATGTTATTTTCTCTGTCACCATCAGGAATAATTTCTTATCGCAGGACATGGTCTTGGACGGCTGAGTGGAATTTTCCAGAGGACGGAGTAGTCTGTCTCGAACGGAGGAGGAAGTTGTATTGGAGAGGATTCTTCGTGGGTTCCTGCGCGTATCATGCGCATATAGGGATTATTTTCATAAAACTAAATTCCAGCTTGTAAAGTTTTGGTATGTCTCTCAGCCCTGGCCACTTGCTCTTTCTTGGAAATTATAGTGCTTCGTCACACTCGAGAGAAATACTTGAAATTCTTCAGAGAGTCTGGATGATGTGTTTTGCTGAGTGGGGTAATATAAATGTTTATTCAAGCCCTGCCTGCACAGATATCCACATCAATTTGGCGCAAAGGGGACAATGAAATACTTCTTTCCACGCTTGATCATTTGCCGAGACAATGAACATCTACATCATATTCCATTTCTGCATTATTTATTTAAACTCATCACAGGCAGACGGTCAGTTTCACCAAATATGGGTAAGAGTAAGACTCCAGCAGGGAGTCTTATCAAAGCCACGACTCAGCGAGGCACCATTATCTGAAGTCACTCTTTTTAATCAATAACACATTCTGTCACATTACAGTAAAAATGGAAATGTGGTCATGAAACAAAAACCAATGAGTTGAAGCGACCAAAGACAGGCAGTGCACTCTTACATAAAAGTAGTGATATATTACAGTACCCAGCTCTTGGACAAGCACATGGAAACATATTAAGTTGAAGGGAATCTAATCCTTTTCTTCAGCACTTTCTAAACAATTTCTCTTTTTCAAATGTGCAGGAGTGAGAGTGAGCAGGACACGTCATTTAAGCAGACACTTCTGTGGATGAAGCAAGAGATGGAAATCTTTGGTAAACCAGACTGCTGGGGAGAACACACTCCTTATCAACCTGGTGAGGTAATGCAGACAGTACTCATAATGCTGCACAGCGGCATTAAATTTAGTGAGATCACATAACCCCCCCCCCCACGATCGTATTAGAAGTTCCTGCCGGATTTTATAATTTCCTTCTGATGACATGTGCAGTGGAGTCAAGAGCAATTTAATCACAATAGCAAAGCAGCTACCTGAGGCAGAGAACACAAGTTCAACGTGGCCAAGTGCAGGTGCATCGCACAAACAGAAAAACAATAAAACATTTCACAATGCTTTCATACGTCAAGAGGAAGAGTCTGGAGGCACAACACAGACAGACCGCATGTCATTCAATCTAATGCGATCCACCTTTGCAGCGTGCAGTGTTTTCACTGCCGATTCAGTTCAAGTTGAAATCTTCTCGGGTGTTTTTCCTACACGTGGGTTAAGCCCGATCCTGGAAACTTCCAAATAGAAAATCCCAGAGAAAGCAGCTGCGCCGCTCTTTATTGGAGGTGTGAAAGTTAATGAGACGTGCATCATCCAAACTAACCAGTTGTCCTTGAAACCTTCTCTCTTGTAAAAAAAAAAAAAACACCTCCTATAAATCTTAAATCTCACCTTTGCGCTGCTGGTCCATGTAGTTTTCATGTGTGCCATCTTCTACTGTCCCCTCTGGCCAGAGAGCAGAAAACACCCCTGCTACATGCAGTTGTAGTGTAGCAGCCACGAGAGGCAACAATGAGTCCATTTCATGCTCAAACACAAACCAGGTGAAATTTCTGCTTTAATAATAAAAAATATTGCTTTTACAAGAGAGACGGCTTCAA
Organism: Argyrosomus regius; assembly: GCA_946959425.1. NCBI lineage: Eukaryota > Metazoa > Chordata > Actinopteri > Sciaenidae > Argyrosomus > Argyrosomus regius. Next base: position 28,619,661 of record OX336889.1, on the reverse strand, counting down.
GGATGAAGACCTGCTGACTGGTCTGGCAAATGCACGTCTGGTTAACCTTCCTCCAGATAAAGAGCGTCTCACAGCTGCTTCTTTTATCTTTGTATGGGAATCATCTGGGAACAGGGCTGGGTTAACCATAGCCTTCTAAACTAGATTTATTAATCTATTATCTTGGACATGGTTTGGTGTAATCCAAGCTTTGGACTGGTATTGAATTTATTAAATTATTTCCTCAAGGATGATTCGAGTTAGTCAAGGCATTTAATAATTTTAAGATTAAGATAAAAAGGACCCAGTATGCTTCAAACTAAGAACTTGCCAGGTCTGAAACCTCACCTTTCAATGGTTGAAGGGTGTCCTGCATCCATGAAAGTAGCCACAGCTTGAACATGGAAGGGTGTGATTGGATTTCGCACTGCTCCAATGAGGCCATTCAGAGCAGATATAAGGGGCAGAGGGGGAGAGGGGCATGAAACAAAGCGCCCAGCTGGAATCAAACATGGGATGTTTCAGTGCACGGTATACACGTTAAACCACGAGGCTGTGAGTGTACCCAACTCATCAAGTTTAAGTTTCTGAGACAGTTTTCAAATTTCTTCATTAAACAGAGTGCATTCATTTCGCTGATGGAGCTCCAATTTGCCTTTTTTGTGGAAGATAAAAACCTGCTGTCTCTTCTCTTCAGATCACTTGAAGGTTTTTGGTTTTGTCTTTGAGAACTGGCTGTTTGTTTTTTTTGGTTTTTTAATGCATCCATTGTTTTGTCTGTCTGTTGTCTTTGTTTAAACTGCACCAAACTTTGGGGTTTTTATGATTTGCTCCAGCTTCTATGAGCATCCTCAGGCAAGTGAAGTGTGCACATCATCTCTTTAATGACATAGTTGGTATGAATATTGGTTAACTTTGTCCAGAACTTTGCAGGTCTAGAAGGAACCATTGCAAATGTCTTGCTTCAGTCAACAGTGTTTTTGATAATGATATTAGATGTTCTGATGAATCCTCATACCACACCATCAACAAGATGCAATTAAATGATTTATCAAGAAATCAAAAGATTGTGAGTGAAGGGTAAACTCTTGTACTTCTTCGATCTATTGCTGCGTTGTGGGGAAGCTTCGGTGGGGAATCCACCGTAGCATCCGGGATGCCCCTCAGAACCCTATGGAGAGTAGAAAGGAGAGGGAGAATTAGGAGGAAGAAACGGGTTGGGTGGGTGGGCTGCAGAATACGAGAGCGAAAAAGGGTGAGGGGCTGGGGGTTATTTATAGGAATGCCAGAGGTGGCACGGTTGAAGCTCCTGAAACTCTGCTAAAAAGCTTCAATTAGTTGATTGTGAAAGACTCCCAAAATGACATATACCAGTGGAAAATACCAGCACCAGGCTGCTGGACCTTTATGTGACATGTGTGTGACATGATTGCAGTCTGGTTACATTTAGGAAAAGATTGTGGTTTTGGTCAAAGTAAGTAAGTACATTATGTAAGTCAAGTCACATAAGTCGCAGAATGCAAGTCACGTACGTAATGCAACTTAAATAACTTTAGAAGTCAACGCTGACTTGGTTTAACATGGGACACCAACAGCAGTCTCCTTGGTTGTCTGACCCTTCCATCCACCCCAACCTCCTCCGTATGTGGATTTACTCCCTAAATGAAATGAGGAGGCAAAGAGTCGTACCTCCTGACTCAGGCCAACTCAACAGCTCTAGCAACCTTTAGACTCCTAGCTACTTGTTTTGATGGTGGGTCTATCAATCCCCCACCAGATGTTTTATATGGAGAGACCTTACCGGCACCATCAACCCCGATCAAAAAACGAAACGTCAGTGACTACCTGATAAACATCATGGAGCCCTTAGCAGCTAAAGAGCCAGATATTTCCCTCAGGAGTTGGTCAAGACCAAATGAGTTAACAATGGGCTTTTGTCAGGTGGACAGCGCAATAAGAAAATATTTCTGCTTTGTTTCCTGTGGGTATATTCTTTTCCCAACCTCTAGTACTTTACTCTGTCCACCCAATTTTGACTTTGCTCATCTCATGAAAATTCCTGTGGCCAGTCGAGATCATCACATTCTCCTTTACCCAACTTGGCCTAATTAAGGGATTGAGCGCAGACGCAAACATTTACATTCACCCTGTGACTCCTCCAGTCTGGATCACAGTGTACAGTACCAGCTGGACCTGGCTCACAGACAGAAGCTGCCTTCAGTTCACAGACAGGCCAACGTGCTGCCGAGGCCCAGAGGTTGGGCATGTGGTGCGGCTAGACGTCAGCAGGCGCTGCAGGTTCAGCAAAAAGACACAAGGAGAATCAATATAAGAACTGCAGGAATGTGTTTAAGGGTGAGAGGTTGTGTGTATTGTGTTGTGTGTGTGTAAGAAAGTGGACAAGGGCTGGGGTTAGGGGGGTGGGGGCGGATGACGCATAGAGGGAGAAGTGCAGTAAGCTGTGCGCTCACACACCATAAATATTGTCTTTTCACTGGATGTGTGCCTCTTTCACCCAGTTTCTGTGGCAAAGCAGCTTTGACAGCTTCAGTCTCCTTGAATGGAATTACACACCCTTGGCCTTTGAAGTTCTGATGCACACACACACACACACACACACACACACACACACACACACACACAAGGTCCGACAGTACCATTAATCCGTCAGGCCACCCAGTGTCCAGTGTTTTAGTGGACCCTGAAAACCAAGCCAACCCTGATCTGTTAACCGGGGCTAATTTCCACTTCAGACAGAAAATAAGTAAAGAAGCCTTACTAATGAGCCCATCACAAGGTCTTTGCCTGGAACACACAGTAGCAGAGTAACTCCTAAAGCCTATTTTTGACGACTCAAAGCCCCCATGTGAGAAACTTTAGAGTGAAAGGTGTTGCTCATTGTGAGAAAAATGCACAGATAATTATCACCAAAGTTTTCCTCAGTTCAGTGAAGTGTGTTACTGTCTTTCAGGTTACAGGACGTTAACGTGACAACGTGAAATGATTGAAATTTGATTAAGTTTAGAAAAAGACATGGTTTGGGTCAAGTCAAATAACTCACATACATAATACAGCTTAAGTACCTTCAAATTTTAAATAGGTTAACGTTGACTTTGTGAACACAAGAAAGTCCTGTGTTTGTTTGACCTTTCCATCCACCCCAACCTCCTCCATATGAGGACTTACTTGTATTTTCTAACACTCCAGTGCTAATGTTTACAACCACTAGAGGTCTGTACCTAACAATACGTAAATATGTGTAATAATAAATAGCCGTTTTTTCTATCGTCTACCTCATTTACAGACACCAGCCTTCTGTTTTCAGGGAGAAAGCTGTGCACTATCTGCGCAGCTCCAAAGACAAAGTTAGCGGTTAGCTGGTGAACGTAGAAGACATTTAGCTCCTAAACATCCAGATATTCTAATTTAGAGTGACTCTATTCATCAGGTGGACATGAACACAATGCCAGATAAATGCTAATATTGCTCTGCGTGTGCTTGATGTTTAAAGAAGTAAATTTTGCTAACATGTTTGACATAGCAACTTTATGAGGTGCTAATACGCCGCTGCCGCTTGTTACCAGGTGGCCAAAGAGGTGTCACTCAACTGATTTAACTCTTACTGCTACTTCTTTGTGCTTGTTTAAATATTGCATCATGATTTATTTGAAAAGACAAATGTCAGGAATGCAGACAACTATGCATGCTGTCTAATCTTTTAATTTGGTGCCTCATGTTTACGTTTACTCAGCGTTTCCGGGACATTTTTACTACTGCTAATATTACAAAACTATTTGAACTCATATGGGAAGCTGTTTGAGTCGTGATTTCACTCTGTGTGTGTAATTCTGAATGTTAAGTGCTGGAACACCTGAGGTAATATTAAAGCTAATAGTCTGTCGTCAGCTGCTCTGCATCTGTAGATGAGGTTCTGTTCATTTGATGCTATGCAGAGCAGCCGGCCAGCACAGAAATCAAATGCGGAAAAGCAATGACATATGAAGTGAGGCCCGCAAGATTGAAAAAGAATATGTCCAAACCAAATTGATGTACAACGTGTGGTCTATTTGTGAAGCCTTTTTTGCCATGGGCACTCTGAGGTCTGATGCTGGACGAGTTGATTTCCAGATGTGTCTTCAGGCCCTGACTTATGTAAGGTAAGGAGTCTGCACAGTGGGGGCAGGCGTTGGCTGTCTGCTCTCTTGATTGAAGAAGTTCAAATGTTGATTCAGTCTCAGCACACTAAGTATTTCTCTTTTCACTGGAGCAGCCATCATTAACCCTCTCTTTATTCATTTCTCTTGTTCGCAAGCTTGCGAGCTTTCAATAACGCTGCACATCATCTGTTTGCTTTCCAAAGTGACCTCATGAATGAAAACATATAGGCCCATAATGACTGTATTTCATAACTTTCTGGCTGACAGAAACCGGCCTGACAACTTCAATTCATTTGTTGTGTGAAAGCACAGAGAGGTGGGCCCGTCAATCGACTTTTCTCCACACATGAGCTGACACCAACGATTAAAAGAAAACAGAACCCAAAGTTTGCCTGAATCACTCCTGTATGTACAGTGCCATCCCTCAGGGCCCAGATATGTGTGTTTGGTTTACTCACCTGTTTGGACCTGCAAGTGCTTTTCAACAGGTGCTTTTGTGGTCCAGGGTTGTGGTTGGTACAGTGTGTGTATAAAGCTGTTTACTTAAATAACTGCAGTGTGTGTGTGTGTGTGTGTTAAGCGGGTGGGGCTACTTGGCCGTGCAGCTCTCAGAGATGACATCATCGCCGCATTGATTGAAATCCTGCTGCTCAGAGTCAAAGAGCTGCTTTTTCGCTTGAATTCTGTTTGAGTCAAAATTATTGACGTGAAAAGAGTTCAGCAAACACGGAGAAGCTAAAGAATGACTTTATGAATAAATGTTAACAAGCTACTTCATTAAAAATGACACTGTTCCCTGTTATATTTTCCACATGTGGAGAGAGGCTCCATTCTTCCACCTTAAAGGTCCAGTTAGTGATTTTTTTTTTTTTTTGACCAAATAATCAACATGTATATTTACACATCTAATGCAAAAATTTGATGTATGGATGAAAAATAAGTTTTTGGCCACTTGTGGGAAATGAAATATTGTGTAGACACAATACTGACATATTAACTATACTAACAGTATATATATTTACACATCCAGCGAACTTGGCACCAACAAACCAATCAGTGTAAATTAGTGCAAATTAGTCTGGAACCTCACAGACCAAATAGTAATTAATAGAATAGACTTTCAACCAATGAGAGCTTGCAGTTCTCTGCACAGTCATGTCAAATTGTATCAAATTCACCCCTATGTTAGATAAACAGTTGTAATTGGCCTGACCAGATCAAGGATGAGTGAAGATCAAGTGGTAACCTCTGTGGCTGTGAAGTGAAGCCAATGTGGTAGTGCCAAAACAAACTGTAGTTCCTCAAAAGTCCACTGGGGGCTGGTTCCAGAAGTGAGTCAGTCTCCCTAAACAAACCATGCCTGGTGAAAAAAACTGTTTTAGTCTCTATAGCTAATTTCCCCGTTCATGACAACTGTACTGAAATTCACCTGTTCAAATAAAGTTATGCGGAATTAACAGCTTGGCTGCTCTGATTGACAAGTGGGTACCATAACAGGACTGCTAAGATCTGAGCTTCACGGCTCTTCAAAAACCTGTGGGTGACATCACGGATACTATGTCCATGTTTTATACTGTCAGTGGAGAAGATCTGTCTGAATAGGAGCCAGACCAGAAGCATCTGCCCAGGCAAATAAAATGTGACCTTACAGATTTGTCTGCTTCCCAGGCTAAAACAACAGTCCAATAAAAAGTCCAATACTCACTTTCATTTTAGTTTTGTGTTGGTCTCAACCAACCTCTGAGAAAAATACGTGTGCTAACCTTGTTTGTTTAGTGCTGAAGTAGTGTACAGTGGGTTTATCAGAGCTTTGGCTTGGTTGATGAGAACCATAAAAAAGAGCTGCGTGATGATTCTGTGGGTTTGCTCCTTCCAGTAAAACCTTTCACATTACACATTACTCATTACTGATATAAAAATATTGCTTACTACAGCTTTAAGAAGACGGAGGAGTTGAGTCATATAAGTGAGTGAGTTTCACTTTGTCTACCACCCCTTCCTCTATCCTCTCATGTTTGTTTGGATCATTCAAGGACGTGAGAGTATTACCATGGCAATATGCAACCCACTCACGCTGTGTGACAGTCGTTGTTATGACCTGCAACATTATTCCTGCAGCACTTCAGTTCTATTGAAAATGAACATGCTTCATCTCAGGGGAACACGTTAAGCAACTGAGCCTTAAATCAAGTTTGGTGCGTTGATTACACAGAAATATTTTGGTTTTATCTGCCTCAGAGACCTGTCAACACATGTATAAAGTATTCTGAGACGAGATACATGAAAGATGAAGAGTTTTTTTGATTTTGTTATTGTAATTAAAAGTCTTCTTTTAAGTCTTAGGTCATCTTCCCTCTGTGGCACTGAGGCCAAAGCACGTTTGTTCTCACTGAGGATGTAATTCACAAGTTTTATTTTAAAACAGGCTCATGTTCATAGTGATAAAGCCAATAGTGTGTCTCCCTGCTGTGCTTTTAATAGTTTTTGGACAACAATGGAGCTCTACGACGCAGAAGATCTATCAAACAGAACCTGTTTGGATCAATTCATTGTCGATTTTTGGTCTTTTCATGGGATTTGATGACCGTAAGAAAAAATACAGTATATCATCTGCCTCATCCTCTCAGAAGAAAATTGTTCTCAATGAAAACTGTAAACTCAGCCCATGTTGTTCTCTGGGGTCTTCAGGAATTCTGGGAAAGGCGACTAGATGGAAAATAGAAGTAGAAGGAAATGACGCATTTTCAGGAGCTGGAAGTGCAGACACAAAAAAAAAAAAAATGAAGACACTTAACTCCTGAAATGCAGCAAACATCATCGAAATACTGATTTTAAACAATTCTAACGCATCTCATGATAATTCATTTTCTAAACTTAAAGCTGCTGTAAAACACACAAACTCAGAGAGGCTATGCTTAAACATTGTTCTCAAACTGTGATAATGGTCTTGCCGTAGTGGACATGTCTGAGCTGGGCTTTTGAGTCGATCTGCCATACAACACAGCCTATCTGCTCATCATTTTTTGCTATAAACTGGCTGTTTTTAATCCAAGGCCACTCCTGACGTCAGCACTTTTGGAGAGGAACCTGCATGCATTCCTGAGATGAGGAGGGATCCAGACCCAGACTCATTCCCCCCCTCCCCCTCGTCCTTCCTCCTCCTTCACCCCTGCACTTATCAGCCAAGACAACAAGCAGAGCTCTCTGCAGACAGGCTGATTGATAGATCAATTTGAGCAAACTTACAAGTCTTTTTTTTTTTTTTTTTTTTTTAATCCAGACGGCCAAATAATGACACAGTGGTGCATTTTCTGCAACACAACTATGAGTTTTTACAGTAAACACAGACTGACCTCGACTTGACATGTGATGAATTTAAAAAAAACATTCATGAGGTGCAGCTGCTGTCCGACAAACCCAGGTACAAACACGCTAACATGTCAGTGACCAGTGAATTATTTGTAATATGGGAAACAAAATGGCTAATATTAAGTAAAACATTTGCACTGTGCACACATACAACAGCTGTCTTGGCATGAGTAGTCCTTTCTTCCACAGGAAAATCGTCCTTTCATTCTTTTCTAACAGTTTTTAGTCTTGATATATATCACGGCTGCAGCTCAGCCGTCTTTTACTCTTCTTAGTCTTCCACCTTTCTCTCCACAAATCACTGGGAGGTGCTGCGTTCACAGGGAGGAGAACCACAGCACGTTTCTCTCACACAAAACAGCTTACACTAAAATACCTCCCCACCGCTATGCGACTGCATCTCTTTTGACCATGTTCCATAGTACTTTTAGGTACATAAACTTTAATTGTGCTCATTACAGGACCTGTAAATCTGATTGTAAATACTTTCAGAAAGCTCCCTCAACATGCCTCTGCTATCTGTGTCACCTGGGAAACACATGTTGGGCTACAAAGAGAAATGATCTGAAAATTTTAGCATTACAACTGTGGAATAAACATTAAAAAACTAAACATTAAATAACCTCTTATGCATATTTAGTGTGAAAACTAGAAAAGCCTATGTTTTTGTTAATGCTAAAAATCACAGGTGCAAAAGATGTAAACTCTTTAAAATGTCTTAAAATCAGCGGTGTCTCCAGAAATTTGTCATTGGTGGCCAATTAGGGTCACTGAAAATCTTAGGGTGGCACACAATGGGACGGGTGGGGGTGATTGGAGTGTGATGGATACATTTATTAATTTTTTTATATGAACTATTATGAAATGCATACATAACTGATTGAATCATATGTTATTTAATTTCATTGATTCAAATCAATGCGGCATAATGTCAAGCAATCAGGCTTTCCTCCCACAGCCCCCCTCTCGGAGGTTGTGCTTAAAATGTTGATTGTCTGCAGGTGACAGTTAAAAGCTGAAGTACTGTAAGAGCCGAGAGCATTTAAAATGTATTTTATTTTCAAGTCTGAGCCCTGTAGGCAGTTGAATTTTCAATCCACTAAAAAGTGAGAGATGTGGCTGAAAGCAGTTGTAGTTGATGTCAGCTGTAAGTATTTAAGCTGTCAGCTGAAATGTAAAAAATCAGTGGAAGTGTGATGATGAAAGAAGTTGAAATTCACCTCCACAGTTGTGGAAAGCCGAAGCTCTGAAGAGGGAGAGAGAATCATGTCTGAACATTACACCCAAAGTAAAAGATGAAACTGAAAGGTATAAAAAAGATGAAGTGACCGGAGTTCAAGAGGTGGATAATGTTTTGAAATGATCATTTAATTAAATGTGAAGACATTGAAGAGGAGGAAAGATAAACAAAATGTTACCACCCATTTTTTTGAATGGAGAAATAAAATGCCTGAAAAATGATGAACAGTGTAACGTGCACAGATGTTGTTAAGTTTGATTAGAAAGTCTGCCTTACATATAAAAGTGTGTAGAAGTAGTTGGCATCAATAATAATAATAATAATAATGATCATAAAATGAGATTATGAGTTAATTAATCTCTTATGGATTTGTTCCGCTCGATCTTTAAAGCCGATTAAAATAAATGAAGGCCATCTGTGAGCTGAGAAGTCAAAAATCAGCACATTTACTTTGGTTTTGTTACACTCACTCATGTGTTGAGTATGCATGGCAACTCCTTATACATTCTCAGTAGGATATCATGGTGAAAAATATCCCTCCATGTTCCCTGAAACTCATATGCAGGTTCTGGCCTCCACAAATTGGCCACATGTGCTGGCTGACACCAGGACTACTGGAAAATGTCACAGGTGTCATAGGCGTTTTACTGTCACTGCTGTCAGGTCGGCTTTTCCATGACTTCCCAGAAATGCAATGGAAAGACTTTGCCATGAAAGAATGGAAAAAACTGCTCCAGACCCTTTTCTGATGGTTGGTTGGTGGGTTGGAAATCACCGCATCGCTTAAAGAAATCCCTCATGTGCTCCAAAATATTGGTCCTATTTGTCTGATATAAATTTCAACCTTGTCTGAAAATGAAACGCAGCCGTCGCAGACAATGGCTGCGCGCTAATGAGGGAAAAAGTGAAAGCATGCTTTTAATATCTCCAGCACGTGCCTAACGTCACAAATCTGTCATATTAAGAGGCGCCTTTCAGCACGTACGTGAACAGGTTGAATCACTCACGGCTCGTGCAAGTAAACACGTCACAGAATGTGAATGAAACGATGATGCTACAGAGTGGAATAACAGACCCTCGCTTCGACGTTCGCTTTGTCTGTGCTGGGATGAAATATCCCGGCAGTAACCTCTGAGATCTCTGGGAAGATTATTTGGGAAGATGAGACCTTTTGTTTGACGTCAGGTTCACGTGTCAAGCAGAGATAGTGTCCTTAGCAACGGCCGAAAACAATGGATCACAAAGATGACTTTGAAAGCCACGCAGCCAAGAACCTCATTCCAGTATTGTTACAAGAATAACACATTCTTGGAAATTACTTTGAATAGCTCAGTAGTGAGTCATTAATTTTCATCCCTGCTCCCCCGGAGCACTGGAAACCTCTGTTGATCAGAGAAAAATGCTTACAGGTTCCATTCTAGTGAATTATGCTATTATGGCGTTTATTGTCTTCTCTGGAAGCTTGTTGTGATGCCATTTACAGTAACTTTAAGAAAAGCTTAGTGCTCATGACTCAACCCATCGTCTGCGGTTGCTGTCCAGAAAAGGAAGGGAATGAACCTTCTTCTTCCACAGCAGAGGACACAAACATGACTGACTCGCACATGCAGTATAGTGAGAATATACACTCAGTGTCCATTTTATTATTCACCTGTGCAGTTTAATAAAATACAGCTGTTCTGTCGTGAAGTCTGATGCCACGATGTTCACTGTTGACATTTAATCATATTTTATAGCACTGAGGTTATATTTGGTGACACTGTAGTACTGGACTGTACATATTTAACAGGGACACCTCTCAGTATAACATAGTTAAGTATCACTTTTAATGAAGTAATTAAAGTGTAACTGAGTGTCCACATTTCAAACAATGTCACCAAAAACTGAACATTCAGAGCTTTGTAAAGAGTTGTGTTGGACCGCATTAGCAGGTGTACCTAATAAAGTAGCCACTGACTCTGTATAAATCCTGTTTTAATTCTGGCTCATTACAACTTGGAGCTCGTGTTTATAGATCCAGCCATCATTTCTATCAGATATAATCGTTGCACTCACCAGAGTAATTGCTGACATCTGGGAATATGGTGAGATCATTAAAACTGAGCACCAGTAGCTCGTAGTGGGTTGGCCAGTATACGGTCGGTGTTTTGCTCCCCAATAGCCCCTGTGTAAAAAAAGTATCTGTCAAATGAATGTAATGGAAGTGGACACTGTAATTATTGGTCAAAAAATCCTTCATTAAGCAGGAAAACTACAGTAAGTAGACCAGGTCAAACAGAATTTAACTGTTTGCTTACAGGTAACACATCCTTAAACCTAAATGACAAGATAACCATTCTTCTTCATCCTCATTCTGTTTTCTTTCATCTGACAGCTGTAACGGTCTGAGCTGACAGGCTTCCCCATAAAAGAGGTCAACTAAACACACCAAAACTCAGGATATAATAACTGAACATAGACTGAACAAACCAAACTGACCTCAACAAGGAGAACAAACACTCCAACTAAACTCCAACTCGTCTTTGAGTTTAAATATTTCAACTTTTACCCAAAAGTATCAAAAAAATGTACATATTATTGAGAAACCACCAACTCGCTCATAGTTGGCTAGACCAATTTTGTTAAAAAAAAAAGTTAGTTATTTAACTTATTTAAAAATGATATAATGTCGTGAAAACCAGAACCTGTTCTTTGTGTAGGCCATCTTGGGCTGGTGTTTAAAGAGGAAGCACGCCTCTCCAGTTAGCCTTTTAGGGGGTGTATGAGTAGGTGAGTACTTTGATTTGATTGGATCTTGAATGTGTGGAAAAAATCTCAGCCAATTAAGTTAAATGCTGTATGTTTTACATATACTTGCTTTATTTTGAATGTACAGTATGTCTGTTTATATATTAAAGAACCCATTAAGACTTTGTTGGTGCGAGCAGATTAAGAAAATGATGTATTCTTATTGTTCACATTGTCGACTCTTGTCGAGTTCTAACTTCATAGGCCAATTTGAACTGGAGAGGCGGGCTCTTAGTATATATTTGATGGGAATGGGAGAGAATGGACTGGTTTGAGTTTTTCTTGTATCGATGTGAAGAGCAGCACCCTAACTGAGATGGTAAGAGGGAACAAAGGAGTCTCTCCATTTTTTTTTGTTTTGTTTGGTGACTTGCAACAATATTCTAAAGAAATTAACAAAGTGATCAGTAATCTTTAACAACTTCCTCCCTCACAGTCACTCCAGCAGCAGCACTGGTTAATCAAAAGAAACTTAACTACAGACAGACTGCAGTGTTGAAGCACGTCAATGTCTAATAGCAAAATACATTCACTGAGCACATATTACATATTTGTTTACTCAAAATATTGCAGTGTGCACTCAGCATAGAGGCACAAATCTACATCCTACTCACGATTATAAAAATGACCAGATCTGACCTGATCATCAGCATCATCGGATCTGCCTCTTGAAGTTTTAATACAGACTAAATCTGCATAGTTAAGGTTTAGATCATCAAAATCTCATGCAGCTTGACCTCCTCCTCCTCCTCCAAGGTTTCTGTCACACGAAATATGGTGTTGAGTCATACCTCACATGATGGCCACGAGAAGCAAAAAAAAGGCCTTTTCGTGGGATGATAGTCTCAACATGAAGGTTTGTTCACAAACTGTCTGAATATTTGTCTTTCTTGCGTCATTGGATTTCTTTCTTGCGATGTAACTGCAGAAGTTATCGTAAGCCCAACCTGTGAAAATAAGATCCAAGGTGTAAACAAACCAGAATTTGAATTATCCTTCAGAAAGTGAGAAGATACAGGGAAGAATACCTGTTCATGGCTTAAGGAGCACTTCTTCTTGCTGTCAGCAGGTCACGATCATAGCATGTATAGAAGCATATATGCAGCTGTCTTCAGTATGCTCAGGCCTTAACAGTTTTACTGTAGCTGCAGCTCTTTTGAGGGAGGGCAGTGTTCATACTCAGAATCAACAACACACAAACGTCTATGTCTCAGACTAGAACCGACAGTTTTCAAGGAGATTTGAGAGCTGGAAATCTTAATAAGTCTGGACAAACAAACGCTGAGTTACTGGTATTGATCAGTAATCCCTCACAGACGCAGCACAGTCTTCATGTTACAGTGCAGGAATATCTGACTCACTGCCTCTTAAAGAGCATCCCTACAGGACAATCTCCAACACATATTCAGGTGCACTGCTGTTTGACTCAAACAGGCTCTTTATTCACATCAAGTGTCCTGATCGCTGAGATGAGGCAGGAATTTAATGTTGTTTCCACATGAGGCGGCTTGAAAGGGCATGAAGTGAAACAGTGAAACGTTTATACTTCTCTATAGCCTACAGTCCTCTTATGTAACCTGATGTTATTTGCTACCTACTCACACCCTTGGAAACCTGCCTCTCCTCACCGGTTATAACACAATCCAGGATTAGATGGACATTCTCATTTCCTTCATATTTGACTTTTATTTTAAGTCCTTGATTTAATTTTGTATCTGGAGACACAGCTCCTGGACAACCAACAAAAATGAGCAATGCCGTCTCTCTGGTTAGTGAATTAGTTATTTAAATGCTGAGCATCTCCAAAACTATAATGTGTTTAGGGGGAAGTCACCAGAAAGAGAAAATAAATGTCATTGCCAGTTTCTTCTTTTGCATAGCGAGGACGTGATTAAATACATGAGATTTATGCTCGCGTGTCCACACACCAGCTATCTCTTGTAGTGAAAACATGTGATTCATACTCTCCATAATACACCGTTATGTTAACTGTTTTAAGTTACTGTGAATGATTTCTGGTTGTCAAAGTCAAACAAAAGCACTGCTTACGTACGTGCCTCCATTTCATGCTCGCTCTTTATCCAGTAAATCTGTTAATACAACATGTATTAGCAAAGCCGAAACAATGATTTGTCTATGCAGTCCTTTAGATACAGTTATTTATTAGAGATGTATCAAATACACCAAGGATGGGGAATAGATATAACATGTGGCACTCTCTCCTTCATGAAAGCTGTATGAGTCATTATCTTCCCTCAGTCATCTGTAACTCACTTCTTAGGAACTTTAGTGAGGAATAATTTACAGTTAAGAGAATTTCATTTTATTTTATTTATTTTATTTATAGCACCAAATCATAACATACTGTAAGTTATCTCAGGATACTTTATATATAGATCAGGTTTAGACTGTACTCACAGGTAGAAATATGTTTTTCTCTTTTGCTTTCAATCACAATAAGGCCATGACTCCCAAGAAATAAATCTGTGTGTCACAAGATGATTAAAGGGATAAGAAACAGCCATTCAATCATCATCAATCATTTCGGTTACACAAAAGTGTTTATTTCTTCAGATTTTTCTCTAAACTTGCTCTTTTTCTTGTGAAAAAAATTGACTTTTTCACTTTTCCAGGCCTCTAAAATTCCTTTAAAAGAAACAATCTGAGGAAGAGAAATCAGTGTTTGGCAGGACTCATGTCCACATGTAAGGACACAAGGTCGCAAGTAGACATTGCTTCATTTTAAGGGGTCACAAGCCAAAACATTTGGTGGACTGGGAGATAGAAACATGAATATTTTTCACATCAGACTTTGTTACTTGTCTGAACACTTTGTGTGTGTATGTTGAACTCCTGCTCTTAACTCAAGCAACAACAAAAAAAACAACCTTAAAACTGCACTAAGCAATATTCTTATATTAAAGCAACACTATGAAACTTTTCTGCCTTAACATAACAGGTTCACTATCATCCTGATGTTCCACTGACCTCTAATCAGGTGAATGGTGCCTCTGTCATTGCCACACTTTGCCCTGTACATCTGTTTCTATGTAACTTTTGGCCCTCAAGTGTGTAACACTAACACACAAGTGTGCTGTAACTTGTTACACAGTGAAATAGTCACCAACTATTTCACTGATTTTGGTGAAACTGGATCATATTTTATGGAGAAAATGTTTTCTCTCTAAAGTCATCCGGCTTAAATTTCTGTGATTTACAAAGTTTCCTGATGGACAGAAAGCTTTCTTGTTGCTAAACTAAGTTAACCAGCTAGCTCAGTCTGTGCTGCCCAGACTGGGAGCTTAGAGCTTTGGGGAGTGTTGGTCTTTACACCATTACCAAAGGAGCATTTGACCGCTGGGAGAAGGCCCAGGGTGGTTGGTTGCCAGTGGGAAATGCAGAGCCGGTGTCGTGCCAGAACTGAGACTAGGTGAGTGGGCAATGTAACTGGGCTCAGCAGCCTCTGGACATGGCAGAGGCTAAGAGATTCAACAGGATGTTTGACAGAGGAAGCTAAGAAGAGAAACATATAATTATCTAATTATCTCGGCTTTTTAGCCTCTTGCAGCTCAATGTTTTGGTTTTAAGGCCCACAGATTTACTCTTTTGGTTTATTCTCAGTGCTCTCATCAACCATTTCAACAACACTTATTTTCAATGAAAACCTTTGATAATCGTTCTGTACACTACCGGCTCAGCACCAAACAGCAGTTGGACAAAGTTAGTAACTAGCTGATGAACAGAGTAGAGCCCCACCAGGAGTCGGTGGAGACAAAAGCAAAGCTCAAAGGAGAGTTAGCATTAGATTTAAGGTCATCAACTCCTGGATAGCTTTTGTTTCCTAACATGCAGAGTATGTGCCCCCAGGTGACCAATATAAATCAATTAATAATTAAAGGTGTGGTCAGTCATACTGGAGAAACACAGTTGGGTGTTGAGTCTCATTCCCAGGTTGTCAAATACTGACGTAAATGGGAAACAAAGTGGCTCAGCGCAAGCAACACAACATACTCAACAATCAGCTATGTTTCCCCAGCATGACTGACCCCACCATTCATGTATAATATATAATGGCCTCTATAAGGTGGCCACACATTGCTCATATGTCTCAAACCAGACTAAATTCAGCCTCTGGTTCCTGCTTAAAGTCTACAGTCCTGTTTTAAATAGACTGGGTGCTCTGTTTAAATAGTCAGAGAACAGTAAAGGTCTTGGCAAAAGTCTATGCTGTTGAAGAACTGCACATTTTATTTGGGGAACCTGGATAAATGGAGGATCAAGATCAATTACCTCTATTCAGAACACTCAATACCCCCACCAAGAATGTGGAAATAGGCAGCTTTTTACTGCATTGCACAAACTATAAAGAGAATCAATGGAAACGTGACCATTCAGAGTGCACAGTGACTTCATGCATTACAGGCCTGTCATATATCGCCATGTCATTTAGCTTCCTGAGGACTCTGCTGACCTACTCTATACTGTTGCACGGGGTATCTGACACCACAGACTTGCTCCCTTCACTACCACTTTCAGGTATCCAGCTTATAGCAGACCATTCTGTTCAGCAGCATTAGCGCTAATGGAATACACTGCTGGGATACGAAGTGCTGGGCCATAAAATGACTCTTTATAAATGTCAACTCTGTTCTTTAATGTAAGTGATACTCCAGAGCAGGTTGAGCTGGTTTTACTGGAAAAGACCTCCTATCACAGCATAGATAACAGGCACTATACAGGGTGTAATGAAGGACACTTTGTTACTTCACCACTGATGGCTTTGGCCTTTTAGAAATTGTACAACTGGGTTTTGTATTAATTTAGCCAGTACAAAAGACAGTATAAAAGGGATCAGTCTCTACCTGTTTGTGTTGTTGGTTAGGCCCACGACTTACATACTGCTTGGTATATCTGTTGACTGCATCATCCTAATGGTCATTCTAACAAGTGCTGTCGAGAAGCTGATGCCCACACTGAAGTAACATCTTGGCAAGAGGTAGAAACTAAAAGTAACAAGAGGACCCAGACAACGGACCTTTCTCATCAGTCAATTCAACCACCAGGCTGAGGCTAAAGCCGAAGAGAAGCTGGAGGAGTTAGCAGGTCTGGTGAAATCTCTTATTCTATCCCACAAAAGAAAGAGTTCTCTTGTCAAGAGCAGCGATGGAAAAGTATGCAGCATCAATTTTCATAAATACAGACGCAAGTAAACATAATGAAATAAGAACACAGACAAGTGGGGAGGCGGCTGTGGCTTGGAGGTAGAGCGGGTCGACTAATCAAAAGATCAGCGGTTCAATCCCTGGTTCGATCCCCTCCAGTCTGCATGTCGAAGTGTCCTTGGGCAAGATACTGAACCCCAAATTGCTCCCGAAGGCTGTGCCACCGGTGTGTGAATGTGTATGAATGGTTAGCTCCTCAAACTGATAAGCAGTTGGCACCTTGCATGGCAGCCAATGCCATCAGTGTATGAATGTGTGTGAATGGGTGAATGAGATACGTACTGTAAAGCGCTTTGAGTGGTCGGAAGACTAGAAAGGCACTATATAAGTACAGTCCTTTTACCATTTACAAGTGTGACACAAAGGAGGATGGCCAGCCCAAGGGATGGAATGATGATGATGATGGTGTCAACGATGGAAACGATGATGATCTAGGTGAGATGAGAGCCAGAGAGTCCCACAGGGAACTCTCTGGCTCTTTGCCCACAGGGAACCCAAATTGCTGTCGTTATCCACAGAAGATGACAATGAACACTTCCCGACCACATTTGAGAGAATGGCAGAGTTATGTCGATGGCCCAAAGATGGATAGGCTGTGTGTTTTGTTCCCTTTTCACAGGTGAAGCTCATAGTGGCCGATGGACTTAAAACTACAACGAAAAGCAGTTGACCTGGCAGAGGTTTCTTATATCAGAAAGAAAAGGAAGCTGGAATGCCACCTTTGGCAGGGAGAAGGCCATGGTCAAGTAGATGTTTTTCTACCTAGTCAGTTAACTCCCACAAGCCACAGGCCATGCTAAAAAGCCTCCACCTAGACCCTCCAAACAGGAAGTTAAGAGCTACAATTGTAATGGATTAGGTCACGCAAAGTAATTTTGCCCATCCTTTAATCACACAAAGCCATCTCCCCTGTGTTCAGTTCAGTCCAAGGAGACGCACGGTACACACATTAAGTGAGGCAGGCTGAATAGCACCAGTCTTGATTAATGGACAGTGTGAATTAGCTTTACTTGACTCAGCATGCTTCCAGACAGTAGTCCGGTCCAGTTTGGTCCCAAGCGAAGAGTGAGGAAAGGTCACGGATACGCTGTATTACATGGGGATGAGCCAGTTTGTGAGTCATTCAATTCCATGGGAAGGTCACATGGTCTACCAAAAAACTCTGAACAGGATTGGAATTTATTTTGTTTGGCCAGGAATGTATTCCCAAGTTTCTCATTGGACCATTGGAAAGAAGTTCCTCAGGACACCATTACGTATTAGTTATATGCGACTACGCAACCCACTATCCTGAAGAGAGCCGTTGGACCTTCTAAAAGACTGGTGGGAAAGTCCAAAGCCAGGAGAAGAAAGTGTGGTGACATATGTGGTAAAAAATGAGGGAGAGACTGGAGGAGATGATGGAGGAAGCAGCTTGCTTGGGAGGGTACTTTTTACGTGTGATTGATGGCTTTGGCCACATTCAACACTCAAATACGTATTGACTATTGAATATTTTTAGCGTACTCAGTGAACGTTTTAAACCGTGATTGATTGTGTTGTCTTCTGGCAGGTGTGGAATCCAACAGTAGAGCAAGATTAGGCTCCGACAAAACTGTTTGTTTGGTCATAATTCATGAACGACAGTTAAAATTAGGTTCTCTTAAGCTTGGGTAGTATGTGTTATAGTATCGTGATATAAAAATGTGTACTAGGACATTATTTCAGAAAACATTGTTCAAGTTTTTTGCTTAAACACTTTCCTGTCCAGTCCTGTGTTTTGCTCCAGGGTGTTCAGCCAAAAGAGTCTCAGGAGGTACGAACAACAACATATGTTTTATGTGTTTATTTTGGGGCAAAATAGCAATATGTAGCTTACTATAGATATTATAATAGATTCTCTATATATTCCTCATCAACGCCGCCGCAGTGGAGCTGGTCAGCAGCACCAGATTCCTGGGGGTGCAGATCACACACACTTCGACCTGGTCCCACACCTCTGCTCTTGTGAAGAGAGCACAGCAGCGTCTGCACTTTCTGCGTCGGATTAGAAGAGCAATCCTCCCCCCTCCCATCCTCACCACTTTCTACAGAGGGACAATAGAGAGCATACTGACCAGCTGCATCTCTGTCTTGTTTGGGGCCTGCAACGTCTGAGACTGGAAATGTGTAGAGAGAGTGGTGAGGACAGCGGAGAGAATCATCGGGACAGCACTTCCTGTCATCCACGACACTGCTCGCTGACGCTGCCTGACCAGGGCTCAGTCGATCACCAAAGACCCCTACCACCCCCACCATGGACTGTTCTCCCTGCTGCCCTCTGGTAAGAGGTTCAGCGGCATCAAAAGCAGAACAGCCAGATTCTACAACAGCTTCATCCCCCACACCATAAGACTATTAAACTCCCAATAACCCCTCCCATACATATGACACTAGTCACTTTACATGAACACTGTGTACTCTACTGAACTCTATTGCACTGAGAAACTGTTAATATCTGCACTATCATATTGTCCATTTCACTGTTATAATTAGGGTTGTGAACGATAAACTGATGCGACCGGATATTCGGTTTAACAAGTGAGAGATACGGCTGCGTCGGTAGCAGCCTCCTCAATCGACACGAATTAGCCATGAATTCCTAGATGAATCGGTTGTAGAGTCATGGATCGGGTATCGCGAGACTTGGAATTGGTTGGTGGCTTCACACACTTTTGGGAAAACCCACCAGGCCTTCGCAGCGCGTTGCGTGAGCGTGGCATATTTGGTCCGTCCTGCACGCGACTTCAAACCACCGGGAGCATTTCAGAAGCGAGCATTTAGCCCGCCAGACTTTGTTTACCTACTCAGATTTGGCCATTTTCCCGGTGGATGTTCTTCTAAATATGCTTCTACATGTGTAAATATGCTACGTAGTTAATTAGTTTAGCTTTTGTCTGTTTTTACGACCGGCAGTTTGCACGGGGTATTTTATTTTGAAAATCCACCGGATTCTCTCCAACAAATGATGTTGATTCAGCCAGACTTTTTTTGGTCCATGTCTAAAAATAAATACATTGACATGTGATTTTGTTGTTGTTCTTTTTTTTTATTTTATTTTTGCCAGTGCCATAAAGCAACAATGCTTGGGGATATGTGGTCTTTTACATATTTGAAAAGAAAATATTGTACTGTACTGTAAGATAGTCACTTTCATAGAATTGGCTTCTTTATTTTAGAAAATATCTACAATAAATATTAACTGTAGAATTAAATCAAATCGTATCGTTCTTACACTGTATCGATTCGTATCGAATCGGTCTGTGATAAAAGTATATTGTTTTTGAATCGTATCGTAACCTGTGTATCTAGATGCGTATCGAATCGTTTATCACAGAGAGATGTGCAACCCTAGTTATAATACATCCTGCTGTTACATATAATACTCTGTTAGCTGCTACATTTCTGTAAATAAGTCACAATTTTTATTCTGTTACTTTTATATTTTATACTATTTTATATTTTACATACTTTATATTTATACTGTTTTTACTTGTCTTCTGTTTTTTTTATTCGGAGCCTTGCAACAAAATCTCACTCAATATGTACATTGTGAATATGCAGTTGAATGACAATAAAGTCTGTCTAAGTCTAAGTCTAATTGACAAAGCCATGTGATAATATTTTGAGAACTCCTGTTAATGGAAGCATCCAAAGTAGTATAAAAAGTACCCGTTTCTGTCTGTGTTGTTGGTTAGGTCTCATGACTTATGTTGCTGCCATGTTTGTACTGGTAAACCTTGCCATCACCTTGGCATCTCTGTTCACTGCATCATTCAGTGACTGAATAGTCATCCTAACACTGGGGAAATTGGGGTTTGCACTCATACATCAGTGAAAATGATTGCGCTCATTGCTCATTGAGTTCATTGTTCAATAAAAGCCACATTAGGTCACACATTAATTCACGAGTCTCCAACAACTCTTATGTAACTGTCATGTGGCTCTAACAACCTCAATGACACATCTAATTAGTTTCAATTAGAGCCCAACTGATAAACTGGCTGGTCAAGATATTAGCTTATCACAGATAAATTGGGATCAGCGTGTCAGCCAGTAAGTAACAGAAATTCCAAAGATGTTTGTGATAAATTGTAAACAGCTTATCCACCAGGGAGCACTTACAAGTTTATTAGTCATGCTAGTCCTGGCTCTAAGGATAGCAATGTGAATTGGTTGGTCAGTCAGTTTACCACTTTGGGCCAGGAAACATCTCAACAACTATTCAATGTGTTTGTCAATGTCATGAAGTCATAAGAGCGACTTTGATGATCCCCTAATCTAATGCCACCAGGAAGTTGATATCAGTGGTTGTAGTGAAATATCTTAACAACCTCTGGATGGAATTTTGTTTCAGACCTTTACTGTATGCCCCCCTCACTCGCTGTGTTTAGTCCTAATCAGCAAATGTTAGCATGCTAACATGATACTACTTACTATTCCTGCTAAACATCAGCAAAGCCATTGTTAGCGTGTTAGCATATAGCTCAAAGCACTGTTGTGTCTAAGAACAGTCTTACAGAAGATTAGCAAGGCTGAATTGTTTAAATATACAATTCTTTTATAACTAAAGTGGATGAATCCTTGTCAGAATGAGTGTTTATGCTAATATATATATATATATATATACAGTATATATATATATATATATATATATATATATCAGCCACAATATAATATTTTAAGCTAAAAAATGTAGACATCAGTATTTGCCTCAAAAAAAAGGCTAGACTAGTAAGCGTCTACTTTAAACTGTAAAGTTCTTCAAGATGAACTTGAGTGAATGATATTAATCTACACACTGGAACAAACAGTGTTGACATACTTCTATGTTTCTGTTGTGGACCTCTAAATTGAATTAGATGAGACAGACATGCATCAAACTGGACAAATATCCAGTGATCTGCTGAGGCAGGGTAGAGTATAATATACACATAAACGCTAGTAAAGCTTTTGCCAACATTAACTCATGCCTGCAGAATCATTTTGCCCATCCTTATGAGGAGAAGATCTGGTATATGCCTGGTGACACTTTTGCAAATGAACACCCAGAATCGTCAAAACAGAGCGTCACTTCCAGTTGAGTGTTACCGACCTGACTATGTGCAGGCATCTGGAACAATAACTGACAGATAGTGACGTTATGCTTCAGTATGCAGCCGGTCCAAGTTTTGCTCTGCTATGATGTTGATGCTTTTCACTGTGTGAACCTCCTCTATGTAGAGAGTAAAGTGTGGCAGGCAGGCGGACAATGAGCCCTGTAACCTGGTGATGACTGAGAGACCATATAAGGCAGCAGTCTGAAGGAATGCACTTCGATGAGATGAAGGGGGCCCTACGAGTCACCCAAACACTCAACACACACGTTTCATATAAAGCTCATACTACAGCTCAGATGAATAGGTTTTTTAAAGACCGTCCTGCCAGCCACACTATAGAGTGTGACAGCAGAACTTTACACCAACCAAGAGTCCTTGAGAGCCAAATGACTCCTTAATAAATCAAGCTTACGTAAGTACCTAGGAGTGCTATTAGACAGACTCATAAAGCATGTCTTACTCTACGATGCAAGAACATCACACTAATGTTCCAAAGAGATCTGACATTTAAGACGCCTAAATTGCCAAACAGCTGCAGAACAAAGACAAGATGCAGCAGCAGTGACGTTCAGTGTATCATCTGAAGCTGAGAGTGCCTCAAACACCGCAGCCATGCTGTCACCGTACTTTAAGAGTCACCAGGCTGTCACCAGGCTTGCCATTTATTACACTGTTAACGTCTGTTTTCAAGTTTCTTGGCAAAGTTTGCTATGACACTAGACAAAATGGAGAAATGGAAAAGAATACCCTATCCAACTTCATTGGGGCATCGTAGATCTTCCTTATTTGTCCAAACAAAATGCGGCAACAACCAACAGAAAGAGGTATTTTATAAGTAAACTGCAGCAAATCTATCCAAAGAAAAACAGTGGATGACGTGATACACATGATAGACATGCTATGATTATATCACAACAAAAGCTTTCTCAATATTGGATTTCAGTTTTTACACAGTTAATGGATAATTCTGGTTCATTGCAACTTTTATTTTGTTTGAGCAATGTTGCTTTGTTACCAGCTCTTAGCAATTTACTTGGTGAGTGCAACATTGTACCCAATAGATATGAAGTTGTAATAAACCAAAATGATCCTCTATCCTTGAACACAACCAACCTCGAATCAACATGTTCCTACAAATATGGATCAAATGAAATGTTAATGTAATGGGGTAAAGGGAGAATTATCATGCCACTGTGCACATTTTCTCAGCTGTAATGAGCATTTTAGTGTCTTTCAGTGCATTATTTTGGTTTTCTGGTCAGCAACTTAACTGTTTTGATTCACTCTCACCTGCAGCAGTCTCAGCAGCAGTTTGCAGTGAAGAAGCTCTAAAAACACTACACCACTTGTCCAGCACCAAACAGCCCACAGACTAAGTTAGAGACAGATTGCTCGCTGACACATTCATCATATTAACTTTGTAAGGTGATAACATGAGATTACAACTTGTTCCACTGGCAAGGGGCCAAAAAAATGTATTATTGAAGCTTTGATGTTGCCTCATGCAGAGCTACACTGCAGTGGACATTAAATGTATTAATATCAACTACCATGCACAAGTTAAAACTGTACCTGAAATCAAGCTTCTGTATCACTTGTGCTGGTGTTATTACTCATTTTACAGACGATATTTACAGTTCACAAAAACTACACGGAGAGCAAAATTCAATCATCCTAACACCCAAACCTTCTGCTGGGACACTGCAGGGTTAATGTTGAAGTCTAACTGCTCCAGTCTGTGATGACTTATGTAAAAGCACAGAAACAACTATTCTCTTGAAAAAAACAAAAATAACAGTCAAACCCTGAGAGACACACAAAGTCTTACAGCCTGATCGTATGGGTCAATTACAACAAAGGATCCATGCAGAGCAGCTTCAAATTGATTCTTAAAACAATAAATCTGTGTCACATAAGTTAAAGCAGAAATATGTGGCGTGCACGCCTGCAGGCAGCAGCCACTGAATCACACAGCAGGACTGCTGCTTTGACGGCTCTCGCTTCTGTGTGTGTGAGACTGTTCTCCTTTCAGAGAAATCATATGAGCCTCAGGGCAGGGAGCCACCTTCACAGGACTTAAAGAGGAAGTCATGGGTGCAGCCATGCTGTACAGTGACCAAGACATGCATTAAAGGTTCATTTTATTATGTAACTGACTGGATGGCTTGCTGAAATTGTTGGAAAATGCGGCGCTCCTGGCCCAAGGATAGACAGGTGGGTGAATAACGTTTGGAAACAGAATTTTTAAAGTCAAACTCTGGAACATTTTCATATAAATAAATATGTTTTACTACTTAATATCACTCAACAATAATTGAAAGCTTTTTACACTGACGGTTGCAAATGCAAGCCATCTTGTCTTTCATTGCATAAAGAAAGTGTTCTGGAATACTGAATGCTTCTGTTTGGAACAAATAGAAGAGAAACTGCTGGAAGGTTTGGGTGAGCAGAAGTGACAGCTTGCCGGGAAAGACTAGTGCTTACTGATACACAAATTACAAGCTAGAAAATGCATCCAAAACAACCCTATTACCAGACAAGAACACTGATATTGGACAAATCTGGAATAAATTATTTGTTCAATGATAATATTTTTACACTAATTTTTAAAATATATGCATGACTACAAGTTATATACTGTATATTATAATTACGATCAATGAAAGAGCGTGGTTACAATGAGGAAAAAAACTTGGGGGTTAGGAAGACTGCAGTTACAAGATAAGTGTCTACCATGCTAGTGGTCCTGAGAGGGTGTAAACAGGGCCGTTTCTAGCTGTTTGGGGACCCTGTGCCAGATGCTATTTGGGGGGGCCCTATTTTGTCAAACTCTGAGGGAGAGATTCCTAACCTTTTCAGATGATCTGTGGCGATGCAACAGTCTGTTACATTTTAAGAGGAAAACAGGCTGGAGAACATTAATAACAATAACAAATGCAGCATGTTCCTGAAAGATGATAAACTCATAGCATAACTGCATAACTCACCATAAACTTTCAAAACAAGGTGACATAACATAAAATCGCTCCTCCCCACCAATCTAAAACAGTAAAAAATAAATAAGCTAACTTACTTAAATTAATAAAAATACAATGAACCAGCATCCATATTAATGTATGATCACAGTCTTATGTTTCCATTATCCTCCTCAAAAATACTACTCCAAATAAATATATTTTATTTTATATTATCAATATATTTTGGGAGAATTAAAAGTACCTGTCTTTATTTGTAGCCAGGCCTCATTTGTTGTGTGAAGCACTTCTATGCTTAAAAATGGATATAAATATATTTTATATATTGAGGCTGAACTTGCAGGTTGGGGGCCTTGCTAACATGCTAATAATGACATTGCTAACATGCAGATGTTGATGTTTAGCAGGTATAATGTTTACCATGTTCACCATCCAGCATTTGCTAATTTACAGTCAACAATTAAGTAGGTACAATTAAGGCTGATGAGAATGTCATTGGTAGGCTAATAAATCCAAGTTTTAATTTTTTTTTTTTTTACCCGATGATGGCACCAGAGAGAAAATTGAGGGAAAGGAAAAGTTATGACAATTTATCCTAAGTGGGACATGAATGTACCAAATTTTGCAACAACCCATCTGATAGTTTCAAGACATTTCACTCAAAATGTCAACCTAATGATGACACTAGAAGAAAAGTCAGGGGATCCTCTACAGGCCTGAATGTACTTCCAAACAGACGCATACACTGACAGCGTCAGGATTGACGGCGATCACGTGGACTAGTCAGAGGTACCCCCTGATTATGAAATTTATATCACACGGACCCTAGTAAACCCTTTATGAAAACACAGAAAATATCATTCCAGCTAAGATCATTAGGATGCATCGTCTTGGAACTATGAATGTCTATAAAAATTTTGTCAATGCATCGAGCAGATGTTGAGATATTTTACTGCATAAGTGAAAACTCTGAATAGTTGAAAAGTCAGAGAGGTCACTTAAGTCATTCATCCTCTGGGCACCGTGAACATCTGTACCAAATTTCATGGCAATCCATCCATCAGCTGTTGACAAAACTAAAAACCAAAAATATCAACCTGCTGGTGGCGCCAGAGGAAAAGTCAGGGGATCACCAAAGTCGAGAGCTGACCATGACCCAAAGTTGTCAGTCGATTTGGATTTGGCTGTTCAATGCGAATATTTGACTATTCATGTTTAGTTCATTAGTGCAACAGCGACGTTCATGTAACATGGTAAACAAGCCAAGCTATCTATCCAAGCTAATGCACCATAACTATGCTAATGACAGATCGGAAATGTGCAACATTTTTTGTAGATAAAGATCAAAGAAAAGCGAGAGATTATATCAAATGAAGTTGCCATGAGCTGTCAATTCACCACGACTAAGCAGAAGGCAGATGTTATCTCAGAGCCCGACCAGAAAAAGCCTCTCCGTCCGTGCAGCTGCCTCCATCTCACTCAGACTCACCCTTGGTGCAGGTCCCCAGGTGCCTATATCATTCCCAGACATCTTCACAGAGCACATTCACATTCAACCTGACGTATCGCAATCGACTGAGGTGTCTCTGACTTTCATGGGCAGCCCTACCAAAGTCAGTATTCATACTCTGGGGACTGAATGTCTGCACAAAATTCTATGGCAAGCCATCTAATATGTTATTATAGTCTGGAGCAAACTGGTGGACCGGCCAATCCGTCAAAGCTAAAGCTGATCTAAAAAGGAAAGGATGCAACTTCTGCATGAAAGTCTGATGCATTGCACACTGCATTGTACACTTTCTGTGTAAATGGCACACTGCTTCTTGTATTGGCAATGACTGTAAATCATGAGTTGTGGAATTATTAAACATGAACGTAGATCCTGGGCACACTCGGCTACAAAAAGGCATCAGAGAAGTGAATGGCTGTGGCTGTGCAGTGCAAAAACACCACAGTAATGACCTAATTGCAGACACGTTGGTCAAAAACAATGAGAAATTTTATTTAATATGGCAAAGGGAAGTGTCTGGAACATCCTGACCAGAGACATTGCACGGACAAAGAGCAATAAGGCGTTCTGCGGTGGAAGCATGACCTTAGTTTTAATTAGGCACATGATCCTCAAAGGATATATTGTTTGGCGTTTCTGTCAATGTCATTCTGACGTTTGAGGTGGTATAAATTCAGAGAACAAAGCAATTTACGTTGACGCAAGGTCCTGTCTAATGAAAATGATATAACACAAGCTTTGCCTTGGCTGCGCTCATGTTAATGTGGGCTCAGGGACAATTTGGACAATCAGATAGCTTTCCTAACGATGATCACATGAGCCTGTAGTGGCAGTAGATTCATTTGGTGTTGAAAACAACAGTCAGTTATCAAGTCCTATAAGAGCCATAAATATAGGGTGGAGCAGCAGGGCGAGATATAAGCCATTGGTTGATTGCTACAGGCGTTCTGGACAGCCCTCTCCAATGTTTACCTCCTTTTCCTTTCCTCAGTTCCACAGCACTGCGGGACGTCACGTGATTCGAAGGAATTTAAACTGGAATGAAGGCTGGATGTTCCATGTCTGGCTAAATTGGTGCTTTTCCAACACTAGAGAGCAGATTAAATTCTGAGCTGTAGTGGAAAGAATTAAACAGCAAATAAAAGTCTGAGAAGCTCATTAGAAATGAATGGAAATTGACATAATACTGTAGGTGGATGAACTGGATGTCTTATTGCTTCTATTAGCAGGTATTTGGTACAGTAGAGCTACTGGTGGACAGACATGAGCTGAGCTGTGGAAAAGGGAGAAATCAACGTGTTCTATAGTTTTCAGGTGCCTGTCAACGCTGTCCCTGAATCTTGGAAAATAGAGGAGCAAATGTATTAAATTTTTACATAACTGCAAGACGTCAGCCACAAGAACGGCCAGTAACATTACCCAGGTCCTGGGGTCACTTATTGAAATATAGACTTTGAATGTCTAACTATTATTTTCTGTGGATACAAAAGCCTAATGAACCTGGCAAGGATGTGATTTGTGGAATATTCCATTGAATCCAACCCCTCCATTGATTGGGAATGTATGACATGTGTATTAGTCATGCAGTGTGTTTTATTTTTCCTGGCAGCGAGTCTTACCCCAGCATTATCACTCTTCTCACAAACTGCTGTATCCAGTTTGTCTAAAATCCCCCTCCGGCCGTGCACGTCCAACAGATAAGCCCCAAATGTAAACAAGTCATAAAGGCATCTGCAAACACATTTTTGGCTCTGCAGTAAAAGTTTACAAGGAGCAAATTAAGAGCCCAGTGTTGCGCAATGGGACTGTAATGGAGGGTGAAGGGGGTGGATTGAATGATGGGTTCCATCACCTGGGAATTCATATTCATCCACCTGCTTTTTCTCAGATGAGAATGACTTGTTTAAAGCCTTTGTTTTACATACTGTATGTATATTAAGTTATATAGTTGTTCTGGTCTTATATTCATAGAAAGAAAAGACATTTTGTTCACTACACTTTAAGCAGTTGGCTTCATCTTTGAAAACACAAGTCAGGCTAGAGGGATGAATTTTCTCTGGTGGGCCTACAATCTACCAGAGGCCAAAATCAACAAAAATCTGGCTCTGTAAAATGGAATACATTAACTTCATCTTACCCCTCATCAACCTAAATCCACAGTGTCATCCACCAATCTATGTGTCTTCTTCAACAAAGATTTCCAGGAATATATAAAAAAACAAGATTTGATTACGAAACACAGATTCATACCAGAGCCTGACATGTTGATTGTGCTCCTTCAACTACAGATTTCCTCATAGTTCTTTTTGTGATAAATGTTGCTTTAAAAAGCAATATTTTTTTTAATATTTGGATTAATGGTTCAGATAAGTAACTTATTGCATGAAACTATTGAAGAAACAATAAATTTTCTCATTTTTTTCTCATTTTTTCCAAGTTTCTGCTGGGGGAGGAATGCCGAATTCTAATCTGTGACAACGGTTAATCCAAAGAATTTAAGATCAATTAATACCCTTCAAGACTTTTTGTTCAAACTGAACTGAAATTTGGATGAGGTTCTCAACAAAAGCTTTGGACAGATGTGCACTACTGGAAGGATTCTACTCATACTTGCACTCTGTGTTTTAAGGGTGACTACTTCTGCTTCACGGGTCCCCTGTTACTATGACTACCCAACCACATCACCAGTTGATAATATCGATATTGGTCAGTTCTGCAAAACCAAGTTACTATATCTGCACATAGCAACGACGGCATGGTTAAGCATAGGGACATCATGTTTATGACAAATATAATAAAAAGTAGGGAAAGGTCGTAAGGGTAATAAAAATATGTTGTATTAATTAGCATTAATTGCAGATTCGTGAGAAGGGACAAGTCAGACATTCTACATGCCCATCCACCACATCCACACCTTTACTTTATGCCTTGGTATGTGTAGTACACACTGCTTCCTGTGTTAGCACTAGACGTTACAGGTCCACTGTGTCAGATTTACTGAATATAATATTCATGACTATGTTTTTATTTGTAAATAATTACCTGAAAATCAGAATCATTATGTTTTATGCTATGTTAGAATGAGCCTTTTATATCTACAGTTTCTGTGAGTCCTCTTCCAGTCCACTATTTTTGAACTGCCATCTTTCTACAGTAGCCCAGAACGGACAAACTAAATACCGGCTCCAAATAGGTGCAAATTTTTTGCGCATTTGGTGGCCAGAGTACTTTTTCCTTCTCTCTTTCAAAGAGAGGATGAGGCGAGTGGGTTGCAATCGCACACCCCTACACACTGGTCTTTTAAGCGTGAGGTGCAGACTCATTCGATATGGACATAATAGAAAGCACAACAGAGAGCTGTTGCTGTTCCAGAAATAAGAAAGCTTAGCAGGAAAATAGGTTTTCTCAGCGGTATGTCATCTGACTCACTTCATGTAATTAGATAAGGATGGTAGTATTTTTTTTAAGAACAAAAAAAAATCTGCATTCTACGTTCTGAGTATATTACACATTTAAAGCTGAACCATTAATCCTATAAACCCACTTAAAATACTGTAGTTTCAGTCTTTTTGGTCACATATTACCTTTGAGTGTCAGAGCCTCAAATCATATAGGAAAACCTGAAGTAACAATCTAGTTAAATCCTTTTATATATATATAATTATGTACCATCTATTGCTACTCTTTACCGCCAAGTATTCATCCCATATATACAGACAGTTCCTGACAGGCTTTTCTGTTCTAAACATATTCTCATGATATGTGTATGTCTCAGCCACACGGGGAGTGATGCCGTCTATGTTTACAGAGACAATAACTGTGGTCGTTGTTATAAATGAAAGAAAAACACAGTAGTTAGCTCTGGCGGCAGCCGTCATCAAATCAGACAAAGAAAGAACTCAAATTTCATCAACAAAAGTTCAGAGGAAGAAGAAACAGATGAAATGCTTGGAGGCTGCTCACTGTGACAGCACATGATTAGCGGTAAAAATATTTTGTGCTGTCTGAGCTTTTGTTTTTCTAAAGAGACAGCAGTGCCATCTAACATAATGTCATCCTTGGGTGCTGTGACCTGCTGAGACTTTGAGAGTTCTAAAGTTTAAACTGGTTTTGAATTTTACAGGTAATACCACATTAAAGTAACTGATAGGAGCTGTGGCTCTGCACACAGAGCAGCCTTTTATGCATGTCTGAAAAACAGGAGTACTGAAAAGTGTCCACTGATGGACACTGCAAGGATGTGGAAAATTACAAACTCCCGAGTCCTGCAAATTACCAGGTCTAGACATCTTCAGCGCCACTACCGTTAATGATAATGACTGACCTGGCAGCAAAATTTCTAGCAGGGCCAATGGAGACAATAATATTAACAATGTGAGTAGGAAACTCAATCTTGACCATTACAGTAGCAAAATAAACCAAGCTCAAAGATCCACTAGCTTTCAGCTTGATGCTAGTGATGCCTGCTTGTGTCTGTCATGGATGGGAGTGCAGATCTGAAACTCAGCTGACTAAATGTGTTAGTATAACACGAGCAGTGTAATAATATGTAGTTTTATATGCTTATGTAGCTATTTGTTATCAAGCGGCAACCTCTGTGTCTGTAAAGTAAACCCTATACGGAAGTGCCAAGAACTGCAGTTCCTCAAACGTCCACTTGAGTCTGGCTCCAGAAGTGAGTCAGTCTCCATAAGTCCCCATGTTAAAATGTCCAACTTCACAGCAGAAATAAACATGTTTACAGCCTGGTACAAAAAACAGTTTTGGTCTCTATAGCTAATTTCCCCGTTCATGACAACTGTACTGAGAGTGAATTTTTATACAACTCACCTGTTCAAATGATATTAGGTTAAGTTATGCAGAATTAAGACCGTTACTGTAACAGATCAGATGTAGGATGTCCGATGGCTTGTTTGAGCACCCAGGCATTACTCGGCCCGCCTCAGGACAGCTGATGATCAACGTCTTTGCTGATTTGGTTTTTGATTTGCTTTGAGGTGGAAGAGGCAGGATTACCAACATGTGGGCAGCCAGAGCCACCACACTGAGCTTCACGACAGCTCTTCAGAAACCTGTGGGTGATGTCACGGATACGCCGTCCATTCTTTATACTGTCAGTGTTAGTAGAAGTAACTTAGTGGCTAATGCTAACCAGTTAGCAGGGCTAATAAGTTTCATCTGGCTCCATATTTAGTTCAAATGTAACCATTCTTAGCAGGATGATCTTGATATCAATAAGTGAGGAAGTTTTTCCTTGCCACAGTTGCCAAGTGTTTACTCATTGTGGGAATTGTTCAGTCTCTGGAAATATTATATATATTTAAAGAGTACAGTCCAGACCTGCTCTATATGTAAAGTGTCATGAGATAACTTCTGTTATGATTTGGTGCTATATAAATAAAATAAAATCCTTTGAATGATGGATCTACCCCCAGCCAGGCTATACCTACATAAACCTGCTTTTTAATGGGGGATTGATTGTTTGGTTCCTACACCATGAAGATTGGCAGAAGAACAGGGAGGAGATCAGGGGACATCTCCAAGTGCATGGATCTCCTTTCCAGTGGCGACATGGATTCCATCCTGATGGATCTGAGAAGTTTTACGGCCTGCAGTATCAGGCCACAAACTGACTCAAACCTTCCCGGTGGGGGACACCATGCTGATCGCAGACTCCAGGCTTACCTCAGGCTTTCATGGCCCCTAGGACTGATCACTCTGACTGATGGCTGAGTGACAACTGTGGATGTGAAAGTACAAGATCACTTTTACACCTGGCCAGTATTCTACATCATCGGCCTTCGTTAACTGCCAGACTGTTAAAGACTTCAGTATTGACTACAGGCCTTTTGTTATTGAGCAGATTTCCAGCAGAAATCGGGGGCGGCTGTTAAAAATTCCAGCACCACTTGGATTATTCTGCGTCCCACAAGTCAAGCCACTTGTTCGACAATAAAGTTTTCCTTCTGGACTATTTGTGCTTTGACCAGTCACTTCAGTGGTGGGCAGTGATTTTCCAGAACTGTGAGAAGCCACAGCCTCTTCTTTTAGAGGCTACTGTAAATGTGGCAATTAAGGTTATTCTGACCAGAATGTTTCAGCTACACTGTAAAAGTAATAATCATGTCTTCAGAACGAGTATAACTATTCATATATACACAACTGGTGAGTTACATTATGATGTGTGAGTGTTGATCTGAGCTTTGGCCACAGCTCTGCAGTCAACCAAGCATTAGTTCAGTTCAGACCTCTCGTCATGTGTTGGGGGCTTAAGAAGGATGACAGCCATCTCTGAGCCAAAACCAGAGTGAACATGTCGTGTTCCTTCCAAGATAACAAACACTCCAAGATGAGAAATAATGATGAGGAGCAATGCAGATGTGACTCCTTTCTGAACTGTGTGTACTCTGAGTGACTTTATTATGTTGGGCCGGTGCCTGCACGGAGCACTGAACTTAAAACATTAAATGCTCACAAGCATAACAATGATGTTTTGACCACTTTAACTCAAGCCAGTACACATCCTCAGAACATCTGTGAGAATGTTGATTTATCAAAACTCGAGCAGAAAACGGTCAAAGCCCCATTGTGTAACTTTTCTATCATGAAATAACTTGACAGATTTGAAATCATTTTGATGCTACAAAGACTTGTAATCAGGTAAATGGTGTCTCTGTCTTTCATATGTCTGTAGCTGCTGTTAGCTAATGTTAGCTCTTGTGGAGCCAGTGTCGTGCCAGAACCGGAGCTGGGCAAGGAGTGGGCAATGTAACCGGGCTCAGCAGGACATAATGACGAGCCAAAAAAGGACAAGCCATCCAATCTGGGACTGACTGTTGGACTATTAAGTATTATTAGCTAGCTGCTATGTCTTGTGTTGTTGCATTTGCTTGATGTTTGGTTGTTAGTAAAGTTGTCGACTTGCTAGTTTCTGGAGGATTGTAGGGTGTTCTGGTGGTTGACCATGTAATCAAGATGTCTCCAGTTTGAATCTAGCTGGGGATGTTTGTTGCAAGACATCACCCCTTCTCCCCTCATCTCACATCTCTGTTTAGAATAAGAAGATAATAAGAGAAGTGGAATAGTTTGTCTGTGTGAGGTCTGATAAACGTCCTCAAGTGATGTAAAGTGAAAATGAAAACGGGGCTGTGGAGCTAGAAAGAAGTGAGCTTACTAGACTGTAGCCTAGTCCTCATGTCTGGTTGAGGCTAGCACCTCAAGGCTATATTAACCACTACTATCATAACACACCCAATGTTTCCAACCAATCTCTCTAGTTGCATTTTGGGTAATGTGGACACCAGTTTTTATTAATAATAATAATAATAATAATAATAATAATGATTAATAATCGTTGATTGATTTGTTGGTCTATCATGAGTCTGACAACGTTATAGGACAATGATACATCAGTAGAGTATTCTTTGAATCCAACAATACAACAGTTCTTTGCTGTGTGTGTGTGTGTGTGTTGTGATGTAGTTAGTAATGTTTTGTATTTCCAAAGACAAATGTGCTCAAATGAACTTTAAGTAAACTCAGTTATATTACAGAGACAAAAAACAACTTCAGACAGGTTTTAGACTTATTCTGACTTAGATTTTTTTATTTACATTTTATACTTTTACAAAAACAACTCTTTTTTTAATAACAGGACTGCAAAGCCAGTACACTAGCAAAGATTCAGAACAACCATAAACTCTAAAATACAGAGTGGTCTTGTCAGTTTTGAACAGCCAACTGTGGAATATGATCCAGTTAAAACACTCAACACCACAAACGTCAGTTTCTCCCTATACAATGTGCAGGTTGCATTACTATCTGGGATGTTTTTGTACAGTTTCTCCAAACTACAGTTTAAATACAGTATCAAAGACACAAAATACAACATCTGTCTCAAAGCAGGTTGTAATCAAGTAGCCTACAGTATAAAGAATATGCAACATAGTATGAGTGTATATACTGTATATTTATATATATACACACACTGCAGACAGTCACAAAGTGAAGACTACCAAGGCCCCCCATACTCACAAACGAAGCTGTTCTATTCACATTTAACAAGAATATCCAAAGATGCCATGAAACAGCAACCATAATACAAAAGTCACCAAAAATATATATGCCATTATGAAGAGCTACCATGTTATTTTTTCTTATATTTTCATACTTTTAAATAAAGGACTGGAAAACGTATACAACATCAAGTGTACATTGAAAAGGCATGTCCTGTATATAATTGAGATATTTTAAAACATTGCACATAAAAAGGGGAAAAAAACGTACAGAAAAGAAGAGAGGGCATGCTGAACAACGGATCGAAGCTACGCCGGATGAAGAGTCGGAAGGCAAGTAAGGCCTTGACAGAACGCATCGCCAACTGAAGACATGCTCTCCACTTCACAGAACGATATGAACATGCAACTTTAGAAAACAAACAGAAAGGAGCTGAATAGAACCGGTTGTTTGATATCAAAGCTTTTTGTTCTTTGTTTCACAGATCAAATGGGGTCACCTTCAGTCACATTTGATTCAAACAAAATGATACATTCTTCTTCTTTTAAAAAAAAAAAAAAAAAAAAAAAAAAAAAACTTTTGTTACAGAATTCACCACTCCAAAGACAAAATTAAAACTTTGAAAAAACAACACCTGTCCATTTATTGCACACCATTGGTTCACAAAAATATTTTGGGCACTTTGCGTTTCAACAAACAGCAGCATTTCATTATAAAAAAGTCGGTTTGAGTACAGACACCGAAGAAAAAACAGATGAAAAGCATGACATACAAATGGAGAATAGAAAACTTTTTTTTTTTTTTTTAAATTTTGATATTGTGCAACTAGAGTTAATAGGTCCGTTTACTAAGGCTAGCCTCTTAAATGCACAACATCATACAGTGTTTTAAGGGGCGGAACAGCAGGACCCCTTTGCTAAATAGCATGGACCACTTCAAATGATTATCTCTTTCTTTTATTATGTGCAATTACTGATTGCCATGGCAAATCCCCAATGAGATAGAGAACATTTGGTCCTGTAGGAAAAAGCATGATTTATACCCGGATAAAAAGGGCAAATGGCACGACTTTGAAAAAAGTGACTGATAGGATGGCACAGGCTTGACCACGAGCTCTTATTAAGACAGCTCAGTGAATTTCAATGATCAGGACTGGTTCATATTGATGCCCTCATCACACACAGCAATATTCATCTTTTACATTTTACAATCAACCCTGTATGGGAGGTCTTCCATCCCGCTGTGATAATCCTAATGTTGTACTGCTTTCGGGGGGGGGGCAGAAGAAAAAAAAAAAAAAAAAAAAAGATTTCACTAAATGAGATACCCAGTCACAGTCAGTAGCATTCAACTCATGGATTCTAACCATGGGCATCATTATCTTCTCAAAATACAGGCACAACAATGTCCAAGGACACAATTACAACCATGTTGGCACAACACAGGTAACAGGAGCTGGAGGACTGACTCTAGATCAGCATTAAAAAGATATAATGAAATTAGTAACAACTGCCAAACTGATCTCAGTTTAAGGTGAAGGATAAGCTCTTGCCTAACATAATATATTTAAAGTTATCATTTAGAATGATTTAACTCACAGTATTTGCATTCACACATTAGCATGTTGCTATTGCTTCTAAAGCAATATTATCACATAACACTCAACATCTGTTCTGACTGAGCGCCGGCCATCACAGACAGCCAATCATACATAACCTTTGCATTACTTCCTGCTTTACAGACGTACAGTATATTTCTGAAATTTTCATCAGGGAAATTTTCACATGTTGGTATTCCCTTTGTGACAAAGTAAAAGGAGAGGAAGAAACAGAAAGCTGGTGGTTCATCCACACACTTTGGGGATGACGTGATATTCTGGGTTCGTCACCCACGATGTCGCACGAGGATAAAAATTTTAAAAAGACAATCATGTTGTACCTACGTCAAACATCACTGCAACAGTCATGCAACAGCCTAAGAACGTCAGCAGTGTACCTGTTGGGAAATCATGACGACCAAAACGTGAAACTCATGTCAGAATATTCAGAACACAGACGTAAAGAAACTTCAGCTGGGACGCGACAGGCTACATTACCACGTCTTAGAGCCCATTCGGGAATATAACACTGTACTTGTGAGAAAACCTTGTTACTTCAAATTTGAAATGTTTTTCGTGTGACATAAATTTCAGTCTCATTTTGTCATTTATTTGGTTGGATTTCAGAATAAAAGATGCATCAGTGCTGATCCTGAACTCCTGGAGTTCAGGGTTTTTTTTTGGAGGTTTGATTTAACAACAGTGTTCATAAAAAATGTAAGTTTGAAATATTCTATAATGCACAAACATCCTGTGGGAATACTCTGTCAATATAATTTCAAGTTTTAAACATTTAAAAATGAAATGTTAATATAGATAAAAAGAAATGCACATACACACACCTGACATATCATAGTTCACAACATCCAACATACACAGCATTCAAATAGTAAAACTACAGTACAAGCTATTGCAATATAGATAATATTGACATTGAACAGTTTGCCTATAGCGACGGCACTGAAGGAATAACACAGTCTTAGCTCATACAAACTAGCATTATCACTACAAATGAAATACAAGGTTGTTTTTTTTTGTTTAGCTCAGTTTGCAAAGACTTGATTTGTCACTGTTCTTCTTCCTCGACACGCTGCTTTGTTTAAAATGGGAACTCTCAGGCACTTTCCAAAAGTAGGGCAAGGCTTGCACTTAACAAACCTGAAATTGGCTAAGACATAAATGACTTCAGCACGTGCTGCATTCACGTCATATGGGAACAAAAGAAAAACATCCTTCTTAAAAATGACTCTTTAAAAAATACTGTTCACTTGATAAATACTTTGAAATTCAGGTGTGTTGGTGGACTGAACTGATTTTGTGACCTACTGAAATCACCAACGACAACGTTTCTTCAGTCAACTTTAGGAAAAGTATACCATCATTGCAGAAGAGAACAAAGAAAACCATCATTTACTGTTGGATTTGGTTTGATGTAAAACATGAACTTGATTAAGTGCATCTGTGTTGCGACTGAAGTCTTCAGAAAACTTCAATCACGGCGTCTCGATGGCTTCACATGATGAGGTTTCAACATGTGCCCATGTCCCAACTTTGTCCCTCTGACCCACCAAAGCGTTTCAACATATATTCCCATATGACATGACTGCAAAATAAGACATGATGGGCAAGTAGAAGGCTTGAATCACTCGATGGTAATGGAAGCCAGCTCCTTAGCCTGGGCATGCTGCTGCTGCTGTTCTTCTTCAAGCACCTCTGGGGAACTGCCTCCTACACTGTTGTCCATCTTGGTCTCCTCTGTCATGACTGCCGTCTCGTCGGCGTCCATCTTGAGGGATGCTGGGGCTTCCAGGGGATCCAGGGGCTCGGGTGAAAGGAAGCCGGAGGAATTCTCGCAATTCTGGGTAGAGGAGGAGACCTGGGAGATGACGGGCATCTGGACTGAGGAGGAGGATGAGGCCGCAGTGGTGGTGGAGGCGGAGGTGCTGCCCGGGTACACGGGGTGATGTTGGGACTCCTCTAGCTCATACTGGACTCCCAGCGCCTCCTCCTCCTCCTGTACCTGGCTCAGGTAGTCGGGCACGAGGAAATCACTGCAAGGACGAAGAGAATGAGGAGTTCAGTATCCTTTCATGTGCTGGCTGGTCACAAAGTTTTAAACTGTAAATGTTGGAAGTTTTAACGTTGTTAAATTAGCCATTTTTCACAAATATCCATGCTTGACACTGGTGACTTGTCAGTAGACTTTACAAAGGAACTGCCTCCACCAAGTTAGTCTGTCTGTAGCAGGATGCCTCAGAAATATCTGAACTGATGGCCATGATGTTTAGCAGATAGACAAGCCTTTGACCAAGGAACAAGTTGAGTTAGACCTGAGTCTATCATTATCTACACAGTGCTAAAAGTGAACTGACAGAGTAAAATATAGTACGTCTGGACGATCAAAGAATGAATCTCAATCAAAATGTTAATTAGACAACGGTTCAACCAGCTGAAGGTTAAAGCTGAAACAATTAGTCAGAAAATGAATCTTCATTGTTTTGGCCATTTTAAAGCTTAAATAACAAACACCATCTCAATCCAGCCTCTCAAATGTGAGGACAGGGTGCTTGTCTTAAAACGTCTTAATGTCTTAATGTCTTAATATCTCTGGGTTTTGTTTAGCGATGAGAGGTTTTGTGTACTTTCAGACATTTTATAGACCAAAAGATTAGTTGAGAAATCATCAGCAGTTTAATTGATGGTGAAAATAATCATTAATATTACTGCTCCTGTTACACACTGTTACTAGTAATCTGGCAAATTTCTTCCATAAAGTCTCATCTGGTCTCATCTCAGCAAGTGATTTTCTATATTACGAATAATGCAATGTTCCATTTTTTTTTTGTTTTTTGTTCACTCAGATATGTTGGGGACATAAACGGCTTGAAAATTTGGTTCTTTGGATGCAAGTTATACACGATCCAAACTGAGAAACACGAAACATCTCGTGGCTTCATGTGTTCTGATCTATGGAGGCTGCTAATGTAGCTAGCATCTATAAACATCTTTTCCTGTATAACTGCTCAGACTGAGTGCAAAAAAACCTGATGACGGTTTTGTGTTAAAATGTTTTTTCCTGTGATCTCTTTATATATACGTTATGCTGTGTGAAATCACACAATGATGAATCTGACACATCTAAACTGTTTCTTTAGTGAACGGACATAAAAACTATTCAATGATCTTAAAATGTTTCCTTGTGATTACAGGATGTGTTTCGCCAATGTTAAATGAAGCCAGACCATTTGTGTCATATTGTGTCACGTGTCATATTTCCTTCATATGTTGCAAACATATTTAGGATTTGTCAGTACAAATCCTTCCTAATTAGATGGATATACAAATATTTGTGCAAGTCAACACTGAGATGAGTTATTTCATGGAATTTGATCCCAATCTAACTTGGTCTTCATGTGATACTAACTTATGGAATTACATTTGAATTCCTGCCAGAGGCCCTTTAAAAAGTGTGTGCACAGTGTGACACTGATTGTAAACTAGATTTAGAGTTCCCGGTCCTGCAGCGTAACATATACACACACTATCAAACAGCAGGAATTAGAGCTCAGCATCCAGAATAAATAGTTAAGTTTGAGTGGATCTGTCCTCTGTGGTGCAGATGACAGCCGAATCTGACAAACTGGTCTGCAAAATCAGCAACTTAGAACAAAAATACAGAGTAGTTAACATATCTTTTTATGTGAAGACTGAGGATGGGAGTTAAGAGTCTAACTGGATTGCCAGAGAATTTTCCACACTGTTATGATCTCAGGCGTAGACCTTCTACTATAAAACCTTTGAGGAGTCAATGGCCCGTTTGAGTCCTGCCGACCTGTGAGGGCTTGAGTTGATTAAGAAGTGGAAAAGTCTGGGAAATAAAAACACTCCTCGACTTTATAAAGACGCTGTGTTCTGACTTTCACAAGGCTTTGTGGGCTGAGCTGCTGATAAAAACAAAACAACCCACTGTGTTCGAAGGAAAATCCATTCATATAGACACAAACAGAGACGACAAAATGATTCAAGTTTGCAGCTATTGTTTGAGCACAAAAAGAATGACTTAAACAACACTGAAGTTATCTGAGGTGTACAGTTGGGTTCTAGTATTGACAGTTCTTGTATGATTGATAACCCACTTCATCCTCACATCTTCATCAGTAAACTGAGCCGACACGTACTGGAGCTATTTGCCATCGCCTCTTAATGATGAATGTTAAAGGAACAGTTCAACATTCTGGGTTATGTGATTGCTCCGTTCTTCTCGAGAGTTAGATGAGAAGATTGTTACCACTCTCATGTCTGTAAGCCGCTTAGCTTAGCTTAGCATTAATGGTCCAGCTCACAACTCCTCGTAAAACAGTGAATTTTCTGTGTGTATTAAGGAAATGAGACATAACCCCTTAATTATTAGGCATTACTATTAGGCAGATGCTGTGACCTTTGGATGGAGCCAGGCTAGCTTAATGCTAAGCTAAGGTAAGACTTCTGGCTCCAGCTACTTTTACAGAACCTACAGAGTGTATCAATCTACTCACCTATCTCCTGAGAAGAAAATTAATAAATGTCATTCCCAAAATGTCAAATTATTCTTTTAAACAGGTGAAATTAAAACTCCAATAAATACAGTCAAATACTTCAGGTACACTTGAACTGAGCATTCAAATCAACGGCAATCATCTGAAAAACAATTCTACACAACCAAAGTGAAAAGGAACAAAACGATCAAATGAACCTCAGGTATTAGAATCTAAACTGAAGTTATTTTCTGATCCAGGTGAGATCTGAGTAAATGATGGGGGTCAGCGCCCCCAGACTCCTCACCTGCTCTGGAAGTAGTTTGCTAGTTCGGATGCCTCATGGTTCAGACTCCTCAGGTGTACAATTAAATTGCCAGAGTTGGTGAACATGGCCCCGCACGTTTTGCACTCGTAAATCCGCGGCTTGCGGATTATGTGTCGGGAGACCCTCATGTGGTGCTTATATTCACCGAAGGACGTGAATGTGGCGCTACAAATCTGGCACCGGAAACAG
Organism: Argyrosomus regius; assembly: GCA_946959425.1. Classification (NCBI taxonomy): domain Eukaryota; kingdom Metazoa; phylum Chordata; class Actinopteri; family Sciaenidae; genus Argyrosomus; species Argyrosomus regius. The sequence goes on along the minus strand of OX336889.1, from coordinate 28,578,661 downwards.
CGTTTACCTTCGTGCTTCAGCCGATGCATCTTTAGGGAGTAGGCCCGTGTGAACTTTTTCCCACAGCGGTCACACTGGAAAGGCTTAATGCCTGAAGAGGAAGAAAAAAAAACCAGAGTTCAGCTGAGCTGGACATCAGCATCACACGTGTTAATATCTACAGTATGTGTGTGGGTGAGGTGAGACACGGAGGAGGGTTCATGACTATATCTTACCAGACAGTCAGCCTTTACTGGTTTCCAAATCACAATTTCCCCCAATGCCCGGAACAAAAAGCCTCATCTATTCATCACAAGTAGAGCAACCTGCTATCATTTAGCCTTCCATTTCCTTAGCAACTGTGCCTACTAATAAGAAAAGCTCTCTGGAGACTTATGATGGATTCCAGGTCACCTTAAAAACCAGTTCCAGAGTCTTTGAATAAATCTTTTATCTCTAATTTAATTAACAAAAGATGGTCATTTAGCTCAACAGTGAATATGTAATCAATCTGGTTAAACTGGTTAAACTTGAGTTTTAGTTTTTTGAATATAAATCTTTAAAGTTTATCTCCCAGAAGCGTTTTTCCCATATGAAACGTGACCCTAGCCTTAGGGTTGTTGACCCTTTGTATGTACGTGTATTTGTCCCAAACTGTCCTGCTAGGCAGGTTAGTCAAACTCATGTAGTGTCACTGCTATCCGAATGGCAAACACAGATGAGAGACCAGAGCTGGAGGATCCTCCCATGACATTTAGATCCACTCTATGGGAGCATGGAAGGTTTCCTGATTAGTTACGGTGCAAACGGGCCAAGATTAGTGGATCAGATGGAAAGTGTGTGCCAGCATTGTGCAACCTCAGCTCGACAAAAACAGACTGGAAGGTGAGTCCTTTTCCTCACAGCGCTCAGGCAGCCTCTCACTGCAGATTCAGACCGTGCAAAAGCGACGACTAATGCTATAGTGTTTATCGCTGTGAGTCAGTGACCATACTATACTGCTGAATGTTTACGTTTCTCAAAATAAAAAGGACAACAAAAAGTTTCCTGCTGTGCTGAAAACACGCCAAACCATGACCTCAAAACCGAGGCACACACTGAACCATGAATTTTCTGTACTGTTACACCTTGACTTTCCATTGTGTCGTATCAGATAATCACAGTCATGTTGAGTCAATCATACTGAGTCATGCTTTACGTTAAGTTAATTCTATATCCAGAGTTACTCGGAACTGTCAGTAGTTGAGCAACATTTTGCTCCACGGGCATGGGCCTGTGTGCCTACGCCGTTTAGAAAAGTTTACTAAGAGTTTTGCTTCCATGGCTTGTGTACTCTGATGTGCACTTTAAACACTTTTCCACAGATAGGATTGATAGATTGCTGTGTTAATGTAAAAGATGGATCCCGACTGGTCCCACACACAGGGCTGCTTCTGCTTTGTGCATACTGTCTTCTTATGTTACTTCAGTTAGACATGCAAGTGTCTCAGTATCATTCTCTCTCTAAATCATGGACCCTTCATCACGGCTTGATGACTGAACGTCACTGATACTCCTTGACACTTTCTGTCTCTTCTGCAGTGGATTTGTCTCCAGATGATTGATGAGCACAGATTGAAAATATTGAGTGTCTGTCCTTTGACTCAGACAGAATCTGATGTCTGCTGTAGATGTTTCAGATGACTGAAATATTTCTACTGTCAAACTCAATTGTAACTTAACTTTAAGCATTTTCACATGTCCACATTTTTCCACACAGATCACCAAACAAACACTGAACAATGAACAAAATGGCCCCAAAGATGGAACGTACAAAGCTAAGAGGTATCTAAAAAGATTTGTACTCTTTCTATCTTATAAGATATTTGCAAGGCTACAAGACCTACTTATTGTTTTACAACCTCACTTAACTTCTGATGTCACTAAACATTTTAAAAGCAAGATTAAATCCAACAGTGTTGTAATGAGTAACAATGCCAACATGGTAATTGTACAATTTCCACATGATCTAAAAATAAGCGAGGACAGAACATCCAAAACATTTTACAACGGGCACGCTTTCAAAAGTTTCCTCTGAATTTCCTAATATGTAAGATACACGCCCTGTAAATGGATTTCACCCGCTGGAGATTCTTTTTCTCCTTCTTACTTTTTGAAAACATTCACTTATAGTTGATGTCATGTGGCTTTTTGTTACAAATTGATCTAAAAAAATAAAAATATAAACCCCAAAAAAACTTAACGTATATAATATATATATAATATAAACGTATATAAAACGAGCAGTACTCTTTTAAACATCCATTAACAGCCAGTTGTTGTTCAAACTTGCATTATACCTAAAAGACCAAACAGATCCACCACTCTGACATCTGAGTCTGTGTTTCTGATGATCGGCGTGAAAAAAAGCTGAATCATAGCGACCATGAATAAATGTTGCAATACAATAAAAAGTTCTGGTGTGGGTGAGCGGGGGGTTGTTCCTAGATTAAAACTCAAAGCTTCATTCATATTTCAAGTTTTCGTGTCCATCATTTTAACGTACCGGAGTGTATGAGCATGTGCTGCTTCAGGTTTTGAATGCGCGTGAATCTGACTCCGCAGGTCGGACATTGGAAGGGCCTGTCGGGGCCGTTGGTGCCGGGCCTGGCTGAGGGGCTGATATAGAGGTGGTATGGGTACTGAATACCTTCTAACCTGAAACACAAAGAGAGGAAACATCAAAACCTGTATGTATGAGAATACTTCAAACATCTAAGTAACTCTTCCAAAGTAATTGGTTTGTCTCCCTGCATATAAAAATATAGCTTGTAAGTTTTACAGGTTGTTCCTGATAATAATATAACGGTGATGTGCGTCATATTTTTGGGTATGTGATGTTCATTTCCAGTCAGAGACCTGAGTGTAAAATTTATCATGCATGTTTGTGGCTCGAGGCTTTTACAAATCTTTACATCATAGTGCATCATGTCTGACATTTCATCATGATGTCTAAATTTATGATCTCAACAGGTGTGGCTCACACACCCGGTTATCAGCTTTATGTCTATATATTCTTTACTGCTTACGACTCGCCTCGCTGCAAGTCAGAACAAATCGTGATACCTTTCGTCATCTTCTGCGTGTCCTCCGGTGTTGGAGGTGCTCTGCATAGACGGCAAACCCTCAGACACTCCCTCATCCATGGACCCTGGAGACAGGAAGAAAAAGAATCACTCGTATGGTTGCTTTCTACTAAACTTCTAAAGTCTAGAGCGTGTCATCTTGGATGGGGTCAGACTAATACACTGTAGGTCTTTGAGGGCTAATCCCACATTTAAGGACGGATGCTGCTGGATTCCAGTTCACTGTGCTATTCAGCAGTTTAGGAAAAAATGACGAATGTTTCCATTTTCTTTTTATTTATGGCAGGGCAGAAAAGCCTCTCAAGCTGCATTTGGGCCATCGGACAATAAAACTTTCCACTGAGACCAATACAAATATAAATCTCGTAGGTGGGCAGGCAGCTCTGATTGCTGGCTCAGGCAGGTTTGATTGCATGTTTTACACAAAGTGACAGTGTTAACTGGGTCAGGACACAGCCTCTATCACTGTGGTGATGCAGTACAACACCAAGATGCCGGAAAGTGATCTAAATGTGTCTTTAAGCCAATATATCCATCCAAGTACATAAACTCTGGCAACAAATCACATATGCAGGAATTACTGACAGTAAACAGATGCAGGTTTCACATTTTTAAGCCGGCATATGTGAATTTGTGGGCTGACAACTGTCACTAGCAGATTTTATCAGATGTTGCTGATTTCTTTTGTTATATTTGCCACGAGTAACCCATGGGGTCTTAAATATATGCTTGAGGGTGTAAAAACTTGTCCCATGCATCCTCACTAGTTGATGATGGAAATTAAGAAACAGCATTGTGCGTGCTTTGCTGCGTAGAACTAGTTAGCCCTGGTATCATTCATAAAAATGTTCAAAGCATGCTTACTATAGAAAAACTTGGACAAGTGACACAGTGTTTACACTCAGTCTTTAAAGCTCATTTGACTTTGTTTAACTTTCTGCTTCACTTGACAAGATAATTAACCAGAGGATGAGGAACAACAACCATCCAGCCCAAACAAGGTGGAGTTAATGGAGTGTAAACATCCACAACCAAGTAAGGAGCAGGACAAAAGCATTTGATATAGTGGCATCTTGGCTCGCACACAGAGGGAATGAACTGAAATTTCTCTTTATGCAACCTGATGTGACCTGACCCAATGTGACCCCACAAAATGAAGTAGCTGACATGCCTGTTGCCTCTGAAGGGTTGCTATCTGTTAATACTGTAGGTAGGGGTGGAACGCCAAAAACGCCCAGGCACATCATTGGTCATTTCCCGCTTGTTTTATGTGCTTTCTAAATATGAAAATATGCTACGTTAGGGCTGGACGATTAATCGAATTTTGATCACGATTTCGATTTTGGCTTCTCACGATCATGAAAACACTGTAATCGAAGAAAAGCGATTAATGTGCTGCCGCGCGGCGTGTATGCAAATTACTGCGCTGTAAAAGCACAGTGAACGCACCTGTGTCGCCTGCAGCTGCAGCAGTGAGTTTGTGGATTAATTGTGGAACGAGCGATTGACAACATGGCAGAAAAGCAGCCTGAGCCTTTAGTTGAAAATAAAGGTAGGACAAGTTCGGTCATTTGGAGACATTTTGGCTTCAAATCGTCGGACGTAGAGCAGAAAGAGATTGTTTGCAAAGTTTGTCACGCCGTCGTGTCTGCACCCCGGGGTATTGCTATTATTCGATCACTGAAGCCAGAAGAAGCAGGGAGAACAGTCTGAGTGTATGTAGACTGGGCATTTATTTTTATTTATTGTTTTTTTTATTGCTATTATTTTTATTATTATTTATATATATTATTATTATTTTACTTCTTTACTTGTTACTAATTTATTACTGGTTGTTTTTCTAGAAGTTATATTTAAAGTTGAGTTTTGGTGGCGCAATAAACACTTTTTTTGAAATCAATGAATAATCGTGTTTATTAATCGTGATTTCAATATCAATCAAAATAATCGTGATTATTATTTTTTCCATAATCGTCCAGCCCTATGCTACGTACTTAAATTACTTCCAATTTAAGTACATAGCATATTTTCTGTAAGGACGTTTGGTTTGTTATGCGACTTAATTGGCCCATACCAAAGAATTATCCTACTGGAGTGCTCATCGCTGTTAATATGCGACCATACTTGGTCAAAGACAATACAGAATTTAAGCATATGGTCAAAGTGCTTGGCTAAGCTAGTTAGCTGCACATGCAAACATTTACAACTTCCGTTAAAGCAGACAAACAGTGCTGTGTTCAATCTATTTCTCTGGCTTTTGTTCTTGTATTTTTGGTTTCAGAAAACCTAAACAGTTTAGCAAGCAGTCAATTCTAAATGCTGTGGTTCAGTTAGATAAGGAGAATAGCGCCACCTATAGAGGAGGACTGTGGACTGATGAGGAGCTCCTCCTGGACCTGCTCACTCCCTGGCACCGTCTGCTGGTCGCTCAGCGAGCTCTGGGAGGCACTGACCGGCTGCGAGGATGCCTCTTGGACCTCCTCATCGCTGAGACGCTCCACCTTCACTCTCACGTCTTCTTCTTCTGCCGCCACTGGTGATGACACCACCTTGGAGCTCTCGCACGTCAGGAAGTCGCTGAGCCGCCGGCCGACTACCACCTCTGAGGTCCCCTGGGCGCCCTGCTCTAGACAACGAGGGCTCTCAGGCAGCTTTGATTTGTCTGAGTGGAACCTCCGGTCGATACCGAACGGGAAAGTCCATGGGAAGGCCAGGGAGGACTCCACGGGCTGGGCTGTGCTGTCTGAGAACGAAGGCGATGGGTTGGGGATCTGAGGGGAAGTGGTGACCATCTGTGTAGTGCATTTGAGGGGACTCTCAGGCGATGCCATTGTTACAAAGCTCTTGCGTTTCCGCCGCGATTCGCGGCATATAGGAACGTTTCTCTCCATCACGCTGCAGTCAGACGAAACGGGTGACACGCTGCCATCCAGCGGCGTCAGGGCACAGTTTGATGAGGCGCTCTCTGGTGCTGATTCATGCGGTTTGTCTGCAGCCATGCTGTTGTTGTTGTTGTTGTTGTTACCCGGACTCCACAAAATACTGGACTTCATGAACTCTGAACACGTACTGGCCACGGCGAACATCTGCATGTAACTCGCAGCTGCCAGAACGTCGATGATGTTCTCCGTGCTGATGGACAGGGTGGACGTGTAGGCATATTCCAACAGAGGAGCGAAGCCGCTGACGGTCACGTGATGGAGATCCAACACAAACTTGTCTTCGTCTTCTGGCCGGCCCACCAGTTTGGAGCGGAAGAATTCACTGCAGCATGCCAGGACCACTTTGTGGGCCAAGAAGAGCTTGTCTTGAACCCGGATGGTGACGTCGCATAAGTGGCCCTCGTTGCGTAAAGCGTTGAGCTTCTCCAGCATCTCCTGGCTGTGGGAGGTCGAGCTGTGGGTGAAGGTTTTGACCCCCATAGTGGAGTCAGTTTCTGACTGTGGACAGGAAGTGCGTCCTGCAGAGAGATGGAAAGAAAACAGAACACTTCAGTTCAGTTTGAAACGGCTCAACTGGACGTCAGGAGTCTGTTTCTGGCGGGAAAACAAAGACATCTGATGAATGTTAATAGAAAAATTTTTGCTACACTCTGTTATTCTTTTGTGTCATGTACTTTCCACCATTATTGTTTGTATATAGAAACATCACGTGTCCAGTGATTACCCAACTAAACAAAATCCAGCCTGAGCAGTTAAAGAATCAGGTGTGAAATAACAGATCACAGTGGACTCTCCCTGAACCACTCCAACAGAAATCAATCTGCCAAAAGACAACACGAGATGTCAAATATCACTCTGGGAAAACGCCAGTCCCACGGTGCCGACAGGATGTAGAAAGGAAAGCACACAGTGGAAGGCAGTGGGTGTACGCTGAGAGAAATACTAAGGTGCTCTGTGAGGGGAAGGCAAGGTAAGGGGGGGGGGGGGGGGGGCTCCTTACTCTAGCAGAGTACAGCACAGAGGACAAACGCCAAGTTATGTAACAACAATCAAAGCAGATGCGCAGCGATGCGAGCCAGACCCATGTGGAGGCCAGTGCACTACAGGATGCTCAGCAGCTGTCTGTGAGACATGTGGATTCTCTGAGGCATGAGATTTTCCATCAAACAAAAGCTCAAGTAAAGGGGCTCTCGCAGGGAGAACGCACTCCCCTTTACACACACACACACACACACTCAGAGTAAAGGAAAATACTCTTGGGTTATGTTGGCCCAGTAAAGGCAAAGTGAATTATAGACCCGGAGCTGTGGAGGTGCAACAGGAGAGTGTCTAGTCTGCACCAGCAAACAGGTCTACAAGAACAGAGCTTTAATTTCACCGTGGGGTTTTCTCGAGACAAAAATGTCTCCTGGAGGAGAATTACTCAGCTACATGATCTCTATTAGAGCTCCAACTGACAAAAACAGGAATGTCCATGAAGAGTACATGAGCTTAAAAAATTAAATTAAATCTATTAGAAAAACAACACTAAAACACCCTTTAACATAAATGATGTCTTAAAGAAAATGATCAACAAACTATAATGATTATATTATTATTCTACAAAAATCAAACTTTGTGATAACAAATGCATTTTGTATGATATTTCCCTCCCAATTAGTGTCACACAGCTTGCTAATTAATGTGGTTCTTAAACTGGTACATGGAGGAATCTCTGAAATCTCTGTCAAAAACTTGGAACTATCAACAACAGTTTGAATAAAGCAAATATATCGCTGGGATGTCTTTTTTTTAAAATAAGTTTTGCATTTCCTAAACTATCTTGTTTCAATATGCCATCGCGTTCATTCATGTAGTGCACGCATACATTCATGATAACTTATGAACTGAAATGTGAAATTAACTGTTAAAAAAAAACTCTTCGATCGTGGCTCCAAACAGGAAATATTAGGAAGAAAAGTGCAGATCAGGAGTGTCACTTTTTGACCGAATGAGCTCTGCTTCTTGAACCGGTGTTCAGCGACAGTCAATAATAAATCCTCTTCTCATCAGGAATAAACCTGCCTCCTGTGTGAACTGTCCGTAGTTGAACAGAATAGTGTTACCTGGAGAGATTAATATTTCATGAGGTGGTACGTGGTGTAAAAAGTTTGAGAAACACTGCTATAATGCGTAAGTTAAAGAATTCTGTGAAGGTTCTCAGTCATCCAGGTCATCTTTCTTCAAAAAGGTTAAAGTCTGGGGCAACTGGACTGTTTGTAGATCCGTGAAGACGTTTCGCCTCTCATCCAAGAAGCTTCTTACTTAACCTTTTTGAAAAAAGCTTAAGTTAACGAGAATCTTAAATCGTGAAGGATACGTCATGGTTCCATCAATGATTCAGGTTCTCTCCTACATGCTTCACTGTAAAGCTACAACATCAGGTTTGATAGCTAGAAAATCACACACTGGCTACATATTATTACAGATTATATGTCCATCTATAAAAAATGATCATATGTGTGTGTTTTGCTGTTTGTTTCAAATATAACAAACCATTTGAAAACATCACTTGGATGTTTGCTATTGTCATAAACTTTATATTTACTTATAGAACAACTCATTAATGAGTGATCGTGTGAGTATCAACTTCTCAAATTCACCACAGACATGTTTCTGATGGCGGTACAGCAGAGGAGGCGCTCACTTCAGCCTGCTCTCTGTTTACATCACGTAGCTGCGAGCGAGAGAGCACAAGGACGCAGACACACTGCAGACAGTCAGCGTCCACACACACGCTGTGTGTGTGTTTATGTGTGTGTGTACGTTGTGAGCGACAAACATGTTTGCAACAACAATCACAGTTTAGCAAACACTAGCTAACAGTGTTAATCTCACACGTCAAGTCAGCCAGGAGATAAAAAAGTACATCCGGTTGACTGTCAAAATAAAAGACAAGTGACCATACTAAAGCGCTTTTGAGCTCTGTGTCTCGCAGCATTGTAGTACATTAAAATACGCCAATTTAATTTACTATACTTTGAAACTTATCAACAATTTTTAAGGTATTTAATGGTAACGTAAGAACATGCGCGTTATTTGTTGTCAACACCTGACCGTAATGTTCTGTTCAAAAACAGTTGTGATCGTTAACTATGTCATAATCATATTTTCTTTTCCATTTCGTCGATACGTACATTCAACCATTGCAATTTTGAGCAAGTAAGCAAAAACTATTTTAAATTAACCCCTTTTATTTTGAAGACGAATTAGCCTTATTTCCGGTCTGACCCTGGATACGTCGACCTAGCTGCCGAACATGAGCTAATTGTCGCTAGCCACCGAGCTAGCGCTAGCAGAGACAGCGCCGTACGTTCAGTCTGTCCTTTTGTTTTTATCACCGCGCAGACTGTTAACAACGTAACCGAATTAGAGCGTACACAGCGGGGTTACCGCCACCAGACAGACTGTGCGGAGGGTGTTTTTTTTTTTACCTTGTGGGACGAGGGCCCGTGATAACGGCTGGGCTGGGCCTCGGGATGCGAACAGCTCAGCTGACAAAAAGCAGCGATAGACGGAGACAGCGGTGCGCCCTGCCGCTTCGCTCCGACCACTCACATTCCCCGCAGCTCCTCGGGGGCAGTTGTCAGCCTGCCAGCCAGCCCAAAAGTCACAGTTTGATTAACGCTCACATGAATTCACGTCAGGCTGAAGTTAAAAGTTTCCTCGGTGCTGTTTTCATTCCTTTGTGCGCCCCTCTGCGCTCTGTTTGTATCCCCACAATGCAACGCGCATCTCTCACGGTACCGTACTGTAAGAATCAGGAAGTGTCACATTTACATGTACAGTGAACGCAACTCGTACAGTGCTCAGGAATCCCGTTTATCCACTCACATGCAGCTTATATCACCTTCTGTTCGCCTGATTATAACAAGCACACATCTACTACGTGCTGTACATTTCTTTTCTCCAAATTTTCATGTAATTCTTATTTTTGTGTTTACTTATTAAATAATATTAATGTATTCTTTTATTTACACCCTACCTCTTTTGCACACCAGAACATGTGTTCATATCTTCTGTTATAACTTACTGTACAATATTGTCCTGTATCTTATGTAATATGAGTGTTGTTGTAGTAGTCATATTTAATATTGTATTTTCTCTTTTTTTGTCTAATTTCTTATTGTTATTCATTTACATATCAAGGTGCGGCAGTAGCTCAGTCCATAGAGACTTGGCTTGGGAACCGGAGGGTGGCCGGTTCAAGTCCAGTATGGAACAAAGTATGGTGGTGGACTGGTAGCTGGAGAGGTGCCTTGCCCAAGGGGCCGTGGTGCCCTTGAGCAAGGCACTAACCCCCCCCACCACCACCAACTCTGGGTGGCTGCCCATCACTCCACCATCTCTCTCCACATTTGCATGTGAACCATGTGTACATAAATGTGTGTATTTTGGGTTAAAATGCATGTAAAACTGAGTGAAAAAAGAATAATCGGGGGATTAATAAAAAAGTATCTCTTCTTCTTAATGCAATATTATACTGTACCAAATTCTGTATATGATATTGTAGGTTGATGTTTCACATCTGCTAGGCTGCGTTAGCTGTGAATAGAATCAGAAAAAGAGGATATTAAGTCATTGTTGTTGCTAAACGGAGGTTCCTCCCTGACTACAGCTACTGAGTATGTTTTCACATGGCGCTCTTTATTTCAGACGTATGAACAGAGAAGTTATTCCAATGTGGGAGTATTTGACTGAACATCAGTTTGTAAACCAGCAGTGAAATCTGCCTCACCCTGCTTTTAACAGCTGCTGTCCCACCTACAAGAATTCCATTTCTCTGGCTTTCATTGGTGGGTTTCAGTGGCCCACAATAGTCTAAAAGAGTTCTCTGGAAAACATTAAACTTGAACATTTGTTTGGAATTTATGGGTCATTATTAAATACATGGTTCCTTCTGATTGGCACGATTGTTGTGTACCCACCAGTCTGGACAGAGTCCTCAAGCAATGAAGCTTGCACAATAGAGAAAAGGGAAGGGTTCTTACACTGTTTTGCATGCAGACACTTGGAGAAATGTTGCACAAAGATTCTCTCTGGTTGTCATTGAGGATAAGTGGCAGTAAAAGACAGGCGTGTATTGACATAAATGTGTTTATTTGACCATTTTTATAGACAAAAATCTCAAAGACAGCAGCATCTGCCATGTTAATTACATGTCCAAGGTAAAAACTTTACAAAAATAAATAGCTTAAAAAGGAAGCTGTAATAATAAAATAGTATGGTCCTTCACTGAAGGGATATAGGCCTAATGCTCCATCTCTTTTGCTTTATAACATACTGTAAATTAACAACAGGAATGAAGAAAACAAATATACATACAAGAGTCTAAAAAACAATTGTGAGTGTTTGCATATGATGCATTAACAAATAAAAGTCTGGAAATGAATAAAATTAATGTTATTTTTCATATACACGATAGATAGTATGCTTATCAGTTAACTTAGAAATAACACCTCCAAAGAAACATTTGTTGCATTGGAGATTTTTTTGTACCACTGTTCCTCTCAACTGCAATATGATGCACCCGGGAAAAGTAAAAAAAACTAAACTACAGGGCAGAGGGAAATTCTCTGTCATGGGTTTTTCTGGTCATTATCAAGGCCAATTTCTTTTACACACCGTGTAAACTCAAATTCTATTAATGTCTATAAAATCTACGCATCTGGTTTGGCATTGAAACAATCTGTTCTCATGTAGGTTCTAACTAGTTTAAGTCCAAAATATTGTCAGACTTAACTATACTGCTTGGTTTTTCCATAGTTCAACAATGCTAAAGTTCAGGATTAAAACATGACATCATCATCACAACTATTAACACAAATCACATTTTGGTATGTGTGTAGAAAAGAGAAGCAATCAAACAAGAGCGCATTTCCCAGAGGCTTAAAGTCCCAATGCATCAATCGTATGTACCTACCTCAATAATAGGTAAACGGCTCGATCAAAGCTTTATAGGGGTTTGAGTTCTGTGGAGGACATTTGGAGGTATATTTACACTGTGCTGGTGTTTGACAGCAGGTTTCATGCCATTGTTCTTGCCCCACTTTCATTGACAGCTAACTTAAAAAGACAGATTATATCAGACTTCATCCAAAAAGTTAGTTTAAAGTGGGACTAGAAAACTTCTCTTTCTGGAGAAAACACACACACAGCACCTTCATCTAGCATCTATACATGGCATCACATGTACATCCTGAGGTAGATTTCCATTGTTTCAATTCTCAATAGTGGTTGTCAAATGTCAACAAAAGATGACAGAACAATATTCAGGCAAATGCCCATGATGTGACTTATGCGACCAGTTGGTAATATGGACAGATTATGAGGCAATGGGCCCCTGGGCACAGACATGTGAAAAGCGGCCCCACCCCTCCTACATAGAAGCCAGACCCCCAAACTGAAAGAGACACAAAACAATGTGATGCAATTGAACAGTGTTTGGCAGCTGAAGCAGAACTTTCAGAATCTCAGAGACACAAAAACAGCTTAGAGATGTTGTTTTTAGCTGTTTTGCAACGTTCTGTATTCATTTTGTCTTTTGCACTTCTTTGTAGTCATTTTGTGTCTCTTTGTAATAGTTTTGTCTTTTTGTAGTTCTCTTTGAAATCACTAGTGTCTCTTTGTGGTCAGTTTATGTCTTTTTGTGGTCATTTTGAGTCTCTTTGTAGTAGCTTTGTGTCCCTTTGAAGTCATTTGTGTATCTTTCTGGTCAATGTCTGCATTTCTTTGTAGTCTTTTGTGTCTCTTTGAGGTTGTTTGTGTATGTTTGCGGTCATTTTAAGTCTCTTTGTAGTAATTTTGCGTCTAAAGTCATTTGTGTCCCTTTGTGTCTCTTTGTGATCATTTTGTGCCTCTGCTGCCTGACCCCTTGGGCCCCTGGGTCTGTGCCCATTGTGCCCATTCAGTAATCGATCCATGGTTGGTAAGTACAGTCAGACCAAAAAGGGAAAGTTCACTATACTCATATTTCTCATAAGCACTCTCGTTCGAGACATTCTCCGGAGACAGGCTCTGGGATTTTGCTTGGATCACACTTCTCTGGCTCAACAGTCTTCCCAGTGTAGTCTATGCAGAAGATGCTGCGACGGCGCTCCCCCTGGCCACAAGTTCGTGAGCAGGTGGACCACGGTCCCATTTGCCATATGGGGCATGGCAGATCCCCACAAGGCCTGATGTCTGTGGGCTTCAGGTCTTTGTCGCACTGGCTGGAGAGGAAGCCTGCATTGTCACGGCATTCAACATTCCTCCTGGACCATCCGGACCCACAGCTTTTGGAGCACTCAGACCACTCCCCCAGTACCCAGTCAGGCACACCAAATGGATGGATGACATGCAAAGATGGCGATGGACCCTTCTTCTCCTTGGATTTGTTAAAGGTCAAATCTCTAGGGATGAAAAAGGTATATTTGACCTTGGGAGGGTTGGCATCTCCTGCTGTGGCCAGGAGTTGGATGGTGATGGCCTCCTTCAGCTGCCTGAAGCTCTGGATCCTCTCCAGTGTGGTGGACGAGCCACTGTACTTTAGCACAGCACCCAAAACAGGAATGTCCTGCTCCACCGTGGAAACAGAGAAGTTACCATTGAGGATGTAACCGCCACTCTCTCTCTTTATAGCCAGGTAGTTCCCATCATGTTTGATTCCTCTGTGGCTCCGCTGTTTGATGTCAATGTTAGTAGCAGCAACAGGAATTGTGACAATGTCACTGTATCCATAGCTGGTAGAGAAAACAAAGAACTGAATTTAGATAACGTACACACAGTTTTCTTACTTTATAGCAGGTGTTGTCAAACTTATTACTCAAAGCTCACATCTAATTTTTATTCAAGGTCAGAGAGGTCTACATTTCATAACATATGGTATGGCCTCGGTCCAGATTGCCTTGCCTACTGGTCTGGATGTGGTCTAAGGTCCAGTTACAGAAGCCCCGCTTTTAATATATAGTTAAATAGTTTAGGTAATATGCTCATTTGTTTTCTTCCAGAGAGATAAATTAATAATTAAGTAAGACCTAGCTTAGCTTACTACACAAACAGGAAGCAGGAGAGAGCAGCAAGCTTGGCTCTCTCTCAAAAATCCATAAACACACCTACCTGTAAACCTACCTACCACTACTTGATGCAATAGTTTGGTTTTTTGGGCAAGACACTTAATAACAAAGCCAGGCTAGCTTTTCCCCCTGCTTTCAGTATTTGTGCAATGAAAGCTAACTGGCTGCTGGCTGTAGGATTATATCTAACAGGCAGCAGCATGACAGGGCAACAAAGCAAATAAGCATATTCCCCAACATTTCAAACAATTTCTTTAATACAGCATATCTTATGTGTGTATCTTGTTGTAGCGTGTTTAATTTGTACACAAGCAGATATAAAAAACAGACTTTTTTTTTGGCCCAAAGCAGATACAGATGTAACTTTTTGATGATGAACAAACAATAAGTAGTGACCTTGTAGTGATGTAGGGATTTACTGCAGTAAATGCACTGCACAGACATGCTGGGTGCATGTATAAGCCTGTCAGGATATTGTTTGTATTATGGATTAAACAAATGTGATAAAACATGTTATTTTTTTTCTAAATTGCTTCCTTCATAAAGTGTCCAGCTGTGTTCATGGCACCCATCCTGATGAAGACACTTGCAAAAGTGGGCTCTCGACTCTAGCTATGTACTTACTGTAGACTGGTATTAACTAAACAGAACGAATAGGTGTATTTTGAAAATGTTGAACTATTTCTTTGACGCTTATGTGTTCATTTCTTTGTCTTTTTTTAGGAATTTCACTTTATATTGCTCTGTTTTTTATCCTATCTCACCTCTCTGTCATACATCTGAACTTCAGTACAACAATACGTACATACAATTGTAATTACTTTATCGTCTTCATGCTTTTGAAGCACTTACGTTGCTTTGTTGTAGGAGCCGGTGATCTTTCTACAGGTGAGCCCGCTTCCTCCACACACTCCACACTTATCCACTCTCTTGTTGGATCCAATCACCTGGTCGCAGCCTGCCTTCACACACTGGCCTTGGACACACACAGATGTGGTGTCGGGGCCACAGGTCGTCCCATCAATCACCTGCAGGGACACAAAAAGTATGTGTAGTTGATTCTTTTATCACAAGTGTAGGAATAAGTTTCTCGGTTCTTTCTTGGTTCTCGGGTTCTTATGCAGGATGTAGCTCAAATTTTGTTAAACTTTCAAACAAGATTGTGTGTGTTAGGGTACAACTGTGTTCTGAATATATATATATATATATATATATATATATATATATATATATATATATATAAGATAAACACAAAATTCTGACTGAGAATGAATTTGAAGACATTTTAAAGCATCAGAATACATGTTAACAGTAGTGTGAACACTGATGGCTGTGTATGAGCTGTGATATGTGCATATAAACTGTACCTTAGACTCAAACACCTTAAATTCACTGCTGCCTCTGGCCCTGCAGAACAGTTTACACCTGTCTCTGGGAGAAACACCAGCGTACTTTGGTATCCACTGTTTCATATTCCCATTGTAGTCCAGGTAGTTGGGGCTGTTGTACTTCTCACACTGCTCCTCTCTGAAACTCTTTCCTAAAGGTAGAAGATGGAGTAAAGTTTAGGGTACAATCCACTGAGGCTGTCAGGAAGCAAATGAAAATATAATTAATCTCTAATTACTTAAAAGTATATTCACTTCTACAGGAAAATATGTTGAAGGCGTTTTTACACTAGCATAAATCAGCGTATATCAAGCTGCCGTTGGCTTTAAAAATAACAAATGAGCTGAAACGAGTACATTATTAATTAGTCATTTATCAAGATAAATCACATGACATTACCTCGTTCTAGCTTCTCATTATGAAAATTTTTTGTTTTTCTTCTTCTTTTTGTGACGGTAAACTGTACAAAACAAGCTATTTGAAGACGTCATCATGTGCTATAGGAAATTATGAAAGCATTTGTCACCGTTTTCAGACATTTTGCAGACTAAACAATGAGTCAGGAAAATAATCAGCAATTGTACTTGTAAAATAAATTGTTGACCCAGGCCAGACAGTTCACCACCTGTGATTTCATAGAAATAATGAGCAGTCTGTTATGAAATTCAATTTAATTTTAGTTCAGAAGGTTTATTTGTTACATGTTCCTTCAAGATGTGCAGCAAAGTTCAGTGTGGAATACACTTCAGTGTTTGCTAAAACAAAAAGCTATGTGTGCAATAATAATAATTAAATAAATAACAAATCAAGCATTTACAAAATGTAAATAAATACAATATAAGTAATAAAATCTGTAAAAACAATTAATCAATAAACTACTGATATTAATAAACTAACCAATACTACACTGTTTTGTACTGGAGGATGTAGGAGGGTTGATTTTAAAATAATATTTTGGTCAGATGCATAATGCATAATACTGACTGATGACAGATGATATAATTCCAGGTCTCATTATACCGGGTTTCCATGTTACTGTGTTTGTCTACCTTGTCAACAAAGTCTGGAAACACCACTAATATTTGTATTCAGTTAAAAAAAAAAGCATTAGAACAGTCATGAAATTAAAATAAAATCAATATTTTTGATACATGTCAAAACACTGTCTGTCAGCAGCTTGGAGTAATTAGTTTTTGAAACCTGCTTAGTGCTGATTCTCACCTTCTGTGTTGTCACATGGCTGCGTGTTGCAGGACTGGTACTGAACCCTCTGTCCCTCACAGTACTTCCCTCCGTTCTGAGGCACAGGGTCAGTGCACTCCCTATAGGAGAACTCCACCCCACCTCCACATGTTCTGGAGCACTGCTGCCACGGTCCCCACGAGCTCCAGCCACCGTCCACAACCACCTGCGGCAAAACACAGTAAGAAAAGAGGGAAAAAAGAGGAGTCAGAGTAGTTGGTTGGAGCTCAGTGCCAAAGGCAATCTCAGCTGTGTAGCCTAAACCACAGTCTGGGCTTCTGGGTTTGAGGCCGCACAGTGCGTTGGCGTGCCGCGACTTCAGGCTAAATCTGTGTTGAAGTTCGGCACGCGCCTGCTGTCTGCCTCTACCCACATTCCTGCCACATGTGTCACTCACCGCTAGTGGAACCTGCCATGCTGCAGCTTTGTAAGGCAAAATTTAAAGTGTGTGTGTGTGTGTGTGTGTGTGTGTGTGTGTGTGTGTGTGTTGCTAACGTGGGTGTCCTTTCCAGAAGTTTTATGAGTTTGGACCTGCTAACATCTCAACTGCCAGCACGTCTGGGTTCATAAACAGATGTGTGATCATAACACAAGGAGAAGATATCAAGGCAACCAAGCTAAAATGAAACACTGAGATGTATAAATGTTCTTTAAGGAAATATAAAAAGGCATCATGCAGCAACTGGATTTGAACTCACTCAAGTCCAACAATGCTGTAATTTGTACTTTTAGCCCTTACTTTTCATTCATGTATTCCTGCTCACTGCACACAGCTGCAATAATGAAAATGTGTCATATCTCCACTAACTGACACTTTGTATTGATGACTTGTCTTTGCAGGCTAACCTAAATCAGCAGATTTCCAATGGAAACGTTGTATTGGGTTATTCAAATGGTAACTGTTCTGGAGCTTTCAATTGTATTACACATTCTTCATCCGAGTTTGCCAGCTGTCATGGAATTTTAGATGTTCAAATTTCCATTTTTGTCTGAGCACTTTCTCGTCCATGTTGCTTTAAAAGCTGAACTTCAACGTTCATTCTTCACCTAGGAAACATTTTACAAACAAAATCGGTTTGGTCGAATCACTTCCTCAACTCTTGGTTCCAAGGTCAAGAATGAATCTTTTGTCAAAAATGTTTTAAATCTGGCAAATCAGCATTGGGGGGAAAGTTAATTTAATTTAATTAAACCGTGAAACCCTCAGACAAACCTTGATTACAGATGCATGTTCTGCACATATTAAAACCCCAGTGTAAAACATCTGTCTGTCATCAACCTGCTGAAGGGGAAGTTGCTGACTTATGAGTTTTATGACTACAAAAAATCTATTGATCTCGAAACTCTACGTCTGAGTAAATGAGCAGTGAGATTCTAAGGAAGTGACTCATCAAAAACCTACAGGCAGTTCTCAGCAGCGTGCAAGTGCAAGCAAATAAATGTTGTCAGCACGCATCATGCAACGAGAAGTCAACTGGGAAAGAGTGCATAGCTAACTGATGTCATATCCTTTCATGGTTGATAAGGTCAAAACTTGACAAAAATTACTGACAGCTGACGGCCACTCCAGGACTCAAAGTGTGAAATGTTCAAGTTTGTCTTTAATCTCTTTAATTAGTTTGATTACAGCCTCGGGGCTGAACCACAACAACATTATAAAAGTCGGCATTTGTTGGGTTGAAAATGTCTCAACACGAACCTTGGACATAGAGTGTTGCAGGACACCATCAACCTTTTGGGACTAATTTACGTCATGACCACGTTAGCACCATCTAATCAGAGATGGGCGGCCCACCGCCCCTGGACACCAGCGCTGAGTGGGGAACTGGGCTCATTTTCAAATATATGCTGATCGAGATCCATCATTCACAGGATTTATGCTATTTTTGGCTGACCCTCTAGTATTTTTCTATCATTGCGCAATGGTTTGGACTTTGGACGTTAGCTGAGAGCTTGATGAAAGATTCTGATGTGTGTCTGTGGGGGAGCGTCAGTAGGTATTTTGTCATGGTTTGTCATTGGGTCATCATCAAGGGAAAGACTACAGCCCGGTGGTGCTTTTGACAGCTGTAGAAGCAAGCAATGACAAAATACCTACTGAAGCTCCCCCACAGACATACATCAGAACCTCTCATCGACCTCTCTGAGCTCTCAGCTAACGTTACAACACAAGTATGAATCAGAAAGTTTTACAAAAGTTTTCTGACTACCAGCTGTATTCCTGCGACACTGAGTTGTGGACAGCCTGTCACACAGTCTGTGTCACTCTGGTTGGTTTCTCTTTACCTCCCACAAGGCAAAACTATGTAACTTTTACAGTGATCACTGTATCAATTACAGGATACCCTTACAGGATAATGATAAATGCTGAAACAGCGTCGGTGGGTGATCACACTGATGGGTTTCTAGAAACGTTTCACCAGAAACACCAGTGTTTTTCTATGGTACAGCACGCCTGTCGTGCCCTTCACTCTTGGGCAGTGCATTGCCTTTTTCTAGCAGTTTCTAGCTAGGCATAAAAGTTAAAAGGTGTGGAGTTGCACTGCTTGTCAATGTTGCTCCAGCACCAGCTGCTTTGCCCTGGTGTTGCCTAGGCGTTTTTGAACCTGTAGTTACCCGCTAGTAATAGCACAAGATGAGTAACAAAGTCAGGAAACTGATTTAACTTTCTAACCAGCTAGGATTAGCCACCATGAGTTACTGGTTAAACCAGACCAACTAAGCTATGGCGGTAAAACCTCTGAGTGTATTGAATTGAGCGGGCCAAGGGTGTGTTTTATTTATATTGAACTCATCTTCTCAGTTGTAAGAAGGATGCTCATTCTTCACTCAGGTTACATAGCCTTGCTCTGATGACATAAACCACTGCTTATCTGATGAAGAAGCAGTCTTACCGGCGGCTTCATCACTTCCTCAGTCAACATGCACTCTCCGTGGAGGCAGGTCCCGTTGAGACTACATGGGGTGCCATCAGCCCAGGGAAAGCTGCCGTTCTTGGTGGAGCACTGCTGTGTCCCGTCCTCACGACACCACAGCTTGCTGCAAACATCACTGTCTGAGGTGTTGGGGCAGTGGACAAACTCTTCTCCAAAAATCTGCTGGCACTGCTGGTCCAGGCTGTACTTGGTGCCAGGCAGCTCTCTTGGTAACGGCAGGGTACTCTCTGGTACATCCAGCAGGCAGTCCCCTGTGGTTACAATACAAAGCAACACTGTATGAGGCTGATTATATTGTGGTTTATGGAGATTATGCTCTGCGGCACTGTGACAATTGTAAATGTGTTACTCTTTGTGTGTGGCATGACACCAGTGGAAAAATATTCGGGGCAAGTTGTATCCTGACTATAAAAACGAATAATTTAGGTGTAACTAATGCAGTGCAGTTTTATGGGTAGCCTCGTGCTCTGAATTTGGACATTTGACAGCTATTCTAAATCTGAATTTATTCATTGTTCCTCTAATGATTCTTTATTACATTCAATAAGCTTTTTGTCTGGAGTTGTCAATGACATCCGCAGTTCGGAATGAACATTCTCAGCCACATGAGTTTTTGTTGGAGGCATTTTCCAACTGATAAAGAACATATTTTGCTGACACCAGCTGTTGCTTTTGGCTGAGGTGAAGAACAGGAAGAAGTCCATTGTATGACTCAGTGGAAAAGAAGGTTCACTGATATGTCTTGCAAGGATACAAACAATACAAGATGCACAACACCAGACACAGAAAGGGTGAGGAGAAGAGGATGTGGAAAGAAGAGATGTGGAAATCTAGGGCTAGATAAACTATCCCTACAACCCATAATTTAATGGGAGCGACATGTTTAAGCAGGAAAGCCATACTTAGAGTGCGAGAGAAATAACAGTATGTTTTATTCATCTCTGAATCAGCCCTAATAACAGAGCCACAGTGTTGTGGCAGATGTCCACGTTGGCAGAAGGTCTCCACGGGGCTGCTCACTTTCTGATTTATTCAGTGTGTAATTTTTTAACAAGCTGGGGCGACAACCTGAAATATTTCCTACCATGTCCGTTGTCAAAGAACTCTGTGATGTAGAGAGCGCTGCAGGGAGACCAAGGCGCAGTCTTGTTGAGGCTCACAAACAGCGGTGCCATCAGGTAATGTCCTCCCAGATCTCCAAACAGCCTCTCACAGGTCTTGGAGTCATCATGAGGCATGCTCAACACATGACCTGCAGCGGGAAAGGATGCAATTCTAATGACGTGACACTCAGGTTCACACGTGCACTAAAGTGTGGTCATGAATGACTGAAAAAAGACACATTACACTACTTTTCTAATGTTTTTCCATCATTTCTATGCCTACCACCAATATGACAATAAATGTGAGCTAACCGAGCTCATGTGCAGCTGTGAAGGCAGCTTGCAGCCCGTTGTCCTCAATAACCGAGCAGCTTCTCTTGGGGTCGCACATCGTCCCAACATCGGCCACACCAAGCGTGTCGCAGCTCTTCTGACCGCAGATGTCCTGCAACGCAAAACAAACACAGACTGAAACCAGAGCACCGGGGTCACGACGATGACTTCAAAAGCTGATACCAAAACTGAGATTTCTTTTGATTACATTTTTATTTGTCTCAAATGTTCATTTACATGCAAGAAAATTAAAATCCTGTAGCATTTGTGTTTACCCAAAGTGTATTACTAAGACTATGAGTGTGTGCCACTCTTGTTTTACTGGCATATGCCAGTTTCGGTATATCACTGCTGATTATGATGTGGGAGACTACGCTTTAAGCTTGTCGTTCTTCCACAGACAGATATCTGTTCTTATGATCATGCACTAATGGTATGCCTGCTCTTGTTTTAGCAAATTCACGTCAATTCTTAGCAGTTTTAGCTGGAATATGGCACATTGGCGCAAAGGTTACTGTCCTTTTTCCTGCACATACTACTCAACGACGGGCTTTTGACAATCACTACAGCTATTTGTCATTGCTGCCTATCAGTATGTTCCTGCTGTGTGCCACATAAAAACATCATGAAACTTATGCTCCACTGACAGGTGCCACTTTTCATCTGCAGGTACTGTTTTAAACAGGTAGGTAATGCCATGATGATATGCTGTCAGTGCTACATTTTTCTAGTATCTAAGCTACCGGGACTACCTGTAGATATATATTAGCCCCGTAAGGCTAGTGCAGTGAGCGTAGCCTTATGCTCACAATGACCTAACTGATGATTAGCTTCTCGTTTAACTCCTGGGGGCTGATATTGATATTATCATGTTCTTCATACTTCAGTCTGTGTGCCTAGTGCCTATATCTCTGTGTTCTACCTGGATACAAAATTCCCCTCAGGCGCAAAAAAAAGTAGAAGCTGGAGGTTCAACCAGCAATGCGAGCTAAAAACAAATGGGCGTTAGATCAAAATGTTTATTTACTGTAAGAAGTGGTATATGTATGTATGTGTTTACGAATATGTACCGTATTAGGCAAACCCTTACCACAGCAGTGACATATGCCAATACAATACACCAGTGGGGTGTGATATGTGCCATTCGAACGGCAGCAACATACTACGAGTCAAAGTGACATAAGTACTGCTACTAATGACGAGTCACACACACAGTGATACATCATAATAACTTGCAGTAGCATACAGTATGTCAATAAGAATTGGCATGCATTATTTAGAAGTGCCATAAGCCAGTAGAACCACAGAAGAATGCCAAAAATCAACAATGACACACCACTGCTAGAACGAAAGCTGCATACTATGAGCCACTTTTGATCTTGTACAGCTTCAGTGTCGTGGAACACTAAAACTCTCCACTAAAATCAAGAGATTGCATATTTGTATTGGATCTAATTCAACTATTTCACTCGAATCAGTTCAGATTACGGTCTTGGACAATCAGTGTAGTGTGGGGCGATTCCTCAATGAACCTGTAATCAATCTGTAACCACAACACAGTGGAAATCAGATTTTTAATCACCTAAATTGGCGATGTTTTGTTATAAAGTGAGATAAGGGCTATTTTTCTTGAACAGCATTTACCATTTGCTGAGAAACAGCTTGCGGAGTGGGCTATCAAAGAGTTAAACACATTATCAAGTCAAATAGTAAATATAGTAAGTGTATGGGCAGCCCTGAGTGTCTGTTATATTAATCACATAGGATGGTGAACCTTCACCATCTATTTATGTCCTGTTGTTTTTATGCCATATTTTAAGAAACAAATCAAAAACATGTTGCTCAGTGTTTCCGTCATAAAAACAAAGCAAATAATCACCCTCAGTGTGCAGATATCCAGAGCTGTGACGTGGGAAAATGAACAGTGTGGTGCATCAGAAATCTTTCCCTACTTGAGAATACACCCAGCTGTGTATGACAGAGACGGACGTGTCCATGGCCTCGCCTCAGCCCCCAAAAAACCACAAGGCAGAGACTGCTGTGATTCAAAACCCATCTGGACTTGGAGCTGACATTTGAATGCAGCTCAGCATGTGTTTGTACACCTAGTTCCACAGTAGCATCCATCACTCACGTATGCAGACACACAGACACAAAGCGAGATGTATGGGTCAAAGCACAAGTCATAGTATTGCATTTGCAGGCAGACTTGCAAGCGCACCACAAAAATGCATGAGAAAAATGTTTCCACTACATGCGACGGAGTGTAAGTTTTGAGTTTCACAACAGCCAGTAGTAGCTGCAAGCCTTCTCTTATGACTGTGGGATGCATAGCATACATTTTTTAACCCCCAACCCGGCCACATACTCAGGTCTTGACCATTTAAAGAGTCTTAATCGTGTCAGGGTTGATTTGTGGCCGCACTAAAGTTAGCTCATCCACGAGGAACCTTCCGTCCTCTACGTTTCAAAGCATATCTCCGCAGAAATGGAAAAACAAACATAAACTGGGTTTGCGTGAATGATGGTTTCCTTGATTGAAAGCCATTTCAACAAACCCAACACAAAACTGCAAAAAGCCCATATGTTCTATTCATCATTTCCCCGTCCAGGGTCAGATTTACATCACTACATCATTCAGTAGGCGGACAAATGTCAAGCCTGTCATCAAACCAAGCTGCAACCAGGGCACTTAGCTGTAAAAATGTAATAACAGAGAAGTTCCTTGCCTAATGTATTGTCTGCTAACACCTTGTCAACATGCACATACCAGATGGACGAAGGCAGCCAAATACAGGAGAACAAGCCAATCACAACTCAAACCCCGAGGACTTGTGAACTTATTTCCTGTTGAAGCATCCATAAAGCACAGTTTGTTTGCTCTCTGTTGACATTCCTCCTGCTTGGAAAAGATTACAACTATTCCATCCCAGAGTTCCCCTTTCAGCATCCTTAATTTACCCAAAGGACTAGAAAGGTTTTTGTTAACTTCACCTTGTTTCATCTTTGCTCTTGGGTTGCTCAAAAGAGCACAATGTGATAATAACTATGCCCCAAAATGGCTCTCTTTCATCTGGGACCCCCACTTTAAACACAATTGACCTGAAAATGCATCTATGCTACTTTTTTCAAGTAATTCTTGTGTGGTTGAGTCTGCTGCCTCTGAAACCACATTATGTACTGCAGCTGGACTGAATTCCACAAGGGTTTAATTTGTGACTCATCCTTGTTGCGTTATAGTCTTCTGAATGGAGAAAATATACCAGACTATCATGGGTGAGTTGACTGTCTATTCTAATAATACACTCACAATGTTGTTCGAGTTGTTTCATGCACTAAACAGTTCACCCTCTGAAGAAAGGCTCGCCTATCATAATCTATCATGATCTGTGTATATTTTAAAACCACTGTGAGTCACCAAAGTCAAAACCAGTGTTAAGATATTTGAATAGTTTTAAAGCTGTATTAATTCTGTTTGGGTTTTTTTAGGCCAGTTGAGGGCAGAGCTCCACCACAAGTTGAAAATCATACACGTCTGACGTATTGTGGGCCTTTTGTGGTTTTATGGCTAGTAATGTGCTAGCCAAACCCGTGTACATATTCAGCAGAATTTACTGACATTTATTTAGAGTCATGTTTCGGTTTCCTGGATCCAGACCTTTGAATCCGCAAACTCCAAAGAGTTGACCGATTCTCAGAAGGAAATAAAGTGTTACAAGTTGACACTTCTTTCTGATATCAGGCAAATGTTTCTGGCCACCTGAGAAATCAAGTATTCACTGTACTTTTAGTTTTGTTTTAGTCTTCAACAACTCCCAAGGGAAATATCTGGCTCTTTAGCTACTCAATTATCCACTTCATTTGCCTGTTGTTTCGTGCTGGGTAGTATATGGTCAATTTAGCAGAGATTTTTATATCACTATGCTTATGTTGTTTGCAGAAGCCAAAGCAATGAGCAACACCATTCATATTATGTACAGGCATTGATTGATTCATTTTAAATTATAGTTTCATAACCAAATATTGTCAACAGTTACCACTTCCTGTGGCTAAAACATTCAAATAAAACCACTTGATACTGCTGCTCCTTTCAATTCAATATTTGGTGTTCCCCAAGGATCTGTTCTTGGGCCACTGCTGTTTGAGAGCTACGTAAAAATTCTAGCAAATTTGACCATAAAAAAATCTTAACAACCTTTTTCGTAGATTTCAACCACATCACAAAGTATTACACGGTGGATGAAGTTTGCTCAGTTGTCATAATTTAACCTAAGTATGGAACTTTGACAGATACAGGGGTTTCCATGCCCCTGTCCATTAAAAATCATATGAACAAAGAGTTTATTTGGCGTTTGAAGGAAATGGCCTTCTTGATCTTTCTTCAACCATGAACTGACTTCTGGTCACCTTTGACCCCTTCTCAGTCGATGTCTGATGTTCACAACTCTTTTTTTGAATCCAACTACTGCTTCCAAGGTCAAGAATTATCTTTTATGCTCAAATTATGGCAAATGTCTCTCATTAAATGTTTGAAATGTTATATGAAGATGATGTTATGTTTTACTGCAGAGACCTAAAAGGTCATTCTGCAGCTGTAAACCAGGTATGTACTTTGCCACTCACCTCTCTGGTGAAGAGCATAGCAGTGTCATAGTGCTCTGGATGCCTCTGGCTTGGTGGGTTAAAGAGCTGCTGCCAGGAGCAGAAGTTCCTCAGAGCCACACCTCCGTTGCTGGAGACCTCCGGGCCGACCTCCTCATCTTCCACCACCAACATCTTTACTAACACCATGTTTACTGAGTTCTTTATGCTGGGGTGTTTATAAAGCTGGGCGGCCATCGACATCAGGGTCAGAATGTAGTGCTGTAGAGGAGGAGAGACAAGATACAATGTTCAAACACATGAACATGAACTTTTCGCTTGAGACCTCTAAAAAGCTTGGACAGTACAAAGATACAGTGGAGGATGGATAAAAGAAAGCAGGGTCAAATGGATATTCATCACACAGTGCAGGAATTTCTGAACAAATTTATTTTACAAAATAACATTTTCAATATTGTATTTTTGTGGCTGATGTTTGAGTTGCAAAACCTGAAACACTTCATCTGCTGATATGACTGATATGTAAATTATAGCAGACATTATTTCAATTTCTTGTTACTTATTGGCTAATACAGTATATTTTTCACTTTGTCACTGATAAAAACTGATAACTGATACATGTTGCTATTCTACTATATAACCAAAGGGCACAGATAAAATTGACTCCCCAAATATCTTTATGTGCATTGTTATTCATGCTGAGAATGTTCTGATTCTTATAACTGACATCTTCGGCCCTCTATATTAATATTTGGGGTGCTGTATATTCATATCTGTTTTGCTATTTACAGTATTTGAGCCTTGCTGGAGAGGAACAGTTCTCTCCTTGAAGAAGTTGGCCTGGAGTCTCCTCCCAGCCCAATAAACTGTTTGCTGTCTTTAAAGGGGATGAGAGGAGCAGATGTTTGGTTGATGATTGGTCATTAGGGAGGTCTGACACCGCCTGTATTTCTCCCGCTAATAATGTGCAGTATTAGTCTGCTGCTTCCAAACAGTTTTTTGTTCACTCTCCATGATTGTGTCATGGGAGGTAGGGATGGGCAGGGTTTTCCACAGAGCTGTCGTAGTGTTGTGTTTTAGAGGAAAACGTGGGGGATTGTGCCATGATGTGTATTGTAATGTCTTCCATCAGCTTTGCTGAAATCACTTTTTTTTTCTAGTGTGGGATGATATTCCCAGTATAAAAAAGTTTTTCCACATGTGCTGTACACACACCCACAGAGCCACATGTTGATTTTTGCCTCCAAATAACTAACACCGCCCCTGCTCGCAGAATACCAGGGTAATACAGCTTTGTGAAATTCAGGATAAGCCTGATTTATAACGAAAAGCCAATATAAACCCAGTTTATCAGTCCTAACCTGAGACTGGTGCCTGGTTCCCTTTACTTACGTACTTACTGTGGGATAAGGCAGAGGGTTTGGCAGCTGAGGAGTTTGTTAAGTACAAACAGACAAGAATTTGGCTGGTGCAGAGTGTGGCAGGATCATGGATTGTCCTACTTTTGTTGAAATAGTTCTTCAGTTTAGCTCCAGATTGAAACAGGACTGTTGTTGATTTTTATTTAAAATTTTTTATATTAAATCACCATCCATCCAATTTTGTATAATTGAAATATTAGATGTTTTATATGACATACAACAGGATCTGGTCGATTGAATGAATTTATAACACTGAGTAAGGACAGACAGAATAGATATTGTAAGCCTTGTGGATCTTCCCTGGATGATGCTGAGCATCTGCTGCCAAATCGTGACCAAGTCCTGAGGAATGTGGTTCAGCATTGCTTGCGTTTTTGTTGCCTGACCTCTTTCTCAGCCTGTGGAAAACAGGGAGCCCACCGACTTCCTCCTAGGCTCCCTCAAAACATGTTTTATGAAGCAGAACAGAGAAAAAAAAAATCTCTGTCACTATATTTCTCAGGCTGTGAATCCTTGCAAATACGATGTGGAAATAAATGGAAAATGTTACGTTTTCAGCACTTTGTTTATCTAATCTGTGAAATGAAAATGTGCTTTATTTGTTTTTCTATCAACAGTGTGTGCGTGAAGGAGTGAGTTCAACGTGTCTGACCTTTATTTCATCTCCATAGAAGTGGGTCATGGTTGAATCTGCTACCACCAGGGTCTCTATGAACCGTGGCGCGGAAACAAAGCGTCTCCGGCGAGGTGGTTCCCTCTGTGCGTCACTGTCGCCGTGCGTAAAACTTTCCCCATTGTGCTTCTCCACTCGGCTCTCCGCCGCCGCGTGATCAAACAGGAGGGGAACACCGTGGCTTTTGGTGAATGTCCTCCTCTTGATGACATGCAGCTGCTCTGCAGAGTCTGGCCCCAGACCGCCACGAAATTTGGGCTCAATTAAATACTCTTTTCCCTCCGTTATGAAGGAGCCAAAGATACCAGAGCACAAACTGACAGACACAACAGAGTTTTGATCGTCATCTACGTTCCCAGAGTAAAAGCAGCTCCTGAGCTGTCCTTCACTCTCGTCCGTCTGGTTCATAAAATTCTGGAGACTGGAGACAGGTTGGGCACCTGAAGCGCTGCGTAAAGCGCCAACATCTTTGGCTTTGATGCGCTGGATGGTGAAGGAAGGCGCCAGAAAGCTGGTATCTGGAATGAGGTTTAGAGTCAAGTCCTTGCCAAATGCACTGAGGCTAAATCTCGGCAGCTCCTCGCTTCTTTTCCAAAAACGACCGCTGAGTCTTCCATTTATCCGAACAGGTACAATATCCTCTGATTCAAATGGAGTGGAAAGTGCCGCGTTCGTTACGCACAGGAGTGAAAATATTAAACACACAGTTGAACACATCTTCTGCAATGGAAATTGCACTCGAGTGATAGAAAATAAAGAATTTATTACAATGTATGTCCGTTATCTCTCTGGTAAGTGGTGCGTCGTCTCCAATCGAAGGGGGATCTTCTCAAATCAAATCTTTTCAAATTAAAGTGATTTGTTTCCAGTGCTGTAAACCAGTCTTGGTCAAAGTATGTCTGGTATTTAATTTCAATCTGTCTGAGTTGTCGTTTTGAATTCCCTAACCAAGCTAAGTCTTGTTGTACCACTCACCAGCACCGCTGCAGTCTGGACACATCGGGGGTATTTATACTTTCTGCTCTTCTCTGGACATGAGGGGGTTTATTTTTGATATCCTCCGTTGCTGGAAATTCTCCTCCCACTCGCACTTCATGAGATACTCGCGGATAAAACGGATCCAATGAGAATAGGCCGACACTCCCCCCTTCTGAAATAGCTTGACAACCGTGATCCTATTATTAACCCAGCGTGCTATATGGCAGCGGCAGGACATCTATACTACGCATAGCTGGAAGTCCGCTACTCAAGTTATTTCTGAGCGGTTTTTGAGTGGCAGGCCCCCACAGAGTCCGGAGCCCCCCACGAGGCCGATCTGCTCTATCTGCGCACAAAGGAACACAGAGACACGCACTGTGTGAGCTTGAAACTGACCGCAACCTTGAACACTGAGAAATGTTTCATCCTCAGCAGTGGAGCTATAGGAAGAATATTAACAGTTAACGGGGTGTTTTGCGCCTTAAACGTTCAACACAGGAACTTTTAGAATATTAGGATTAAGCAACGTTTAAAGGAGCTCAATACAAAAGAGCAATGGAACAAATAAACTTCAATTTTTTATTCAAAATGTTCAAATAAATATCTCTATATCTATATATATATCTTTGCAGCAGCATGAAGGCTGTGTAAAGAAACGTTTTATTCATAAATGGGGACTTTCTAAAGGGCTTCTGCTGTGTTACAAGACTAAACACATGTTCTGCCAGGCACCATGTAAATCACTTCATTACGACTGTTTGCCAGCATAATGCACGCACTGAACAAAAAAAAAAAAAAAAAAAAGGTCCGGGGATGCAATTTGAGTGATTCGCCGCTAGATGGCGCGAGAGAACAACAAACTCGTTGAGGCGCTTTGACGCGCTGAAGCTCCGGTGGACTTCAGGCGCCAACAGGTGTCGCTCTTTGTGCGCGTTTCACTTTGTCTTTTTACTTTTTCTCAAGAGTCAGGATATGCAGAAATAAATCTAAGTGTTTTGGTTCTTTAATTAGTGGAACTTTGTAAACGCGTTTTTAATAAACGTTTTATGGAAAAATAAATTAAAGAGATTTTTGTGTAACGTCATTGGCTCTATAGTTTGGAGGTTTTGGGTGCATTGGGTGCGTGAATGTCAAAAATACAAATGAAAGCAGTCTTTTGTTCTTTCTATGTTTGCTCCATGTCTGTCCGCTTCACAGTGAGTCTTGGCGGAGGTGGGGGGGGGGGGGGTGATGATGCTCGAGCTCTTTTCACACACGCTGTACAGCAACAATAATATTTGGAGAGTTACAAGTGGCTGCGGTGTGCAGCACAAACCGAGACGCATGACCAATGAGCTCTCTCTTGCGCACATACCCTGATTTCACTTGACACTGATCATCGGTGTTTAAAGCTCAGCAGCTCACTGAACTTGGTTGCCAGAGTGGAAACGGTGAAAGATGGGAATGAAGCTAGAAGGCAGTGCGGGTGCTTAGTTTTTTTCTGAGGACGCACAAGCGGCGCTTCGTGCCATTGCGCACAACTTCTTCACTGCCTGCAAACGCACCGCAGCCGAATTACAGAGTGGACTTTTCAGAGCAGGAGCAGAGATGGCTATACTCATTAGTTCTTTGATTATTTTTACAAAATTCATGCTTTATTCGAAACTTACATATTGCATGGAGGTGGATGTCTGCATACCTGTTCGCGTAGATCACCAAAAGCATGAAAAGCATGTGCACCGGCGTGCAGAGCAGATGAATGAGAGACAGATTATTTTTAGACTAAGTGCATTCAAACAGGAGTTTTACCTCCACCTAACGCCGGATTCTAGTTTCCTTGCAGCGGGAAGTTTGCCGCCTGAGAGCGGCTCCTCAGCATCTAACGGCTCTGGCACCGCTGACCTCAGGGAATGCTTCTACTCCGGTGATGTCAACGCAGACCCGGACTCATACGCTGCGCTCAGCCTGTGCAAAGGTCTCCAAGGAGGGTTCTCCTATAACGGAATGCAGTATTTCATCAGCCAGAGCAGGACTGAAGACGCAGCAGCCGCGTCTGGATATGGAAACTCTTTCGACAGGACGCATGTCATCCGCCGGAGACGCGCTGCGCACTCAGGCGGCAACTTCACCAGCAGGTGTGGAGTTACACCTGACTCCAACCTCAACATTTCCCTGGAGAAATACAAGCACATGAGCGAAGTG
Source organism: Argyrosomus regius (assembly GCA_946959425.1). Lineage (NCBI taxonomy): Eukaryota > Metazoa > Chordata > Actinopteri > Sciaenidae > Argyrosomus > Argyrosomus regius. Next base: position 28,547,664 of record OX336889.1, on the reverse strand, counting down.
GGGATTGATGGCTTAACTGAAACTGTGTTGAAAACCTTGGGGAGGTCCAAGAGGTTTGCCTCCATCCCCAGGTTTGTGGAGGTGCTGGTGGTGGCAGATGAATCTATGGCCAAATTTCACGGGGATGACCTGAAGCATTACCTCCTGACCCTGATGTCAGTAGCAGCCAGGCTTTACAAGCACCCCAGCATTCTCAACTCCATAAACATAGTGGTGGTGGGCTTCATGGTGATAAATGAAGCTGACAAGGGACCTAAGGTTTCCAGTAATGCAGCCCTGACTCTGCGCAACTTCTGCTCCTGGCAGAAGAAGTTGAATAAACACGGCGATAAGCACCCAGAGTACTGGGATACTGCCATTCTGTTCACCAAACAGGTAAGCAGGAGAAAGCTGCACCAAATCCAGCTGTAATGCATCACACTGGTTGTGCAAAGAATAGAAATACTGCACTCACAACTTACACAACTTGTGCATGGGTGTATTATAAGACGGGCCCCTGGGCAGTGATATGTAAAAGCCCCCCCCACCCTCTCTACAAAGGAGAGAGATAACCAGACTGAAAGAGATAGAAAATAATTACTCCTTCAGTAATACCAAACTCTCAGTGATACAAAAACTATTGTTTGTATAAATTCTGCATCTCTTTGTTTTTGTTTATCATCTCTGTGGTGATTTTGTGTCTTTGTAGTTGTTTCATGTGTCCATGTCCTTGATTTTCACCTTTTTGTAGTCATTTTGTGTCTCTTTGTTATTGTTTTGTGTGTCTTGTAAGGACATCTCTTTGTCCTTTTTTTTATAGTTGTTTTGTGTCTCTTTGTAGTTGTTTTTTTTCCGCCTCTTTGCAGTCACCCCTTGTCTCTTTGTATCAGATTTGCATCTCTGTGGTCGTGTTGCCTGTCTTTGTGGTCATTTGATTGCCTTCATTTGCCTGACACTTCATAAAGAGGTCTGTGCTCTGTATGCTTGCTCAGTAATCTTTTATAAACTCTTGTGTTGGTGCAGCCTGTCAACTGCACAGTTCTGCAAGTCCCCTTCATTTAGTTCAATGAGTCACTGGAAAAGAGCATCTGAGCCAGTTCTTTCCATGAAAGACCTCACCTCTGTCTGCTATGGAATAAGAATTGGGTCACTATCTGCCTATATAAGGCACTTTCATAATAATCAGAAATCCAAATTCCTTCTTGGTTCATTCACGCCGTTGACATTATTTAAAGCATTCATCCTGATCACAGCTGTCAGATAATCCCATGTGGCCACCAGAGCTGTGACCACTGACTAGTAAATCTTTCTCCATAGAGTCACTAACTTCTCTCTGTCTCTCCCTGCCTGATGTCTGGTCGTTGGTGCCTGCTTTCCATTAGGTCCAGTTTGGCTCTGACTGGCCATCTGATAAACGGCCTCTCTCCTTCGCTGCATAGCAACATACAAAAACACTTCAAGGTCAAAACATATTCTCTTATTTACACTGAGGGCAATTATATGTAGGAAGGTCCAGGTCCGGTCTCGTTGTCCTTGTAGGGTACAATGAGTGCAGCTGCTGCGATGGGAAAAATCTCGTAATAGGTTATGGAGAGCAAGTGGTGTGGAATACACATGGCTGGCAGAGGGTGCTTCTGGCATTGCTGGGCTTCACTGGAAGTCTAGGTTAACCAGTTCATCATCCACTATTTATTCATATTCACTTTGAATGCTACAAGCACAGGAAAGTCATTCTGATATATAATAACACAGAAATATTGAAACAGACAAGTTTTAGACACAGAAAACCCTTTCCAGTTAGCCTCGAGACAGGACAAGGAAACTATCTTCCTGATAACCAATGACTCACGGCTATTTCTAATAATAATGAATGTTCCAGTGGGGAAAAAACTTTTCCTGTAATGTTCAATAACAAGACTAAATCTAATCTACAGCCATGTTAGCAGCTTGTTAATGCTAGCATGCTAACATGTTCAAAATGACAATGTTTCCTGCTGCTGCAGATGCAATTGAACTATGTTCACTATTGTACTGTAGCGTGTTAGCATGCTAACATTTGCTAATTAGCAATATACACAAACTACTGTTGAGGCTGGTAATGAAGACATTAGTTTTGCAGGTAAACAAAACATTGGCCAAATTCAGATTTTTACCTGATGGTGGCGCTAGAGAGAAAATTCAACAGTTGTCGAGGCATTTCACCAAAACTCAAAAAGAACGGACTCATATTGGCACTAGAGGAAAAGGTTGGGGGATCAACAAAGTCTTTAGGACTTAACCTCTGGGGATCATGAATGTCTGTATTAAATTTCAGGGCAATTTATCTAATAGTTTGGAGTAAATTGGAGGATTAAATGACCGACATTACACCGCTAGCATGCCAAAAACAGATCATTCCAGGGTCATGACACAAAACTGGCAGAGATATTTATTGAGGGAGGAAAGTTGGTTGGGAACTGTATGACTGAACAGAATGAAAAGAGAAGATAGTTTGTGGTAAACATGTAGATAATAAAACTGCAGTGGAGTCGACATGGTTTTACTTCACCTTTGGCTGTGTGCCGCAGGTGGGACTCATCTACTCCTCCCAAACTCTCTTCTTAACTCTTTAACTAAACAACAAGAGGAAATCTGTGGTGGGCTATCTGCCCTGACCCCCTGCTTCAATATATTTTAAGAACAGAGCAGCAATAAGCAAATCAGAGCCCCATGTGCTTTGTGTTAGTGCTGCTCTTTCTGTAGCTCAGGGCACAGCCACACACAGCATGTTTGGAACATGGCTCGAGTCCTATCAGATTTTTCAAGCTTTTTATGAGACTAAAGAGAAAGGCTTTTCACATTAACAGTTACGTCTCTGTGTCACCAGGATCTTTGTGGGGCCACAACATGTGATACACTGGGGATGGCTGACGTTGGGACCATGTGTGACCCGAAGAGGAGCTGCTCTGTCATCGAAGATGATGGCTTACCCTCAGCTTTCACAACTGCACACGAACTTGGTAAGAAAGTTGGCCCCGTTGTTGAGGAACTTGTACATCAGCAGGGACTGAATACTCACATTATGCATTTTAGATTTATGCTAATGCACATTTGGCCTCAGACTGAGATATGCTCAAGGCAAGAGCTGCACAGAACCGTAGCTTAAAATGTCAAAGGAATTCTGCAGGCAGGTTTGACAGACGTATACACGCATAATCAGGGTGGAAACTGGCCTGGCCGGAGGGCTTTGCAACTTTCATTATGTTCAATATGGCTGTGGTTTTCAGTCCAGGTCCCAGATCACTGCTGGGGTTCAACCCTATCGGCTATTTAATTGCATTCAACTGATGTTCTGTTTGAAAATCAGTTCCTCGTTAGATGGGCACAATCAAAACCAGCAGGTCTCTGGGTTCAAGGGAGGAATCAGTGCATGTTCAACATTACGACTGTGCAGTGTGGCTTTACACAAGTGGCAAGTGAGAGGTAACAAATTGAAAAAAGTTCAGTCACCAAGCATAAATTCACATGAAAACATTGTACAAACACATGGACACTTCTCTTTAGCAATCCAGCTGGTGTGTGATGCTAGCAAAATATAGACAAAGAAAAGAAATGAGGTGGGGGAAGTGTTTGCTCTGGACAGAGCCCTCAGTCACTGCTCTTTAGGAGACACAAATCCACTAAAATTGTATGGTATCAGGTGTAATGCTGGTTGTATTTGAGAATATACTATGATCTCCAACATATTGACCTTGGACTGGCACAGTTGCTGTTGAATAGTTGAACATTTTGGGGAATATTTTCTTTTTTTTTCTGAGAGTGAGACGATTAAAGATTAAAACCAATCTTATGTCTGTGCATTAAGAGCAAAGCAAGAGCCAGAGTATGATTAGCCTAGCTTAGCATGAAGAGGGTGTAAACAGCTAGCATGCTTTATCCAGAATATCCAAAACAGTTTGCCAACACGTCTAAAGTTTACACGTACCTTTTTTGCATCACCTGTACATAAAGAGAACATGACTATTTGTGATTTTAGGCAACATTAGATGCTGTAAGTATTTCCTGGCAAACAGCAGCTACATGTCGTAACTGAGTGCAGCTTCCCAAAGTCTTGTCGTCACAGTGAGTTAGCCAGTTTTAGTCCCACGGTGTCAGAGACCAAAGCCAAAATGATGCTCACCAACTAAATCTCGCATCCTAAACTGTAGTTGGAGATGCTACGCTGAACAACCGGCCAGGTGGATGAACTGAAGTTTTGATTTACATGTGGGTAGTGAAGTGTCCTGTGTAGTTTAGACAAACAGGCTGAATCTACAGTGACATCTTTTCCTTGATTATCTATGATTTAGACTGATCTTATGGACGTAGTTTCACCCAACAAAACATCTCCTTGCATCTTTAAATTACTTGTTTTAATCTGTCAAAGATGAAAACGGAAAAGGAGTTGAAGTTGAACACTGCTACTCCTTCGTTGAGTGGTCTTAATCTGCATAAACTGTAGTTTGACACACTCATAAATCTCTCTAGTTAAGGCAAATCATATTAATAATACACGTGATAGTTTCTTTTTTTTTTAATAATCAGTGGTTAAAAAGGCTTTAAAATAAGCAAGACACATGCCTGAGACCAGATGCACACTCCTGAGGCCCCAAGAGAGGCATTGGTTTACACTGTGCATATGTTAAGTAATTAAGTCTCATGATTGAATAGGCTGAAACACAGTTTACGTTTTTTTTTTCTTCTGGAAAGTACTACATGTCCGCATTTAGGGACTGAAATGATTTCCTTGGGAACTAAATTCCCTTGTCGGGTCTGGTTTACAACATGGACATATGCCACGCTGAATATTCCCATGCATAACTGCATTCCTGTCTGCTATGACATCAGCTTCAAGTCAGTCCAAGTCGAGTTTGCTTCGCCTTATACATACATGTACTCCTGATGTCTGCTCAAAAGGTTCTCTAAACTCTCACTCTAACTGTTTATCATATTTTAAATCACGGGACGATTGAAAATAGAATTACTTCTGTCTCTCTTCCCACCCCGCCCTCTTCCCTCAGGTCATGTCTTCAACATGCCCCATGACAATGTGAAAGCATGTGAGGAGGTATTTGGGAAACTAAAGGACAACCACATGATGTCTCCCACACTGATTCAGATCGACAGGAGCAGGCCCTGGTCTGTGTGCAGCGCAGCCATCATTACTGAGTTCCTGGACAGAGGTCATGGTGAGTAAACACTTCCTGTGAAAGTCTCTGGACTCACACACTCCGGCCGGGCTTCATGTTCAGCTGGTTGTAATCTAATTGTGCCCACGAAAAAACAGACCTTGGCTCTGATTCGTCGAGGTTAAATTTGTAATTTCGATTTCAGCTTGGACATGATCGCACATTCACACATGTCAAACATTATTGTATTATTATTTAATACTTTAGTTTATTTTATGTTTTACACTGATGGAAATATAATAAGCCACAAGACAAATTCATATTATTTTTTTAAACATCCGTTTCATCCCAGTAGAGTAAAGTAAAGTCAACACACTTTAACACACAAGGAATCAATCAACAATAAAGACTTAAAGCTGCACTAATCAATATTATATATGAACAATGGGTCAAGTCACCATGTGTAATGTGAAATTGGTCCCTTCATTTCTACAGAGCGTTTTAGTGTCTTTCAGCTCTGTTAGAAAAGCTCTGATAAACTCATTGTACGCGACCTGTCCAGCACCAAACAGCAGACAATAAATTTAGTAATTAGCTTACATATTGTAGCATTTAGGAGCTAAAGAGAGATTTCCCCTGGGAGTTGATAATGACCATTTTGATCTTTTTTGTTCATGGACACATGCGGCAGTTGGTAGAAATGTTAAAAAAACATAAAGAATATTTTCTCAAAGAGAGAAGCTCATTGTGAAATGCTGAAATAATCAGTTCCGAAAAGCACATTAAAACTACTGACTATGTTACATCAGACTTCTGGAGCCTTGTTATAATCTTGTTTTAAACAATAGAATCAGAGTTGCAACACTCAGCTTCCTAGAACTCTTAGTGTTGGAGAATGACAAATGTTATCCACTGGTCAGAACTCATTGTTGAAGTAAATCACATCACATCATTACCGAGTTTAGGGATGGATTAAGAAAAATGATCCAAAACAGTAAATGTCTGATTTAGTGAAAAAGTGAATGCATTGCAAAACTAGATACCAGATTCTCACTAGCATCAATAATCCACAGTGCATCAACAATAAACACAGATATGTGAAACATTTCAATTGGAGTACAGTAATTATTACATACACAAGCGACTGAATGCATCTAAAGTATTTATCCTGTGATGTAACATATATTCCATTGTGTATATATATATATATATATATATATATATATATATATATATATATATATATATGCACACAATAGTGTATGCTGTATATACAGTATATATGTGTGTATCTGTGGGATTTATATGATGATATGTAGTATCCACTTCCACAGTCCAATCGAACATTCATAAGTGTATTAATATATCATTTAGCTTTTTCTCCACAGTAGCTCTTTGATGCCAAGTCTTTTTCTGTCCATGTGTAAACTCCAGTAAGTGAGCCTAAGTGGATTCTGTGTAACAGACAGAATTAAACACCAATTTATTACCTCCCCTCGGCCTGCTCACAAACAAATTAGCCTTTACTAAGTTTAGCGCTCTAAAGCTAACACTACAGTCTTTTCTACATGAGTCATTTGTTCAATCTAAACATGATCTGGTGTCTGCACTGTGTCATATAGAGCTACGGCTGTTTTTCTACAGACTGAAGCCAAAGTGATTGAACAAACAGTACTGGTACTTTTTAGGCTCATGTATTGTTTATAGGTCCAAATATCTGTCTTAATATCAACTCCATATCTAATAGTCATACAGCTTTGTGCATCATTCAGTCAATGTGTTACATAAATGTATTATTTTTTTGGCCACAATGGTGCAAAGCAACAAGCTGTAAAGAAAACACTGACATATGACAAACTTATTAAGTAGACAGAGTGAATGATTTAACAGTTGCCTGTTTACACATCCAGCAGACACATAGTAGCATTCATTTAGAGCTGTTTCTGTCCAACTGGTAAACATACTGTAAGTCCAATATTGACTTTTCCCTTAGCTAATGTATGATTTGATCTCCACCGACTCCTGTGGGAATTATCTGGCTCTTTAGTCGCTGATCCGGTAGTTGCTAATGTTTTCCGTCTGTTGTTTGGTGCTGGAGAGGTAGTGTAAAATTGACTTATTAGCTTATTAGCTTTTGCACTGGAAATTAGGTTGATGACCGCTGAGACTGAATGAAAACAGTAAAGTTGAGGACCGTGAAAACAAACGATGAGCTGAAAGATGACAGAACGCTTCCTAGAGTTGAGGGAAACTGCAGAGCTGGTGACAATTCTCTGCAACACCTTCCATATTACAAGTAGTCACTTCCACACTTTTGTGTTTCTAGTCTTATTGTTTGCAGTGTTGTTGGTTTATTTCTGCAGGAGACTGCCTGCTAGACCAGCCTCAGAGGCAGCTGTCTCTCTCAGACAACCTGCCTGGTTCCAGCTACAGTCTGCACCGCCAGTGTGAGCTCGCCTTCGGCCACGGCTCCAAGCCCTGCCCATACATGCAGCCCTGCACCAAGCTGTGGTGCACTGGGAAGGCCCGCGGCCAGCTGGTCTGCCAAACCAGACACTTCCCTTGGGCAGACGGCACCACTTGTGGCAACGGCAAGGTTTGCTACCGAGGAGCCTGCACTGACAAGAACAGCACTATAAACACCAAGGTAAGAGAAAGAGAGAACTGTCCTGCTTGGTCATTTTTATGACAGATTGATGTGTAATTGTGTCTGTTTTGCTTTTGTTCCAGGTGGATGGCCGGTGGGGGAAGTGGGGTGCTTTTGGAGACTGTTCCCGAAGTTGTGGTGGAGGAGTTCAGTTGGCCAAGAGAGAGTGTAACAACCCTGTCCCAGAGAATGGAGGCAAATACTGCTACGGGCTTCGCATCAAATATCGCTCCTGTAACATCAACCCTTGTCCTGAAACAGGTACTCTAGTCTCTGTTTTAGTACTGTATACAGGAAGACACACATTAAGTGCTGTAATGAATCATTCCCAAAAAAGCATCACATCCATAACTAGGCATGGCAGGCCTGTCAAACTATCCTCCATGTATACCACAAAGTGGTATACATGGAGGATAGGCCTAGTTTAAATTTTGTTGAGTGTGTTTACATGCCTTAATGTAAACCCTAATTGTTAGCAGGTTTGACTAACTAGCTTCTAAACTACAGTAGTAACCCAACTCTAGCTATCAAATCACCCAAGATAGCATTACATTCGCCAAAAAGCCTTTTCTCTTGTAATGGTAAGGTCAACAGTGTTGTCAATGTATGCTGAGGCTGTTTTTCCATCTTCAGGTAAGAGTTTCCGTGAGGAGCAGTGTGAGGCCTTCAATGGCTTAAACCTGAACACCAACAGACTGGGTTCCTCTGTGGTTTGGGTTCCCAAATATTCAGGCATCTCTCCCAAGGACAAATGCAAGCTCATCTGCCGGGCAAATGGGACTGGATACTTCTATGTCCTTGCTCCAAAGGTATGTAGCCAATTTGATATGTTGAGCCGTACCTCATAGCAAACATGATCTGAGTTTATCTGTTTTTAATCAACTGAAAAAATGGAATTAGTTTAACAACACAAATGATATGTATTAGACAACCCTACGGGTATACCGTATTTATGAAGTTGAGAAACTCCAATGAGTTCTGAAAAGTTCTAAGCAAATGACATATTGACTGCTTTCACATTACCAGTAAGACTTAATTACCCAACCATCTGGAGGCTGATTTGAGCCTGATAATTGCTAGCTGTGGTGCAAATGCAGTTGCAGCTTGTAGACGGTACATAGAGCAATGCTGTCAGCTCTCATTATGCTGCAATGTAAAAAAAAACAAAACTTCAGCCACAGTTAGACCTATCTCAAAAGCTAAGACATGACATTGGGGAATTCTGTTAATATCCTGAGCTAAATAGAGTGGAAACCTCATGGGAGGTGTTGTTGAAACGAAATATTGATCTCTGAGCTCTCTGTTCGCATATGTTTTCAGGGTTGACGTGTAACTGCCCGGTATGATTTGACCCTGATCCACAATGCAAGAAGTAAAGGCCGGTTCAGTTAGCAGCAAAGTAGTGAGAGATGATGTGTTAGTGGCAGTAGAGAGAGCGTCTGTGGCTGCAGGATAGATGGAGTGGTGAGGAAGCGAAACATGCAGGGACTGTATCACCTCACAGCTGTGGCTTGTCAGCGACTATTTATGCAACCACCAAGGAAACAAGTGTATAGCTGCAATGCAAGCCAACATCTCGTTTACACTAAAGGACACTGTACACTCCCTCTGGTGCTACTTTTGGCTTTCTATTTATGTAGCTCTTACTTTGATTCATTATGTTTGTTAAGACAGAAGTATGTAAAGATGGTAGACCATTTATGTGCAGACAATGTCTCAACAGCACTTCCATTCTCTCTGTTGTTCATGCTTGCATATTGACCTAAAGATCTGCATGATGTGATTTTGCAAACCCTGCAGGTTGTGGATGGGACACCCTGCTCTCCTGACACCTCAGCTGTATGTGTCCAAGGAAAATGCATCAAGGCAGGCTGCGATGGCAAGTTGGACTCTAACAGGAAGTTTGACAAGTGTGGTGTGTGTGGCGGGGACAACCAGGGCTGCAAGAAGGTCTCAGGAATGTTCACCAAACCTATGTGAGTAGCATATCAGCACATACTGTATTACTTACATCTGAAGTGTCAGGACAGATTAAGGCCAACTGTAGATAACGGTGAGCAGAAGCTTTACACTGGAGCACTCAACAATCTCCACATCAGAAACTTGAAGGAGAAAACAGAAGCAGCCAATGTTGTCCAATCACAGCGCTCCCAACATGGTATCCCTGTAACCGCTGTACCTGGAACCTACACATATAACCACCATGGGTGCAGCGTAGCCGTATAAATGAAGTAATGAAATGAAGGAATGTAAGAAATGGTTTGAGGAGATTTTTGGAAGACTGTATCTGGCTCTGGAAGCTGGACGATATCACAGTCCAAGGCATACTTAGTTTAGCTCAAAAATTGGAACCAGGGGCAAACAGCCAGCCTAGTAAGTTAACTAACAAGTTAGGCCTAAGTTAAGGTTTTCAAGCTGCTCCAAAATGGTTTTAATTCCATAATGTATCTTCTCTATTTGACACTTGGGGAAAATACAATGGAATGCATTGGAGCCTCACTTCTAAATGGCTGGCTAGCACAATAAAACGTGTAAAGAAGTTACTGGATGGCAAATTTGCTAACTCCCTTCCCAAAATGTCACAGTATTCCTTCATCATGTAGAATATCATCTCTCAGCCTTGACACGTTGATATGTCGTTTGTCACCAAACCGTGTTGGATTTATTGGGAAATCTTCTTTATTGCTGAAGATAAATGTGAGAAATTGGTTTTAATAAAACTACACCAGTCAAAACCAGCCTCAAGACCACTTGTGAGATACATAGAGGAAATCAAGCATCTTGTCTATTGTCTCGTGCCTATTTAATTATACAAAAAGAGACCGTCTCGGCAGGCAGGCTGTGATCTACTCTGTTTTGGAGTCCTTTGATGACCTTTGTTTACATATTACGTTTATTGTCCTGAAAGTTCTCTGAATAATCACTGGCTATCCAGCATCATTAACGGTCTACATCTCCACACTTTCTTTTCAGTCATGGCTACAACTTTGTGGTGACGCTGCCTATTGGAGCTTCTAATATTGACATCCGTCAGCGTGGCTACAAAGGCATGGTCAGTGATGAAAACTACTTAGCGGTGAAGAATCGGTACGGCAAGTACCTGCTGAATGGCAACTACGTGGTGTCAGCTGTGGAGCGCGACCTGATTATAAAAGGCAGCTTACTGCGCTACAGTGGCACCTCCACATCTGTGGAGATTCTTCAGGCCACCAGACCCCTACAGGAGCCTCTGACTGTGGAGGTGCTCTCTGTAGGGAAGATGACTCCTCCCAGGGTGCGCTACTCCTTCTACATTGTCAAGGAAAGCAAGCAGGAGAAGACTCTGCGGAAGGAGGAGAAAAGCCACACAGCGCAGAATAGTGTCTTGGCGGACAGTAATAAGGTAAAAGCTCAGAAGCAAATGATGGGTAAGAGGCCAGTCAGTCATTGGGTAACTGGAAGTTGGGATTCATGCGCAGTGACTTGCGGGAATGGTCTGCAGAAGAGGCTGGTGCAATGCCAAAGCATGGAGGGGCGTCCTGCAGTGGACTGTGACAGTGCTGACAGGCCCGTAGCAGTGAGAGCATGTGGGGATCCATGTCCAATGTGGGATGTAGGGACCTGGTCCCACTGCTCCAAGTCCTGTGGAAGGGGCTTTAAAAGGCGGTCAGTGCGCTGCATGACTGATAATGGTCTGAATCTGCCCAGAGAGCACTGCTCCGGAAGGAGGAAGCCTCAGGAACTGGACCTCTGCAACCTGAAGCCATGTTAGAACAGTACAGACAAAGATTTGACATGAACCTTAGCCCAAATCAGCATGATAATGTCTCTATGGCTGCGTTGGTTGCAAATGCAGCCTGAAAAAGAAAGCCAATGAGAAGCCTTCTGCTATTGTTTGAAAAGACAGAAATCTGTTTGGATAAGAGAAAAGAAGGAACGCTGTCTTCTTGTAAACTGTCAAACCATCTGTGGCAGGTTTGACTTGTGGTTAGTCTACCTCTACCAGGAAAGATGACACAATGTGCATATTCAGAGAGTACCAGAGGAGAAAGATGCAGAGACACTGATCACACACATCTGCACTCAAACAGTTTCTTGGTATTGTTATGTGTATAGGATAATCCTGCAAAAGCAGAGACAAAGGAAAGACCAAGAACAAACAGGTGAAGCTTTGTGAGGTTCAGCCTCAACGCTCTCACTGTGCAGTTATCAGCAGCAGATATCTCACCTGTGAATCGAATTTTTCTCCTTTTTTACTGAAGAGCTATTCAAAATGTGAAACACAGTACTGTATCATTCATGCAGATCCATGCAGTTTCAACATCTTTTACTCATTTTTCTTGATTCAGTGTTATTGGCTATTGTCTGATGTAGAAAAATCAAAACCAGCAGCCAATTACACTGCCAGCCAGAGTCAGATCATCTTAACAAATAGCGTTACGAGCTTTATATCCTTCCAAAATGAAAAACAGTCAACGATCTTCAATCAATATCAAAGAATGACCAAAAAGTCTACAAATATTTTTTAGAGAAAAATGACTTTAGTTAGAGCTTAGATGTCGCCATATTCTATATAGTGAATGTAGGCTGTTTGTACGGTGCAGTCATAATGCATCTGTGTCCGTTCTGTGTGAACCAAACTGACCAATGCTCAGCTGTTTGTTCAATGTTGCCAAAGAGTTATAAAAGTCTTAGTACTGTGAGAGACACCTCTCTGGACAGAAGCTTACTAATAGTACGCTCATCACCTTAAAGTCCAACTGAACTTAAAGTGCATTGTTTTGTCTGCTACAGCATAAATATACAGTATATACATATCTGCTCTGTGAATTACTTCATGGTTGCACCACAGCTTTTGTATTTAAGGAGTATCTGTCTACACAGATGGAGATGAAAAGGAGCATTTATGATATTCCCCCAAAGACCTTTTTTCTATGTTTAAATATTAAAAACGATTAACTTTTTGACAATGAAAAGGGATGAAATGTGATTTCAGTTGGACTTAAAAGGTTTTGCCAAAACCTCATGCAGGCTTAAAAGGTGGCTGTAAAACAGAAAATTAATCTGCGAACTGTACAATTATAATGCAAAAATATCTCCGGTCCCAACTTCTTAAATGTCTTTCGAGGTTTCGGACTGTTTGTCTGACAGAAGAAGCAATCTGAAGTCGCCATCTTGGTTCTTTAAGTTGTGATTTCAGGTTTGAGGTTTGTATTTGCTCCTAGAAGAACAGAGTTTTGGTTTGAAAGATTCATATAGATTTCTCAAACCACTAAACCCCTTCTCTACTGAGTACCTAAATGTTCAGTATGCAGTAACTATACAACAATACAACAATACTAATAATAGTTAATTCATAGAGTACTTTTCTAGTTAAAAACTCAAAGTTCTTTCCAGAGTTAGGTAAAAGACAGGACATACTGTATAAAAAGATATGAACTCCTAATGAAAGAAATAAAACACTCCCCTAAATAGAAATGAGCTGTGTAAAAGGACATCCCACGATAAAAGGAATATTTATTAGTTGTGAAGAAAAGTTATACAGTGTAAAAACATTTAGTTTTTAACCTGTTTATACTGTATTCTCCTACTCCAGGCCTCATATGTGCAGTATTAATAGTGCTTAAAAAATGAAAAAGATAAAGATATATATGTACAAATTAGATCTGTTCCATAGATCAAGTGTTAATAGAATAATATTAATATTGCTAATGAATACACCATGCTGTTACCCTCCTCAAAGCTCCATGAATACAAACAAAGTTGATGTTTGCCATGTTGCTGTCGCCATCACAGGCTTCTGGCCTTCTGCTGCATGGCTGCTTCATCACCTCCAGCCCTTAATGGGAAGACATAATGCATATGTTCTGTATTTTTCCCAGCTCGTGCATCATGTCAGCCTATACTGTTCCAACCATCAAAATGTATATGGTCTGATTATTTACTCTCTCACAAACAGAAACACATCTTTGGTGATGTAAGAGAAAGTCCACCCTAAAGCACAATCAATCACCAAACACCCATTGGTCTACTTTTCTACATTCCATTTTGTTTTATTTGTGTTGGGATTGTTTTCATTGGATGACTGTTACTGCATCTCAGCTGAAAATATGTGTAGTGACATAGAAAATGGATCAGTAGTCTTAAAAATATTTGGTAAAAGTCCAGTTTTGGTGTCGCGCCCTAATATCTGAAGTGCAAGGGCGTCTGACTGGACCACATGTTTACAACATTCAACAATGAAACAGACGGACATCCAGGGAGAAGAATTTCACCACCTCTGAGATTCAAACTTTGAAGGCTTCCAATTTCAACATTCGACTGACATCTGGAATGAGACAAACATCACCCAATGATAGATAACTATTTCAAAGTGGAATTTAAACTGATGGACTCAACGCCAACAAGTCCAGAGGGACCAATCATACCATCTAAAAGATAGTATTGTACAGTTAGTTTGTTTTTTCTTTCACATCATGTACAGATAATGTTATTTTTATTGTTGTCTTTTGTATTGTATACTATGTATACATTCATCTAGCTGTATAAAATAAAGTATATATATATACTGTATAAAGAACTGAATCATGATTGATGATCTGTCTGAAGGTTTTCAGGTATTATTCAGATATTTTACAATAAGACAATAAGGAAACATTACTGTAAGTGTACCCCATGTCATTGGCTGACAGACTGGATGGACATCTATTGTCTATTGACTGTCTGTCTTTTTTTCAGCAGTATCTGTTACAGCAGATTTCTGCTGTGCCATGCAGTCTTCCATCACATGAGATGAGACAGTCTTGATACCTCAGCTCTTCTCCAACTGCAGATGAAAACACATTCATTCATCCACTTTGGTATTCTGCTGATTCAAGCTCTGTTGTCCCGGCTCTACTGTAATAACACACCCGGCCTGGCCAGCGCATGCCCAGTAGGCCCGATGCATTATTGGACAGACGTCTCTCAGACTTGGACACCCTCACCCCAAAGATCAGACCTCATAAGGGTTTGAAAGATACATACTAATATCAGTGTTTCTGGATATAAGATGTGGATGGTTAATAGTAAATATGTTTATGTTTGACTTTTTAAAGAGGAAATCCCCATTCATATAATGTTAAAAGAGGTAAAGCTAGTCTGTCTCAGTCAGTTAACAAGCTCCCATGACACTTGACACTATGCCAATAATAATTAAGAACTGTGGGACATGTTGATGGACGCTACAAAAAAGGGAGAAATTTTGGAGAACATATTTAAATACTCGAAATTTGTGGACTGAAACTTGGGATAGATGTAACCGAACCCCTTTAGCAGGGTTCAAGGGCATCTCACGCATCTCAAGTTTTTTAAGAGACTTTGTGCTGTACACCAGAATCTGGTGTAAGATGATTTTATCACAAGAAAACCTCAGTAGTAGTATTTACTCAGTAGTAAATATTACTCCCAGTGGTCTTGATGACTGAGAATTCTTGACTGATGAACTCCTCTCAGATCAGGTGTAAGTCTTGTACTGGAGATTCAAAGTACATCAAGAAGGTAACTGTTAGTCATCTTGGACCTCAGTCAGGTCTTGTTCATAAAAGAAAATGTTCGTTCACATATGGATGTACCAAAATCCTTTTCACATGATGCCTCATTTGGGGAACTCTTCCCCAAACTCCTGTAGAGAATGATCACATTACATTTCAATAAGCTACACATGCACACCCTCCTGTACTCCTTCTCCATCAATAGATAAAAGCTTTGACAACAGGTTCATGCCATTCCTAATTTTCTAAATTCCCTGATCAGTAATGGGAGCACGGTCTCTTGCCGTTTGAGAAAGTGGGGATATTTTCGTGCAGAGTTAAGAAACATGCAGCTTCTCAGTGACTTATTTCATGTGTGCAAACAAGCTTTTGTTCAATGTGTTCAGATGGCAAGATCAACAAAAGAACAGTAGCGGACTCAAAATGCAAACACAAGCTAAAGACCAAGATCAGTTAAATGAGATTATTGAAACTAGCAGGGATAGTTTCAGCACAACTCTCAATGTTATGATATGACTGAGTGAATTCTGAGGTGAGGGTGATCCAGAACAGTACAGGGTTGGTGGTGAATCCAAAAACAGGAGCAAAGAGGAGACAAGGACGGAGGTGGCTGGAGAATGGCTTGCAGATTTCCTGAGGCACAGGGAGATCAAGGTTCGACAGATATCACAACCAGCCTTCTAAAAATTCACTAGGCTGTTCATAACTTTGTTACCACAGAGGACACTGAATGATCTGGAGTCTGGAAGGTTATTTATCCCATGCAGGTTGACTGGATGATGGGAAACAGGTGTTGTGGTGATTAGGTGAGAACCGAAGGCCACGCCCAGTCAGACAGATGGACCAACACGAGGGAAACAATGGGAAAGGAGGAGGCGAAAGCCTCCATCATAAGACACACAGGGTGGCTCAGTTCAACAGTTTTCCATTTCAATTTCACTCCAATTTCAGCTCCACAACTGTTCAACCACCAATCCAAGGAACATCTGAGTGGTAGATTACAGTCCTGTATTGTACATTCATTTTCAAGAAAGTCTGAAACTCCCAGTGATTTCCAGATTTGAAATTTTGATGCTACACTGACTTGTAATGGAGTGGATGGTGCCTCATACGCCTGTGCTTGCATTACCTAATACTTTATGGCACCAAGTCACATACCGCTGTCTCTTTCACTGATTTTATTGAAACTGGATCATATTTTATGGAAAAATGTTTTCTGGTTTGATGTCTTCAGACTGCCAGCTTTAACTTTCTGTGAACAGTTTCCTGATAGACGGAAAGCCTATCCCAGCTGACTTTGCTCTGACTCACATTCACACCTATGGACAATTTAGAGTCACCAATTAACCTATTGAGTTCATGTCTTTGGACTGTGGGAGGAAGCCAGAGTATCCGGAGAGAACCCACGCAGACACAGGGAGAACATGCAAACTGCCCCACCGTGCCACCCTCTTTCAGTTCAATGTTTTGGTTTTATGTACCACAGATTTACACTTTTGGTTTAATCTTATCACTCAGCAGTTATTACAGTGGAGAATTTCCCCCAGGGGTCAAAACTATAAACTTTAAGGGTGCCAAATCATCAAAAAATACTAAATCTTACATAATGTTGCTGATTTTCTTTTTTCACCACAGGTACTCTGGAATCACACTTGAAGTGACACTGTGGCTTTGTGTGACTGATATTCCCCATATAGTGAGAGTGACATCTCATGTTGACAGTCAGAACTGCATTTAGATGTAGTTAGCGAACCAAATATAGGTTTTATTACTCGCAGACTGTCTTTTGACCTGGTGCAGGATTTGAGCCTCTTTCTTGCCCCTTTTTCTTCCTTGAACACCAGAAAGGCTGGCAGACAAACTGCATCCTTTAGTACAATGCACACAATGACCACATCCCATAATGTTGCCTCATATGATACAGTTTAATAGGAACTATAACACACACACACCAGATTAATCATACACACAGAGTGAAAAGTAAACAAATCAAATGATTATGAGTGTGTATGTCTGCCAGATGTCTGGAACATTTCGATCGATTCTCAGTGAATGTTTTTCAAGACGACCTTGGCAGAGTACGTCTGGTCTTTACAGAAAATTCATATCCATTGAAGAGTTTTTTGCTATTGTGTAGTTTTGATGCCTTTTATTTTCATTCTGGCAGTCAGCTTTAAAGATAAGACTGGTAATTATTCTATGATTTTTCTATTCCCAACAAATCTCATGAAAAGACCAAAATCAACAATGAACTGATCCCACTAATCCAGTCCAATCTGTGTAAGTCAGAAATCATTGTGAGACAGCATCACCAGTCTTATCCTGTAATTAGGATGTTCTCTCTTGACTTAAGTTTTTCAACCCTTTCTACGTATTCATCAGTGTGTGAGTTTGTAGAAGATTGAAGTGGACATGGAGGACTTTGAGACTGAGGCCTGGACTCATTGGTTTTCTTGGTGAAGAGGGTCTTCATGGCAGCCAGATGTCCAGCCCCTTTAATTGTTCAACTAAAGCAAATATCCACATGCTCTGAATTCTCACCTGAGAAGCCACTGGGCCAGTAAACCAGATGCACTTTGTGTTTTACTGTTACAGATGAGATGTGATGGAGGAAGTTTAGTCTGTCTGGGACTAGAGCAGCCTATGAGGGCAGTTTGCTGAAAACATAGTCATCCAAAGGTCTAGGTAATTATCCAAAACACACTCGTCTGTCTGAATCACAGAGAAGAGAACCCAAGCTATACCTACTGAGATGCTTTAGATTTGCATAACTGAAATGTTGGTGGTGTCGTGTATGCCTGCTTCTCCACCCACAGGACGTGAAGTTTTGAATTTAAACAGCACTGACTCATTAATGTCAGATCTCGTTTTTATTGTCCCTTTGCTGTCATCTGGTACAAAGCAGTGCAGACAGGCTGGGTTGGTAAATATGAGCACGGCTCTGCGCAATTAAATGAAGTCACATCTTATAAGTCCTGGTTGTCCAGTAAAAGAACGGATCTGATGGGTTAAATGATTTGTTGGAGCATCTCTGGAGGACGTTGGTGAGATGAAGTTACATTACATTACACAGGGAGGGGATGGATGGAGATCAGTGGACCAAGCTGGAAAGGACTGAGATGGGTGTGTAGTCTGTCTTAACAAGTCTTCATATCTAAATGACAAACATTGCTCATCAGTGTCATCCTAAACATCCTCAACATGAGCATTTTCTGCCGATGCTGTGGTTGAGATTTTTTTTGGGCTTTTTTCAAGCTTTTATTGTATAGATGCAGCTGAAGAGTGACAGGAATGTGGGGAGAGAGATGGGGAGTGTTACGACCCAGCTTGTGTTGGGGAGCAGTAACATATAATCGGGAAAGAAATGAGATGGAAGTGACAACTGGATAGGTTCTGGTTAAAGTCAGGAGTTTAATTAACCAGTGAAAGAGCACTTGCTCAAGAAAACATAACAAAAAGAGGCTATACAGGTGCTGACAAAAATACACAAAAGGAAGTTAAATGAAACACGGTTACTTGGCTCAAAAAACAAAAGGAGGTCAGCACCCATAAGCTTACAAAACATTGGGCAAAACAAACTAGCAGCTATTCTGCAATTTAGATCTCAACAAAAAACTCAGGATCAAACTAAACAATCTACAAGGATTCCAAAAGGCACGGTAACAAACTGCTTAAACTGGCAACAGCCAGGCAATAACACAGAGCACAACACTCTCTAAAGGCTCTCTAGACTAACACAAAAAGTATGCAAGCAACAGCAAGGCAGACTGATCACTAGTTCACAGCCGCGCCAAACTGTGGACACACAACCTACTTAAACGCAGCTGGGGTTGATTGAAGACTCCCCGATTGGCAGGCTCGGTCGAATCAGTCCTACCAATCACAGATGCCAGGGAACAGCAACCAGGAAGTAGGCTGTCCCAGCTCCAGAGAGGCCACTCCTCGGCAGGGAATCATACAATTAGTACAGGCTAAATGGCAGCCAGTGGCGGCCGTAACAGGAGTGACATGCAGCAAAGGGCCGCAGGTTGGATTCTAACCCTGGGCCACTGCGGCAAGGACTGAGCCTTTGTACATGGGGCGGATGCTCTACCAACTGAGCTAAACAACACCCCGATTGAGATTTTAATTGTGATTAATTAATAAACGACCAAATGGGCGACACGGTGGTGCAGTGGTTAGCACTGTCGCCTCACAGCAAGAAGGTTCCTGGTGGGGGTGTCGTTTAGCTCAGTTGGTAGAGGATCCGCCCCATGTACAAAGGCTCAGTCCTTGCCACGGCGGCCCAGGGTTCGAATCCGACCTGTGGCTCTTTCCCGCATGTCATTCCCCATCTCTCTCTCCCCACATTCCTGTCACTCTTCAAGCTGTCCCTGTCAAATAAAGGCCAAAAGAATATCTTTAAAAAAAAAAAGAAAAGAAGGTTCCTGGTTTGAACCTCGGCTGCGGCCTTTCTGTGTGGAGTTTGCATGTTCTCCCTGTGTCTGCATGGGTTATCTCCGGGTACTCCGGCTTCCTCCCACAGTCCAAAGACATGACCTTAACAGGTTAATTGATGACTCTAAATTGTGTCTCTATGTGCCCTGTGATGAGCTGGTGACTTGTCCAGGGTGTACCCTGCCATTCGCCCAAAGTCAGCCTATTGTGACCCTGATGACAATAAGCAGTTACAAATGCTTAAAAGAAACCAATATGGACTTTTAGCACAAGCTGGGATGTGAACCATGTTCTCTTGTGTCATTGTTTTTCTGACCCAGCATTCACCCCGCAGATATTTCACCTTTGCTACTTCCAGAAATCCGTAATTACTCACACAACCAGTAAAATGTTGCTTGTCTTGAAAACATAAACAGATGTAATTTTAAG
The DNA here is from genome assembly GCA_946959425.1 of Argyrosomus regius. Taxonomy (NCBI): domain Eukaryota; kingdom Metazoa; phylum Chordata; class Actinopteri; family Sciaenidae; genus Argyrosomus; species Argyrosomus regius. The sequence continues at coordinate 28,527,514 of OX336889.1, read as the reverse complement.
AGTGAACAAACAACCAAAGCTATCATTTTCTCTCTCTTTCCAGTGAGTTCATAGAAGAGACAGAGAAGAGGAGCAAAGAAAACAAGGGAGCACAAGGTGAATGGTGAAATCAGAAGAGAAAACATATAAGCTGGAGTGATTGAGTGGATTTAAATAGTTTTGATTGGGTGCGTCAAGGTTCCAGCAGAGTTGTAGTCTTAAATATTGACATTATGTTGCCAACAAAAACAACTTTCCATTGCCCCCTACTGTGGCTCCCAGTGTGTAACATCACTTCATGCAGTTTTAAATGTTTAAGGCATCAGTAATTCATTCTCATATGACAACACATATTTTAAACTCTGCATTTGGCCTCGTTACATTGGTGCTTTAGCTGCTAAATGCTGCTAGACGCTAACTGTGTTTGTCCTCTGTTTGATCCAGGAAAGGTGGCGTATAATGGGTTTATCTGAGCTTTTTCGCTAAAACAGCTGCCTGAAACGTGGTTGACAATAGTGACCCAAAATATTAAAGTTGCTGGCCATAGAAACAATGAGCTAAAAGAAGCTAAAACACTCTGTAAAACTGAGGGGAACTGGTTGGAGGATACATTTTCTGTCGATTCAACACTATGAGTGACACCTATGTAACAAGGTGTCACTCATAGTGTTGATCCAACAGTGTATGATCCACTGTTAATGCAAAAATAAGAAATGTGAAGAAATCCATTGTCCACCTGAAGTCACCTGAAGACATGAAGTGTCACAGTTAGTGTGGTTGCTCACTTTTGCTGGTGGCTGTCCACTCATTTATATACTTATTAGCAAGTTATGGCAAAAAATGGATGATCAATCGGTAACTTCCATGATGATCTGCAGGGATGTTGGACGTCCGTCACAGTTAGAATTATGTGATATTCATGTTTTATATATTAATATGAATGGTCAGGATAACTTACAGTGTATCTAGTTATTAACAACATTTTGAGAAAGTTTTTCACAACAGCAGACAGCAAAGATAAAGTCACAGTCAACAACAGAACAGGCTTCACGATCCAAGTTTTGATATCCTGTCATCATGTCTGTCCATATTCATATTCTGTCTCTCACTTTTTAAATGAATTAATGTTTTTCTTTTTTATGTTTGGTTGTGAATCGATTTTTTTGTTGTTGTCGCATGCAATTGTGGGACGCAATTACCTCCTTTCCTTTTGTAAAGGACGTTCCAGTGTATCCTATACTAAAGGAGATAATAAAGGAAGCACTGAAGCTCTTTTTCTTAACATTTAGAGAATTCAAACAGCTCTTATCATGGCGACTACATAAATATTTCTTGTCATTTCACTCAGTTAGGAACCTTCCTAAGCAAAACAGACTATTTGACCACACCCACGGTGTCTGTAGATATAAAAGTCTCATTCTAAGGTAACGAAAACATAACAATTGTGATTATACACTAATGAAAACATAATAAAATCTGACACAAAGGACTTTAATAATCCCATCCAGTGACTATTCATTTTCATTGCTTCAAAAACACAAAAATACACTTTTTAAATCTGTGAAACAGTAATCAGATATTCTCACATGACCTCTCAAATGACCTGTTCCAAAGTGTGACATAGCTTGAGAGAATTATTCAAACATAAGATGTCACTTTAAAATTGTTGCACTATTACAAACAAATGGAAAACAGTACATTTTGTTAGGCAGACTTTCTTGTAATGTAGCCTGACACATTAATATTTCTGTAAACTCTATCTCCACTAGACTTTAAAGACTGTTCCAAGAGTTTTGACAAAACTTGGCAAAGTGAAATGTGTTTATAATGACGGGTGTGGCAGGGTGGAATGGGCCATGATTCACACAGTGACCAAGCAGGCTGAAGTACTCCTAATAATAAAAAACAATCAGAGTGCGGGAATTCTGTGTGATCTGGACTACTTAGGCGTGAGAAATGACTTCTTGTGTGACACTACATCAATAAAATGTTTGATTTGAACATGCCTGGAAATTAAATCATCTTGCTTAAGCCGTCAGCCATTACTCTTCTGTTCCACTGGCCTACATAGCTGCTTCACCCGTTTCACCTCCTCACACATCTTTAAAGTAAAGAAGCATAGACCTGCAGTGTCTTCCTGTGTCACTATCACTGTTTGAGTCTTGAGCCAGTTTAACGGACCTGGACTTTGCCTGTAGCATCCTGAATGGATCAGGGCTCTATTGAGTGTGAGCTTTGGTCCAGTGTGTTTAGAAAATCACCCTCTTGGAGCTCATCTTAAAGACTTTTACCTCACAGTGGGCCGCTGCTGCAGAGAGGTGTGAAGAGAACTCTGGTCCGGAAATCACATTATCTGCTTCACACAACAACACAGCAGTTGACACTGGCCTCTGCCAAGAGTCTGCCCCCCCCCCCCAAGCTCTTCTCCAACCAGAGGCCTGTCCACCTATTCAGACCCAGCTCACGTGGCTAATGAGCATGAAGGGTTAATGTTTCCCAGTCCATGGGAACCGCTGAGGCTTTAAGTTGGCCTTTCTTTACATTGACTGAACCGCAAAGTCAGAATGACCAGCGTTGCAGAATTAAATGCATGTGGAGGGCTGTAAACAACTGGCTGTGAAGTTCATCTGCTAAGCCAAGGCCCCAGGAAATATATCAAGATTACCACTTATTTAACAGAGGCTCCTTTGTGCGGGAAAAACACTGAATTCAAGCTATACCTAAAATTAACTACCATTCACTAAAGTATGCAATGTAAGATACAAAAGGACATGACAGAATCTGAGCCTGTTTACTTGTGATTTAGATTCTACTTCCACCCAAACTCCATGCAGCAACAAGAAACCTGATATATTCATTGTCTTGGGCTGTTTTTCATGCACCATGTTCCTTTTGAAGTTTTGAAGCTTTAATCTCTGGACAGAAAGAGAACAGAGGGCTGAATTTTAATTCAGTAAAATCCACAATGTGTTTTTTTTGTACAGATTTTTGCATAAGCAACTCTTGATTTCTCCGGACAATAACAGATTAATTGATCTGATAAAACAACATTATGCCCCCAGTTTCAGAGTGTAAATCCACTGTGATAAATATATTTGCTAACAGCCAAACATCAAGCAAGGTCAACAACACAAGACATAGCAGCCAGCTAATATTACTTACTAGTCCAACAGCAAGAAGCCCAGCTCACCGTCTGTCTTTCACCAAGCTCTCACCAGACTAAAAGTCTTGTCCTGCAGTAGCCTTCTTCGCTAACGTCCTCTTCAGTCTTTTCTCCTTTGCCATTATGTCCACAGAGGCTTCTGAGCCTGGTTACATTACCGCTTGCCTAGCTCAGGTTCTGGCATGAAAATGGTTCTGCTCACCATCTGCATTCCCCCGAGGCCCTGGGCATGAAAACCTACTCTTCCCAGCGGTCCAAACACCTGTGGTACTAACACTAACACTCCCCCAGTGCTCTAATCTCACAATTCAGGCAGCCCAGCTAACAAACTGAGCTAACATTAGCTAACAGCAGCTACAGTTCGCATTAGTCCTCCTAACTAACTTTACTGTCCATCCGTAGAGAGTTGAGGCAGAGCAGCCAAAGGACATCAGTTCATCATCATTTTCTCCATAAAATATGATCCAGTTTCACCAAAATCAGTCAAATAGTTGGTGGTGTGTGACTTAATGCTGTAAAGTGTTACATACTTTTCGTGGGTGATCGTACCCGGAGCACAAAGTTACATAGTGCTAGAACAGACAGACGGAGAGTGGGAACGACAGAGGCACCATTCACCTGATTATATTATATGTAGCATAAATGTGGCAAAATGATTTAAATCTATTATATTGTGGAAGAGTTACACAATGTTGCTTTAATCACTGGTGTTATGACAAAGTGTGGCTGCAGCACTGACGTCTTTTCAAACTACTTTCCAGATTTCCTTCTCTTCTTGTGTCTATTTGCACTTAGAGACACATTTTTCTTTACTCTGTCAAGTCACTCTTAAGATGAGAAATGCAAATTTTAATCTTCAAAGGTATCTTTGGATCTTGACCACTAACACCATTTTAGGCCAAACAGTTGCTGTGGAGGTCTTTGAGAGAATCCCTTGGGTGACAAATGATCCTGCGCTTTTTCAGAAGACCTATAGCTTCTGTAAGAAACTCTCCTTCCCTTGAAGTTATTCCGTTACAGGCTGTGGGAGACCGATTTTTCCATCCTGGGAATGGAAATTGTTTACTGCTTTGTGCTTTTAGGGGGTTAGTCCTTTCATTGTGATGTGTTACTCTGACAAACAGAAGTATGTTGGGCGGAGTATAGGCCTACATGTGAACTTGTAGTGACTGTCCTATACTGTACCTGGTATGTTTCAGGGTCAGTCCCAGTAACTTATGTCCTAGTGATGTATTTAGTAGAGTAAATAATGTCAATGTAAATGATAAGTTTATCTGTGGAATGGGTGGAAGAAAAGGTAAGAGGAAACAGAAAAGCCTGCAGTGAGATGAGGTAAAACAGCATGTTTGGTTAGTGTGGATCTGATTGCATCCATCTTGGTTTTCTCAGGCTTCCCACTTCAGCTGAGTGGTTGATGGACATGCACATTAAGCTGTTTGGTATCAGTTAAAAAGAACAAGTCTATTAGCCACCATACACCAATAGCTGTATGAGACTGTACTTAGGCTCAACTAAGCTGAATGCAAACGTTGTTATCTTAACATAGTCACAGTAAAAATGCTAACATGTTAATAGATATAATGTTCACCATTTTGGTTTAACATGCTACCATTTGCTAATTAGCAATAAATGTATACCTCATGGGAATGCTCTTAGTTTTGCAAGTATTTAAATAGAATAGATAGAATAGATATTTCATTCCCTCGAAGGGAAATTCTTTTTTCACTCAAGTTTTACATACGTAGGCCCGAAATACAACCAGGTGGAGTTCGGTAGGGGTAGTAGGGGTTCGTTACCTCAACGACACTGTGGCAGTGTTGAGGTGGGGGTGAACCGGCACCTCTCCAACTATCAGTCCTACATACTTCCATGCGGGACTTAAACTGGCAATCGGTTCCCAAGCTCCCAAGTTTCTTACAGAGCTACTGCCGCCGCGCCTGGTCAGAATCCATAACTGGACAAACTAAAAGCTTGTCCTAATGATGGTGAAAGGATGGTCAGCAAAGACCCTCAGATCTGAAACTTAATGGTTCATAGCTGGTGTTTTAACCCATAAGCTGGAGCCATTTTGACACTGAAATGGCTCATTTCATTTTTTTTTTACTGAAATGTTCAGTCATGACACGTCCAGATTTGGGTGGTATGTGCATTGGCTCCTCTGTGACCTACAGTTACCCATAACACCCTTTGATGCGTAGGTTCACACAGAAGTTTATGTGTATTTTCTTGTAAATGGGGTCAGAGGTTTCCCAGCTAATGGTGACTGGCATTAGGTCTCAGTGAAATGTGTCAGCAGATTAAATGAGTTTGATGTTCCACCTGAAGTGATGCTTGAATATTTGCTGTGATTTATCTCTTTGTTTATTGGAACCTTACATAATACAGCAGGGCTTGCAGCTGGGGCTTCAAAGTCAACGCAAACCGCTTTAGCTTATTTCACTGGCGCCTGTGTCGCCATATCTAAATCTTGGCTCAGGTCAGGCGTAGGGAGAGAGGCTGTGGTTTAAATCAATAAATCTAAAGGATCAGGGTTGTGGTCGTGGGGTTAACAGTGAAGACTTCATCCGCAAGAATTTATTGGCGGTGTCGTTTCCCCGTACCAATCTTGTTTTTAAAGTGAAGGATTGATGGTCTTCAACTGGAGATGAGATACTGTAATATACAGTCAGACCACAGCCACATGTGTGATTTCAGCAGTGTGTGGATTTAATTATGTCTTATAACAGGATGCAGTCAGGAGCACATCAGATTGATCGAAACCTTCAGACTTGATGATCCTGTAAAGCTCTGAACATTGTACAGTTTACCATGAGACCAGGAACACATGACAGAAGACATGAACATGAAATGTACAGACTGCAATTTGACTTTTACGTATGAATATTTTCAGTAGAATGTTGTACTTTCAACTTTTAATATCATTGTATGTGATACCGACTGGGTCAGGTCACCTTCTTAACTCTATGGGAGAACCGAGAGCGAGATGGAGGGCGGCATCAATCAACACCCACCTCCAGAGGCCTGAGCGGGGGTTATGGAGGGTTCAAGAGATAAACCTGGTAAGAACCCTCCTTGGTGTTGTTGGACTGAGGGCAGACTGGACGCTACCAGGGCCTCTTAAGGTTGAAGTACTATTAGACAGTAGGCTACAGACCAGGGCTAGCTGATTAGCATGCTAACTTGAGTAGTCATCTCTGCGTCACTATAGATAACATGAAAACTCTTATTTTGTCATATCCTGTTGATCATTTTGAAAACTAGTCATACGTATGTACATTCATATATAATGTTACATGTTGCACCTTTAATGGAAATGTGAATAGGGACAAATCCTACCCCAGAATACACAGGAGGTGTTATCCTTCATCCTGACAGCATAAACTACACAGCTACTGTGAGACAGTGCTGGAGACACCTAAGGGAAAATCTCTGACAAGTTCTTTAGTGTCTCAGCCAAAGCTCAGACAATAATTCTGCCAAAAATCACAGACAGCATCACAGAAATCTGAACATCACAGTTCACCGACACTGGAACAGAGCTCGAGACATTTGGGTCTGTAAGGTAGAAGACCACAGCTGAGGGGGATTAAATGAAATAGTCACTGCCATGGATCTGACGCAGTGTGTCGATGAAGTGTGTTCAGTGTTATTTTAAAAATGACTTTCCAAAACACTTTCCACTTGTCCATAAACTTGACAAACTGAAATGTGGAAAAGTGACGGGCCATGTATAATGAGTGTACACACACACACACACACACACACGCACACACACACACACACACACACACACACACACAGTAGTGGAAGAGGTATTCACTCTTATACTTAAGTAATAGCAATAACACAGTGTAGGAATACTCTTATTCCTGCATTCAAATTTGCCTTCGAAGTACAATATAAGCAATAAAATATACTTAAAGTACGAAAAATAAAAGTACTCATAATGAAGTCTAATCTTATCATAATACTTCATTTATTTGCTGGTTCTACTTTGTGTTATTCATCTGAATCTGAGACGTAACTAAAGTGTTTTAGTATAAAGCAGCAGAAAATAGAAATACTCAAGTAAAGTTAGAAATTGTAACTTTCTACTACTGACACACACACACACACACATACACACACTGTATATACATATATATTGTCAGTATCTGTCCATGCACCTCCTGCCCACTCTGATTTACCTTCCTGACAAGCTGAAGAGACATTAGTCCCTCTGTATCCCTTCCCTCTCCCTTCTTCCTCCTCTTTGCTCCCCACAAAGTAAAAAAACGTAATGAGGACTAAATTGGGGTATTTCCAGCGCCTACATAGATTTAAGTTGCCATGGAGACTTTGCAAAATAAGGGCCGGGCTTAGTTAACTGCTCTCCTAATGTTTCAGCAATCATCTTGGCTGTAATGAAAAGCAGCATGCTAAAAAAAATACACCAAAAAAAACAAAACAAAAGAAAGCAGCTCTTTACAGTCCGGTCCTTGTGGTTTTATAGTTTTTATGCCTGCAACAACAGTTTTACAAATGTTGTAAATAATGTGTGTATACCATGAGGAGAATAGCAGCTTTTCCAGAATAGACAGTCTTCTTCTTCAGTCTTCTTAGCTGCTGCACAGATTGTGGCAAAGTAAAAGTATTCAGAGATGTTACACTAAGTCCCAGTTGGATAGCAAAGGTCAAGTTGCTGAAAAAGTGAGAGCGAGCAGCACCTTTGGGATCCAGCCTGCCGTCCTGCTGAAGACACCAACAAAGAGCGATTCACTCTGCCCCACAGAGACTTTGCACATTTTAAACACACGCTTGCTCTCGCACAACAAAAACTCCTTTTGTAATCTAAAGGAAGATGGAACCGACGGATGGCAGGAATCCACTGAAGATGCCAGTCAGCTTTGATCCCACACAGTGGCCTCTGCTCTGCTTTGGCCAGCAGCCATAGCATGTTCAAGCGAGGAGGAAAAAGAGGGTTAGGAGGGAAGTTTGGGGAAAGTTTGGGGGAGAAAAGGAAGGATGAATTGGAGTAAGAGCTAATCTTCAGCTGTAATAACGCTGACTGTTATTATCTTGTAAAGGCGTGGAGTTTAGGCAGCATGGTTTTCATCACAACATGCTGTGTTTGCTTAACAGGTTTACACTAGAGCGGCTCGCCTCGCTCCACGCTGATGAGCCTCTCTGAAGGGAGGCGACGTTTCAGTGGACCGTCTCGCAGCGAGTCAGCCGCAGAAGAAGAGATCTGGAGGACATCTAACACACACACACACACACACACACACACACACAGAAAAACACTGCCAGGGATAAAGCCATGAAGTGTATTCTCTTCTTTCTGCTGAGATTAAAAGTCAGCTTAACCGACCGTCCTGCCTCCTCCTTGCCACGTCTGTCAAGTTTTCTCTTCTCATGAGGTTTACAATGATGACGGTGCCAGAAATTCTTCATGTCAGACAGAGATAAACAAAAGCAGCCTTCTAATTTCGAGCCAGCAACCATCAATTTAACTGGCTTAAATGACAATTATCACTGGCAGATTCTATCAGCTGTAGCTATTAAGCTAACTTTACAGTTAACATAAGTTGGTCTCCAGCTGATTTTTTTTAAATGTTTCCAGCTGACTTGTTTTAAAACAAAAGTCTTGTAAAACTTGAATGAACTTGATGGCCTCATGCACAAATACGACGAGACTGAGGCTAAAATCACCGGCTAAGGATTAAAAAGGAAAAAAAAACTGGAGAGGAAATACAACTGTTAAAAATAACAGTGTTGTTCTTGTGTTAGTCTGAAGACAGAAGTAAGATCAGACTGTTGTCTCAGTCTTTACACACTCACATACCTGTTTTCACTTTAAACATTAAAGACTACCCTATGTGTTTACAACATATCGCAGGTAACACTGGTTTGTTCCCATAAAAATCAGGACAGAGCTGTTAACATTACCCTAAACTGTGAGGAGGTAATGTACTGTAGGTAATGAGCTGCAGGCTGCTTAGCTCTGCTACTACTGTAGGTAGGTCATGTGCTAGTTTGCAAGGCATGCTAATGAGTTAGCTTTAGGTAAAGGTGCAGGAAAACTAGAAAAAAAAACTCCACCTCCACACTGTTTTTAGACCCTTACTGCAGCAAAATGCACACCACCACATGCAGAGTCAAAATATTGAACAGTAACAGTTACTGTGATTGGACAAGAGCTGTTCAGAATGGCCAACCAAGGAATGGCTGTGAAGTGAAAGTGCTAAAAACGAACAAACTAAAAACTGCAGTTCCTCAAACGTCCACTTGAGGCTGGCTCCAGAAGTGAGTCAGTCTCCATAAGTCCCCATGTTAAAGTGTCCAACTTCACAGCAGAAATAAACATGTTTACAGCCTGGTACAAAAAACAGATTTGGTCTCTATAGCTAATTTCCCCGTTCATGACAACTGTACTGTAACTTAAAGTTATGCATTAAGAGAGTGACGGCTTTGACTGACAGGTCTGTGTCATCACAGGTGTCTTGTTTGAACAACCAGGCTTCATTCAGCCCACCTCAGCTCCACCCTTGCTCCACGTCTTTGACTGCCAAGAAGGCCAGAGACACCGCGCTGAGCTTCACAACGTCTCTTGTTATGGTTAGTATCAATCATATTTATAGTGACTTCCTTTTTTTGAGTGAATCACTGGTCCTGATCTCTCAGTGGAGCACCTCTAAATCACAGGGTTGAGTTGGATTACATAATGCTTTTATTTTTTTTCACTTACAGGAAGCGTGCACATACAGTACAGTATAGCTCATAGCCTACCATAAAACTGTGTGTGAGTGTCTGTGTGTGTGTCTCATAGCATTTTAACAACATGGTGGAGAGGGGAAAACATGCGGTCAAGCCTGCATACGCACAGGCCGTAAAAGGTTCATTTTATGACGGGTGTTCTCATGCTATCCACAGAGTCTGTTTTCAATGTGACATCAGCGGATCAAAGACCGCCACACTAAAACACATGAAACTCTAGACTCTGATGTGACACGATCTTTTTTGGTTTGACAAGGTATCAGGTGTCATGTTGGAGAGAGAGAGAGAGTGATGTAACCGACACAGCAGAGGACTTTCACACAGACCATTAATCACTGACGTCTTCAAAGCGGTCTCATGCCACACGCTGGACCACTTAGCTCATCTGGGATGGGACCTGAGCCGGATCCAAAGTAAAACCATGTCCTTTTCTTTTGTCCCTCTGTTGTCATGTTTCTGATAAATTGTTGCTCAAGAGTACATTTTTGAAATTCAGCACCATCAAATATGAATCAGTGTGTGCTTCCGTTAACTGTTATATATTACATTAATTTTACATAATTTCAGTTGAGCACGATCGTCTCAACTGATCATGGCATTTTGATGCTACTCTCCATCTTGAGTGATTTGTGTTAATTAATTTGTCTCCACACCCTACTCTGTGCGTAACCCCCATCTGAACTCAAAATGGGGATATTGTGATTACATACAACTGTGACAACCCTGCTCTTTTATATTTTTTGAGCTGTCCGTGTCAGAGAGGATGAATCTAACAGTGAGCAGCAGCATGACATGAAAGCTTTGTCCATGGCAGAAAGAACAGAAGCAGGCATTGCAGTGTAAAGGTTTATTTAATGTTTCAGTCACCATATTTGTCTAAAATTCTTGGATATTTTGGATGCACCAATTTAAATGTGAAACCAGCTCCAAAGCTTTGGTTCAGGAGGAAGACACCCTCTCCACATTTAAAGAGCAGGCTTAAGACAATCCTTTTTGACAGAGCTTATAGGACTGGCTCAGGTGAGTCTCTCTCCTCATCTGTACACTTTTATGTCCCATTAATGCATGTTACTAACTTAGCTTCTTCCCCAGAATTTTTCTGCTTTCTTGTCTCACAGCTTCTCATTGATCGTGGCTGCACCTAGATTAGGTTTGTTGGGCTTGCTGCTGTGGTCCTGATGACGTCCACTACAAATAATAGTCATATTACGATTATCATCATTATTACTACTACATATTTTTTATTATAGTTATAGTTGTAGCTACCATTACTATTATTACTGCTGTGTATCTTTGTCTTTTCCTCTCAAAACCCAATCAATCGTCCACCATGATCTGGGTTCTGCTCGAGGTTCTTACTTGCCACTATCACCAAGTATTTATTCATGGTGGGAACTTTGGGGTTTCTGTAAATAATATGATAGAGTACAGTCTAAACTAAACTATACAGTCTAATCTATATGGAAAGTGACATGAAATAACTTCTGCTATCATTTGTTGCTGTATAAATAAAATTGAATTGAATCGAATAAAAACAGGTGGAGCACATTCTTATCATAGCATAATGTTACTTCAGCATTATGGTTGTCAGCCTGTTTGCTGTCTTATGGTGAAGACCTATTGAACAGAGCAAAGATCAACATTACAAGCAGAAGTTTGGCCCTATTCACTTTCTTTGTTGTGGGACAAGGGCTAATTGTATGATAGCAGGGGATGACTAACAAGCCGCCCAAAACAAGGGTGGAGAAGAAAGTTGATTGTTTTTTTTTTACTTTATGTAAAATGAGGTGGAATTCACTTGGAAGCTCCATAGTCATTTGTTGAAAACCTGCCAAAATGGTGCAATGTTGGGTCAGGAAGTTTAGTCCTAGCAGCTGTGGACAACAGTGAAGGAGAGTGGTGGAGGACGTGTCTCCAGAAGGTCTTCATCCTCTTTTATCATGAGTTGGATCAGTGGGTTAACAACAAGTTTGCCTCTGTACATTCAGTGGAGACGGGGGAAGCTTGGCACAGTGACTGTGGGTGTTCTGGTAAGTCAAGGGTTTGTCTACTTTTGTCTTCATGGCCCACTAGCTATCTACCACCTACCATGTGATGTGTCTCAATTTAGATACTTCCTTTAGTACACTTTTTTATACTGTATACACTATGTGCTTCCTGGTGTAGTGTACTAATTTCAGCAGGGTAGTGTTGTCTCAATTTAAGTACGACCAATGTACACCTACCGGAAATGATGATCACAAGATTTTACCACTTTTTCTTCATCTTCTTTCGGAGTATTATTTTTATTACACGTTTGACTGCCAACATATAAATATACAACTTATGGACAACTAACATTTGTATATTGCGGTATTTACTGCAACCTTCCTCTCTTGGTCCCTCCCCTTCCTCTGCGTAGCCAAAATAGCAACCAATGAGGGTAAGAACTGTCCAGTGTTCCACGCTCAACTCTTTGATCATTATGAGTTAATGTGACTGTTATCACAGTATATTTTGTCATAATTGACAGTGAACACACTTATACACTCAAAAAAGCAACCATACGTATGGAAGGACGTGAACTGAGACACAGCACTGGTCTTGTTTAGAGTTGTAGCTTTGTACCCTGCTGCTTCACTGTTTAGACAGAACATCTGGAGGGCAGTCACCAGGGCTAAGCTAGCCATTGATGGTCAGTATAGATGTTGTATCTAACATTTTATTCCTACAGATAAATACAGAAGAAGTGACACGTGACATGACTTTGGAGTTCTAGGGACGAGTAACAGAAAGCTATTAAATGGGTAATGTAAATTAAAAATTTTTTTTTTTTTTTTTTTTTAAAAGAGTAATTTTTTTTATAAGGTTTTATATAATTTGACATAAGATTACACTCTCCAAGTAACTTCCCAAAAAAAAGGTATGATATGATTTTGGTATGAAAATCAAAACTTTCTATATTTAACCTGAACTGTGCATTGTGTGTGAAATGTGCTAACGCTTGTGGAACATGAAGACCTTGTAGTCTGTGAACTGTGCTGGAACCAATAACTGCGTCTTCCTTTTATGTTGGGTTTCCTTGTTTTAAGATCTTCAGCTCTTGGGAATCACACTTTTTTCTTCTTGTCCTCTACACATGTGCGCTCTGCCAACTACATCAAGAGTGCGAGCGTGTGTTCACGTGAGAGGACAAACATCTGGATCTACTCCAGTACCATCAACAAATTGCTGATCAAAGCTAAATAATCAGATGGTGACTCTTGTGTCATAAAGAAACATGTTCATTGGTTGGATTCTCTGTACACACGTGGTATATAGAGCACATTAAAGAAAAGCGTAGGCACACTGAGGCGAAGCTCAACACCACATATGTCATGGAGATTTGACATATTGCAGCCTCATTCAGCAGTAGTTTACTCAGAGTCAGGGATTTGTGGTCAGGGATTATGGCAAACCACAAAGAACCTCTGAAGCAGAGAGGACAAGTGGTCCTGGCTCTAAAAGAAGATGGAACAGTTGGGTGTCCAAATCATGGAAACCAATCCTGTGGCCACAAAAGGACTCACATTTCATAGGATGGCATAGCTGAAACCGCAGAAACACTTGATCCTCTTAAAACACTATTTGGTTAATAATTTATATTTAAGTTTGTGGACTGCTGCTTTAAACCTGAGAAAATTGTTATAATTCAGCTTCTGTACATATGCAAACCTCAGGTGGGTTGCAGTAGTCACAGTATAATTCCAATTGTTTGAACAAGCTCTCGGTGGAGCTGAGGTGGGCTGAATGATTGCTCAAGCAAGCCACCTGTAACAGCACACACCTATCAATCAAAGCAGTCATAAAGCTATCATGAACGGGGAAATTAGCTATAGAGACCAAAACTGTTTTTTGTACCAGGCTGTAAACATGTTTATTTCTGCTGTGAAGTTGGACATTTTAACATGGGGACTTATGGAGACTGACTTGTTCTGTAGCCAGCCTCAGATGGCCATTTGAGGAACTGCATTTCACAGTCACAGAGGTTGCTGTCTGGGCTGTACTCGTGGCCTAAAATCTAATGACAATGCTAAAATGCTCACAATGACAATGTTAACATGCTTTAGCGAGTATAATGTTACCATCATCATCATCTTAGTTCATCTTAGAGACTGTGAATCTCAAGGTTTCAAAGGTATTTGATCATGAACCAAAGTAGTGGACAAATTGAAATGTTGTCAGAGGATCATTATAGTTATCACATGAACATCTGTACCAAGTTTCCTTCTTTTGTATACCATGAATGTCTGTAAAAAAAATTCAAAAACTCATCCAGTAGTTGTAGAGGTATTTAAGTTAAGGTGGTGGACTGACCAAATAACATTGCCAGCCCATTAGCACAGCTAAAAGAATGGACATTTATCTCCATGTAATCGTTAATGATTTTGTAAGGATTAGGGAGAAATGAGCATCTAATTGAAGGGTCTCAATACAAAGCCATCAGCTAGTGAGAAGCAAAGTGAGAAGGGCTGGGTAAATGGCACACAGGTGGAGTTCATGTGTACTTTGCCTCCTGAATGACATATAGTCACATGTTCCATACAGCGTCCGGTCACACATGTCCAGGATCTCTCAAACATCCAGCGCTCATTTAGTCTGCATACAATAACACTGATCTCTGAATTCTGACTTTTATCAACACATTTTGATGTATTTTGAAGTATCACCGAATTAAAGGCTGATGGAAACAGCAAAATTCAACAAAACTTTTCAGGTTCCATGAACCTGAGCTGTTTTTTGTCTTTTTCAAAAAAAGAGTTCATGGAAGATGGAAACACATCTTGTAGAACTTCTGATGTACCAAACATTTAACTCACATGACTGATCAGCTGTTTCCGATCCGACAGTCTCCTCATGGCTCTCATGGCTCTATAATGCGTCCATGATCACTCCACCTTGCATTTACCGTTATTCGTTTAACTACATTTGTTAATAGTGCTGTGGTAGCGTTGCTGTTTTCTGAATCGAATAGCTTTTCAGTAGCTTTATTATTTCACTGATCAGCTGGCTTCCACGCCCAAGCACAGCACAGTCTGCTAATACAACATTTGCATATTGTTGCAATCAGTGGTTGAATGGTCAGTGTCCTGACTGAACTCCATTCAGTGCTGAACTACAAGTTGTCCTTCACTTGTAGCTGAGACCAAGACAAGTCCATAAAAGGAGAACTTAACTGAACTCCAATGTGTAAACCAGTGTGTTACACCGTGTTACACTGTCTTTCTTCTTTCCTCTTTTCTTTTATCACTTTTGGATGATCTCAACACCGCTGCATTCTTTAGGACCTGCAGTGAAAAATTCTCCTCGATGTTTCACACTGGCTGGATATGTAGACTAAAGGATGAAGTCATGGCTGTCACTTCCTCCAGCCCTACACAGTTAATCACAACATGACTGTTCTCTGAACTGTATTTGCTCTAATTGATAATGAGAGGAGTTCATGAGCCTCCACCCCTCATTTTTTTTACACGCTCTGTCAGGTTGTCAATATTAATGCTTAACTGCAACATCCCCACAGAGGCCTGGCACACAATCCTTGTGGTAATTGTGTATAGGGGTTTTATGTGTGTGTCTGTGTGAACAAGAATGGAGCTCATGAATGCATGTCTGTCTTCGTGTGTGTGGGGGAAATCTCAGGTTACCCTCCTTATCATTCTGCCACATTCTGCAATACATCACTGTCACGGCAAATGTAGCCCTGTTCCAAATAGTTTAGTCTGACAGGACCCACTTGAACATAAAAACATGTTTTTGTGTACAGTGCCTTCCAGATATTCATGCTAAAAGCTGCATTGTTGAAATAAATGGAGGACATGTTATCGGTTCAGAAGCTAAGGCTGGATATTCATTATTTGGCTTAGAGTCAAAGATCCTGCACGTTTTAGATACTATAGTTCAATGAATCATGTAGTTTTCTATACTGGACCTAACATTATCTATATAAACAGACATACGCTAATACAGTGTGCAACTGTAGCCAAGAATGACGACGTTTTAGATGAGCAGCTGCCATAACTAAAACAAACTCTGTTCTGCAAAATTTCATCCAATCTAAATAGTTATTTACCATTGTACAAACTCCATTGGCTCACTCTGTGATCACTTTCACAGTGAACATGATTCTCTCTGAGGATCCAACTCAGAACTTTTTGTCCCGACACTGGATCATTGTCTTCAGATGTTTCACTAACAGCCGTCCATCTCTGGGGGCCTCATTATTGTGTTGTGGGAGTCCCTTAAGATGTTCTCTACAATCAGGAACTTCAAATTCAAGAGACGTAATTTAGAGTTAAGAATTAGTTCACACTAAATCTGACATCCAAACCATTGATGTGTTATGGAAATACATTTCTCATTTGTACTGGTTATAAAATCCAAAATATTATTCACTAATGTAGATGTAATTGAAGCCTGGTAGTGATTTCACAGCTTCTCTGGGGGGGCTTTGTCATCGGGTTGTGGGAGTCAACAATCATCCTTGACCCTTAAGTTGTCCTGCACAATCCTGATAGAACTTTGTGGAAAGCTCTGAGGCATGTTCATAGGGGAAACTATATAAATATAAATAGCACACACACACTCACACACCATTACCAGTCATCAACATTAACAATCATAGAGTAAGCAACTGATAAAAAAAGATCCAAGTTGAATTTCGGTGTAAGAAAAGTCAGAATGATAACATGAGCAAACTAATTTCTGCTACATAAATCTCATTCATTCAATTTAGTTTCACTCCATATTTTCCCCACCTCCTGCAGTGGCTCTATGCCCCCCCAAAGGGGGCCTGCCTCTCAGTTTAAGAACCACTGCCCTAAAGCCTTCATATGCTACTAATTTGCAGGAGGTAATATGTTTTGACAGAAATGTAATGCTGCCCAAATGTTGTTTTTCATCAACACATGAGTAAACATGTTTAATAAATGATTCACCAAGTGACTAAGTGTTCATACAGAAAAGGTCAGTGACAGCATATTTAATTTGTTTTCCCTGCAATGTTTTCTCTTGCAATACAACATTCACTTGTACTGTAGCAACTAAAGCATGGTGAACATTTCTATGGTGTTGTTTCGCTGCTCACAGCTCTTGGTTAAGGTTGAGGAGAGATCATGGTCTGTTGAATCTACAGCCATGTTAGTGCCATAGTGATTATTGAGCTAAATGCTTACATCAGCATGCTAACATGCTCACAATGACAATGTTAAAATGCTGATGCTAAGCAGGTGTCATCTTTACCATGATCACCATGTCAGTTTTGTGCTAGTTAACAATAAACATTAGATTGAATGTTAATGGATCACCAAACTCATTATTCATTCTTAGGGGGACAACGGATTTGTGGTCAGGGATTATCCACAAAAAACCTCTGAAGCAGAGAGGACAAGTGGTCCTGGCTCACTTTATTCTCTTAAAGAATGATTCAGTTCATGTCTGTACCAACTTTTATAGTAATCCATCCAACATATTTTACTTTAACGGAACCAAAAATGCCAACTTACTTGTGGAGCTAGAAGGAGTCAGGTGACTCGAAACAGGAAATATGTTTACTTTATTAAAGGGAAACTTTGGTATTTTTAATCATCCCATGTTTTTGTGTCAAAGTGACTAATGAAGAAATCAAGTTGTGAATTTGGTTTGTTAATGAATGAGAGCGCTGCGTAATCCTTGCGGCAACTTGGCACCAGAAAAATAAGTCCATATGCTTTTTTAGCACTGTACAACTCAGATTGTTAAAATCTCTTGACCCATGACAACTTCACAGTGTGTCTAACTAAGTCATGTTCAACCTGAATTTGAAATTTTGATGGAGGTGAGGTGACTTATTGCAGGAAGTCAACAATGGAAACATGAACGTAGTAATGAGTTTGTCATGTTGGAGTACAGAAAGCGAGGTTTAGACATTTTCAATGTCAAGGCTGAATATGTAGCCCATTTCAACAATGGTGATGGTCACCAAGGTCCAGGTTGAAAGTTACCCTTTGACATTTGACCAAAACTACAATCTTTGGTCAAGGTTAGGCCTACACAACCTAAACACACATGGGCCAGGAAATTAACCACTGTCTATGCTGTCAATGGTCTGTGTCTACAGCTCATTGCATATAAATTCAGTTCAGAGGGCGAGGACACAACAGGTGAGGACTACTCCATGAGTGGCACAAATTTAAGCAGAGAGCCATACTTATACTATTTTATCTTTGTTGAAAAATTCATCCTTATTATGAAGTTTAATGACTCCAAATTCTAAAGAAATGGAGACACAGAATAAGAGAGGAGTCTGGAGGACTACAATGAACAGAGAAAACTGTTCATTCATGGTACATTTAAAAATCAAATCAGTACAGTACAAATCACTTCACATTCTGAACATAGAAAGGTTTGATAATAAATGTTAACATGTGGAAATTCAAGTGTTCTTTTTATGTTTGTCATGCAGTCTAAATGAAGTATCATTAACTTTAAAGGAATTGAAGCTTGGTTGTGATTTCCGAGCTCTGGTCGGATTGCTGAAAAGAAGTGCAAACACTATATTTTGGGAAGGACTCTCTGGAATACCTTCTCCAAGGAAGTTAATGACTTACAGGTGATGTTTGCCTTTCAAATTCACATCTTGCCGCCTGTCCTTTTCTGCCAAATATTTCTGGGAAACATGTTTGACTACACGTAGTGTGTGGACAACAATGCAAAGATGTAATTTTTGAAGGATATTTTCCTGGATGGAGAAGCACTGAGGCGATGCCAAAAGACGAAGCCTTGAATATGGAGTTGTCAACTAGAGTTTCACTGATCTCATCTGTTTTTGAAAACTAAAGCCAATATTTTTCTTACCTAAGCTCCCAAAAGCTGACATTTTTAAATTTAAATTTCAAATAAACTTTAAAATCGGACAGTTGCGAATTATGGTACTCTACAACTCTCTCTTCAGGCTAAACTCACATAAATTCTTAGGACTTTTTTATTGCTATGGGGATAGATCACTAAAAGAATAATTCAAACAGAAGTTAATCATTTTGGGAGAAAGAAATTACTACATTTTTTTCCCAAGAGTGTGATGAAAATATTAATTTCTCTGTGTTACATATGGAAGTAGGTAGTTAGCCTAGCTTAGCATACGTGACTAAGACCCTAGCTTCTCCCTGTCCAAAATTGTTTGAGAAGTACTTCAACTAAAGTAAAACCAATTGTAATTTTTAAGTTTGTTTGTGTCAGGACTATACAAACAATAATGACAAGGTTTTTTTTTGTTTTTTTTTGTAGAGCACTAGGCTAATCTTTATCTTTAGGATAAAGATTGGAAAGCTAAAATAAAGCCCTGACTCCTTGAAATTATGGAATGGAATTAAGGAAATGTTAAAAGAATCGCAGAAATGTTGACACTGAATGCATCAGTAAAATGTTCACTGACATATTTCATTTGTTTTCTGCCAAAATAAACAATCTTGTAATTCACTATCCATTCACAGTGACTACAGCATTATTACTCCATGCAACTCCAGTGCAGTAAATACTGTATACATAATAATAGCATTCAGACTGTTTAAACGACCTACTTTACTTTTAAACAACCTGCCTCTCTACTTTATACATCCACTATAGCCATACTGTATAGATCCATATGTAGTACTCTCTGTATGTTTGTTATTTCTTGTCAAATTGTTTTGTCTAAATGTACTGCACTTTATGTAACCCTTTTGTATTTTGTGTTGTAATGTGTGTGCACTTTGATCTGCACTATGTTTTATGTTTCATGTAGTGCCGTGGTCCCTGTCTCATTTCACTTTGTATTGTGTATATGGTTGAAATGACAATAAAACCCACTTGACGTGACTTGAATCAAAAGAATCAAAGAATTAAAGAAACACTGTCTGTCAACATAATCCAGGCTGGAATTACATGGTTTACAGTTTAAGCTATTGATGTTACAAACAAACAAAATTTCTAAGAGACAGAGTTGTAGTAAGCCATGTCCCTACTCCTGTTTGAGAAGCATAACAGTTATATTGATGTCTCATCTCAGTCTTGGAAAAGGAAGCAAATAAGTTTATTTCTCTAAATGTTTAACATTTCCTTTAACGCGCAGAATCTTAAAAACAAAAAATCAATTCAAGTTAAGATTACACGTGGTTAAATCAAGCTGTTGTGGTAAGGTAAGAAGAAATTAGTTTCTTTCATTTCTGTTTCATTCCAGTTGTAATGAATAGTTACCAGAAACCAGTGGTGTGCACTAACTACGTCCTATCTGAACAATTCAGGACTATATGAATATCAGGATAGCAAAACTTTGTCGTTATAATTTACATCCTCACCTTCACTCTTTACTTTAGTTCTTGTATTCCTCTGTGTGTCGTTTCCTCTCTGTTATTACAGACTAAAGTTGGATTTGATTTCTAACACTTTCCTCATCTGACTCCCAGTTATGACAAGGCTAACGTCTCTGGAACAAACTGTGAGAATCTTCCTCTGTTTCTTTTTTCTGCAGAGAAGTGAGAGGACACTGTCTGCAAACAGCTTTCATCCATCATCCATCATTGTTCGTCTGTTCATAATTCAAGTGGAAATACCTGCACCATAACTGTCAGTTTTATGAAACAGCATTGAAAAGCGTGATAAAACATGTTTTCAATTGTGCTTCTCCGCCAAAATTACAAAACAAAATCAGAAATGCATGAAATGTCTTTCTAGGGCTTTAAGCCAAAGTAACTTTTAGACCTGAGAGAAACGGGTGCTGCCTGGACAAATGAAACACCCCCTCACGTGAAAATATGTGCTCTTAGCCCTTGAACTATATAAGAATTAAAAAGTGGAGGGGGGTATTAGAACAGTAGAAGAGCTAGGAACAAGTTCAGAGTTTGGGTTACACCAGGTGAAACAAACCACCTCTCCACCCAGGACAAAAGCCAGACCTGACCCATTATTTGTTCTGTGTGAAGTAAAGCCACAGAAATGCCTGTGCAAATGCCATGTTAAACATCTGGTGCAGCCCGCTTTCATGATATCATCCAATAGTCATCCATATAAGTGTAACTCAATAAAAAGAACACGGTCCATTAAGACCACGAAGGCAACCAAATGTAGCCTCACTGACTGAGTTCTTTGAATTATCAGAGACAGGCTTCACTATTCAGTTTGTATCATCCATCAAAAACACTTTTCAGCTCAGAGGAACCTTCTTACCTGTGTGAAAGGTCAAGATTTTTAAATGGAGTCTGGCATAGTGCTATCTCTTAATTCTAAGAGCATTTGTTATGGATACATTAACTGTATTCTCGGCACAAGGTTAAATACGTTCTCAGTGGGTGTTGAACTCCGCCAAGGTTGCCCCTTGTCCCCGATTCTGTTTGTGACATTCATGGAAGGGGTGTGAAGGCGCAACCAGGGTGAGGAGGGTGTCCAGTTTGGGAACCTCAGGATTGCATCTCTGCTTTTTGTAGATGATGTGGTTCTGTTGGCTTCATCGGACCATGACCTGAAACACACACTGGGGGGCATTTGGCATCTGATTAGGATGCTCCCTGGAGGTTTTCCTTTGGAAGTGTTCCGGGCACGTCCCACTGGGAGGAGACCCCGGGGCAGACCCAGAACCCACTGGAGGGACTAAATGGCCTGGGAACTCAGGATCCCCCAAGAGGAGCTGGAATACGTTGCAGGGGAACATCAACTGCCGCTGTGAACCCACCCTGGATAAGTGGAAGAAAATGGATGGATGGATGGATGGATGGATGGATGGATGGACATTAGCTGTGTCCCAATTCAATAAACTCTATTCTGAGAAGTTTTAGTACACAGTGTGAGTCTATAGTAGCAATTTACTAGCTATTTATTTTCTGACAATCATTACTGTAATGGCTAATCTCTGACTGGTTAGTGGCAATCCATTACAGTTAATAGACCAGCAGTCCCACTAAAGATACACATCACCAATCATTATTGACTCCAGATCATTCCAGTGTTAAGATGGCCGATCTATTTACATTTCCAGACAGGAATCCCACTTTAACAACACCAGGGGCTGACTTGGACATTCATCAGACAGCCTTCATTGACAGCTTGCAGTCTCTAATCCACCAGCTTCATTGACTGTAAAGTGGAAATACCTCCATGAAGGCCACCTGGGGGTAATTTATCAGGGTCCTCTTGGGCTGTCGTGACATGAGCAATGATTCAAGTTCTGCTAGATGAGGTCCTGCAAATGCAACTTTAATAGTACCCTTTAATACCCCTATGACTAAAAGCAGACCGTGATTACATGAATGATTTTAATCTAATGTAGAAATGTGGAAGAGTTATTCTCTTTCTTTAATGGATGGGAAATTGAGTTAGAGTGGAGAGTGGATATTTGCTACTTCAACCTGTGGCCACATAAAGTGAAACACAACTTTCACCCTTTCGTATTTCCAAGTGGTATTGACGATGAATCATAAATGATCAACTCCACTCTGGAAATAAGAAATAAATAAATAAAGAAGCATGTTCACTACAGTGGTGCATTGAAATGATCACAGTTTGATATGAATTTAGGAACAGGCAAAAGCTTTTGTAATGACGTTTATTGCTACAGCAGGTGTTGGTGTCAGGGTGGAGGGTGGAAAACATTAACTTAGGAAGAAAAAATGAAGAGAAAAGGAGTAAGTCCATCCAAAAACCACTGCAATGATAAACCAATTCATTTATAAATGGTGGTTCAGAGCCTCGACTCTCCTGTTTGTGTCCACCTCAGTGAATAAACTATCAATATCAAGGCTGTCCTCCATGTTTCCACAGAGCACATTGGACTAATCAAAACTAGTTTACTATTTTAGATAGAAATCAGCATAATCCAGGTTAATCATCCATCATCATCATGTCATCTGACACTGATGAGCGTACATCAGTCTGACTGGAGAGATCACAGAGCTTTTTGTCCATCCAAAGCTATCCTCCTTCTGTCTATCCTACATACATGATGTAACAAAACTGTAAAAAAGAATCTTTTCATTGGTCATTAGGATTCTAAATGCTGACTGTAGACAGAAGAGAGTAACCTAACCCTAACCCTAATCATCAAAAGTGGAGATGCGATGATATGAAAGTCTAGTAAACAGACTAACAGACTAACTTTGGACAAGCTGCATGAGCTTCTCTCTTGTCTGTGAGTCTGACTTAAAGTAAACACAGACATAGCCACCTTGAATGGCCATAGTGGCTAACTGCATCAATTTGCTGGCTGACCTAATCACCAAGATTGATGCTGCAGAGTAGAAGATTTAGGAGCAGCTCATGTCAGACTTGGAAAACCTAAATGTGTCCACAGGTGAGAGAGATCCAAGCTGTGTAAGATATGGCAAATGAATAATGCAGCTACGATTAACATTGTCATCCTGGAGATTTTGTTTCACCTCCCCAAAATCAACTGGCAAAGATTTGTGGAAAAAGCGATAACACCACACAAAAAAAGAGGCAACACTTGCACACACAGGTTATATATTATATATATTTTCCATTATCCTATATTATAGTGTTAGCTAAGAAAAGTTGACCCCCTCACAGTCCTTGTTTCCCCACATCTCTACAATTTTAGTTAGCATGTTAGATAGTTTGAGGAGAACACAACAGAACGTGTCAGGAAAAGAGTGTCTCTATCTCATACTGCTGCTGGCCTGTTGAATGTAGAAGTTTGGCTTTTTTGGATTTGTTGCTATGTACATCCAAATGTTAGCCAAACACAAACCAAAGTTTATATAAGACAAAGAAAAGGCCAATTGAATCTCCCTCTAACAGCTGCCCACTTGTAGCAGTTGAAAGATAGAAACCAGGAGTGTGAGGATGCTATGAGGAGCCGAGATTAAGAAGTGTGGGCGTGACAGCGGAGTTTGACTGCCTCACCGTTTCCAGCTCCATTTATCATTCTCAGATTCCATATGTAGAATGTGTTAGCTGCGGGTAGGAGCAGAGAGAAGGGGAGGCCCAGCCCCGACAGCTGCTGATGGATCACCTGCATATTTCACAAGATTTCTAATTAAATCGACTGCAACAGAAAAAGTACAGGTGCCTCGCTCTCTTCTACCTTTCCTTAGACTTACACGTTGTAGTCTGGATCAGCAACGGGCCTGGAAAACTTAAACGTCTGGAGACCGCGCTGACGGCAACTTCGGCAAAGAATGACGAGGCCAGATGGAGAAATATGCTTCTTCTGTGAAACTATCTTCTGGCAAACTTCAGCCTCTGGAAAAAATTGTAATCCCTCTGCTATGAACACAAGTACTTTCTGAAAGAGCCTTAATTCACTTTCAGCTCCCTTTGGTCAGGATCACTTTCTTCGTAGCAGGTATTTTAGGGTAAATGTGATTATTGCATGAGCTATTCATTAATTTGAAAGCCTGTCTGAAGCAATTGTTCCACTTTAAGCCACAAACCTCTGACATTTTATATCAACCTTAAATGTAGCTGATACAAACCCAGTGACTGAACCAAGAATACGTCTGGTGTTCTCAAAGTGATGAAAAAAAGGACCTCCACACGAGACTTTTAGGAATTTGTCTTAGAAGCTAGCAGGTTTAGTAGTGACATGCATTAAGGAATGCTTGGCCATATTATATGTGTGCATGTGTAATCATGTAATGTTTTTTATGATTTGTTTTTTTTATTCTCTGCTCTACTATTGGCTCCTTTTCCTCTTTGGCATGCCTTTGTGACTGTGTGGAGTCAAACTATACATCAGTGTAGAATTATTTATTCAGTCTTTGGATGGAAAATGATAAATCAATCCTTCTTCTTGAGTCTTTTGCCAACAAATTTTGAGTTAGCCAAATAAGCCAAATCATTTCAATCCCTGCTTGTTTTTTTCCTCAACACCTGTTGAATCCCTGTTAAAGTGGGTGTGCCTGTTGAATTGTAGGTTTTAGTCAGTTATAAAAATTGTCCCCCGTTCCTACATCAGAAAGGTCTTTTAAGACACTCTGACTCTGAGACTCTGACTAGCACTTAATTTGAAGCATACCGATGCTTATAAGGAGTCTACAAGTCATTTCCTGTTGCAGTGATATTCTGTCACTTTTAAAGGGTCATAGGCAACATCACAGTCACATTCCCCACCTTCCAGTTGGCATATTGCCCAAACCAGAGGATGCCACATCGTTCACTTCATGCTATTCAATACCACACACACACACACACACGCACACATATAATCCAAGTCGTCTTATATCATTTTTTTTATTGGTACTGTGTACATATTTGTATCTATATGTACATACTGTATGTACATAGATATATGTATAAATAGCTCTTTTTACACAGCTATATGGGCTTCATGTGAATGTTTTATTGCACGCAGATGCACAGGCTTTATCTGTTTTATATTCACGTCTTGAAGATTTTATGTTTGGTCTGACGTTTTGTCAGTTTTATACTTTGGCCCGAGGTAACGTTAAAACATCTTAACTATAATTGTTACAGTTGACAAATAAGCTCAAGCTTGAACTTGATAGGAGCTACCAAGGCTGACAGATCCTTGTCAATTCCTGTTTTCATCTTCATTTTCATTTATTTATGTGATTCATGTCAATGATCACATGGTATGGAGACGCTGGAGATATCTTTATCATTTAGATACTGTACTGTAAATGCACATCTGTTGTTCCAAACCCATCATTTATACATGAAGTGGTTGTTTATTCATCTACAGGATCAGTACAGACAACCAGGACAATGGAAAAAAATCACTAAACATTAAACCTTGTTCTTGTTATCCTTTGAAAAAGTAATCCTGTGCAGCAGCAGCTCTGCATGTTTGTGTCAGATCTTGAACATGTGAGTCTATGAAGAACGGTGAAGTGCTGTTAAACACGACTTTTAATAAGCCTGAACGTCAGTAGCAGAGCTTCTTTTCTCTGTAATAATGACACAGAGGTGTTATTACTGACGATAGCATCTCAAACTTTAAATCACACGTGACAGAGGGAACACACCTGCATGTGTTACACACCACTGTAATCCTCTGGTATGTGTGTTGTGTTGATATCCTACGTAACTATGGTATCAACACACCCGTTTATTTACTGGGGTGATAATGTGGTTATAATGTGGCTTGGATGTTTGTCTCCTTGACACTCTCCGCCTCTGCTGTGTTGGATATGGTGCATGGATTAAATAATGTGTGATTAATCGAATTCTTTTCAGACTTCAGAGACCTGCAGAGTCCTGTTACAGACACTTGACAAACATAGATGGAGGGAAGGATAACAAAACAGCTGGTATCCACTGTGGTACGTTATAGCCTTGGCATCTCCAGCAGCCATACAGCTGCTCTGTTTTCTGGCATGTTCACTGACTCCTTGTTACTCCATGTCACAGAGTAACGTCATTGACCTTGGCCATGTGACAGCCTGTTTGATGTAAGTCACAGTCAGGGTGGGAAACATGTAAAAAAAAATATGTTCAGCTGGAAAGGATGCCACTACTAAACATCTGTGATATTAATGTCACGTTAAACTCACTCTAAAACAGTCACTATAATGGAAATAGGGTATGGTCGCACTGTCTAATGATGTATTCACATAGAGAGTGAAGATTACATACAAAATCGATGAAAAGACACCAATAGACGCAAATTTGTGTCCAACAGAACAAAAGTTTACCAGCAGAAGGAGAGCTCAGAGTTTCTTTTTAACTTTTGGGATTAAAATATGGATTTATCTTCACAAGTAGCAAGTATCAGAGGTGCCTCAACTCTGTAAATGTCTGTGGGTTCCTGAGCTCCATGATACTCTTTCATATTTATACAGCGATCGGACAAAAAAGGAGACAGGAGAAAAGTAAGCGAGGAGGTTTGATGGTAAGTTCTGAAAATATGTGCCTCCAGCTATCAGTTATATTTTACTATGAACTGAGCAAGCATATAGCCCAAACTCCATTCAGAAAACATGCTTGTCACCTCACCATCATGATGCAGTTATTTCGGCATCCTTTTGATCTGTTTATTGCAATAAAAAGATGGCAACTTCTGTTCATTTTGGGTTCAAACTACTGTAGTTAGCCAGATTAAGGGCAAAGATTTGCTGTGTGAGTAACCAAGCCTAAGGTTTGCTTCATGTTTGGTGGGAACACACCATGGTGCCCTTGTACTGTAGCTCCTGATTCTGCCCCTGTACCACAGACAGAAAGTACCAGGACACAGATGAACAGAGTTTTTGGTTTTTGGAGTTTTAATGGGATTTGTTGGCAAAAAGAAAAATATTTTGGTATAATTTGTTGCAGCTCATCTTAAAAAATCCTGAGGGATGTTTTTGGTGTCTGTTTGTGTTTGTTTGAAGAATGGTTTAGTTTAGTTTTTCATTTTTTCTTTTCCACGGTATAGCAAGCATTTATAATGGGGAAAACAAGCATGGCTGCTTCAGGAAAAGCTGAAAAAAGCTTACACTGACACATGTATTATTATGGCTCTTCCTCTTCTCTTATTTTACTGCTGTATCGTCATCTACCTCTGCGTCTGTCCTTTCACTTTCTCCATCCACACTCCTCTCATCATCCCACTCCTCCTTCAAGCCCAATTTCTCTCTGTAATTTTCTGGTTTATAGTAGTTGAGTCACCCCATAAGACACTGAGGCAATTTAGCTGCGAGGAGGTCAGAGTCCAGCTGGTGCCGGTCTTGTGGTTGTCAGGAACAAAATAACAATGTATTGTTGCAAATCAAACAAGGACACTAATTTCATCACAAAATGTTTCCAAAGTGATAGTTTCCTGATGTCTGTCCACCCAATTCTTCATTCATACCTTCAATTAATTACCCAGATATGACTTAAGGCCCCACTTGCGGTCTTTATTCATTCCTCAGTAACTACTCAAAAATATGCATTCTATGTGTTACTGCTTTAACAGATGGATGTTTTCTGCAGTCCATGACATACTATATATTTTCTCTGTGGATCCTAAACAAATCAAACAGGTCTTTCCTTGTAGGTTTAGCTGCAAAGTAATGCCATGATAGCGCAACATCTTTCAACAAGAAAGAGATAGAAAAGAAGATGAATGAGATGATGGAAAAGGTGCCAGATGACAAACATCACTGTCATGATGGAGAAGAAGCTTATCAGAAAACTAGAGATGAGGAAGAAGAAAGAAAGAACAAAATTGCTTGATCGATTAGGTTTGTATAAATGGTTTTCGTCAGGTTGTGATGATTTAATCAGTATTTTGAAAGGTTTAACTACAGTACATTCAAATGAATCTGTCCCTCTTGTCCTTCAATCATGATTGAGACAAAAAGTAACAGAGGCACGGAGTTATGGAGAAATAAGCAAAAGAGGTTGAGAGAAGTTCAAACACCTGCCTGTACTTAATTATTCAGTTCAACTTAGAAAGGTGTTTTAAAAAAGCCATTCTGTTCTTTAAGTGTGTCTTAAGATGACATTTTAAAGTAGAGAGTAGAGAGTGTGATCTGATGCTAAGTAGAAGCCTGGTCCAAAGTCAAGGAGCCAATACAGCAAAGGCATGATCACCTAACCTGGACTCTGGAACAGCAAAAAGGTCCAAAGCTGTTTCATGAATTGGCTGTTCAAGTAAACAAGGCATTACAATAAGGAGGATATGAGCATGTATGAATCTGAATTACAATTTCCTCCAGGCACAGTCAAACTAACACCCACATTTTTTAGGATGAATTTATGTCAGAAGTGAGGTCACCAAGGAGTGGCTGTTTGGAAAAGTGGTTCACTGGTTTGAATTATAGGTATAAATATGTATTGCCTCTTGTCTAACTATGAATAATGTTGTGGTGGTGGATGATATGTCCTAAGGGTAGCATATACAATGTGAACAAAATAGCCCCCAGAATGGATCCTTGTGGTACACCATTTTTGACCTCCACAGTGTGGACGATAAACTTTCACAGAAACAAAGATTTTGATTGATTCATTTTATCATGTCATGTCATGCATAAAGAATATGCTCAGTCTAAATAGGTTTACAAGGCACTATTATTTAGAGAAAAAGACCAGAGAGCAGAATAACAACATCAATTATAAATAATACAAAATAATACAACATTTTCTCCAAGCTTCAGAATCAAACGTAGCATTAAAATTAAACAACCAGCCCATTGTGTCATTGTTGGTGCAGCAAAACATTGCTGGATTTTGAACATTGTTATCATATCATTTAGGTGTAGTAATAAAAAAGTGTAGATCTTCTTAACCCATCATAGTAAGGACCATATAGAAGAAATTGTGATTCATTCAACCTCTCCAATTCCTATTCACTACATGGTCTAAAAACCAGCCTAGAGCAGATCCAGTAATACCCACTGACAGTATAAAGAATAGACAGTGTATGCATCACCCACAGCGCCGTTTTGAAGCTCAAAATCTGCGGCTTTGGCCGGCACCATGTTTCTTCCACCTCCTGGCTAATCTAAAAATCGGCAAAGAATCGGATCATTGGCAGACCTGAGGTGGGTCTTATGATGCCTGGCTGTTCAAAAAAGCTATCTGTAATGGCACCTACCTGTCAGTCAAAGCGGCCACACTGTTAATAATTCATAACTTTAAGCCTTAATATCATTTGAACAGGTGCGTTGTTTAAAAATTCACCCTCAGTACAGTTGTCATGAACGGGGAAATTAGCTATAGAGACCAAAACTGTTTTTTGTACCAGGCTGTAAACATGTTTATTTCTGCTGTGAAGTTGGACGCTTTAACATGGGGTTTTATGGAGACTGACTCACTTTTTGACGTTTGAGGAACTGCAGTTTTTGGTACTTTCACATTGGCTTCACTTCACAGACACAGAACACAGAACTTCATCATCATCACTCAACTCTATGAAGAGCTGATTATTTGCTATGTAACAAACAAAAAACAGTCTTAAGTGTTTTTTTAAATACTGTTAATATTTTTCTCCAGATGTTGGTCTCGCAGTACCTTCTCTAGGAGATAGTAGCTTTACTATACAATAAGTCTAGCTGTCTAAGCTGCAAAATATAATAAATATATGATATAATGTGAATCTTGTTCTTGTCCAAGGTCCCTTTTAGTCCTGCAGAAATAATGGTACCATACGTGTGGACTGTGCAGTCCTGCTTTAACAAGACTCTCCCTCCAGGGACAGAGTTGCCACCTGATCCACCTGGAGCAAGATTTTACAGAGTGAGTGAGAAATGACCATTCACACAGTGTTAAATTAAGTCAATCAATTATATTGCTCCTTGTAAATCTCTAACAATTAGTGTCTGAGCGTAACTTCCTTGAAACGGAGCCCAGACTAGAACAAGCTCTTTGTGCCTGGACTTTATCCAAGCAGGCACACAGTGTGTGCGTGTACGTGTGTGTGTGTGTGTGTGTGGAATGTCTCAACATACTATGTTCATGTTGTTCATGGTGGTTCTATACAATCACATGCTCGTGTTGGCATGAATAGCAGCACCTGGTAGAGATTACCTATTGTACAGCCGAGCATTGATGTACAATCAGTGCAGGGCTCACGCCTGGCCTGCCTGCCAGGCTAGTAAACAGCAGGGGGGAGCTTAGCAGTTGGATTTTACAACTAACACCTGCCCCTTATGGGCCAGAGGTAGACTGCTCTACATCCACACCATTAACCT
This sequence comes from Argyrosomus regius, assembly GCA_946959425.1. Taxonomy (NCBI): domain Eukaryota; kingdom Metazoa; phylum Chordata; class Actinopteri; family Sciaenidae; genus Argyrosomus; species Argyrosomus regius. The sequence goes on along the minus strand of OX336889.1, from coordinate 28,497,019 downwards.
AAAGAATGAGAGCTCGCTTGTGCCGCTGCTGTGACTGACTCCTGCATTCTTTACACATCTTGTCACAGCGGTTCATGATCTTGTTGACGATCATTTCTACCTTGGGAGATGATGTAATATAAAAGTCTGCCATTGTATGCTTTTATGTGCCGGGGTAAAGTTCTTTTTTAATTGGATCATACATTTAGTTTGGGGGTCACGAGTTAAATTGTCCATTTGTGGGTTTTACCTGCATGTGTGTGACGATATGTTTGTGCTTCATGAATTATATTTTTGTAGAGAAAAAGTAAAGTAAAGAAAATATTTATCCAACAAAAACCTATTTTGTCCTCAGTAAATGGATTATGTGTTTTACTCATTTGTATTCTGTCAAGGTCAACCTCTTGCTCTTTCTTAGTTCTCATGTTTGCTACAGCATTACAGAGTGCCACAATTCCAGCCAATCTGATTGTTTTTTGTCTCTAATCTGATTGGCAGGAGGATAATCAGTTAAGAAGTCAGGAAAATAGTAAGCAGGCACACCATGACCACACATATGTAAGTTTAATACAGTTTTGGTTCCTAGTTTTATAAATTCCTGTCTGTACTATGTAAGCTTGAATTATTGCTATCAGGTACAGCCAGATAAACCAAACTACGTGATTTCAGCAACTTAGCCAAGGCATTATAATTAATATACAGGGCTCTATAAAAAGGCTTTAACCGTGCCATTTAAAGACATTTAAATTTGTTGGGCAGTGTGCTACATCCCTTTGTAAAAGCAGGTGGTTAAAAGTAGTTATTAAGTATGCTAGCTTTATAAATATAAGATATACTGTCATAATATATAATCCCTCTAACAACTCAGCAAAACATCAGAATCGACCTGCTCACATTACCCAGTTGGTTGGAATTGTGGCCCACTATAACAGTGTTATATTGAGCTTTGCTCAAATTGAATTGTTCTATCTGCACTAATAATACCTCTACAAAATATTATTCATATGCTTCCAATAAAAAAAAAAAAAAGAAAGAAACTATTCAGAATCCTCAAGGCCTCTGCATCAGACTCCAGCCTAGGGGGAGACCACCGTGTCTCTGAACACTGTGGACAGTATAGAGAACATTGTGGCAGACATAAACTGGACTGGGTACTGCACAGTGGCTACCCACAGCTTCTAACAATGAAGAAGGGTTAAATGCACAAAGCAAATGTACCTACGAGGATCAATAAAGAGTAACTTAACTTAACTTAACTTAACTTAACTTAACTTAACTTAACTTAACTTAACTTAACTTAACTTAACTACAATTACAGGACATTTTGGGGGGAATTTAAGAGGCCAGTGTGAATAAAGGTTCTTTGTCTTCTGGATAAATGCTACAGTAGCTCCTCTGTCCTTGGTGGGTGGGAAGGGAACAGTGAAAAAAGCTTAAGGCAAAGTAATTATTAAACTTCACAGAGCTGACAATTAGACAGGGGAGGTTGTTGAATTGATTCCACTGACAGGCCTAAACATTCCTCTTTTAGTCAACCGCCAGGACTTCATCTCACCGAGCCAAGGGACAAAATAGCTTTGAGAAGAAGCCAAAGTACTGGAGGATTCAGTTTCTTGCTGCCCATCAAAGGTAAGACAGCTGTGAACTGGCTGACTGATTGACTGACCACTCATAATAGCTGCAAACTAGTAAAAGCCATGTTTAAAGCCACTCAGACACATAAAGGCCCAGTATGTCAAGGAAACAGCCTCAAGAAAGTGTTTTGTGTTACACATGTTAAAAAAACATGCTTTCAGAGAATGCAGTTTGCCATCTTTAAAGCTACACCAATCAATATTTTTATGGGTCAACAATGGGTCAAATGTGAATGAACGTGAAAGGGGTCACTTGTTGCAAGAAGTCCACAGTGAATTACCCCTATGTCTCCCTCATCTATACTGAGCTGGTGTTTTTCAGCTCACTGTTTTGGTTTTAGGGCCCACAGCATTACTATTTTGGTTCAGTCGCACCACTCTCATCCACCTTGTTTCAAGCCGCAGCAGACAGCTCTTCTCAGCTAACAAGCTCTGATCAACTTGCTGCATGCTACCTGCCCAAGACTAAAACAGTACACGGACAAAATTAGTCACCAATTTGATGTGATAGGACAAAAATCCATAAGGAGGGTACAGAGATTCAGGACCAAACTACACAAGTGCTGAAAGCTGAACATCGCGAGACATTTGAAAGTGTGTTGAGCCGATCGGTTTAGAGAAAGACAACTTCGGATGAGGGAGTAGTAATGGGTTATCCCCTCCTGTGAGCCACAGTGATCACAGCTCACCTTGTGGAGAAATGCTATTTGTCCGTATCCAGGAACAGAGATGCAGTTTGAGAAATCATTCCACTGTACATGAGCAGAAATACTGTTTGCTATAGTTGGTTCTTGAATATAATTTTTGTAAAGCAACATGCTGTGGTTTCATATCTGTACATTAATGATAAATATATTACTCAATTACAAATTACAAATACATATCTCTCAGATAGAAAAACCAATAACTGTGGCCTGCATAGCACACTATGTAACAGGAGATACCTTTCTGTTGCGTGCACTGGTAAAGCAGTTTTTTTCTGGAATTCATGGATACCTCACTGATTGCTTGATAGAAACAGAGTGTGGACCAGCATCCTAGTGACAGCAGTATAATAGCACTAAAAAGTGATGCACATTTGAGCATGAAGAGATGTTCCTGTGAGGGATTTTAAGTTATGTGCATAACATATTTGCATGCCTAAACCTATAACCAAACTGCAACTGTTTCATAACATGTGATTATTATGACTGCGTCCTTTCCTGCATGTCCAGAACTTGGTTTCCCATGATATCTCGTTGGGTAGCCCTGACAACATCAAGTTAAACAGAAAAAATGCCAAACCTTAAGTGAGAAGAGGGGTAATGACAGTGAGTTACACTGAAGACACAGAATTCTTTGTCCAAGAGGAAAGAAAAAATTGGAGGTTTTTGGCAGCAACATCAGGCTACATCAGGGCTCTGGCAAAAGCAAGCTGATTTGTTACCTGAGTAGGAGGGTACTGTCAAAACCACAGCACAATACTTCACTTTGTCACTTTGAAAACCTGCAACTATCCTCTCTCTAAATGATAGGTGAGGGTGAGGAATGATGTCCTGGAGGGACATGCGGGAGATGCGCTGTGGGTGAAGCAGGTATAATCTTTCTGCACCTTCCGTGATTGCGTATTTTGTGGCGGTGAAATTCATATGAGGTCAGCGCACTGAAGAGCAAAACGGTGGAAAACACTGACGTCAGTGGAGCACATTGACACCGTCCTGAGAGCCAAGAGATGAGCCAGTCAGCACGAATCTTCAGCGTCCTGGATCTGAAAAAATCATTTAGCAAATTCCAAGTGCCTTTCCCCCCCGAGTGTCGCAAAAGTGCTTTGAGCTTCTATCAAGATGTCTTCATCAGCACTGGAATGCCATGAAACAGTACTACCAACTACACTGACGACACATCTGTGTGTGTGTGGGATGGCCATTGTGTTACCACCCCAATAAAGATCCTCATGTGGTGAACAGACTTTGTTTATTTGGAGTTCACACAGCAAGCATGTTGCCAGTACGCACATCTATTCTTTTACATTTCCTGCCCAATCTTTTAGCAAGAGACATGTCAAAGCCAAACAATGTGCTCGAGAAATAATAAAGTAATAAAAAATGCATGTGTCCAAACTGGCCTATGTCCATTGGATTTCCATCGACCCAAAACATATGAATGGACGTCCCACCCTGTACTGTACACAATGTTCGGAGGAGCTGGAATATATACAGCTGCTTTTAGAGTTTTATATCATTTGGAATTAATTATGTAAAGTCATTGTAGTTATTGTCATGTGGAAGATATTATGGAGTTAGGAGTGTAGATCCTACCCTCATACTTTAACAAGTCATGTAAGTTCATTTTTTCTGTGTCGAGTACAGATATTTAGCACTTACAAATTTCACCCTCTTATAAACTTCATGTTCTTGCAGGAATTTTATTGTTGTGTTTTTTCATAGCTTACATGCTATAAAAATGCCTGTTCCAGTTACTGTGACACACTGCAGAGATGAGGTCTAACTAAATGAACTGCATTAAAGGGGGAGGTTTAAAAGCAGGGTTGCTGGTTGAATCCCTGTCTGCTGTCCAAGTGTTAAAGTGTCATTGAGCAAGACGCTGAACCACAATGGCTGACTTCTTGGCTGGAGTGAGAGGCCACTATACAAAGTATGTATTTATTATTATTAACTTTGCTAATACAAACAGTCATATAGTGTTCATGAAGCTTAGAATATTCTATTCATCCTCTCACAGCTGTGTTTTGTAATGACTGTGTATGACAAACAGTTAGTGTAATTGAAACTTGTATAGTTTGCTTTATAGACACTGCTGCTGGGGACAGGCCAGTTGGATACACCAGATCTAGCTGCAGTGTCAGTGTGCTAACATGCTAACATGCTAGGATATCAAGGAGCTGGTGTGCTTGTTGGTGTAGCTGATGGTTTGCTAGCTTGCAGCAACTAACTGACAGCTGAAAACCGAGTCTGTGACAGGACCCAATGAGTAAGCTGTTAGCTCTGTGGTCTTGATTGTGTCCCCTGGAGTTTGTCATAAAAAACAAGGGAAGAAAAGTGCAGTGATAGTTTATAGTATAAGTTTTAGGGGGGGAAATCATGGATAACATCGTGGAAATTATGGCAATTATGGAAATTTGACCGTCTAAAACACAACAACTCTATCTCTCATACAGTCAAGTGTTACAGAACTTCTACTGCACCTTGTGGTGAGATTGTTGCCAAGGTCATAAATGAACTTCCAGAATCAATGACTATCTTTTTGCATAACATTTAGGGGTACTAAATTATGGAATAGCTTTTCCTACCTGGAAAAAAAGTTCTTCCTTTCCTTTATGTAGTCCTATTATTCACTGTACAATGTTCATTTTGTGTTCTCCATAACGGTGAAATTTTCATTTTAGGCTTTAAATAAGCCTGTTAAGGGCTGTATATTATTTGTTATCCTTGTCATTTGTGTCTTTTTTTTCTAAAAGATTTGCAAAAAAAAAAAAAAACTAATCTAAACTAATGAATCTCCAATAATGGAAAAAAATCCATAAAAAATGATGCAGTTTGATTAATATTTAGACTTTTTTTTTAAATTTTAATTTTTTAATTAAGGCATCAGTTCTGTGTCAGTGTGACACAGATGTTGCAACAGTTTTGTGAATCTGGAAATGGACCGCGGTTCAGCTGTGCTCCAGAAGCATTCGAGAGGCGGTGTGTTCATACATTCAGTAAAAAGGTTATTTGTTTGTTTTTTTCACTTTCTTAGTGTGTTCTTTACTGAGTTGCATCTTTCTTTTCGACATGTTATAACAGAAGAACATGTGGAGGACCTGTGAGCTTGGGGTTGTGGATTTGCTGGTTCTATATGGAGGGACTTTTTTTCTACAACCCACAGAGGACAGCCAGGACTTTTCTTTTGTTATGTCCCATCAAATACAATGACATCACTGTTTTGCCAGTTTTTTTTTTTAGTTTTTTTTACTGTGCGTGGAGCATGGTCAGCTGTTGGCCTGCTAGGACTCCATGACTGATGGGTAGCAGAGCCATTGGCACAGACTTCCACAGCTGCACTAGATGAAGCTGCAATGCTGCCAAGCCAGACACTCAACATTCCTCCAAAAGTAGGAGAAATTAGGTAGTATGCTTGTGTAGTGGCATGCAACACTATACTGTATAGTACATGTACATACTTACATACATTTACATACATGTATCAACATATCCACATAAGTAAACATTCACAATCCAAGCCACCTATGCACTTCAGTTACATCTACAATGTAGCCACAGGTTTATATGTGATCTCAGATGACTGTAAATAACACGTCTGTTGTTAATTTAGCCTCCATAGATTTGGCAACTCATCAATTCAGGTTTATAGTGGTATCCAAAGGGATTAATTCAAGCATATAACAACCCGTAAACATATATTACAAAGTAAATATATGCCTTAGAGTAAACTAGGGTATTTACTCACACATCCTATGAGTTAGTAAGATGATTACCATTCCAAAAAGTCCCTAATAATAATACACTGCCAGCAAAATGAGTCAGTGGAACAGCTATTGCATAACTGAGGCTTTGAAAGTCAACCACATACTGTATGATGTGGCATGTGTAACTCAGATTACGATTTCATATCCACAAAGTAGATCTTTGAAAGTGTTTTTTTTCTGGCACGTGGCCTACAGTTGGAGGGGTTATTGACACACTGAGTAACTCAGGACTAGATGTTGGGAGAACTTTGTTTCCGTGAATAGAAATTATGCCTGTGCTGGAGAACCCTGCGATGCTCTCATTTTCTGCTCATTTGTAACAGATACCATAAATCTGGTTTCTCTGTTATTATATTTAAAAATCCACGATCAGGCAAGTCCAAGAACTTATTCCTTTTGCTGAAGTTTTGTGTGTTTCTGAACCAGTTAAACAAATATGTGATAAATACACAGGACACCTGTACTAGGACTTTGTAAAAAAGAATGCAGTTCAAACTAGGATGATCGTATTTTCAAACCCACAACAGCACACATGTGCTCATCCATGCATATATGCACATGACGCGCTGTGGTCCGAAAGTAGAGCAAGCCATCAACTATAGAAGACTGAACGTTCAGTCCTTTGGGGCTTCAAGTCTGTACGATGAAGTTTCCTTGGGCAAGATACTGAACCCCAAATTGTTCCCAAAGGCTGTGCCATCCGTATATGAATGGGACATATAGTGTAAAGTGGTTTACGGGGTCGGAACTAGTAAGGTGCTATGTAAGTATATAAGTACAGTCCATTTACCGTTTATATAGCCATTTTCATCAAGATGGGGGACACTTTTTAACACCATGGATGCCATGAACACTGTATATCCACTGCTATGTACTTTAAGGGGAGTACTCTATTACAAAAGATGACTATGTTTATTAAAAGGTATTAATGCTTTTAGAAATGGATTATTAGAAATAGTCTACTTAAGTTAATCAAAATTGTGTGTGTTAACTTGATGCCCTGGCGTTAAGTGGCCTTGGCCCTAAAATTATAAAGTTTCAGGCCTGCATGATGCTGTTGCATCTCATAATATTAAACTAAATGTTTTACCTTTTAGTCAACATCAATCTCATGAAGATGACAACAACATTGGCCAGATTAACACCACTCAGAGTTCTCTCCGAGCTGAACTTGACAGTTCAAATTGTCATAAATGAGAACAGATTTATTTACAGGCACGAACACAGCCCGTGATTTACACGTCACTATATTCCCATAAGTGAATCATGATCATCACTATTAACAATTAGTTTGTCAGGCAAATGCAAGGCAACATTGCGCTCTCTGTCTCTCCTTCTCTTTTCCCCAGTGGGCATTGCATGTCTGCCTTAAAATATGACACATAACTGCCCTGTCCACAGTGCTTTGGTGTAGAACAACATGGCGTGCACCGGCTGGTAAATAGATCTGAGGCAACAGAGGCAGAATAAAGACTAGCTAATGGCTAGCAGGGTGCTAGCTAAAAAAACAAACTGTTGGGGTTTGACTATCCCTAACAAGTCGTTCTTGTAGAAAATAACACAAATGATAAAGCAGTTCATGTGTTCCACCATCCATTATATACTGACTTACTGCTGGAGAAGCCAGTTCCTGCCAAGGCCGATACTCTTTATTACTGAGGATTGGATTTCAGTCTCTGACTGTTCATTGTGTGCATTAATGTAACAGCTTGTGACACTCTTGTTTGTACACTAGTGTGCACAGGAACAGATTGTTCTAGATGGTGTCCAAATGCTGCTGCACTTACTGTACTTCAACGGAGGAAAAGTGCTGACAACCAAATGTTGAGTGCTATGAGTCAGTGTGTCACAGAAAAACCGCAACAAGACTCTCCAAGTCAAATTAACAAGAACTGACAAAATATGTTTTGTTTTTCTCCGCCGGTGACTTAAAATCAACATCACGCATACATGAAATCATCAAGGTGATGTTATGCGCATGCCTGTGCGTGTGCTCATTCTTGTAAACAAATTATGAAAACTTTATATGTATGCCGTGTTAAGAAGATGATGTCATAAGATTTTGGATCAGAAAGAAAGAAATACTCAGAGCTAAGTGGATTGATTTCCAACAACAGTGGTGGTGTTTAGGAAAACGTCTATGCCGTCCTAATTTAGGATTCTGAAAAGCTCCCAGCGGTCCAAAGCTCCTGTGTTAGCCATGTAAACACCAACACTTCCCCAGGGCTTTGAGCGCCCAGTCCGAGCACGACTAACTGAGCTAACGGTAGCTACAGCTAGTAGTTATCAGTTTTGTTTGGGGGGGGGGTAAAATATCTTGCATCATACATATCTTGCAATGCTTTGTCAACATTTTTTGTTGTGAATTTATGTAAAAACAAAAACCTAAATCAGCAAATATATTGTAATATTATCACACAAATATCAATATCACCCAACATCCAGTATCAGTCATGCCCTAATATGGAATCATGCAACAGAATGTCAACAATGATTAATGTCCATGTATTGTAATATTTTCAATGAGAAGAACACTGGTGCGCATCGTGTTCTATTTTTCTCTGAATTACGACACACTTATGGCTCACACTCATTGATACCAAAGAGAAATAAATGTGTCTGCATGTCGACTGATGGCTGCCTCAGTGTGATGCGATAAATTCTGAAGATGCCGCCGTTCTTATCCGTCACAGGCTGAGCCAGGCTGGAGCTGCAGCTGTTCTACATGTCACTGAGCTGAAACATTGGGAAATCTCAGCTTCTTCTTACCACAATGCTGCACTTTAACTGTTTACAGCACTACAAGCAGTGTATAAAGACATGTTGACATTTTGCAAATCCTACGCAACTTAAGTGGACAAACACAGAGGAAATGAAGTGTGTGTGTGTGTGTGAGTCTGAAAATGTGTCCAGACACGCATGTGTGTGCGAGACAATGTTTAACTTACATGTAGAACAGATAAAGCAGATCTGTTGACTCTGAGTGCATTCTATTTAACATATGCCAAATTATCTAATTTTTTACTGTTGCTCAGCCTTGAACTATTTTCCCTCATGGTCCATGGTTTCTGGCACCCAGTCCAAATACATCAAGAACAATTCACAGCCAGAACCATATCTAACTATGCCCCAGGACAGACAGTAATTAATGATTGATATTTGGTTTTGGCACAAAGGAACGCTCTTTGAGTTATGTGCCTTTTTTCTTTCTCAATAGGATTCCTGAGGTATGCAACAGTGCAAACGGAAGGACATTTTTTGGAGATGACAGATTCTGAGGGCTGTGTTTTAGTTCAGTACTGGAGACGACAGACGTGAAGTAGACTAATCACTCCCAGCAACAACCCTGTCTCCTAAAAAGTACATTTAATACTACTACTTTGCAACAGAAAAAACATTTTGAAAGAAACACAGCGCTGCCTCTTTATTTTTTTTAGCAACAGGGAATGATCATTGTATTAATGAAAGCTGCACTTATCCATATTTTTTATGTCAAATAAAATTTAGATCAAGAAAATTGATCAAATAAAATGTATAGTGGATAGCGACGAAGCCACAGATGAACATTTTATAGAGCCTGTTAGTGTCTTTCAGCTTGTTTGGTTTTATGCTCTGGAACTTTACTATTTGACTGCTTTCATTAACCTTGTTTCCAGTCACAGCAGGCAACTCTGATAAACCATCTGTACGCTAGCTGTCCAGCATAGTCCAGTTGGCGGAGAACAACAAAGAGTACGAAAAAGAGTGAAAACTGGAGCTCTAAATGAATGCTAATGTTCTGTCTGATTAATGTAAATAGGCAATTCAATTAACTTTACTCATATAGAGCCAAATCTGATGACACTTTCCGCATAGAGCAGGTCTACACTGTTCTCTATATTATTTACAGAGACTCCCACCATTCCCACCATGAGCAAGCACTTGGTGACAGTGGCGAGGAAAACTTCCTTTTAGACAAGTAGTAACACATTCACTTTATAATGTGATAACACTGTATGTCTGTGTGCTTGTGTTTTTAACTTGTTTCACTGCCTCCAGGTGGCCAAAAAAATTAATTTATGCTGCTTTAAATATTGAAAAAGACAAGAGTGACACAAGACAGATGTCAACATTCTCTATAACCAAACCCATGATCTACACACAAGACACAGTCCCTAATCTTTGGTGTCAAAGTCCTGCACGTTGTACATCCACCAACCACCTCCATATGAAAAAATGTTTCCAGTGAACACAATCCATACAGCCATTACATGTCAAAACGTAGCAGGCAAAACCAGTTACTGCTATCTAAACGTACTGTCTAGCATTGGCAGCAGACCTCCAGACTTTTAATGAATGTTGGTGTGACAGGCTGAACCAGCACTGAAAACCTGTGTAAACACAGCAGTGAAGTGAAAGTGGAGATGTTGTCTGTAGTCATCAGTAACTGACACCTCTGTCATGTGGTGCAATCACGACCTCAAACTTCTTATGACATCACTTCATAAATTTCTGCTAACTGCTACAATATTGTTTTAATATAGTTTTCATTGTGCCATAATATCATATTGTGAAAACACTGTGCTCATTTGTGTTTCTGGTCAAACTGGCCTCTTCCTGCACTTTGTCAAACGATTACTTGAAACCCATAAAGAGTATGAATGAATTTCCTGTGCCACACAGGGAAATGTATGTGCAAATATTTGAGAACTACTTTACTAAGTAGTACTACCTTAAATCAAAGGTGAACTTTGGAGAAAGAATACCTGCACTCTACATCTATCCCCCAGTGCAACATTTCACCCCCTGCACATTTACGTAATGGTAGTAAAATTGTAAAGGGGGTATTGTTTGACAAAGAGCTACCTTGGGTTGAAACTTAAACCAAATAAAGCTTTTCGTGAGAGCTAGAAGTGATGTTTAGTTTTTCTTTTTCCTCTCTTCAGTATTGACTTAGTTAATTCCCGGTGCCTGAGATGAAGTTCTACGTGGAATGTGCAAACAGTAGACTCTGGAGGGACAACAACACTGTTTCTCTGAAGTGTATCTCAGTACCATGGAAACCCACCGTGGGGTAGATGACTACAGCCCTGGCAGAGAACAGGGCTCTGTCCGCTGACAGATACTGTCTAGTTGATGAGATGGGGGGTATTTGGGGGGCTGCAATATATGCAGGACATCAAACATCCTCACGTATGCATGCGCTCACCTGCCCACAGCTTCCGAGGGAAAACAACCCCGGTGCCTGGCAATGTCATAGCAAAGGAAAATATTCTTCTGTGGTCTCAAGGATTTTGCTCATCTCCCTCTCTTTGCCCAGAACCTCAGAGCCACCAGACTGTTGCGCAATGCATGCAGCAGACTGTGAAATAGGTAATTTCATGTCACATTATCTCCCTGAGTTCATAGAATCTGAGACAGTGGTAAAAACTTGAAAATATCTCTCTGTTCTAATTCACTGGCTCCATGAAGCTACAGTGTCTTCTTTAACACCCTGTGAGAGCTTTCAGCGTCTGTCACATTCCTCCTCCACCACACAAGAAAAACAACACAAAGGATGTCTGATGAAGTTTCCTCAGCTGACCTCATCACCCACTGTTGTGATCCTGTCCTTAGGAAAGAAAAGGTGTGGTGCCATCCAGCCTTGCCCTCCTGCAACAGAGACACATTTGTCTCAGACACCTGAACATCACATGGTTGGATATGGAAGACAATTGACCTCTGGGCATGGACATGTAAAAGGCCCCCCACTCCTCCTACATAGGACAAAGAAACCCAGATCCAACCAGGTGTCTCTTGGTTGTTCTTTGTGTCTCTTTCCTGTTGTCTTGTGTCTCTTTATTGTTTTGTGTCTCTTTGTTGTTCTCTTTTGTCTCTTTGTTGTCTTTTGTCTCTTTAATGTTGTTTTGTCTCTCTTTGTTGTTGTCTTTTGTCTCTCTTTATTGTTGTTGTTTTGTGTCTCTTTCTTGTTGTCTTGTGTTTCTTTGTTATTGTCTTTTGTCACTTTAATGTTGTTTTTGTCTCTTTGTTGTTGTCTTTTTTTCTCTTTGTTGTGACTTTGTGTCTCTTTCTTGTTGTCTTTTGTCTCTTTCTTGTTGTTTTGTCTCTTTGTTGTTGTCTTGTGTCTCTTTGTTGTTGTCTTTTGTCTCTTTAATGTCACTTTGTGTCTGTTGTTGTTTTCTGTCTCTTTAAGTAATGGTCTGGAGTTGAAGCAGAAGCAGAACAACTCGGATAAGATATGATATGATGAATGACCTGCGTGATTGAGTGCCCCTGCCCATGAGGTGAAGAGTCAGAGAGCAGAGGTCAGATTTGTGTCGGACAACAGAGTTGATAGCAAATTAGTAATGCATCATTAGTAGCTGTGGCAGCCAATGAGAAATCCCTAGTACAGTTCAAAAGGTCAAACAGTGAAGAACTTTATTATAGTGGATGAAACAAAAATGCAAACAGGAATAACAGAAAACCTGGATGTATTTCACCAACATTCTTGGCAAGGAGGATAGATTAGAGGCATCACGACCAGACACGGGATGACTTGCAAATGAACATTTAATTGTTGACACCAATTAGTTGTGAAATCTGTGTGATCAGGTCTGTCTCCCAGCTGAGTTTGGGTCCGACATTTTTCAGTTCTACATGGGTCCGGTTCCTAGCTTTCAGGGTTCCAGGTAGTACACATGTTTGTGTTTGGGCACAAATCTTTGGACCCATGAAGACCTGTACTGAATATACAAACTGAATATATTTAAATGCTACAACAACAACACACAGCTGGGTTCACAATAGTTTGCCAAAGGGCAAATCTGAGAAACATGGGCCTCAACATGTTGAGTCTGCTGCCTGGCCTGCACAGAGAGGTCCTGTTAGGTTTCATCCTGCACGTACTGAGTCATTCCTGTGTTGTATAACTGTCATGTAATGTGTCAGGACCAGTTAACCAGGTCATCAACTTACCCACTAACTGACCCTGATATATTTGCAGATTGAAAACTGTACATACCCGCATCAGTAGCCATGTTTCCGTCCAAATGTATCGAAAATTTCGACATTTTCTGGCATTTCACCTTCAGCCTTTATAATATAATCAAAAAAATAACATTGTCTGTGAAATTACGAAATGCATAAACATGAAAAACAACTATTCTATGAGTATACTCGTCCACGCTAAAGGTTGTTTAAAGTGTACATGTACAGTATAGCTGCTTGCGGTTTGAATTTAATGTCTTGTCCTTTTAGAAGTGCTCTTTGCTGTGTCCACAACATTTCCTGAAAAACTAATTTGGGGACGTGAGGCTCAGTCTGGACTATCTGGAAAAAGCAAGTCACTCATTTCAAGCTTCTGTGTTTAATAAAGAGACGATGTGCAGTACATTCATTTTTATTCTGGGGTAAAATGTTTTTTTTTTGTCATTCTGTCATGAATGAAAACAGAAGATTCTATTTTGGACTCTTCCAGCATCACCCTGAGGCGTTACAGAGGTGACAAATTGGAAGAACAGAATTTGGCTGCACACTCACCGTGCCCTCAGATAGTCTGTTTATATTTGTAATAGGCCTAATGATGAAAATATATTACGGCATGTGGACAGTGAGGATGAAATGAGCTCATGTTCTCTCTTTGAAATGTGAAAAACAAAAGGACCGAGCTGACTTCACCCTTCTGGTATGTTGTTGTTTTTAATAAAGGTGCACAACTTCAGAGCCCACCTTGACTCAACATGTGACTGAAATCCCCTCGTCACCTGATACCCTATGAAACATTGTGTAAATGTTTTTTGGAGATGTTAACTGGAGGGCTAGCATGTCCCCGGAGGAGACGACATACTGCTAATATTGTTATGTCACCAGAGACGCATTAGCTCTATATATTAGATTGACAGAAAGAACAAGAACACATTAGATCACAATGTACATTCTGCATGTGTGTAATGTTATACTAGCTATTACTCATCCAACCAGCAGGTCAACACAATATACCCAAAATCCCTGCGTCTAAGACATGCATGCTTATCAGTATAGTTGTTTTTACATCTATTGTCAGTTATCTGTGTTACAAATGACTCTGATTACTTTGGTCCAATAACAGTGGCAGATTGGAGAACAGAGAATGAGCCTCTCTGGAAAAAAAATCCCACTGGCCAAAGAAGTGAAAGGAACAGTACCTCAACACCTTGTACAGCTCTGGACACATAATAACTGTCTGAAATGTTTCTTTAGGTGCACCATTATATTACTTTTACGGTGATGATGTCAGATATCCACGTTTAAACAGAGTTGGAGCGAGCCTCTCTGACAAATAAACATTGTGAAAGACATTTTTGGCCCAGATTTCACGTTTTTCTTCTTTTAAAGTCGTACCAATGGGAGACAAATGAAAGGAACAAGACTCAAAGTCTACAGCCATGCTAGCAGTTGTGTGAGGTTGTATGGAGGCACAGAGTAGCTTTGAGCTAAATGCTAACATCAGAATGCTAAAATGAGCACAATGACAATGTTGCCATGCTGAAGCTAAGCAGGATGATGTTCAACATTTTAGTTTAGCATGTTAGCATGTTAACATTGGCTGATTAGCACTAAATACAGCGGATAGAAATGACATTGGTTTCTAACCACATTCCTGCAAAACTAAAGTACTGGAAAACCTAACTTTGATCTGATGATGACACCTGATTAAAAGTCAGAGGATCACCAAAGTAATTAGGTTTCATCCTTCGAACACCACCATCATCAAGAGTCTGAGATATTTCAGTCTGTGGAAAAGGTGTCTAAGATGTCTTAGTAAAATGTTGGTCCACCATGAGCAGCTTCACTGATCCTTGTCATAGATTCTCCAAATCTCTGAACTCTAGAGATGGACAACATTCTTGCACGATATTTATTCATTTGGTGTTTTTGAAAATCTCCCATAGGTTTTCAGCTGGGTTGAGATCTAGTGATTGTGAAGGCCAAAGCATACAGTACACATTATTTTGATCCTCATTAAACTAGTTAATGATGTCATGTATCCTGTTTGGAAGCTCTGCTTTTCTTATGTTTCCCCTCACTTTTATTCAGGTTTGCCTTCTTCCTTGTTGTATTTGCAAATATTTTAAATTTTTTAGAAAAACTTAAACACATGGTGCATCACATTAATTCAAGCAGAGTACATCAGTTCTGCTTCCATCAACTCACAGCTCATCAGCTATTTTATTCACGCCCTACTGCCAGATAACTAGTAATAACCAGTCAAATCCATACAGTTGTACATAGCAGCGTTTATAATCGGACACTTTTGTAGCGCCATTATTGGTTCAAAGCTTCAATCTGTTTAACATTTGTTTTACCTTTTTTTACTCTTACATTTCTCTGTGTCAGTTTCCACCTGCCACTCTGTCAGGATCCAAGCAAAAAATAAATAAATAATAACTCTATAGTCAACAGTTATAAATGTTTGTAATTCATCAGCAGTATAATAATTCATCAAGTCTGCAGCTGTAGATGTGAACAAGTTTGTTAATAAATGAATGTGTCCAAAAGCTGTGCAGCTCTTTTCCAGACGGTAAGATGTCAAACTGATGAATTAATGAGCTAACTAAAGAGGCGAAGCACGTTACTCTGAAGGACGCACAACAGCCCAGGAGCCGCTCTTACAAATCCTTATGTACTTCAACCTCTGGAAATGTGGCTTTAAATAGTAAAAATTCATAAGTGATATCAAAGTTAAATGTCTCATTAAGATTCCACTACCAACCTCAAAATAATAAATAAATAATACTTTGAAAACTTAGCTCAAAAATCACAATCAAACAGCTCACTTTGTTGTTCAGACCACTTCTCAAGACTGTGTAGGCGTGGCTGGTCACATTTTGATTGACAGACAGCGGAACTCTCTTCAGTGCCACCATATCTGACTCCTTTGACAAAAATTGGAATTTTACCAGATTATTTCACATCTAACTCTGTGAACTGAGTTAAAACAGTAGAAAGACCGAGACACTTTGATGAGTCACCTTTGAATGAAATGTGTTTCACAATGAGGTATTTAAGCTAATCTTAGTTGTGATGAGAGAAACTAATTCAGAAGGTGTATGGTTGTATTCTTTCTGTTTAATAAGTAAATCAGGTGTAAGAATACTCCCTTTCTTGACAGTTTATTTATTTATATTATTAAATGTAGTGTCGACGTTTCTTTAGACTCACAGATTGAGTGAGAAAACTTAAGTGACAATATTTGAAATCTGGACTGAAACTAATTTGTGCAGGATTTAGTGACATCAAGGGATGTGGTTGCAGATTGCAACACCCTCCACTCACCTTTCTGTTCCAAATGTGAAGTAGAAACTACAGTGGCTATGAACCTCATGAAAAAAACACAAAAAGCCTTTCTAGAGCCAGTGTTTATTTTGTCCATTCAGGGCTACTGTAGAAACATGAAAGACTCCATGGAAGAGGACCCATGGTGTCTGTACATATAAAAGGCTCATTTTAAGGTAATAAAAACAAAATGATTCTTATATTAGGTGATGTATTAAAGGCTTATTGGAGCAGGTTCTCTTTGTTTTCAGTGGCTGAAACATTTAAACTTAATATGTAGTTATAATGATGATGTGTTCAAGTAGACAAGTCAAAGGTTAAAGGCGCTCATTATCTGGCAGAACTGTGTTGTGAACATGTTGAGTTCAGTAGAGAAGAACATGAACAGCGCTTCAATCACATGATGTCATGCAGAAGGAGCAAGAGAGGTGTCTAAATTAAGTCAGCTGTCTAAATACAAGTTAATGGCGTGGTCCATATCTCATCCACATGGTACTGAATAAGAAACAAGAACCTTTTACGCCACCCTCTATTAAAAACACATCACAAATCAGACACATGCGTACAATAGAACACACACTCACGCACACACACAACTGTGTTCAGTGTGTGTGTGTGATTGAAGAGTACTTCAAAACCCCTACACACACAAAAGCACAACTAATTAACAAAATATTCACTCTGGGAATGAGCCATAGTGTGAAGTATTTACATTACAATCAGCCCTGCTCGATTCCATTCACACACCCTGATCAAATAAACAACATATATTTCACTGCCAATCATCGGAGAGAGAACATTGTTTGGAATAACTGAGGCTTTGTCCCAGGAAACATTGTGCAATGCAAAGTTTCCACCCACAAAAACTAAGATCATCCTGAAATATACTTTGTGTTACTGACTGTTGGCCTGTTAGAAAAAAAGCAGCAGGTCGCCTCCAACATGGATGTGATGAAGGACATCTACCTCAACACTCAGCATGGACCAACCAACTTGTTCTTTGGTGGGAAGGTTTTAAAATAAAATAACATTTTGGGTACATTCACCTTTACAAGCTTGTACGTGTCAAACCCTGACATCCAACAAAGTAGACATTGTTTGTGGAAACACTGCAGCTAACAGTTGCTTCCCTTCACTCTCGTTGCTCTCGTAAGAATTTCTTTTCTCGTGGCCACAAGTCTCCGGGGACCACAGGACTAGAGCAGGTTGTTACTGGACGCTGTCCATGCCTCTATCCGCATACAGCTGTGAAAACCTGCAGCAGCCTCACATCTGGCGGCATCAGCCGGCCGCCGCCAGCCGCTTGCGACGTCACCCGGTCTGAGGTCACCGCTGCTGTCACCGAGTCACCCACCACCCTGCTGTCAGTCACAGTCCAGGTGCAGAGGGGAAGAAAGCTGTAAGTGAAAATGTGTGTGTGTGAGTGTGTGTGTGTGTATGTGTGTGTGTGGTGGGTGGATATGGGTGTATGCAGTTATGTAGAGTTACTGTAAATATGACTTTTGTTAAATTATGAAATCCAGCTGATGCTCATCATCAAGCACATCAGTACCAGTATAAAGAGAAATTAATCATAGTTTCAGGATGTTTATGTAACCCTGAATTAAACGACATTTTTATATGAGCACTGAATCAGACGACTCTGTGTAATCTGAAAATCTTTTCTTGTACTGTTGACCACCCAGAATACTGCTGAAGATGAATCTGCGGTAATATACTTCTATCTTGTGCTCTTGTATCACTTTTCTGATAATGAAGTATTCATCTGCTCCAACTCCTTCTTCACTTTGTGCCTCACTGAATCAGGAAAGGACTAGGACAAATGTGTACAAACCTCTGCATTTATTTACACGATCTACATTTTATATTACACATGTAAAATAGAAAAAGAAACATTTAGCATATAAATCGAAAATACATTTACCATTTTGCAGTTGGCCAACTTATAGGAGCCATTTCATGACCAACAGTGGGCCAAGTGACGGCTCACGGCACAGTCGTTTCACTGAATAAGAACATTTACACTGTAAAGAGGAACTATTTGTTTCAACTTAAAAAAGTTAGTGTCCATGCTGCCTTAAAATGTTAAGTTGACTGAAACTGAGTGATGATTCCAAACAAATTAACTTCTTTTGTCAAGTAAACTTAATTACAATTCAGGTGTACTTAAATCCCTTAGTTCACTTAACTTGATTACAATTCAGGTGTGAAAGATGTTAAAAAAGTTAGTGTCCGGGCTGCCTTCAAATCTTAAGTTGAAACAAATCAACTTATTTTGTCAAATAAACTAACAAATAAATCAATTCAGATGTACTTAAATCCTTTAGTTTACATATTCACAATTCAGTTCCTAGCAGTTCTGCTTAACATTAAGTTTATACACATTTAGTAAAACTTTTATTAGACTTCAGCATCATTTAACATTAAGTTTAAAGGTCTTACTGTATCTGTATAGGTTTTTAGTTCGTTCCTTCATTTATTCTGTACAGTTAGAGTGAGGCTGATAGAGAATCAATCTAAATTTGGATGGTGTCATTATTCTATAGCCGTCACACTGTGCGATCAACATCATAAGTTCACTTCAAAATCATACGTTAAAGCAAAACAGCTGTCTGTTTCCATTTTAATCAATACAGCTGTCTTCACAGGATGTAAATGCATCCTCTCTGTGTCCATGCCAGCTCTATAAAGTGATCACTGCAGCTTTAATGATAATACATAAGACAAAAAACAAGCAAATTTGCTAAAACTATTACATGGTGATGTGTTGTACTGCATTCGAAACATATTCATGACAAATTATTGGCTCTCCACAGCCATTACATCATTAACTGGACAACTTACACGGGAGAAGTGACAGCTAAAAACAGCATGATGTATGACTTTGATTATCTGATAAAAAATAAAAAAGCATAATTATTACATCAAAGTATCCACAGCATAATAATTATTAGACATACATTTGACACTAATTACTAAAGTGATGTTGGCTAATTTACTTTAAAAGATGAACTGGATTCACCTCCCAATTACACACCCCTGATTTCTGTGTGCGTGTATGTTTGTGTGCCATGTGTGTACCATGTGTGTGTGTGTGTGTGTGTGTGTGTGTGTGTGTGTGTCAGAGTGAGAGACGGGGAGAGAGAGAGAGAGAGAGAGAGAGAGAAAGGAAATCTCCCCCTGAGGCCAGACCCACCACATTAGTTAGTAACCACACAGCATGTTGGCCAACACTAACAGCTGAAACGCCTCGCTGAGTTTAATGCTCAGTTAGACACCATCATCCAACCACCACACCCAAAGCCCAAGCCGCCCCAAAATCCCCTTTCTCTACCTCTCTACCCCTCTCTCCATCTTGCTTTCATTCCCCATCTGCCCGTTCCAGGTAACGCTACACTAACGAGACACACATGGATCTGTGCACGTCTTGCTTTTTGCCGCGTTGTCGCTTAGCACTAAACAGCGCTGTCCACATTTATCCTGACAGGTCAGAGTTCTCCGGCTCTCCAAATATAGATGCAATGCTCGCACCACATTTGCACGCTTTCTTTGGCGAAGTCAATTACATCATAATGTTGTTTCCAATATGTTGGAGAGCAGGACCCGACCATGAAGCAGATGTTTTGCATTAGCATCTCTGCTATAGCTGAGGACCTTCCACATGGTTCTATGCACGGTACAAGAAAATTTGTTACTTTACATTATATTTAAAACTTTCTCCTGCATGTCTATGATTTAATGCATTGTATTATGTAACTTAATAGATGTTACATTTAAATAGCTAATCTGATTGTAACCACAGTGTGATCATTGTAGCGGAACGACAGCGCAGTATAGCTTCAGGCTCATTATTACCGTCTATACTGCTTCATAAGAAATACTGACTTTACATACAGAGATGTGATTACATAATGCTTATATTCATATACTGCTGGCAATAGTTTGCCTGATGGGCCAAACACTGACAACAGAACTTCCTCTCCCACCCCTGGACATTTCACTGTCATTGTGTGAAATTTCTCGGAACCTTTGGCCCGATGTATTGACCAGAATCGATGGTGACAATCAAGTCAAACAGAAGAGGAATGTTAATCTCATGAGAGAAATACTACAATGACCAATCAGATAATCGGATTAATAGGGGGCAGGGAAAGTGCTGCCCCGCATTAGCCCCTCGGTCTGAGCATGAACAAACGCACAACTGTTTGGAGACATTATCATCAAAATCATATGCCTCCTCCATTCCTCCCCTGGCTTGTTGTCATGTGGCCTGAGCCCAAGCAAAGCATTAAACCAAGCTTCAGTACAGGCCAGAGCGAGTCACCTTAAAATGCATTCTCTTTGAATCTTTCACAGAAACACAAACAGGCCATTAGAATATGCACTTGAGCTATGTCATGCAAGTGTTGAGACTGGGCTGCAGCACGATTGGAGCGCTAACGTCTTCCAAATGTGTGACACACTGAAAGATGACATCATGAATGCATAAACCATTTTGTGTTGGAGCCCTCTGCGGTGGAAAGTCCCTCTGTTTCTGGTGAGATGTGAAAGCAATGATCACAACACTGCGTACACACTCACCTCTGACCTCAGATACCTCAGGAGAGGCTGACCAATCACACAGGCATGTTCCCACCAAGCTCTGGATCTCTGTCTGCGTATGTGTGTGTTTTCGGCTGTCCGCTCTCGTGCGTGCTTGTGTTTTTACATGCATTATGGGTGTGTGGACATACGTGTGTGTGCATGCGTGTGTGTATTCCCACCAAGCGGTCCCAGCCTGCAACAGGTGCAGCTGATTAACTAATCCCCCTCTCTCTTAGAGGAATTTTGCAAGAGGAAAAACTCTACTCCGCTCCTCTCCCAGTGGGAACATTTGCTTTTTGTCCATTTGGCTCCGGTCCAGATAGAATAGAGAGATCTCAGCTGCTCTCTGGATAGACGCTCCTCATCCATCAGCCTCCAGAACTCCAGGCTCAAAGCTGGACTCCGTAATTGGTTTAAGTGCGGTCGTCACTCCGTGGATATCAAAGCTTTTCAATAAGCATGCAGTTACAGGCAGTGTTTTATGATGCTTTACTAACAATACAAATCCTCATATTTGTCAAGGTTTGTGCAATAAAGTGAACCAGAAACTACATTATAATTTTTGTGGCTTTTTACTGCCTCATATTGATTTTTTGATTTGATCCAGTGGTAATCAGCATTTTACCACTAATAAAATTCAGATCCAGTATTTGCGCACACTTTACAAACTTTACACTAAAATGCAAAATATAGGAATTTCAACTCAATGCAGCTACACCTGCTTGAACTAGTAGAGCTAATAAATAATTTGTGCTTAAGGTCCACTTAGGCCCTATTCAAGCAGCAACCTCTATGAATGTGTAGTGAAGCCAAAAAACTGCAGTTCCTCTAACGTCCACTTGAAGTTGGCTACAAAATGAGTCATTCTTATTTTCTCACCTGTTCAAATTATATGAAATCCTAAAGTTATGCATAATTAACAGCGTGGCCCCTTTGATTGACAGGTGGGTGCCGTTACAGATGGCTTGTTTTAGCATGATCCAAGTTTTTAGATTAGCCAGTATCCAGAAGAGGCAGGAGACAGTTAGAGCCACACATTTTGACACATTTTTCAGGAACCTGTGGGTGACGTCACACATACGCTGTCCATTCTTTATACTGTCAGTGGCCCTATTCAGACCAAATTAGACATTGCAGCAAATCACTGCAGGGTTGTGCAGCAGTGTGTAGGGGGTTGCTGGGTCTGCTCGGAGTGTGTTTATTTGTGATGTATGTAACCACTTTTTATTTCACTGATTCAGTGGCTCTCAGTACTGGTGCTCACTCCCTCTCATTCACTGTCTATGATGCTCGACCACTACTTGCCCTCTCTCTCAAATCATCTGACACAAACTAAGGGAAACTTCTTCATGTCTCTATTTTGCAGCGTAAATTGCGAGGCAGACATAGATGTAGAATCTGGGTACATGAAATAAACAAAGCCAGAACACAACAGGTAGACTATCAGAGTTTAGTCCATGAACTCCACCGGGATATTCTCAGTTTCAGTGACATTTCAGGCTGACTGTGGAGTTTGACCACCACAATGTGACATCAGGTTCTCCGCCTCGGGTCACTGCATTTATTTTGGTACACCTGTAGCCAGTGTTGTTTTTGACAACCATCTTAGATTTAGTCTTAGTCTTAGTCTTTTGGACTAAAATGCTTATTAGTTTTAGTCAAATTTTAGTCACTTCTATATGTGATAGTTTTAGTCCAGTTTTAGTCGACAAAAACTCAAAAAGGTTTTAGTCTAGTTTTAGTCAAAAAAAAGAAAAAAGAAGTATAGTCTTTTAACAAATTTATTTAGGTCGATAAGTAAGGGATTGCTGTTGGGCAGTGTCACACATAAGTTGTGAAAACAGCAGCAGATCTATAAGTTCAACACATTGCAACACATTGTAAGCTTGCAGATCGGCTATTTTCACCAATAATTACAATAATAAAGGAATGGTTTTAGACATATAAGGTTTCCACCCAACTGCAAATACTTTCTGATCTAAGGATTGTGCATTACACACAGATAAAGTGGTAACAGTTGAATCAATGTTCATTACTCCAAAAAAGCCAAAAACAAAAACATTCGCCACATTGTGGCTTTATTTCTCAGAATTTGCTAAAGTACAATGAACATACACATGCCCAAAATATGAGTGATGGATGAGGAACACATATGCTCAACTTGGCCTTGTCTGCCAGTGCAATTAAGATGCATATTATTTGTAAAAACAGACATCATACAACCCCACTCTATCTTTAACTTGTGCAAACAATGTAATAAAATAATTAAAGATTCCTGAGGTACAGTGAGGTAGGTTGTAAGTTATACCAGAGAGTTATACATACTTGAAAGTATGAAACAAACATGTTCTTAAGTTTTTGGAACAAAATAAATAAGACCACCCTGTAAATACTGTAAACACTGTGGTAAATTCAATAAATAAAAACAACAGCAGCGTTTAATATGAATCAGAGGAGGGCCTGTCTCACAACAAGAACAAACAGAATATCACAATCACATATCACATCATATTTGGATGCTGCAGCGAAGGCTGCTGGGATAGATGACTGTGCCCTGTTGTTCTTTGGACCACCAGGTTTCTCTTCAGGAGTTCTGGTCTCTGGGATCTGGTTGAGGAAAAAACAAAGAAGGGATACTGTATCTCTGTATACAACGTACACCTCCTGTAAAGGTTTACAGGTGAATACAAAACAATCAAATGTAGGTATACCATAAAAATATTCAAAATACTATGAAAAACAGTCAAAATACTACCATGTTAAGAAAATAGAATGGTCCTAACTATCAAACAAGCAAAACAAAAATACATAGCTTATTAACTGACCCTGTACTAAAGCTTTCTGATCTTTCATTCTGAGCAGCAGCCAAATTATAATGTATCTGTACTGTTGTGTGTGTGTGTGTGTGTGTGTGTGTGTGTGTGTGTGTGTGTGTGTGTGTGTCCCAACTTTACTGTAAGTGCACTAAACGCACAAGTCGTGGTTAGGGCTGCACAACGTCACTTGTGGCTTTTAGGCTAAAGCTAGCAGACTCTACGTATAACAATAACTCGACCTGTTTAACATATCAAGTTACGTGCTGACAGAACATAAACACACAAAGATACGACCACACCGTCACTGAATGTAAACATGGCTAAACATGCTGCTAAAGTAACACACGCATAATGAATTGACGTTAGCGTAACAAAAGCTAACTTTAGCCTGAAGTTAGCAGCCCATTTGCGCCAGGAGTATGTGGAAAACTTACTAATTTATAAGCTTACTATGAAATTTATCACAAGCCAATTGTCGAGTAACATTGTAACGTTATGTAGGCTATACGATATGTTAACAGCACTTGTAACTTACCTTCGAAAAAATATCCTTGTGGCGAGTCTTCAGGTGCCGCTTAAGGTTGGTTGTATTTTTTCCGCCTACTTGTTGGCCACATTTGTCACCATCTTCCTTCACAATACACTCTGTTTTATTATCTGCTGGGTTATATTTAAAATACACCCATATGTCGTCTCTACGTTTGCGACCACCAAGCCCCTGTGTTGAAACTGCCGCCATCGTGGTCCATTGTCTGTGATGAGTGACAACAGTGTGACATGTTGAGCACGTTGTGCGCATCATGCCAGGTGGTAAGCGTGACCAAACAAGGATAGAATGCAGCAGCAGATACTTTTTAGGTTTCAATTGACACGCACAATAAGCAGAAATGTTATGCATTTTAAACGTCTGACAGACCACCCACTAACATTTTCGTCCATTCTCGTCTCGTCAACGAAAACTCACACAAGTCTCGTCATGTTTTAGTCATCAAAGAGCCATGTTTATCTCGTTATCGTCATGAAAAAAAGTGGCGTCAACGAAATGATTTCGTCATCGTCATCGTTGACGAAAAAACAACACCCCTTGTAGCTCAGACTGTCGCAGCCAAAACGCAGTACCCCTTTTCAGATTAATGCCACAGCGCAGGATTTGGTCCGAATCAGCTGGGTTCAGCGATACCCGCTTCCTTTCAATTGAGCTGATAAAATATGCATCCCATGCTTTGCATCCCTTTTGATTTTCCTGCCCATCTTCTCGCTGTTCTCCTGGAGTTTCCACAGTTTTTCCCCTCCACATGATAAAATTTCAAAATCTGTTTATCCAAAATTATAATGAAATATATATGTCACTGCCGTTTGTCATTGTTGGTTGTCAGTTGTGTCGGGTTGCTGGGTAATGTTGCATTGCATTTCAGCTCAAACTTGAGCTAGGCCCAACTTTTTCTGGGCGTGCCTGCATATTTTGCAGCCAAGCTGCATCATTGCAGTGATCTTTTTAAAATTCTACTGATGTCAGTGGTTGCACACAATCCAGACACATCAAGTGGTCTTTGTCTAAGACTGTTTTGACAGACTTTGTTTCAGAGTGATGAAATTATGGACCAGAACACGGGGTCCCTTGATGAAAAGCAAACATCTCTGAGGTGAACATTAGTGGTGGTGGTGGTGGTGGTGGTTAGATGATAAATGACAAGTTGTTTTATGGGTTGAGAAACCTCTCTAGCCTCTAGGGATTATCTCTTAACCAATGTTAGACATGAACTGTCATTAAATGACCAAAAACAAAAAGTTTTTCCTTCAAGCCGACAAGGAACTCTGTTTATATTGGACGATTGCACCAATAGCAACAATTTAAAATGCTAAACTTGAAATAATGAAAAATATTAAGCATCTAGGGTAGTTAAAGAAACTCTTGATGATACAGGAATAGACATTTTTAGGAATATATTTTCTTTGGAAGAGTTAGATGAAAAGAAAACATCTGTACAGTAAACATGATGGTTCATCTGGGCTACACTTCAAATAAATCCATCTGCTGATCATGAGAGCTGTTCAGGAATGAATCTAAGTGTTTGTATTTTCTCAGATTGGTGTGTCAAAAGTGTGTGACATTGATCCCAAAGTAATAAGCCCTGAATCATTACTGTACGAGACAGCTCGATTCATCCTGTCTTCACCTGTTATTATTCAAGACATGTCTTATAATCACACCACCAACGAACATAATATACACATCAGAGGCATGAAAGTGCTGCAAAAATAACTTATCTGAATATAAATAACTTATGCACTACAACTAACTATTTTGCAATACTCCCACTATTACTATTTTAAATAATCGGCAACTTTTCAACAAAACTTTTCATGGTTCCAGTTTCAGAAACATGAGAATTCCCTTGGAAACAGTAAAGTATTTATCTATCTTATCCTTTTCATTCTTTGAAAAAATTTTTTTTACAATTTGTAACAATGTTGAGGTTTGGACTGTTGGTCAGACAAAACAAGCATTGTGAAGGAGTTTCTTTGGGCTCTGGGTAATTGTGTTTACATTTCTCACTATTCTGGGGAAACTGGGAAGGCCAAATCACAAAAATACCAAAAGTAATACAATGTTGCTTTAAGTCCTTTTAAGGCAATATTTTGGATATACAAGAGTTTCTCTGAAGACATGCTAAATGCTTTGAGTCTCATCCACGAGAAAAGCAGCCCTAACATTTCCCACTTCACTATCCAAAACGCATTCTGAAATTTAAAACCATTCATTCCAATAAAGTTTGAAATGCCTCAAACTGTATGATCTGGAAGAGTGCCGAATCTTCTTATTCATCACTGTAATCTCTGGAGATAGTCAGGGGAGGAGTGACAGCTTTAAGCAAAATAATGTTCAGGGTGATTAAGTAAGGTCAGTTGATTATGAGGAAATGAGAGGAAACTGTTTTGGATACAGTGGCATGGAACATTCGTCCTCTTGTGTTTGACACAGGCCACAAATCACAGAGCAGTGTTGACGCAGCAGAGAGCAACGAGGCCTCAACTAACAACGAAAATCCCTGCAAGACGTCACGCTGTAAGAATAACAGGTAAGATGATATAGAGGGAAATTAATGACTTTGCTGATAATCCTGAGTCTGGGAATTACCAGACAAACGGGGTGCTGTTAAATTAACCTAAAGCCCTGTCATTGATCAAAGTGGATGTGAGGAGGAGTGTTTCAGTGGACAGTTTTCCTCCTCAAGCTCCACTTCTCTTCCTCTCTTCTTCTCTTGCCATAATAACGCCTCTCCTTGTTCCCTCCTCCCACTGCTTCCTCCTCCTACTCATTCCTTGCTTGTTTTCGGACAACCGGTGGTGAAATTATTACCTGAAACCAGCTGTGGCACTCCCTTCACTCCCTTCATGGACGTAATATAAACAGTCCTCGTGACCACAGAATGATAGCGATATAATTTCCCCACGGCGATTAACTGTAGCAGTGCAAACAAGGAACGGATGAAGTGGTCTCATTGGCAAGACATCCAGTGTTGATGTGCGTAATATGACTGTAAACTGATCAGATGCTGCAGCTTTCCCACAGAAAACCATCCACTGAGGTTTCATCAACTCATTTATAAAACTGACATGTAAGATCTTCATCTGTTCGGCCCAATCAGTATCAGATGTTCCTTCATGTAGGTGCCATTTTGGATATATATACATATTTGGACAAAATGGGGGGTGGCATTGACTCCTTTTTTAAGCAGGAAAAAGCTTTATCGTTTTACTCTAAACAGGGCCATAATTTACTAAATGAACATCATCGTGTGGGAGAAAATCTCTTTACTGCAGCCAATAGAGCTGCCCCCTGCTGGCCATTAGCAAAAATGCAGGTTTCCCACACTTCACAGTTGGTTTCACTCCACAGACCTCCAAAGGTTCTGTCCACTAGTTATATACTGTCAATGGTGCAGACATGTCTGAAACAACAGCAGGACAAAGAGGACTGAATTTTATTAGATAGCTAAAATGCTGAAAGAATAAAATAACCTCAAAACAGTACCTGGGTGGATGTTATTGATATGGACAAAATCAATTTCAGAAGACAATAGTATATGCACTGCTGCATTTTCATGGGAGCTGTAGTTTTTTGTTTGTGATCAAATTATCATTGTTTAACTTAGTGTGTGCTGTAAAAAATGAGTTTGTCTTGTCATATGGACAGCAAACCCCAGGAGCATGTTTACATTTTTGCAGAAAGATTAATGGAAGAAATGCTCAATGAGCGTGACACAAGCTACAGTAGAGGCTAGCCTTGAGGTTACATCAGGTCTGAAGCTACCTATTGTATAAACCCTAAATAATGGAGCCACACATGCAGAGATTTGTGCTGCCACATGGGTTTCAGAATTAGTTGAGTGTCGTCGGCATAGCTGTGGTGGGAAAAGTCACGTGAGTGAATAACAGAACTGAGGCAACCAATTTCCACAGTGTGGGATCAATAAAATCTCACCTTAACAGAACCCTGAAGGACAGTAGAAACAAAGTATCTCTCCAAGTCAAGTACAATCCTTAAGGTAGGATGTGAACAGGGAGAGTGCAGAGCCTGAAACGTCCAGTTCTTGGAAGGTGGAGAGGAGGATCTGATGGGTCACTGTGTCAAAGGTTCAGCAGGATGACGACGGAGGACAAGGAGGCTAATCTAGCAGTGTGGAGTTCCTATGTGATAGCAAGGAGGGCAGTCTCAGTCAGGTGGCCTACCTTGAATTCAGACTGCTGGGGGTCTGGATTCTACAAATATGCAACATGATATCACAAGCTAATTTAAGCTATTTATCTGGTTGACACCACATACTAGGAATAGAAGAACTTGTTTTCTGCTGTGCTTGAGAGCACTAAGGCGAAACAGTTACATTTTAAGTTAAATTAGGCTAAAAAGCTCAGAAGATTTGCAGAGTCAGGAGTTTACCACTACCTCTGTGACCTTATGTGGAAGTGGACCCACGGTGTATGCAGTGTGTTATTCTGAAAGAAGGAGGTCACTTGTTTGAGCTTGTGTGATTAAGTGACACACCATCCCATGAAAGTCTTGTAGGAATTTGTATATCAATGTGAAACTGACTGTGTGTACAGCAGGCATTATCATCCCAACATGTAGTACATGTGCATAAATCCTACACTACATGCCTCAAACCATTTCCTCTTAAGGGTATTTCTTGTCAGTGAGGTGCACCGTGAGTCTTAATGAGTCTTGTCATGTGATTTCAGCCCTGAGTGGTTGTTTGGTCTCACCAGTGTTCAGACCTTTCAGCAGATCTGACAAAACTTCTCAGATGAGTAATGAAATGTCTTCAAGCCTAAAACAGCCAATTCCACATGCTCTTGTTTTATGACTGGAAGATATCACATGACATAGATGACTGAAGACCTAAACACACTGGTGGTACTGTTACAGCCAGTGTTTCTCAACATGAAGTCCATTTTCCCCACAGCCTCTGTCTCTTCCTGTTGCAAAGAGAACATTATTTCTTGCTCATGCTAGCTTAAGGCTTCTAGTTGGCAACACCAAACATGTCCAAAATAAATTTTCATCTACATCTGTTTTGTGCTATTAAACAAGCCAGCATTATGTGACTGTTTAGCCCGAATCCTTGTCCTTATTTTTGTTTTTCAGTGCACAGTCAGTGTATTGTAATTTCAGGAACAAGGTAGGAAATATGTGAAAACACAGTTCATTATCTTTCATCTGCTTTTGCACTTGAGAGACAGAATGCTTGGCTTTGCTTGATGGACGCATGTTATAAATATCAAGTGAGATAACCAAGGTTAGTCTGCCTATCTTTTAAACAGGACACGTGCAGATCGTGTGTATCTGTAAAAATGTTTACCCAGACGATCAAAACCACCCACTTCATTTCCACATTTAGGTCAGTTCAGTGAAACATCATCTAAGGGAAGAAAATGATTGTCTTTGTGATTTGTTAAAAAAAAGGTGATAATAACATTAATTATGACTTGTTGTCTGTCATCGAACAGAGCTGTTGGTTCTTCATTTCATCTGTGTTCAACAAAATGACCACTGTGAGGTCTGTTTGAGACTTTAAGCAAGATTGACTGTTCTTGCCCTTGGTGGTAAGTTATCATTAGTGTTTATAAATCACATTTATTTTATTCACCAGAAATACAGAGATGTCTCTCCAAGAGTCTCCCGGTCAATGCATGAGAGTTGACAGTCCTCGAAAAATAGCTAAAAGTTGTAGCTTTTACAAAGCTACATTAGCTCTGTACACTTATTGTTACCATGGACTTGCTTGTATGCTGCTAAAACGTTAGCAAGCTTGTCTTGGCAAACAGTTAAAACTTTTGCATAAACCGCTCTATGACAAGTCAAAATGTTCACTTTGAAGTCTACAGTGGCCAGTGCTTGTAGGGCGATAGCCTGAATGCCTTTTAAAAACTTAAGCCAGAACTTTCAGGCTGGTTCTGGGACCAGTTTTGAGGGACGGAAATGAATGTGTTGCAATCTTATTCAGAACTTAGTCAGCCTCGTCCCATCTGCCAGGGGAACATTGGAGACCACTTGTGTTTGCGATCGGGCAGTTTTACTTTATGTGCTCATCCCCCACAGGGTTGTGACTCGTCTTAATTGAATGTTATTAAGCCATAAATTAGCTGTTAGCTCTGTAAAAGCCAATAGAGACTGCTGGTATTGACCAGTAATCTTCTCAGTGATGGTTTCTTGTTGCTTTCATGGTCAGTACACTAATATCTCAGAATGACTGTGGCAGTGATTTATTGATACTGCAAGGTCATAAATGCTGTTCATGTTTTCATGACCTCTGTGTGGGTTGCTCTGAAGTCGCCCTCGGGTCCTCCAGCTGATGTTATCCGACTGAAGCAAAAGAATGTGGGATGGTTTTACAATGGCCATTTGTGAATGAGCTAAAACGAATGTTAGAGGTACCGATGGCAGAGTGCAGCTGCACCAGGTGAAAAAGTGGCATTATGAGAAAATCAGTGTGTCATTTTAAGGATGTAATAAGAATTATGGCAGACGGACATCAACCCACGACCTCGCTAGCCGTGCCAAAGGAGATGGGAAAACACTCA
The DNA here is from genome assembly GCA_946959425.1 of Argyrosomus regius. NCBI lineage: Eukaryota > Metazoa > Chordata > Actinopteri > Sciaenidae > Argyrosomus > Argyrosomus regius. Next base: position 28,466,180 of record OX336889.1, on the reverse strand, counting down.
GTGATGCATTAAACATCTGAAGGAGCTCGTATATTTACCCACAGAGGCTATAAAACCTGCGTGACGCTGCAACATGACAAATCAGCTTGTCATCAATGGCAAGTTCGAAGCGGACAAGTGTTTGTTGCTGACCTCTGCAGCTCACAGCTCATGATCTCACCTCAGTTCAGCTTCTAGTAATTCCAAACAACCTGTTGCTGATAGAAGAAACAGAAATCACATCATGTTCTGATGCTCTGACATCTCTTGGTGAAATCTGAAAAAGTAGAAGATTGAAGATTAAGGATGGTTAAGAGATGAAAATAAAATCGAGGAGACGTTTTTTGATCTCACAGAAATCACAATGTACCACCGGAACTGTAATCCTCGAGTCGAGACTACAAAGACAAGCAAAGACACCAGATTCTGTTCAGAACAAGGAGAGCAAGAGAAACACTTTTGCCTTCAGACATCATCAAACCTAGTGTGTCTGAAACATGCTCCAGCCGTGAAAACAGTCTGCAGGAAACGGTCAGCGCTTCAGTTTAAAGGTCATGTTGTTTTCTGCAGGAAGAGCATGGTCTGTCACTTTACTCTGCCAGAGGATGAGATGAGATTTCACCTCATCATCTCTTGTTTAGAAAGAAGCAGATGGGCCACTTTCTGGGGGAACAAAACCCTCTCATGTTTTGCATAAATCACATCCACAGAGATTTCACAAACTCACATTCGATCCAATCGTGATTCTAATAGGTAGAGGGATGAAAACAACTGCTCCCACTCAAGTCGTTGTCCCCAACTGTGGATAGTTGGATAGATGGATGGATGGATGGATGGATGGATGGGAGACTGGGTGGTCTGGACTTTCTCCAAAAGCTGTCCTTCATTATCTAATCTGCACATTTCAAATTAGGAGCTCAACATGTACCTTCCAATCCCCTTCAATGATTAGATCTCAGAGACCAGCTGAGGCCTGAAGGAGGGATAGTGTAGCCAGAGTGCTTTTGCTAATGGGAGAGAGAAAGAGCGAGGAGGGGAAAGGGAAAGAAGACAGGGATGCACAGACAGATAGTCTATTAAAATGCAAAACAAAAGGCAACCTAACAAAGTGCTGCTAGCCATTTTAAACCCAAATCATGGGTCGCTGCAAATTTCTTCTTCCTCTGCTGATCATCTCATTCAGTTTATTAACTGCTGTTGGAGATCTCCGTCAATCAACAACTCTGAGTATGAGCTGATTTCACTCACAATTTGTAATAATTAAATTGCTAATGAGCCTTAAAATGAGGCATGCCAGGATTATAGCTAAAATGATTCTTGTAAATCCTAATCAGCTTATTAAGCATCCGTGCAAGTCCTTATTGTGAGTCAACCCAATCTCCAGTTTCTCTGTGTGCAATAGCTGATACAGAGTAACACCATCAACTTTTTAAAGACCTCTAATCCACTTTTATAGAGCCAATAATTTCCACTTGTCACTAAAAAGTACCCATGCTATTGAGCTGCAACCATGTCCTCCTATGATCTGCAGGGCTAGACAGTATATTTCAGCTCTGTCACTTGAAAAAAATCCATTCTTGTCATCTTCCTTGTTTGCGTAGTCAGACAGCAGAACTTTAGACCTGCACTAACTTTTTTTGGACACAGCATAGAGCAGCATAGACAAGCTGTGAACACAGCATTGACATATTATCATAACTGATTTGGCGAACTTTTCTAGCAGACATGGAGGAACATTAGCAGTCATTTGGAAATAAGCTTCTGACCACCCGATGAAGTCCAATATTGACTCTCTTTTTAAATGTAACTAAACCCCCTCTCTCTTTACAGCAGACAGCTGCACAGGACAATCACTACAGGGGGCATGGCCTCGTGGCTACGTAATTTGTGAAGCAGGAGGAAACGCCGATCAGAGTGACAGACTGACCACCACTCAGTGTAGCACAAATAATCTGCCGGTAGTCAGAGCTGACGAACTTATCAGTCCACTGGAGCTTTGGTAGTCACTCAAAGTACATTCCAGGCATTTGTAAAAGTTTTGTAATGTTTCGTCTAAGATAGCAACTCAGAGAGGCTAAGCCTCTGATGTGTGTGTCTGTCTGGGAGTGCCAATATGGCTACATAACAGGCCACAGTCTGTAGAGTTGAGAGACGTTGGTTTCATAGGAGACAAGGGGGGTCGGCGGTGGTTCTTGAAAAAAGCTGCCACCATGTACATCACTTGTCACAGATCAGCCAATAGCGAAATTCAATTGCAATAGCAGGGTTTCAACCAGTAGAGGGAGGTTGCTATGCATCTTTATAGCACAATATGTAGTATTCATATGTATTTTTTTATCTGAATCAATCAACAACTACTATTTGCCCATATACACTTTAACTGTTTTAGCTTCCACTAACTCCTGAATAATATACAGTAAATCAAATATCTGGTTCTTGCTCACTATGTTCACCAGCTAGATGCTACATATGCCCGACTGCAGTTTGGTGCTGGACAGTTAGAGTACAGCAGGTTTATCAGAGCTAAAAACTGCTCTCTGTGTGGAAAACAACGCTGATGAGAGCCGTGAGAGTGAACCATAACGGTGAAGTTGCTGGCTAAAACAATGAGCTGAAAGCCACTAAAAGGTCTGAGAGGAACTGTAGAGTCTTGAACACAGTGTTTTGGACATATACAAGCTATAAGAATGACTTTCTTTTAGACAATCCTTTAGTAAATACAATCCTTTGCATTTGTAAAAGTTTCAGTCCATCACCCTCCACATATGACCAGAACATGAGGCCTCCAGAGAGACAGTATGCTGCTAATTCTCCACTCAATCTGCCTCATTGGACTGTATGTAAACATGAGGGATCAGACTGTAGTCTGAGAGGTCACACGTGGTTCAAGCCTTTGATCATCCACCAATACGAAGAACAGTACAGTCAGCTGCCAGCTGAAATAGCCCCAAAGAGCATCAGGTAGTCCTATAAACAAAGACGTCCAACAAAAACAGATCCATATAAGAGCAAGAGGTCATCTCTGCTTCAATGTAACATGAAGATGAAATCAGTTCAGCTTCAGATGAAGTTCACAAAGATTTAAAGTGTCATATAATATAAATCAATATAAACCAATGAGACTATAGTGGCAGTGACACTATACTGAATAGACAGTTTATGCACAACATCATCCATAGGTTTCCGAAGTGCCACCATGTTGGCAGTCCTGCCTCTTCCACCTCCCAGACATCCCATGACACCCACCTGTCACTCAAATGGGCCACACTGTTAATTCTGCATAACTTAATATCATTTGAACAGGTGAGTTGTATAAACATTCACCCTCAGTACAGTTGTCATGAACAGGGAAATTAGCTATAGAGACCAAAACTGTTTTTTGTACCAGGCTGTAAACATGTTTATTTCTGCTGTGAAGTTGGACATTTTAACATGGGGACTTATGGAGGCTGAAAGGTTCTGTAGCCAACCTCAAGTGGACGCTCAGGGAATTACAGTTTTTGGTACTCCCGCTTTGGCTTCATATCCGGCGCGGTGGTTGCCACTTGGTAATGTCCTAAAAAAGAAATACTGTATGTAAGTTTGTGCTAAATCTTAGGGAAACAGTGAGTAGAGTGTTGAATTCATGATCTTTTAGTCAGAGAAAAGCAACTTAGTTGAAGACGCCAAAATATGAAATTAGTCAACAGATAAATCCTGTCATTTCAACATGTATAACTAGTAAAGCAACTTTTCTTTTGAGGAAATTCACATTTTTCCTGCAGTTAATACAAATTACAGAGACCATTATTATAGACCTTAATAAATTGTTAATCATTAAGTTCCCCTTCTGTTTTTTTAGCTTTATATGGAAGAGAATATACACTCATCTGCCAGGAAGAACAACATCCTCTGAATTCCTAAAAGCAGCACTCTGCAGTGATTATATTTCTTCATAATGAATATTAAAATGTCTCAGAATTATTGATTTATTGATTTTGGACTGCTGTCGGCCCCTCAGGGCTGCAGAGGCATCAGGTCAGATCACTTCACGACCCTGAAGGTTGACCTCCCATTCACCTCCACCCTGAACCTTCCTCCACAATTAAGAGCACTTTAACAAATGATTCTAACAATCCCCGGAGGTGTGTGTGTGTGTGTGTGTGTGTGTGTGTGTGTGTGTGTGTGTGTGTGTGTTCCTCTGTCTCTGCAGATATCCCCATGTGACGAGCAGACTGTGTTCATTTGAAGCTCACAAAGCTACATGGAGCCAAAGTGCATATTTCTTTAGCAGTTCTGGAGGCGTGTTGATGTGTGTGTATTGTTGTGTTGTGTGTGTGCTCGTGTGTGTGGCTCGCAGAGTGTGATGGGCGTGTCGTATAAACCCCGCGTGTGTATTTTCATTGCCAGCATTGTTTGGAGGTCTATGGAATGGCACGGACGTGCCAACAATGGTATATTTCCTGTTCACTTCAGGAATTCAGCGACTTGTGCAACAAAGCAAACTCTGTTGACTTTATGTGGAGGCAAACAGAGAGTCATGATGCTGAGGACAGCTGCACATTAAGCATTAAATCTGAGACAGGCACAATAATTCAAGACCCTCGAGATAGAAGCATTCAATGTTGGGATGAAGCAATACGATACAAAACGGACAGGGAAGCGCTACATCATCATTGAAAAGCAACATTATGTTAGATTTCTTTTTGATGTGGCTCCCCCAATTTTTAGAATTCAGTACCACTGTGTTAATTATTATTGGCTGTGAAGTGAAGCCAACGTGGAAGTGCCAAAAAGTACAGTTCCTCAAACGTCCACTTGAGGCTGGAGTCAGTCTCCATAAGTCCCCATGTTAAAATGTCCAACTTCAAAGCAGAAATAAACATGTTTACAGCCTGGTACAAAAAACAGTTTTGGTCTCTATAGTTAATTTCCCCGTTCATGACAACTGTACTGAGGGTGAATTTTTATACAACTCACCTGTTCAAATTAAATTAAGGCTTAAAGTTATGCAGAATGTGGCCAGTGCCGCACTGAGCTTCAAAATGGTTGTGGGGGACGTCCTGGAGATTATGTCCATGTTTTATATACACAAGTGTCATGATGGCTCTGGAGGAAAAGTAAGAGGATAGTAGGATTCATCCTCTGGGCACCATGAATGTCTGCACTAAATGTCATGACAAACCATTCAATAGTTCAATCTGGACCAAAGAGGTGGACCAACAGACCAACAGACCGACATTTCCATTCATGCTGCTAGCATGGCTGTCAAAAACAATCGTGCCTTAGGTTTTTTTTGTGTTGCTATAGTGAATATTGTTGCAAAAAAAAAAAATTAAATATGTTGCATCGCGACATTTCACAGATATGGTCTGCATGAACATTTTTTTTGGTTCATTATTACATAATTCAGGTGGAAATGTTTTTCCTCGGAACGTGTTTGCTGTGGTAAATCAGTGCTATAAACGTGCTTACTTGGAGACAGGATTGCCTGTTTTCAGTCTTTATGCTAAGCTAGGCTAACAGCTTATTGCCTACCGACTCATCACTTTCTTTAAAACACTAGGTTGCTAATATTTTAATACAATGTTATAACAGCTGCCAATTTCAGACGCAGTTATTGATAAAAAAGGAAACCCACTTGACACCTGACCCATGAAGTGCCAATGAAACATACGGAGAGGAAAAACAGAACAATGTTTTTATAGAAATATAAGAAAAATGTATTCATCATTTTGGCAGTTTAGCCTCATGATGCACACTGCAAGGATGTCATTGTTTCCTCATCTTTTTATGAACCATGACCTCACTGTCTGAAACAAAGTCTTGAAAATGACAGAAACCAGCACGAGCAGCTCTGATAAATTCACCATTTAAAGAAGTTTGGTGCGGTTGGGCTAACAGAGGCTGATTTCCCCAGTCTCACACAGCCTCGGCGGGGAAACAATAACAAATACAGAGAGCCCAATTATCCAGGCGGGGGGAATTAATTAGGCAGAGGAGGATTCTGGTTACAAATACAGCTGTTGAAGTTGTTGTGATTGCTCAGCGGTTTAGCTGCATTGCGACAACGAGGCGGAGAGCTGGTTACCAGCAAACAACTGGCTGGACTGGGAGTTAACCCCCCCAATCACTCCCACCCTCCTCCAGCTGTTGCTGCTTCTCATTTTTCCTCCATGTTCCTCAATCTGACTAGAGGTCATCATTTATTCACCACACCGTTCATGTGTAAACTGATGCAGTCAAACATACAAACTTTGCACTGGCCGTGGTTCTTTGTTATAATGAAGCTTCAGACACCCTGAGCTGACTCTGTGCTTCATCCTTCCTCACAGCCTCCTTTGCATCAGAACAGTAACAGGTTGTTACCCTGTTAGTCTGACATGTAGCGCCTCCCTGTGGCCTCTCTAAGAATGGACACTAAATCATCAGTTGGGTTATGTTGCCATCTAAAGGTTCACATGTTCCCTGAATCTGACATGTTGTGACAGATGTGAAGTTAGAGATGAAAATTGGATTAATAATAATCATTACAGTCATAACACACATGTAGAAATGACAAATATATAAAAATTCAGTCATAAAAATTGTCAAACCTTTAAAAACACACAGCTGATGCAATCTGTCTTCATATTGCACCATCTTCAATATTATACTGGGGTTATTTTTCATCTCATTTCATTCTGAATTATTTTATTCATTGTTTGTTTGTTTTGCATCAGACTGAATTCTTCAGTGTAGTTATGATTCTATGCAATACAGTTGCCTATCAGCCACCGGAGGGCGCTGTAGAGCAGCACAGACACTGATGTGGTATGACTGAAGCTTTGACAGAAGATTCCTTCATTTGAAAAAAGGTTGTATCTGCACACTGTTAAAGCAGGTGAGATGACTGCCATCAGTCCAGTGACTTCACAACAGCTGATATTTGGAGACAAGCTTTTAGGACCAAACACGCAGTGAGAACTCATCCAAACATCAGTTCACAGATGGAAAAAAAGAAAGCTTCTAATGTGGCTTCTCACCTCCGTACAAAAAAGTAGTAAAATGCTCAGAACCTCATCAAAAAGCACAAAAGGTTCCTGTGTTGTCCTTATTTTTGGTATGACGTGTATGTGTGTGTGTGTGTGTGTGTGTGTGTGTGTGTGTGTGTGTGTGTGTGAGCAGCCAGTTTGAAGAATTTGCATAAACTGTTTTCATTATCTTGGACAGATTGATTTTGAAAAGTAGACCACACTCTGTTTGAGCTGTTTTATCTGGCAGGGCCACAATGCCCCGTGATAAATTTTGCAACGTTTATTTGTTTCAAGATGTTAAAACCATAATGAGGCCGTCAGAGGAACAACGCCAAATGTCTCCTGCTGACAAGAAAAGATGACTGCCATGTTGAAAAGCAGGTTAATAAGGCCTGTCAGAAGACTTGGGGCTGTGTCTCAAGTTTTGCCCTTTAAAGGGCAGTCAGCTCAAACATGTATGTCCTCAGAGCTGCAGGCCTGTGTGTGTGTGTGTGTGTGTGTGTGTGTATTTTATTATGTAAGGAAGAAAAGAAAACAAGAGTTAGACTGGGAATGAATGTGGAGTGCAGACCAAAGCATGTCACACAGTGCTGGAGAATGTGTGCGTGGAGGAGGAGGACGGAGTTGGTGGTGGTGGTGGTGGTGGTGATGAGACCAGATTGCATAACCTGTCGAGGACGAAGAACATGTGGTTTCCGTGCAAATAAGCCCATTCTGCAGACTGATGATGATGTGAAAGAAAAATTTTAATTAATTTACTTCCCAAAAGAACCTGTGACTGGACGCTGCCGGACAGACTGATCAGCTCTGTGGAAGAAGATGACAACATGTCTTCAGTACGTGTCATTAATGTGTAGACGATCACTTTGGGATGCACTTTGAGTTTCAAAGTTCATTCATGACCATGAAAACAGTGAACAACAAAATAAACTCTGCTCAGGGTCCATTTAGCAGCTGTTCTGGAGCTTTTCATAAAATCACATGATCTTCATTAGCAGACGGTCGCAGTATTTTTATGGTTAATAAATATTGGAAACATATTGGCATTGCTGCAAATGTCAGGTCATCATAACAAAAGCATGTCCTCCAAACAAAGCAATGTGAATATTAATTACATTTCTCTATTTTGTATAATTACAAACTGATTATCTTTGGCTCCGGGACTGTTGATCTGACAAAATAAGCAGTCTGAAGATATGACCCTGGGCTCAGGGAAAATGTGCTGCACATGTTGTGCTTCTTTGATATTTTACAGACTCAAATATTAATCACCAATTCACAAAAAAAAATCGCTGGACTTTTTCAGTTCTGTGTATGTTTTAAAGCAGCCAAATACACAACTTTAAAATTGCAATTTTTTTAACCAACCTTGCAAAGTAACTGGGTAACTGCCCCAAACACTCAGGGGCCCAAGTTCTTTGAGTGATGATTGATTAACTTTAAATTTGTTGGAAATTTGCACCAAAGTACAAAACCAACCAGCTTTATCAGTGTGTGTCGTGGCCAGGTCTTGTAGAGGACTACCTGAAGGTCCACACTGTGGCTGCTCCAGAAGCTTTCTATGATCTCGTCCATGTTGGTTTAGAAGTTCACATTTAACATTTCATGACAACTGAGCAAATTCTGTCTGCTGATGATGAAGATCATTTGACATCAAAAGCTCCAGAAAAGCTACTAAATGGACCTCGAGCTGAGCAAATTCTATAAATTGCTGTTTGCGAGGTCGAGAATAAAGTTCGAAACTCAACATTTTTGTTGTAGTTTCGTTGGTTTATCAGTTTAAGTTCAGCAAATTATGATCGACTTGCAGACAAGTCTTCAACACTCTTCTTAGATGATCTGTTACAGGGAGTTATTGAAGAAGCTGAACTGGGATGTGTTGTCACCATAGCAACCTGTGATTTTCTCTAGTCTGTGTCAGCAGCAGCAGCAGCAGTAGGTAAAAGCTCATCCCCGACCCTCCGACCCCACACAGTGTTGCCACAGTGACACTGTGAGTTAGTCTGGTCATGCGTGTGGGATGTCGGTAGCTGTGGCTTCCACCCAAACACAAAGAGCACTCAGCCGCTGTCAGTGAGGACCACACGAAGTCATCTTCATCTTCTTCTTCTTCTTCTTCCTTGTGCTCTGTCCCTGTGAATGTCTTCAGAGTCACTCAGTCTGTGTCGTCCATGATGTCGTCCATGATGAGGCGCCTCTTCGACCACAATCACATTAAAACAGTCTGGGACTCTCATAATGAGATTTTATTTTCATTGGACATAGCATTTATTTATTTAATTGTCCAATATTGTTTAGGGGAATTACAGTAGTTCTTCATTTAAAGGCAGTTATGAATCCCAGAGGTCCCCTGTTACAGAATGGTGGTCTGCCAAACCACCAAAGCAACATTTCAACTTAGACTTTATGATGAAAACACTGAGAGAACACGGTATATTATGATTTCTGCACATAAATTGTGCTAAATTTAAAGATAATGAAAGCCATTAGGTGTTTCAAACTACTTGCATCTGTCCTAATAGATATCGTGATTGATCTGTGGGTCACAGCCCAGTCACAGACCCCTGATCAGTATAAGACACAGATCTCTGAATAGCTTTCCAGGAACTGAGGCTCCTCCCCCACACACGGAGGCCTTTACTGGCACTGTCGCTCTTTCTGGCACTTTGTTCTCTAAACTATGAGCGCTCGCTAACACCAGCTCATATGCAATCACTAGAACTAGATCACACGGGACGATAAAGCCTTAGATTAGTTCAGGTCTTGATGAGTTTGGAGGGTTCATTGCAAAAAATAATCTGATGAGTCAATGGACAGAAATTCAGTCATCAACAGTGGGGTAAATGTTTGACCTGTTTTTCATTTGTCGAGTAATAAAACTAGTGCTGTGTCTCAATTCTCGTACTTCCATACTCACACTTGCTATTTTAAGTACATAAGTGCCTTCACACTGTCACTTGTGTCAAAGTGTACAGTGAACACTGGACACTTCTTGCCCTCAGTGGTTGCCTCTTTGGCATTCTAGTGGAAGTGAAGGGACCACCAGTATTGTGAAAACGGTGGCTGAGGAAGCTGCTGGAGCTGAAGCAGTTGTGGCAAATACAACAATATACAAATGTAAGTTGTAAATATGTTTAATATTTATATATTGGCAGTCAAATGTTGGCACTAATGATCTGCACAGATGAAATTCAGTGGAGAAGAAGAAGAAGAAGCAGTAAAATGTTGTGATTTCATTATTTCTGGTAAGTGCACAGCGGTCATATTCAAATTGAGACAATACACTGCTGAAATTAGTGCACTACACCAGGAAGTACTATAGTGTACTTCAAAGAAATGTACTAATGGAAGTATCCAAACTGAGGTGCAGCTTTTGAGTCTGTGAGGCTCCACCTGACTCTGCGATGGCGGCCAAAATCTCCAGAACAAGCAAGTAAATGAACCTGAAGCTGAGAGTTTTGTGAACTGTTTGTGGTTTTGGATCCTATGATAACACTGTATGATACAGTGGAAGAGGCAAAATAACTATTAATATGAATCATAAAACTAAATGAAATAAGTCTAGAAAAAAACAGAACCAGGATTTTGAGCTGTAAGAAGCTCAGCCAGCAGGGTTTGGGAGAGTTTGACTTGAGTGTGACTGTATCTGAGGTCAGAACTGTCAAATATCTTCAACAGAAAGAAAACCAATTTATTCAGTGTACATTTTATATGTAAATGTTTAATCACATGCAGTAATCCGTGTTCCTCAGTGCTTCAGCGCTTGACTAATCCAACGTGTTGCTTACAGTTTTATCTGGAAATCCCATTTAAGAGGATTTCTCTGTAACGTAAAGCCAGCCTCCATCACCACCGGTACTCCACCTTTGTTGTTAAAGAAGTGGAGCTTAACAGAAACTGTTCCAACAAATGGTTCTGATCATTATTACAGGGTACTGTTATTGTTGGACGTGAATCACGAGTCTGCGGGCTATAGTAAATTAGCGGGGAGCTGATCGAGCAGAGCGAATGTAAAACGCGGACACGAAGAATCAGAATATGGAATGCGTAAATGACCCCGAAGAGGCCGCCGTGTACATTTCTGGTGAACATCCAGACAGTTAAAACATGCCTGGGATAAATTTAAAGCAAAATCTCATAAAAGATAAGCGAGCAGCTCACCAGCCTCTTGTAAAATGTATCACACACCTCAGGCCAAGAAAATAATGAGTGAGAACAACAGTTGAAGATTTAATAACTTATGTTTGGTAACTTTATTGTTGTTGGGTTTTTTTGCAAATATGCTCAGGAACAACCAGCAAATGTTTAAAAGGCCGACACATTCTGTATGCTATAAAACAGATTCACAGCGGTAACATGCTCGACATGACCTCCTCTGTGGAGAGGAACAGCAGACACACGACCTGATAGAAAAGAAGATGGACAGGTGAAAGAGTGCAAAGGTGGTAAAGAAGGAAAGAGTGGACCTGTACACTTCTCTAAAACAGATCGAGCTTCAGTGTCTCTAAGTGTTCTAATTAGTATTTGGCATATATGCAGGAAGTTCCAAAGACAAACAGCACAGTGCATTTTTCACCATGAATAATCTAACAGCTAACATCTACCACTGATTAAAGCAGATAAAGTCAGGCAGCATATTGTTGCCACCATTACAAAAACATCTTTAAATCACTTTTTCCTCATAAAGAGGAAACCTTTCATAATTTGTCATGTTATTATGGCATAACTCCTTCGTTTTCTTATTGAAACATTTTGATTATTACACAAAGTCTCATTAAAACGAGAAATGGTTCTCATTAGAAGTTAGTATATTGTTATAATGAGGTAAAAGTCCAGTCAGTGCCTGAGGAGATCCTGCAGCCCTGATCAGCCTGACAACATGCTGATGTTTTCATACCTTACTCATAACCTTATGTGTTTCACTCAGTGTGTATGTGGCTCAAATAGGGGTTGGGGCGATGAGAGACAACTAAAATGTTGTAAAAATGATTTGAAGAATTTTATAGATATGGATGAAACCAAGTTACAATAAATCCTGGGAAGTGATGGTAGCTGTAGTTTTTTGTATTTTCATGAAGTAATTGTTGGTTTAAGTTAGTAAAAATGAAAAGCTGTCTTCTTCTAATACAATGTTTTCAGACAGACAGTTGCTGATTGCATTGAGTTAGAGAAGCTCGTAGACCAGGACATCAGCTCTCTGTGTTTCAATGTATGTGTCAAGCTAACATATCTGATGCCAAGCACCACATACTGCCAACATCAGCCCTCCAGCGACGCTTGGTTTGTTTCATTTCATTCAGTTTGAATGTGTGAATGTCTACATGTCAACCATGAATGCAGAGTCTGTAGACAGGAGAGTAGTACTGACCAGTCACGTTTGTGCTGTGTTGTTTCATTGGCTGAAATGCATTCTCTGAACCCATCAGCTATCATCTGATGATGGTTTATGTTTTTATTATCTTTTTTTGCTTTATAGAGATGCAGAAATGTGTCTTTGTCATTATTCTCAGATATCAAGTTACTTACCAGCCACCAGACACTAAATCGTCATAAGACAATAACCGATCGGTTCTGAGATTGCTGTGTGACACACTGGTGGTGGACTTTTGCTCAGTGTAGGCTGAGATGGGCTCCAGAAGCCCACGATCCTGCACACCATGAACAGATCTAGAGAAATGATGGATGGATGTCTCGTCCCAAGCACAGCCTCTCTTTCCTCTATTCAAACCCTGACTGGATCTTTCTTTTTACAACAACACACAAATTTATGTTAGAACAAGAAACATGTCTTCTTTTAATGAGATACATTCATGAAGTGTAATAATGAGAATGTGTTTTGTCTTGTTATAATGATACACAGAGCAAATATTTGATATCATGGTAGCAGCAATATGCAGCAGTAGATTAGAGAGTTAATATGTACCTCAATCTGTTCACAACAAATAACTGTAACAGCCCGAACATTCAGCACAATTTTCCACAATAAAAACAACTTGTGTTAACAGTTTGACTGCAGGGAGCTGGAACTGGGTGCTGATGTTTTACTAAGGGGCATGGTCTCAGACATGGACCTGTAGCCGCAACACTACAGGACCAAACTTCATCGAGTCACCTCGTAAGGCAAAAATCCACTTAAAAGCACTTCATAAGAGTCTGCACTGGCACCTCGCTCAGTCTTTAACGGACAGACCTCAGAAAAGGTCAGAGTTTAGTAAATCAAGCAAATAAATAGGTTCATAAATAGGCTGAATCACAGGTTAACACAACGGACAGGGAAAAGGATAAGAGCACTAAACCAGGACAAGAGTGCAAAACACTGGAATGATATTAACATGAACAGTAATAAGATTTGACTTCTACGAGATGAAATGTAACATTTGTCAAACTTGGCATCAAAACCTCACATGACTTCAGTCGAACAAGACGTATTTTGATGTATTTCAAATACAATACTGCATGTGTTAGTCTAAATGTAATTCATTTGGTTGAACTGTCTGTGTTAACACATGAGGGTTACACACGTCTGAATCATGGTTTGTGTTGTAACATGAACTTTGGATATTTTCAGTCAGATATAATCATTTTCTGTTCATTGTCTTTATCCAACTGGGAAAGGAGCATTGATTGTTGTTTTACCACCATGAAGGCGATAAGATGCTAAGGCAGATTTACAAAGTGCATTTATCATGGCAGTTATTTTAAAGCGCAGTGCCTGCCACCTCCACTAACAAGAAACCTGCACTGGACCATTAGCTACTTAAACATAGCATGAAGTGAATTAATGACTTTTTCACTGATGACATTTTGACATGTAACAGGTTTAAATAATAACAATGATACCACGGTCCTTGTATTGTTCATGGCTCAGTGTCACACTGTCATGGCTTACTGGGACACTTGAATAAAACAGAGCCATGTTGTTAGTAACACTTTGTTTGCTTTGTAAGATTTTCCCGACTATGACAAGTCAAAATGTGTGCTGTAAGAAGTGTGAATACGATCCACAGAACCTGCAGTCAGCGGTTTTCATAGGGACTATTTCTGTAGCAAAAGTAGTGCTAGAATTTTCAGAGGCTGATGACCTGATGACTGATTAGTTGGACAAACAAAAACAAATCTATCAGAATGGACTGAAATGCACTGAAAGTAAGGAAGTGAGGAACTGTGCTATGTGATTTACAAACCCTTTAAGTCTGCTGGTTAATTAGCCAACTATCAAAGATTCAGGCAGTTTGCTGTTTTACAGTAAACTACAGAAAAAAGTTATTCAACGGACCTGTGCCAACATCAGTCCGACATCCTTCATATACCTGTTTTTGTGGAGCCCAGTTCTTATATGACTTAGATCCCAGGGACCTGTTAAAAGAACTGTGACACATCGGTGAAGCCAGTAAAATATCTTATGGCCAACTCTTCACCACACTACACTACAGTATGTACTTCTCCTACACCTGGACACGTGCAGGTAAAAAAAAAATCACTAGCAGAGACATGTGATCCCTCAGGAAGGCTCAGATTTAGGAGGCATAGCTCACACTATGTCAGAATCACATGTGTGGCTCTATACAGAGCCAGTGGGATGTTGAAGAATGGATCTACAGGGAATAAAAGCACTGACACTCAATCCCAATAGAGCTTTTTGAGATTTAAGTTGGAGGGGAAAGAAAATCCTGCTTCTCCAGATTAGAGCAACAGGTGTGGGTTCTTCTACCCAGAAAGTGCAGTAGGGGATGAGGGCAGAGTGTGAGGACCATCTGAAGTGAGTTTAGTCAAAGCTGGAGAGTTTAGCAAGCAGGAAGAGGCTGGATGAGGAGATCGAAAGAGGCTTTGCCACATGTTTAGATCTGATCAGCACGTCAGGCACGTTCTGAGATTAAACACAAACCAGGTGTTCTCATGTAATCAAAGCCACTTCAGATTGTGTGAGTGTGTGTGTGTGTGTGTGTGTGTGTGTGTACAGGACACCATGTTCAACAGCCTCATGTGTTAATACATCAACTTAACACAGACCTGGGGGACCTTAGAGTTTAAAGTTGGGTCGGAGAATATTCAGTCTCACCAAAACCTTTAACTTACACACATCATGGGACATTAGTAGAACAGGAGCAGCCTGTTCTACTAACTTCCTTTCAGCAAATCTTCATTGGTGAATGATCAGTGAGGGTGGCGGAAAATGACTGCTCGTTCTGCAGGCGTTTCTTCTCATGCCAGCAGTTTCTCTGGGTTCTTGGAAAGGGTCTGCAACAGGCTCCTCTGGAAGTCTTCCTCAGGTATTTCAGGAACCAGGAACTCAAGCAGAAGATCAAATATGCAGTAGACCAGGTGTCTGAGGGAACACAGGACCAGCAGTCAGCATCTTTTCTACCTAAATAAAAGCTTGGATTCATAATACTTCGAGATGTCCCTACAACAAACGCCGGGTGATTCAGTAAGCCACATAGAGTCCAATGGGCCCGTCATTATCAAATGGAGCTAGTTTGAAACCAGGAAGACTTCAGTCTGTCTAGCCAAAACATGGAAGGACAGCCTTAATAAGAGTTAAAAAGAGTTTGAGTCTGACTGTGTATTAAATCAAAACTCCACATGGAGCAAAGTTGACTGATTTCAACCACGATTTGTTTCTACATCTGTAATCCTTTTTCAACGTCTGCAGCTGTTGTTTAATCATCTGTCTGTCTGTTGTTTAGTGAAGAAAGTAGTCCACCCTGTAGGATTCCAGGTGAGTTTCTCTTCTGTGTGCAAGCGAGCACGTATACTCCCCGGCCACTTGATTAGATACACTTGCTTGTTGACAGAAGGCAAACCATCCGACTGCATGCGTGTATACAAAGAGGACCACCAGGTACTGTTTTAACATCAGAATGGACATGACCTGTGAGCTGATTATACTTGCTCAAGGTGCCATTTCCAACAGAAACACGTTCCTTCCTATTATCATGCACTACATTGTAATGGGTTTGCTGAGAGTGGAGTGATAAGCAAAAACACATGCGGTCAAAGGCAGTTCTGGAGGGAACGACACAGTGGAGAAGAGATGCCAGAGAAGGAAATGGCCACACTTATTTTCAATAGCAGGAGTGTATCTCTGAATGAATTTTTAATGGACTGGTTACTGCACATGAAGACCACTTCAGGTTTCATTCCTGTGAGCAAAGAACTAAAATATAAAGCTACAGTAATCGCCAAGCTGGAAGACTAAAGAGTGGAAATCGTCTCATGGTCTGAAATGTGGACTCATTTTGCACTAACTACACAAGTCACTATATGTTGCATATTGTGCATATACTTTGAGGTATGCAAGCTGTGTTAAGTTACACCTTATGCTCTGGATCATGAAAAGTCATGATGAATAACTATAGGCAGTTCCTTTTTACACTGTCACCATGTACGTGCAGACAGCAATCACTGGATAACAGATGTGTATCGGTGATGGATGTGTGTATGATGTCCATGTGTTTCGATGAAGTTAAGAATCTGAGAAAAAGGGGTGACAAAGGATCGCCAAGTGCTTTTTTTTTTTACCCTTCTCCACTCATGTACTGAACCTACACCCCGAACTGAAACTTACAGTATTAGGTGGCGATTGGGTTTGTAGTGTATATTCACCTGTTAATGTAGGGGTCTTGAAGAGAGTCCAGTGCAGTCTGCCAGCTGAGTTTGTACTTGTCTGAGCCCAACATGTCTGAGACCAGATCTAGAGACACAAAGACATGAAAAAATTATTCATTAACAGTGTGTCACCCGTGGATTGTTGTGTGCGTCTAAAAATTTACAATAGGGCCAAACTAATGTTGGAATTTTCAGTCCGGTAATTCATCAAAAGATTTGATGAGATTTGATGTATTGGTTGTGCTCAACATTGTTACTGTCTGTGTGTGTACATGTACCTGGTAGGAGTCTCATCAGACAGTGTAAGGCTTGTTGCCTGGTGCTGTCCTTTTCCTGCTGGCTGCGTTCCATTTGTGGGTCCATAGGCAGAGTCCCACCTGGCCACACGGCCTCCTGGATGACTTGCAGGTACACCACCCAGTACCTGGTGCATGTCAGGTTGGCTACACTCACATCCAGCCATCTGAAATTCACAAAACACACGACAGTGTTTTCAAGTTAGCATCGTTGAGTGAAGTCTCAAACTGGTCCCTGCTTAAATTTCAATTCACACCAGCGTTTAACAGTGAAATATTGCAGCAAATTTGAGTGGATTCACTTGTGGAGGAGAGGTCGATCTATTCAACTTTGTTTGCACTATTTATACAGTAACGCATTGTGACAGTAGTAACCTTTAAGAGGACAGAGTGCAAATGAAGGAAGCTATCATAGCTAATTAGCTGTGTTGCACCATTCACTTTTATTTCACGGAGTACAAACTGTTTCACAAAAGAGGCATGCTTTGCAGACAGGTATGAAATAGGAGCCTTGGTACAAACAGATGTTTTGAATAAAATGTGAAGGTACTGTCCTGTAAACAAGCTCACGAGCTAACGAGTTTGCTAACTGACTGAGAGAGAGCGTGAGCTTTATTTCCTTTCTTGACTAACTTTCTATTGACAGAAACTGAAACAGGTAGAGAAATCAAAAACTCACATTACATATGTAACGTTAGCAGTCATCACCATTTAGCCTTACATCCACAAAGTCCAGTCCCTCCAGTTCACGTGGATGAGTAAATGTCACTTTGTGGTGTGACCACAGCTTTACATGAAAGCCTATCTCATGTCAAGATACATTGACCTTGGCACCAACTGGTTAACTTTCTGACTTTAAGTCACTAAGTTCAATGTGTTGTGACCTTTTCATCACGCCTGACCTGAGCAGTACTGAACGATCCTGGCCTCAGACTAGCCAATCCCTTTTAAATGTAACCCACGCCTCACTGCATTCCCACACGGATTTGTAACTCAAGGTGCAGAAGAGGAGTCTGGCCTGGCACAGTCTCACACTGAAATTGATCTCAAACTAAGCCAATTTCCCTAAAGTCTTCCAGGTAACTCCTGGATTTAAGGTCTTGTGATAAGTAAATTCACTAGGCTCAGAGTAGCTGAGCTGACCCTTCCGTTCTGACCTGACTTTTTTAACACCAAGATTTACCATCTGAGGGGTGGAAACACTGCCAGTCGCCACCCAGACTGGATGAGGGGGTTATTTAAAGCACAAAGTAAAAGCTAAAAACAACATCTCAATGTAACTCAAGTATTCAAACATTGTATGGGTCAGGCCCGTAAAGCTCGAGGAGATACTGGTAAGATACTAAGTAAGTAAGGTTTTCAAGACCATTTAAGGCCTTAAATAAGATAATTTCAGATACTGAAAGAGTGTTCCAGGACTTCCAGACACCCTAAAAATGTTTAACACCTTGCAGATGCTGTTACGCAACATTGTTCGAAACCTCAGCACTCTGTTAAAAAGAACCAGGGACCTCCCTTTGGGCCTAATGTTCTGCTTCTTTTGCTCACTTCATGTGGCCCCTAATGAAGTTATTTCATTAGCTTGTGCTGGCCAGATATGCTGCTGAGCTGCACTCAAGCCCAGCTGCACTCGGAGAAGCTGTGGATGAACAAGTTGTGCCAGCCACAATTTTTGGTTGCCACTATTTTACATGCTTTTATCCCTTAGTATTTCATAACAGCACAAGAGAAGCCAAATACTTAATACTGATGGTATTTTCGATCCTTCACGTTGTACAACTGCAGAGCAAAAACAGGAAACTCTGAACTTAATTGATTTATGTAACGGGCCAACCCACTGGTTGGTGAGTAAGATCTCAAACTTTCCAACGATATCAAACTGACAGGCTGAATTTGAGGACATGAATAAAATTACGCACACAAGATTTATCATTTAGACAATTGATAGAAAATTATTCATTCACTATTTTGATAAGAAACTAATTTTTTCAAGAAAAAATGCCAACCATTCGTTTGTTCCAACTTCTCAGTTGTCTGTTCTATTAATCAAGAAAAAAAAGAGCAATTGATAATGAAAGCATGAAGGCTTTGTTCGATTCGATTAAAATATTACTAAAACATTAAGTTGGTATGAAAATAACTTCTACACTCACATAGGCACAATCACGGATAATGTTGTAAATTAAAGTGTCCTGACCACTCAGCCTCATCCCCAGTAACAAGAGTGTATTTTGGTCCAGGCTGGTCAAAGCTCAGCAGGTGGACAATCAAGTTTGTGTCTTCACCAGCTCATAGCAGTCAGAGACAAGCTCACTAAATCTCACTGAGTTACGAGTGGATACTGCAAAGAGGAACACATGGACAACGAGACGTACAGTCACTGACAGCCAGACACAATAAAGAGCTGGAGCACCGTGACATTATTAGGACTAATTTACAGCTTGTCTGGGATTCCACAGACACTTTAATGCTACAACTGTAAATTTTTAGAATGATTAAAGCTCATGATGGGTAAAATGTTTATCGTTGCTTAAGAGTCTTGCTGTGTTTCAGTAACTGACGCACATTTTCGTTTTTTTCTGGGAAAATTGGAGGTAGTATTTTCTCAGTGTCAGTGGCAGACAAGTGATTCATCCTCTTGATGTCAAAAAAAAAACATCTGCTTTGCAAATGGTTTATGTAGAAAGGAAATATATTCATCACATTTGTTTGGAGGTTAACACACACAATGAGTTTTAGTGCGCAAGACTGAATGTAAAAAGAACTTGTTTGTTTCTACAAAAACTGCACACTAATGCTGTCACGACACCAGAATTTTAACCTTACATTTATCATACATTTTATCCAAGGCGCCTTACAAGAAGGGAATCAATCAAGGTACAGTGCGACTACGACATGTAGCAATGAGTATAGCATAGAGCAATAAGTACTGTGACAGTTTCTAGAGGGAAATAGAATTATCATCTCCAGTGATAAATGGTAGGCTAGGAGAGGAACTCTAATACAATACTATTCTAAAAAAATATATACTCATACTTTTTTAGAACACAAAATAGGGTTTATTTTGCAACCTGAGTGCTGCAACAGAAATTTGTATGTAACTTTGTCATAATAATATTATTACTATTTAATTGAATGTTCTTCCCATTGCTTCATCAGTGCGACCTTGGGTTGAAGAATTGTAGATCTGTTTTTTTATGAAATGATAGTATTGTATCATTTTATACAGGTGGTATCGAGAAAGTATCAAAGTATCGATATTGTTGACAACCTTACTTCACAGGGCTCCTTTAAACATTACGTGCAGTGTACAAGATAACCCCCAGAGAAATCTCCATCACACACCAGTCACATGAATGAGACTTTACTGATGGCACATTACAGGATACAGTGTGTGAGGTTTTTTAGTATCCCTTCAGTTTAACTAGAGTAATATAAATTTCTCTTTTATGGTTATCTTTTAGCAACATAACGGAACAGATAGTTTTCACTCAGACTTTTCGAGAGAGATTTTTGAGAGAAATAGAAAAGCATGATCTGTCTCTATGGTTTAAAGGTTTGACTGTTCATTCTGCTGGTCTGGTGACATAAAATGAAGAAAAACTACATTAAACTACATTAAACTTACTAGTAACACTTTGTATGAAGATGACATGTATACCAGGTTATGGGGGGCATTCGTGAATTGCAATGCTTTATGACTACACTTATAAATACACTTAATGTTTTTTTAATGCACTATAGCAATAGTCATGAAGCATTATAGGTGTGACTTAAAATGAATTACAACACATAAGTAGGACCCCTGCTGTCTGTGCATACCTGTGTGTGAAGGGGGTTGTAACAGGTGTGGCTTTCATTCCACAGTGAAAATAACGCTTCACAGAATGAATATTTCATTTAGGCTTCATACCTTATTTCATTCCTAACACTGATAAACTTCACTTTTTATTCTCTGCATTTGTCTTCTTACATAATAATCACTTCTGATGCAGCATACATTCTTTAAATGCACCAACAATGAAACATTATGATGAAGCATGGATTATTATAGATGCATCAATCTGTACTTCACTTTACTCAACACATATAATGATAACTTATGACATGGACTGTTATAGTATACTATGAGTGCTTACTACAGTTGATTGTTGAGGTGTGTGTGTGTGTGTGTGTGTGTGTGTGTGTGTGTGTGTGTGTGTGTGTAGGTGAGTATAGGTAGTCATAATGTGTTATAAGCCCATCAGTCAACCTATAATTGATCACTAGTCAAGAGCTTCCATAAGACACTTGAAGTTATAATTCATTATAAGTCACATCTATAATGCTTTATGACTGTTGATGTAGTGCATCAGAAGGCATTATGTGTGAGTGTAGTCATAAAGCATGATGAATGGATTATAATTCACTGCAAATGCTCCCATAATGCACCATAGATGTGGTCTTCTTAGAAAGTGTTACCAAATTACTGAAGTATTTACTACTAGTACAAACAACAGTAATGATGCAAAAAGCAAAATGATCCTGCAGCTCTGATGATTAATGGGCTACAGCTGTGCACACAGTGAGTAAAAACTTGTGTGAGCACACTGAATGATGTTTCTCAGGCTGCACACAGAATTGAAGACTGCATGGATGCATGAATGCATAGACATACGCAGATGATTTGTTTATTTTCAACAGTAATGCCTTATGTTACTCTCTCTGACTAAAGTCAGTGGGGTGCATTACTCTTCGCACTGTCATTTCTACTGACACTGCAAAAATATAAACAAAATCACTCTCACCGTATCCCAGCTGGAAAATGACCTTACTTAATTGACAAATAGAGTGGAAAAAGTGACAGAAGCAGAGGAGTGAGAGCTGGGTGGCTGTGCGAGCTAAGAGAAGGGAAGCCAATGTTCATTTGGACGAGTGAGTGAGACAATTAATGAGCTGTCTGTAAGTTGGCAGAAGAGGTTGATGAGTGGCTGCAGCCTTGATGCAGTTCATTTAAAATATACAGTACCATTTACAAGTTTGGACACATTTGTGAATTATGTGGTAAACACAGAAGTGTAAACAAAGCAAAATATGTTTTACGTTTTAGACTCTTCAAAGCAGCAACCTTTTTGCTCTGATGACAGCTTGGCACACTCTTGGCATTCTCTCAATCAGCTTCATGAGGTCGTCACCTGGAATACTTCCAACTGTCTGGAAGGAGTTCCTATATATGCTGAGCAAATGACGGTCCCAACCAAGTGCAAACCAGATGGGATGGGTCATCAAAGCAAAAGGTGGCTACATTTTTTTGTTTACCACATAATTCCATGTGTTATTTCATAGTTTTGATGCCTTCAGTGTTAATATAGACGTGGCAGTGTAGAACACCAATATAGAAAAATATAGAATGAGGGGTGGGTAAGTGTGTGGTATTGTACATTATAGCCATTTTTATGCCCAATTAAGTTAAGTTGTAGTGTATTTTTTAATGAAGGCTGATGTTTAATGTTAGGAGACTTTTCTGAGCCTCTCGGATCTGTAGCTCTGTAACACCACACCACAAGAATAACAGCAGGACTGTCCTGTTCACCAACTGTTTCTGATTAACAAATGAGGACGATCATTTTCTATGTGGTCATGTGGAGACTATGAAAATGTGTTGAGCAAATAAAAATACTTTAGCAGTGTTTTCATCTAATGTTTATCTGTATTCATAGCACACCTAGTGCACTATGTTCCTAAAAAAACTACAATTTCCATCACACTTTTTAAATTAAGTTAAAAGTAGTTTTAATTAGCATGCTGGTCTGGGATCTGATTTAATTGAAGGCATGCAGCAGACAGACTATTCAAAATGTTCCAGGCTAAGACACTCTGCTGAGACCAATCAGAATATCAAGAAATACAAAATATTACATACCAGACAAGAATACCTGGCAGCAGTTTATCAAGCCCAGTCAAGAAATATTCATTATAATCATGACCTTCCAAAGTCTAATTGTGAATTAAATCAAATTATCAATCATACTTTTTCATCTACAAAGCAGTCACATTCTCAACAGCATAACAGCTCTAAGTGAATCTCATATCAGCAACAACATGCCGCTGTAGTATAAAGTCCTGCATACCAAACACCATGATGGATGGGCATGCACACTGTGATAAATTCATCATTCAATTATCTCAATAATGTAACGCTGTGAATGAGTCAATATGAAGTTGAGGAGATTCTTCTCATGTCAGATCACTATAAAATGAGTCTTCCCCCAAGCAGGAGCAGGAGGGCTAATTCAGTTTAAAAAAACAAAGCCTCATACAACCACAATAGTAATCAGACCAGCGCGTTTCATTCCAGCTGCATGGATGAATGAATATCAACCCAGCCAAACACTTGACATGCATCTGATCAAAAAGAAATTAAAGGGAATTCCCTACAAACAAAGTCCCCTTTGTCTGTCTTAATCTTTGAGCAGTGTGCAGGGTGTGTGGGCGCGACTCGTATGTATACAGTAAATGTTCATAGCTGCTGGTGGGAATTGTGAAACTATGCATTCATCTATTTTCAATAACCACTTATCAGGGTCACGAGGGTGAGAGATACACAAAGACAAACAACCATTCAATCTGGGCAATCTAGAGTCACCAATTAACTTGCATTTGGACTACGGGAGGAAGCCGGCATACCCACAGACAAACCATGCAGACACAGGGAGAACATGCAAACTTCACATAAAGCCCACGGCCTAACCACTGCACAACCATGCCGCCCATTAGTAACTATGTTCAAGGTAAAGATCTGCACTGTGAATACTACAAAATCTGAGATCTTTAGTGTCTTGTGTATTCATTTGAAGTTGTACTGAAGCTGTAAGCTACCACCAGTTTGCCACTGCTTATTGAACAATCTACACAACTCCTACCGGCTCATTTCACAATTCCAATTGAAAACAAACAAAGCAAGTGAATGTGACCACAGAGCCAGACTGGTACAAACATCGCAGGATGTGACAGACTGATACAACTTGTAGCTGGACGATAGACAGGGAACTCCATGTTGCCTGTGTTATCTCAGGAATGAACAGCATCAGTTTTTACTGGACAACGTGTCACTCATCCAGGCATGTTTCCCCTCAGACTATGTACAGTGGAGGTCCATAGAGACACTTTTCAGGATTTAAAAGGCAGACCCGTGTACAGACCACTGTTATACAGACAGGATGTGGAGTCAAACACGGCATATAAACACATTTTTAATGGCTGTGGTCTAAGTGAGTGCATCAGCGCTCATAGACAAGTCTGTTATCTTAAATTACCTCCATATGTTTTAGCTACAGGCAGTAACTATTGAGTAGAGTACAGTCTTATAAATAAAAACCTCCAACTTCTTTTCAGAGCTAAACACGAGACGATAAACATGATGGACACATACAACTTTCTCCGAGCTGGATCATCAATCACTGTTGCTCCTATTTAAAGATTTTGATCGTGCAAATTTCACTCCACTTGCCAGCGGTCTGAAGCTGTGTTTGTAACTGCATCAAAAGTGCTGTAAAATAATTAAGTCCCTGGAAAAAAGTATATTTTCCTGAAATTTTATACAACTTGAATTGATTTACACCATTTGATTTCCATTTTATGTTTCCATTCCTATTCTTCCAGAGTTTCCAGAGTTGCATAATAGATTTTTGGGTGGCATGCCTTCAGGAGAATTTTCCTCTCTGATATTTTGTCTATTATTAAGAATAAAGATGGTCATTTTACACGTCAAAACAAAATTAACCAACTGTAATTCTAATTCAAATAGGTATTCATAATCATTTAGTAAATGCAGTTGGGCTTGACAATTCATACTTGACCTTGGAGGCAGAAGTTGTCAAAAAAAGAGAGAGCAAGGAGATTTATAAAAAGCTTTCTATCAACAATTTCCAAGGTCAAGACTGAACTGCCAATTTCACATCTTTTTACCAAGTCCTTACAACCACATGGATTAAAAGTCCCTGATTGAAAGCTCCATAGCGAGCAAGTTAGTGCACTTTGATCAAGCAAGGTCAACAACACAAGACATAGAAGCCAGCTAATATTACTCACTAGTCCAACAGCAAGAAGCCCAGCTCTGCATCTTTCAGCCTTTTATTTCACCAAGCTCTCACCCACGACTGAAAGTCATTCTAAGATTTACTCTTTTCTTTTGGTCGTTCTCTCCTTTTCTGTTCTTAGCTTCCTCTTAGCCTCGGCCCTTAGGTTCATAGAGGCTGAGGTCAGCTTTACCGCCCGTCCTAGACCAATACACCTGTGCTTCAAACACTAGCCGTGCAACATGGCTAACAAACTGAGCTAACATTAGCTAACAGCAGCTACAGTTCGCCTCAGACTTCAGTTTATGGTCCACAAGAGAACTCACAAATCACACAGAGTTGATGCGGTGCAGCTGGAGGACTTCCGAGGGAAAACTTTTCCTCCTTCAGATTGGCAGCAGAATAGTAACACCAGATCTCAACGGGGCACATAAAGATCTCTGCGCATGTACAGAGGAGGCTTAGTGTGAGCAACACATTAGCAGAGCAGCAGGAGAAGCTTGTGTCCACCGTCTGCGTTCAGGCACACTATCTAGCTACCTTTTGTGTTAAATGATGTAATACATTTCGATTGATCATGAATTATCAATTTGTATCAGTGAAAATGCATGCACATTTTTCTTGCGGCATGAAGCCACCGGGTAGTGACATTCTGCTGTTGCAGAAACCTGCTTAACCGTGACCTCTGTCTGAGGTGAGCACTGAACTATGGCGTCTGTGAATTCATACTGTTTACCCCGGTTCCCATTAAGAGTTCCATTGTCAGTAAATGATCTTACATCAGAGAGAAAAACACCGGGAGAACATGGACATCATGAAAACAGTTTACATCCCCACAGATGAGATCATTTATCTGTAGCCTGTGAGCAATAAGGAGGAATCACCACTCATGATGTGGACACGGCAGTGAGGGAAGACAGGAGTCATGTGGAGAAGATGAGCCTTTGTAGAACACCATGACCACAGAATTCCTGGGTAAAAAGACACTGCTGAGTTTCTTCAAATGAACACAGGCGATTCTTGAGACAAGAAGCTGTGCTAGTCGTTAATGAGAGAATGGCTAAAATGACAAGTGTCTGGGACTAACGGAAAGGCTATTTTTGTCCTGTGGAGCCTTAATATTCTTGAATCTCTGGAGTCTGTCTTTATGAGCAGATCCTGTGTTTGTGGACAAACACACCAGCGACATAATACACATTTCTTCCGATGTTTTCATACCGTTCCCCGATTGACAATTGGTGGTGGTGTGTCATGAAAAGTAAAGATACGTCAACAAAGGTATAGGAAAGAATATAACTTACATCATAAAACTGATGTAACTAATGTAGCTTTGAAAATGTTTTATTATGAGTAATGCAAAGTCTGTTAGCATTTAAGTTTAAAATGTATCACTCTTTTTCAAAATCATTCAGAAAGTAATATTTTCTGTCACATCTACAGGTACATAACACCAGAAATTATGTCCGTTTAATGCATTCAAATGTTTCATTATGGTCAGCCAGAAAAGCCAAACCTTCTAGAGTATCTGACAATCCTAGCAGGCCATAACTAATACATTATAAAAACAAAGCTGCAGGCCGCATGAAATCTGACCGGAGGCCGTGATTGGCCCCCAGGCCGGACTTTGACCATGTCTGGTCTAGTGTGTCTGTTAAAGACACAGTGTGTTGCTGCATGTAAACATAGATGTGTTTGTTTACAAGAAATCCCCACACGGTACCTTTAATAAAGAGTGACTCTGATATAAAAGCAGTGAGTTAGAAAGATCTCCCTAAAGCCCCATTAGGATAGAATTACTATTCCAGTCTGTCCTGACGGGAGTTGAATGTGACAAAAAAAAACACTAGATATCTGGCACTGTAATTAATACAGAAATAGAGGGGGAAAATATCAGACACATATGCACTTGAAACCACTGATCAGCATACGCATTATTAAAAAATAATCCAATTTACTTCTCAGAAATAAATCCTGCCCAAATGGGGTCATCGCTGCTACAGAATAGCTCCTGGGAGGCCTGTTCAGGCAGGAGAAAGATGTACTGATTGAGTGTGTGTGTGCCCTGCGACAACAATGATTACTTCCAGACGCTGCAACACATTTCCTTACTGTTTTGACACACATACATACATACATGATCTGATACGGCTTTCAAAATTATAGCACAACTAAAGTCAGCACCAGGTGCTAAAACCAGCTCTGTTCAGTTTCAGCAGAGGGGTAAAATTAGAGGTCAGTCAGCATGATGAAGTGTTAATTGTCCAGCATTAACAGCCAACTCTTACTCAGAACAGTCGTGACTATGGACAGAAGTAGAGACTAAGATTAACGCTGCATCTATTTATATACAACATACACTATTTGGAGATATAGTAGCATGAGTAAAGCATTAATTTAATTAGTCATGCCCTCCCCTCAAGATATTTTTAGCCTTTTCTGCTTTTAAATACATGCTGTGAAACACAGCATGGTGCATTCAGGGTTAAAGGCTGGCTAGCTTGCAATTTCAATACTGACCAACAAGTGTGATTAACACTGTCTGCACACTAAATATAGACGAAGGATGGCACACTGTTAAGTGAACACCTTTAAGGCCCTAAAACAGATTTTCTCAATCTCATTATTAATTGTCAGCTTTTGTGTAGTTGTATTATTTCTGAGCTCTTCTCACTGGTTGAATTGGGGCGAGGCTTAGTTGGAAAAGGGTGATGTCACATGCTTCCTACCA
This sequence comes from Argyrosomus regius, assembly GCA_946959425.1. Lineage (NCBI taxonomy): Eukaryota > Metazoa > Chordata > Actinopteri > Sciaenidae > Argyrosomus > Argyrosomus regius. The sequence goes on along the minus strand of OX336889.1, from coordinate 28,438,516 downwards.
AGTTTAGCGACATTTGAATCAAAATGTGATGACAGTTGTGGTTGTTGTTTAGTAATGTTGCCAGTCCACTCTCAATCACATTTGACCACTCCTATAAGAGTCTTGATGAAGTAGATTAGCCGAGTCTTTGAGTGTTTAGTTTATTTGGTTTTTAGGGGTTTTAACTTTCCATTATTTGCCTCTAAACTGGTCAGCATTTGTAAGTCTGTTATAGGACATCTACAAGTTTCCTTTGGAAACTGCTCCAGGTCTCTCAGATTTGAAGGGTGCCTTCTCGCAACAGCAATTTCAAGATCTCTCCATAGGTGTTCTATGGGATTTAGATCCGGACTCATTGCTGGCCACTTCAGAATTCTCCAGCGCTTTGTCTCCCAACATTTCTGGGTGCTTTTTGAGGTATGTTTTGGGTCATTGTCCTGCTGGAACACCCATGACCTCTGACGCAGACCCAGCTTTCTGACACTAGGCCCTACATTACGGGCCAAAATCTTTTGATAGTCTCCAGATTTCATGATTCCTTGCACACAGTCAATGCACCCAGTGCCAGAGGCAGCAAAATAATCCCAAAACATCTTTGAACCTCCACCATGTTTGACTGTAGGTACCGTGTTCTTTTCTTTGTAGGCCTCATTCCGTTTTCTGTAAACAGTAGAATGACGTGCTTTGCTAAAAAGCTCTACCTCAGTCTCATCTGTCCACAAAATGTACTGCCAGAAGGATTGAGGCTTACTCAGGTACATTTTTGCAAACTGCAGTCTGGCTTTTTTATGTCTCTGTGTCAGAAGTGGGGTTCTCCTCGGTCTCCTGCCATAGTGCCTCATCTCATTCAGATGACGACGTATGGTTCAAGCTGACACCGTTGCACCCTGAGTCTGCAGGACAGCCTGAATTTGTGTGGAAGTTGACTGAGGTTGTTTATCCACCATTCAAACTATCCTGCGTTGCATTCTTTCATCAATTTTTCTCTTCCGTCCACGTCCAGGGAGATTTGCCACAGTTCCATGGGTTATAAACTTCGTGATTATATTGCGCACAATGGACAAAGGAACTTTAAGATCTCTGGAGATTGACTTGTAACTTGTTTGCTTCTTAAGTCCTCTGACAATTCTCAGCTCTTCTTTCTCTTCTCCATGCTTGGTGTGGCACACACAGGCACACAACACAAAGGTTGAGTCAACTTTTATACACTCTAACTGGCTTCAGGTTTGATTTTTATATTGTCAGCACTACAGCAGTACTTGCCATAGGTGAGTTTAAACGAACATCACATGCTTGAAATGAAATTATTTACCCACAGTTTTAATAGGGTGCCAGGTTTTTTTGTGTTGTGCCAATGCACTTAAAGGAAATAAACGTGTGTATACCAAAACATTTGTAATTGCAACACTTTTCTTGGAGCATTTTCTGGAAAAATTCCAGGGGTGCCAATACTTTCGTCCATGACTGTATGGTCAATTATCAACGGTTGTGGCCACCACAAAAACAAGGATATGCAGCATGGGTGGAAAAAGGCAACACGATAACATCAACTAATAGCTGACACAGTATAACCATAACACAGATCAATTCCTGCAGATTCAAACCTACAGAAACAGAGACTTCCAAACTGTGCCATTGTTTTCACCTAACTTTGCGATGTGTCTGCCACCGGCGAGGCATACATCTCAGTCCAGCCGTCTGGCTCTGGGCACATCACATCACCACCTCCATTCAGGTCATGGTGGCAGCTTACAGCCGTCTGCCCTGCTGTCTAAGGTCAGCTCAGATTCTCTGTGTATGTTTGAGCGCGTGCACTCACATGCCGGGCCTGGTTTTATTAGGACTGTCGTGGCGCCTCGCTCCTCATGGCTGGTCAAAACATAGACGTGAGCCAGAATGTAATTGTATGTAGCCCACAGAGGTTTTACGTTAACACCGTCTTGGTTTCATATGTGTCACATCACACTTAGCACGCAGGACAAACACTCAGATAGGTCAGTGCATGCAAAAAACAAGACACACACACACACACACAGGTCAAGGTCTGCCTATGCTACAATAACATCCATCGAACTTAGTCTCTGCTGTCATCACCATTTCAGTCTTATGGCAATCACCAAAGAGATTACTTTTCCTTTTGGCGCATGCAACCACACACAGATTTAGACCCTGCACACACACACTGCAGAGCGCTTTCAACCAATTAGAGCTGACAAATGCCAAGTAATTCTATATGAGAGATTGTGGTCTGGTAGAGCCTTAGACTGTACAGCATTATTGCTACCATGAAAACCACCAGAGTTGTTTTCCAGGCCCACTCAGTCCGAGATATTTTTCAAGCAAGAGGAGAGCGCCCAACCAATGTTCTGCTCCCTGCCTGTGGGCTTAATGTGGCTTAAATTTAACAAAACATGTAGTGTAACTGTCTTAAAGTCACATTCATACACGAGTGTGGATCATCTCAGGAGAAGCTGTGCATGTCATCAGCCTGCTGATTTTAAAAAACATCTTGAAGAAGTTTGTACCATCTTTACTGCATTTTAAAAAATCTGTTAATATTGTATACAGCATATGATAATAAAAGATAGATACAGTCTATTACAGCTGATTTAAACTAGTCTAGCAGTCAAGCAGTGCTGTACACAATGGCTAGATGGTTGTTGCAGACCCGACAGTGAAGAGTGAAAAACGTGCTGCTCACTCGAGAGAGCAGAGGGACCTAGCCAGCTACTCTCTGTGGTAGTGATTACTCCAGCTTGTCTGCTGGGCCTGCCAGGAAACAGACGTTTACAATGCAGGTGACATACTATAATCTTATGAGGAAAATACCCTCGAGCATCACCTTTGAATTTCCAAAGATCGCAAGTAGCAGGCGTAGAGAGTAGGCAGTGTGAACCCAATATGATCTCTGTGGAAGATCAAGGAGAGTTATAGACATCTTCCTACTCCTTTTTAATATAGACTGAATGGAAACTATCAGTCTCTGAACCCAAACATTTTCAGCAAACTGCCAAACCTAACTTGGCTTGTATTACCAACTGACTGATAGCTGATTAAAAGAGCGTTTTCTCTCCTACAGTTCATTTGCCCTGGTCCGAATCAGTTGAGCGTTTTCCCCCTTGGTTCGGTTTCTTTTCACACATAGAAATATCCGAGCCATCCAAAATGCATCACTAGAAACCACATGAGTACATTCCCTCCGCTTATTGGTCACACGTGTCTGAGTTGGGAGCAATAAAGTAAATACAGGAAGAACATCCTGTTTTATGGACTAGTGCTCATTTCTCTGAGAAACACTGCCATGCAATTTAACATGGCGTAACGGCAGACTCTGCATTTACTCAGAACTGTGGTGATTATCTGGGCAATACACCAGGCAAAACTATACCAGCAGAAGGCTGAATGCATTTCAAGGAATCATCTTGAAAATACTATGATGCTTCACACTTTGCATTTTTCATATTCTGTTCTGTTTTTTAGGGTGACTTTAACATCTGTCTAGGGACTACAGATGAAAAATAGCCTCTTGGCTAATTCTGGCACATTTACAGCAATGTTATTAATGTGCACTGTCCCTGTTTTCAAATAAACTTATTATTATTATTATTATTATTAAGAGGTGCTTCCTTCAGGGAGCTAATATTGAGCATGTACGACGACATGACCATCAACACGCTATGTTTGGTAGGCACACCAGGCTACAGGAGCCATTCGCAAAACTCAAACTTGAGTACAACTGATGGATGGGTCGGATCAAGGTCAGACCATGTTCCCACCATAAACCACAGAGTGCCACAGAGTATTGGTGCAAGTCTGATTTAACTGCGTTAAAAAGCGCAGTGTAACACTAAGAGAATTCTTTCATTTCTGCCACAGTCAAACTGAAATTTGAGTTCTCGATTTTCTTGGGTAGTATAATCTATAATGATACTGCAACTATTGTGCACATTTTTCCATTTTTCAATAGAAGTTAAGACTTTTTAGGGGCTTATTTGTAGAAACAGTGCCTAAGCTTGAGCCTCTGGCTGCAGTTTCCTCATGGCAGCTGACTGAAGTTTGAGGTCTGGCATCACTACGTTACAGAAGTCTGGTTTCAACCCAAAGAAATTTAAATTTTGATACGCATTTCCATCCACTACTGTTTTGATTATTATCATTACTATTATTATTATGGTGCTAATTGCCCAGGTGCCTTTTTTTCTTTTTGATGGACGTCACATGCTTTTCTCAGGAGCAGCTGATTCAAAAACATCTTGACAAAGTCATCGGGCAAAACAGCTGGTGAGCCTGCGGAGTGGGTCTTCTTCCCTTTAGGTTTTTTATGCAATTAATTAGAATTTAGACCAAATAAGCACACAAAACAAACACCAAGGATATAGCTGAGTATATTGCTTATTTCTTTCTTAACTTTTTGAACTCTTTAGCTGTTTTGCACACTGTGTACTTTTAGCCTCTAGCCTTTAGGATGCTCATTGAGAAAGTCCAGTTACACTCACAGAGAGTCTGAATTAACTGATTAAATGAATTATTGGGCTCAACTCCAACAAGCAACCTGACGCAATCAATGACAATCAAGATAAAGGGGAGATTATTCAAATACTTGGCAGGAAATCAAAAATTTGTGACGCAAGACAATCCAAATACATGTAAAACACAAGCTGAGCTGGCTGACAACTATGTATGTGTTGGACTCCAGTGGGATTTATCTTAGTTTCCATTTAAGGTAAACACAGACAAGTATAACCAGGTCCTGTTTGAGCTAAAATAAGCCTACAGCCAGTTTTCAACAGACAAGATGTCATTGCACAAGTATGTCTCTGGAGACAGAGGATGAACCGGGACTTTAGAACCACAACTCAGGCTCCAGGCTCAGGTGAGCAGTGAAATCAGACACCAGAGATGTGAAAAGGCCAAGGGGTCACTTATCAAGTTCATTTTGCCAACATCTCGACAGGGTTTTAGCACGCAGCTCTTGACCTTAATCTAACTTTATCAAGAGTGTGGACAATAATGAGCCATATTATCTTTCATGTCTTGCCAAGGGAGGATTTCAATGTCCCTACAACTCACTAACACTAAATAAGGATAAACAGGCACAGGCTGGCAAGCTTTAACTGATGGCACACTGGGGCTGGGGATAAGTGTCTTTCATAACCCTCACGAGAAGTGACCCAAGTATTTGACCTATAATGTCCCCTTGAGACGATTACATAGGTCTGTAGGAATTAGAAAGCAACTGCAGACTACTATTAGCCTGTTATAGAAGACAATTTAGATTTGAACAATGTCTATAGATGTAGAAAGGGAATAATGCCCAGAGCAAACGTGATAGTGACATGACACAGGGCAAACTTCCAACTGAAACACCAGGGTGAGATAGAAACCACTCAGACAGCCTGATCCCACTGTGTGGCGTGTCTGAATTCGTCTCATCTCGGGAACAGCCTGTCCAGGGATGTCACACCTCCTCCACTCTATGGAGGCTGATAGATAGCCTGTACCATTATGTAACAAGCATCTTTCCCATCCCTCCTCTTGTTCCCACCAATACCAAATCTGTCATGTATGGCCCACCCATCTGGCCACCAGCACACTCACAGCCCGAGAGTGAATTTGTGCTGACAGAAGAAGCCTGGAGCTTCCAAGTGGGATCTTCTGTTTATACCTCACGCCTAGCCCCAGGACCCATACGTCAATGAACAGCACCAGAACAGAAAAACAGCAGAGGACTCTGGTATCACCTTCTCACTATGAAAACAACCAGAGGTGTCAAAAATCCTGAGTTGCAGACTGGTCTGTGTTTTTGTGCCAATCATTTAGAAGGGAAAGACTTCATGGAAGCGTGGATTCCCCACATCATTGTCACTGAGAATCATTAGGTCTTCACACAGTACCATGTCATGAGGTCTTCTGTTATGTGAAGACATGATAAAAAATGAACTTCGACACTTGCAAAGTCAGGCAGAGGTGCCAAGTGAAACACAACGTCCAAAAGAATAAATAGCTACTAAAGAGCTAAAATAATAATAAAGGATTAAAATAGTCTTGTCTTCAGAGCCAGACACATATGACATCTTCTCTCACACTGTTTATATCTCAAACTAAATACTCCAGCTGATACGTATTCATACATGTAGTAATTTTAGACCAGACTGCCTGAGCCAGTTCATTTGAACATGTATTTTTTTTCCTTCTGGTGGAGACGGGGGCGAGCCTGCAGCAGACTACCAGACAAATGAGCCGTTTGACCTGGGTAAACATCACTGCATATGGATCTGCTGAACACATGACAGTGGCCTGTGTGAGGGTGCGTAATGGGCTAGGAGAGTTTTTGTAGCAAAAGTGCAACAATATCTGAAAATAATTGCTAATTTTTTCTTTCTTTTTGTTGTACTTTCTGTGGTTGGCATGGTTACACGGTACTGGTGCTGCTGGAGTCAACTGGTCTTTCAATATCAATACAACCTTTTGTTCATCTCTTGTTATTCTGTATTTCTGACCTACTTTTGCACAACCCCAACAACTCTATCATCACTATGTTCTTCAGGATGCTGATGTTAGGCTTTAGCCTAACACCACCAATGTCTAGACAGCCAGAGTTATCAACTCCTATCTTTGCCTGGGTGCATTTAATGAAGACACTTTGTCAATGGCGAAATTCTCTGTCGCTAACCTCAACAAATACTGCTATACATTTCAAATGAATCTCTCCTTATTGGAATAATATATACATTTATTTGACCTCAGTCAATGGCTAAGGAATTGTACTAGATTAGAATGAATGTGTGAATTCTGAAAGCAAGTAATGACTTTTCACCACTCCTGACACTCCCGTCCATATTATCATCAAGTGTTATGAAGCAGTAATATTTTTATGTACCACTTTAAAATAATTCTTTATTTGCATTTTCACATTTTTGACTTTATTATCTTCCTCCGTCAGCATCCTCTTAGCCTCTGCCATTATGTCCATAGAGCCTGGTTACATTGCCTGCTTGCTCAGCTCCGGTTCTGACATGACACCGGCTCCACTCCCAATCAGGACATCAGAGAAGAACATTTTCTCCATAAAATATGATCCAGTTTCACCAAAATCAGTGAAATAGTTGGTGGTGTAAAGCATTACTTCTCTTAGGTGAACGAACCCAAAGCACAAAGTTACACGTGCAGAAAGAGGCGTACTGAGCGCAGTGTGGGAATGATAGAGGCACCATTCACCTCATTACAAGTCAGTGTAGCATCATATGATTTAAAACCTGTTATTAAATGGTTACATAAGGTTGCTTTAAGAGGTCCTGAGCGTGACGGTTCATTCTTGACACTTTTTCTGCATCTTTCAACTGCATTTTACAATCTTTGTCATCAGTTTGCTTAGTTGTCACAGAAATAGCTCATCTCTGATTGTGATTACTTCCTTTTCATAACTGAGCCATCTAAATGACAACAGAGCACACTCTGTCCTCTGATGAATACTGTTGAGTGCTAAAAAAAATGCACAATAAATTGGATTGGATAAATAGGATTGTTTTTGTCAAAGCCCTGAACATGGTTTTGTAGTACCTTAAAAACCATCTGAAAGTTATGGTATCTGGTGTTATGACTTTCCATTCACTTTCCATTGTGCTTGATGACACGGTCTTCACAATTTCATCTACATGAGCATGTAGCAAAACATCATATTAGGAATGACTATAATAACCAGATTAACATTCGAGGCTGTTGTTCTTGGATACAGCCTGCTCCAATGCTCTGAAGCAATCCACCTGCCCATACTCTGTGCTTAACCTTGCATGCAAAGGCAAACTGCCAAGTCTTAAAATTGAAAAACAAATTATGAAATAGCATGCAAGTGGACTCATAGTGAATAAAATATACTACTAGAAAAGCCAGTTTGTTAATGTTGGAGTTGTGACCACAGCTTCAGAGTTCGCTCCAAATGCCACAATGTGGTCATTGGCTAAATAGTGCAGCAATGAGACAGAAACCACTTTCCCTGAAGCCAAACAACTTGTTGTTCACCACCGGTGTAACCCAGTCAGGCCACTGTATGTCAGATGGAGATCCCTGGGTATTAATTAACAGTGTAGCTGAAGCGGAGACAGAGAGAGCAAAAGAAAAAGATTGAGAGAGTGAGAGCACTCTCTATGACAACTGTTGACAAGCTTTAAAGCCTCTATACTCCCCTTCATCCTCACCTCCATCATCGAGCTGTCAGCGAGGACTTGCGGTACCACTTGAATTGTTTATGGAAGTATTAATACGCCATTTTAGGGAGTAAAAATAAAGAATCATGTGTGTGTGACAGGTGCAGAAAAAAGACTGGCAGAGCAGAGGTGCCACATGGAGTTTGGTGAGGCAAAACGTGCTGTAAACCAAAAAGGAAGCGCTTCAAACCAACAAGCAGCCCACTGACAAACCAGAGACGAACCAAAGACTGCTGAGTATCAGCCTGGTAGTACAGGAGCATCGACACCAGGACATTCTCCAAAAATGTCAGTCCATCAGCAGATATGACGTGTTGTCTGGACTCGCAGGAGGAATGTTCCACACTAACAGTATGTTACTGACCACAGTCCAATGGCAAAATAGCTTGCAGAGAAAATCTGAACCACTTGATGCCATTTGATTCATTACAATCATTATATTGTATCATCACCACCACTGACCCGCTTTCTCCAACACATGACTGCAGCCAGTGTTGTTCAGTGCACAAAAGTAAGTCTCAAAGGCCGTATTTCATTCAGTTGTAGAGCAAACCCACATCAACACTCTAATCCATTATGGAGTTTCCTTCACACATTTTAAAGGTTGACATAAGTCTTTTCTCTGAAAGTGTAACTGATCATTATTTCCATTGACGGATGTTTGCCTTAATGTAATTTAATGGAGTTTACTCTGCTTCTTATTTGGCAAATGAAGGAAGCATTATATTTACAGACACATTTAACCAAAAAGAACATGGCGTATCCCTACAAATGCTTGTGATGTTGACGTAAAGTGGCTGCACTCTGCTACATCTACAGTACATCTAGACACTGACAACAATCTGGCTCCAGCTGGATTTTCCATCCAGACTGCTGTCTAAGAGAAAGAGACTATATTCATCTTAAACTGTCCCACTTTCCAGTCCATAAAAATCAGACATCTCCCAAACCAGAGCCTCGCCTTGGACCCCATTTATAGGAGCAGAGAGCTGGCTTTTCCAGCCAGACCTGTCACACACACACACACACACACACACACACACACACACACACACACACACACACACACACAGATTTGGCCTGTTGGTTCCTGGTTTCATCCCCCCACACACAAACACACACTTTCTCTATCCACTCGCAATTCCGAATTAAATTGTGACAGACGTGCATCCACTACAGCTGTAGACCTGCATGGATAAGGTTTCTGCTGCCTGCAGCTTCTCTTGCCTCCCCCCAAACAGCTGTCAGATTATATAAAACCCTTCACAGCACTTGATATAACCTGTCAGTCCAACTGAATGTTCTAAATGAGATTTTTAGACTAATTTGTGGATCAATTTATTAATAAGAATAGCTGACCAAATATGGAAAACAATGAATTATACTTATATACATTCAGAGGTAGAGTCTAGTTAATGAATGCACTTTTGTGGTCATTAGCTAAGATCAATGTGCGCCTCAATGGGTTCTTATATTTCTCTCTTGTACTGAATATTCCTTGGAAAAGATGAAGTATACATTTCAGAAACCAATAGAGAGCATAAATGCACAACAAGCTGTCTTACTTTAATAAAATGGACAAAGTGGAAGCAAAGGCATTTCCTCAAACGGGGTTCATTCATTTGTCCATATAACATCTTGGAGCGTCTTATCAAGCCAACAGCACGGCCACTTAACAAAAGGGAAAAAATAGCTGAGTAAGTTGTCAGTTTAAACCAAGTGACAACCTCCATGGCTGGGAAATGAAGTCTATGCGAAAGGGCCAAAAACTGCAGTTCCTCAAACGTCCACTTGAGGCTGACTACAGAGCAAGTCAATCTCCATAAGTCCCCATGTTAAAATGTCCAACTTCACAGCAGAAATAAACATGTTTACAGCCTGGTACAAAAAACAGTTTTGGTCTCTATAGCTAATTAATGACAACTGTACTGAGGGTGAATTTTTATAGAACTTAAAAACTTAAAGTTATACAGAATTAAAGGCGTGGCCGCTTTGATTGACAGGTGGGTGTTGATGGTTTTCTTGAGCATCCAGGGTTCATTCAACCCGCCTCAGGTCAGCTGATGATCCACGTCTTTGCCAATGTTTAGATTAGCTGGGAGGCGGAAGAAGCAGAACTACCAACATGGCGGCGGCCAGAGCCACACATTTTGACCATCAAAACGTCTCTTCAGAAACCGGCACATGCATACATGCACTGTCCATTCTTTTTACTGTCACATACTTGTCTACCACATTTCATGACAATCGATATAATAGATGCCACGCCATTTCAATCTGGAATCTTTCAAAAAATTCAACCTGCTGGTGGCACTAGATGGAAAGTCACGGGATCATCATACAGTAGTCATTAGGATTGATCTGCTAGTGACCATGACTGTACTACATACCTTCCACCCCACCACCCCAAAGTCATGCTACTAGCACGCTAGCATGGCTAAAAATATTGTTTAGTGGAGCTTTAAGGCTTGGCTAGGAATGGAAACTAAGATTGCCGCATCTTAGTTGTGTTTTGCATCTCTTATTGCATCCCAAAATACTTAAGGTATGGTTCCAGTAAGCATCAGTAAATCCAGGCTAAAGGCCAAACGTTGTGGGCCAGATACTATAAAACACTCAGACATACACCAACAATGTGAGCTATCATTCTTCAGTCACGTTTTCCTTTTAGTAGTGTGGCCTTCATATATATCTACTTGGCTTTTATTTATTGTTGCTTTATTGTCTATACACCACTTTGCATTAGTTTTGCATTACTTTATATGATGCCACACTGGAAAGAGCTATCTTAGTATCACAATTTCATATGTAGCGTTTCCATCAGCAGCGGTTCACAGACAGAGCGTCTCGTCTCCTCTGTACAGGAGATACCTGCCACACTGAGAGCTGTCACTGCAATGTTGACAGACTGCTGCCTAATATAGACGAGGCCAAACAAAAGCACAAGGCCTTTCATACTTGGCTGGTGGAACTTCTTAAAATAGAGGGCCCCGGTATCAATATGAAGAAACGATATTCTGGTACTGACACCCCAGGGAACGTGAGGTCACAGCGCTAACAGCACAAACACTAGAACCTGACAACATTGTCTGCATGCTCAGTTTACAAGCAGCAGGAGCTATGGCTATCTGTGACAAATGTTTCGGGAGTTGATGTCAGGCATTCTCTCCCAGGCCAAATAGTGCAGGCATGCATGTATGCACATACGCTCCTATATTCTACAACAAATGTAATAGTGAAAAGATCTGATGCTATTCCAACTGCGAGAGCAAGCTTCCCTAATCAGATAAAGAGCATATCTTCAGTCAGTCAACAGCCTTCACTCTCTATGTTTGTGTTAAGTGGTTAAGGGTACAACATAGGCAAGCAATGCCCCTGACTTTGTAAAACATGGAGCACTGCGAAGGATCATAGTCGAGCCTTGTCTAAAATATCATCTCTCTTGACTAACAACTGTACATGAGCCAGAGTCCCTTTTCCAGCTCATAAAGAGCCCTCTCTGTGGAATCTCTACTAGGAAACATGTGTCTTCATGTCTCCCCCTCCTGTGTAGAAGTTTCCGTCACTTCTTTTCCACCCTCGTAAAAGAACTTCAAGAAGGCAAGAGTCATCCCGAGGCAACCATTGTCAGGTTGTTTTAAAATGCAACCAGCATCTGCTTAGAATACTGACGAAAAATGACCAAAGTGAATGAAACGATTATCTCCCACTATAATCAATTGAACAAGGCTCACTGTTGACTCAGTGGAGCTGATTTGCAGCCAAATTATAAGACTTTACTTGCACTTAATATTTCCTAGTTGCAATTAGAGAACTGTGTGGAATTGTCCATTGGAAGTCGAGTACAGTGAGTTGGAGTCTGCATCAAGATGAACCAGGAAATCCATTAGTAGTGATGTTGGTGTTGCACCTGAGTGACGTGGTGAAATGCAACCCTCACCTGTGGTCATGAGCTTCAGGTAGCAACCAAAAGAAAGAGATCAAAAACACAAAAGCCCAAAATGAATTTCCTTTTGGAGAGTGGACATCCATAAAGGTGTCCTAAGATCAGACCATTTAACTCAGGTGTATACCACAGAATGCTGAGTATAGACAGTCTGCCAAAAATACAGATCAGAGTTTTACTCTGGAAATGGTTGTGCCTTCTCATAAGGTAAAATGTTGCAAAATCCTAAGTATGTTGTAGAGAGATTGCTAACCAACAATCCTTTAGGACTTCAGTCAAGTCCTTTTGCATAAGTAATACTGTTTAGTTTTAGACATCATTCATTGTGAATGTCTAAAATGTCATTTTCAAGTATGCTATTACATATTTACTTCTTAAGTTCAACTGAGGTGATCCTCGTCCTAAAATATCAATCTTCTCTAACTCCGGTGTGTTTACAAGGTTAGTAACCACATTTTAACATTAGGTACGTCTTTCCTCTTCCACAGCATCAGTACACATTTAAAGTACACCAGTCTTGTTTTGTACTACTGTGAAGTAAAAGTTCAATGGATATGGTTTGATTCGTAATGTTTCTGGCTTTGGGGCATCTATTAGTGATATAAGATATATATACGTATATGCATTTCTTCTATGTTGAATTTGGGTAGTTCAGAAAATAAATCATTCCATTCAACTTGGTCGAATGCTTTTTCAGCATCAGGGGAAGCAATGACTGTGTCTGTTGGGAATAAATCCTGTTTGATCAAAGTGTATGCTCTTACCGATTAGATTATTCAATCTCAGGGCTTTAGCTCGCAGTTGGTTATCTGAATTAAGCAAGGATAAGTAAGGAAGGTCTCTATGAGCCCACTTCTTGGGGTCTTTGCCCTTTTTAGAGATCACTCGTCATTTGTCTTATTTGTCTGGCATGCAGTGTATGCAGCTTTTCAGTCAAAATCTGCTTCATATTTAAAAGGCATTTGTTTACCCTATAGGTTATGATCTTGAGATACTCATATTTTAATAATAATATCTTCTGATGGAGCTCTGTTGAAAGACTCTACATGTTATCCTTGTCTAATATCCTAATCCACAGGAAAAGGGATACTGCAATTTTCAATACACACCAAAAACATCAATTTGTCATGCTCAGCTCTGTGTTGTCAAACTTGGCTCAGTTTTCATCAGTTTTAGCTGTACTGTTGTCAGCTTCAGTTGTAGGCTCAACTGTGCTTTGTACTAATACTTTAACAAGCTACCATTGGCACAATAACATGCTTATATTTAGAACATGGTAATCGCTAATATACACACAGTAAAAAGCACCATTGTGCCATGCTTCTTAACTACAAACAATCTAACTAGTGTTCCCGAATGGTAACAAATACAACATGCATGTATGTAATATATAATGTGTAATCGTAAATAGCCTGTATAATCTGTTGTTTTTCATGTTTATTCATTTTATAGTTATTTTCTTGCTGTGTTAACTTTGTACCATTAGCCGGTGCCTTTATTTTGAAAGAGTAATGTTGGTAGGACAAAAAGTATGTATGTTTTTTTTTGGTTTTTGTAATGTTTGATGTTGATTGTTGTTTCAAAAATGAGTAATTGTTTCATTTTAAATATAAAACAATATGAAATAAAGCTACAGCCCAGAATGTGTCATTTTGTCAAGATACGAGTGATATTTCATGACTGTATAGATAGTTCATTCATTTTCAATCCAGTCTTTATGATATGCAATCTTAGATATATATAAAAATTCTCAGGATGTTATAGGGTGGAAACATTTTGTTTTTGTTTCCTTAGCTGTGTGTTCACGTCATGTTTTTGGAGCTACAGTATTATCAATAAAGCTTTCGTGAACCATCAGCTGGACAGTTAGATCATCTGTTGGAGATACTACAGGAATCATTCAGAATAAAAGTCAAAAGGTGCTGTGCAGATATACAGATAAATGTTAAACTCAAATAAACAATGGATACAAATAAATATGCTAATATGTTAAATAAGAAATACATTTCAATCAAAATGAGCTTATATTTAATGTGTACAAGGACAAACAACAACAAGGCTGAAGGCATTTTAATGGCCTGCTGTTGAACTATAGTCCTGCTGTGAGCACTAAGAGTTTAAAGTGCAAGAGTGTCACCAGGAGTTGCTGCAACTCATACATGCGATACAGAGTGCAGTGGCTGATGGGACAACGGAATTCCTGCTGTTATTTTTGCAACTTGGTCTGACGGAAAGTCCTGACAGCTCATTGAAACACTTTTCTGTCTTGCTGAATATGCAGCATTTTGCAGGCAATATTCACAATTTTGTTAAGTTCTTCTGTGCAACGTTAGCATTACCTTGGCAAGAGGACGCAGAATGGAATGACACTCTCAGTACAAGACTTAAGACAAAAACTGAGACTGTGCATGTGAACATGTTAGTATTTAGCATGCTAATTTTAGAATTAAGTACAGGTAAAGCAGAGAGAAATGGATTTTTGTGTCATAAAAGTGGAAATTGTAATTAGCTCATTGCATTACTTGTTATATATTTTACTGGACAAGTTTTTACTCTGGACAGTCGATCACTTTGCCAACATTTAGTATGTGCTTGGTTTATGTCTCTCTACCTCTTTGGTGTTAGTGAAATAAACTTTTTTATAGTACTCCTTTGTGGCATCTTATGACTGTTACATGAACGTCACCTGTTGATAAGGGTTCCAAACAGCAGTCTGATGGCCCTCTGAATGTTCTCAGTGCACAGCCAGCTCCACTGTTTCTTCATCAGCAGACACAGGATGTTCAGAGCCACCTCGGCTAGCGCCATCTCAGATGCTGTGCCCACAACATGCAAGACACACATAAAAAAACACAACTCACTATGACATACTGCAAGATAAATACTGTGTTACAGAACAAAGATCAGAGTGAGCAGATTGGTTTAGCGTGACAAAGCAGAATCTGACAGACAGATGGATCTGTGTATCTGAAACCAAACACTGTAACCCGTTTCAGAGAAACACATTTCTTCTGTGTGCATCTGATGAACATGCAGGTCCAGGAATCACGTCCATTTCATACATTTATTAACACTGCCCTCATGTGGTCAGACCTGGATGCTGCTGCTTTTGCTGAGTGTGGTTTTTTGTATTCTTGCACTAAAATCTACTGTGTTACATCAACATGGATTATGTTTTTAGTCAAAGCTGAGTAGAAAGACCAATCAGGAAACAGAACACATCTTGATGGCATCAAAACTCATCCGGGTACCCTCTGAGAATCAAACACACACCTCTCAGCAGGTGACCATCAAAGGTTAGCAGCTTTATCCTTTATATTTGACATTTGACACTTTCCACTGTTACTGCAGTCCTAAATAACTTACATGCCATTATTTGAGTAATATTTCAAATATGGTCGTGAGTTGGGAAGAAAAACTGCCTTAAAGATTGTAAATTCAGGTAAGCAGGTTCGCAGCAACCTGGTTAGCTGTAAGTTTTCTTTCCTGATCTTGAAAATTTATTTTTCTTCTCAATCAAAATGAGCTTATATTTAATGTGTATGAGGACAAACAACTACAACAAGGCTGAAGGCATTTTAATGGGACATGTGAGCCTGCTGTTGAACTAAAGTCCTGCTGTGAGCACTAAGAGTTTAAAGTGCAAGGTTGCGTTGGCAAAAGTGTCAACATGAGTTGCTGCAAATCATACATGTGACACAAAGTGCAATGGCTGATGGGACAAAGGAATTCCTGCTGTTATTTTTTGCAACTTGGAACCTGAAGACAATGGTGTGATGGAAAGTCCTGATGGCTCACAGAAAAGGGCTGTTGTGTAACTAACAACACTTTTTTGTCATGCTGAATATGCAGTATACAGTTTTGTTAAGCAAGTTGTTCTGTCATCGTTAGCATTACATTGTCAAGAGGACGCAGAATGGAATAAACACTCTTAGTGAAAGACTTAAGATAAATCTAACATTCAAAGTCAAAGGAGGCTACATTTTGTGCATAGCTCTAGTATGTTAGCTTTATTTGATTACATAAATTGAATGATTTATCTATTTTCTTTAAGTATGTCCTTGGTTTATGTCTATCTAACTCCCTAGAAAAAGTTTTCTGTTAGACAAGTGTTGCAGTCAACTTTTCTTCCCTGAACTTGATCTCAGCTGCCAACCACGTTAACAACCATGTAATCAAACTTCTGTCTTAATCTGGGTCCAGTCTTTATATTAACGGGCGTTGAGATTACAGAAGAATAAGGATCTGTGTTGTTTGGATTTTGGGTGGACTGAAGAAGCTTGTTCACGTCATGCTGAAGAAGAACGCACTCGCTAAGTGCAGCTTTTAGGTGCAGAAAATGTACACGTTTGCCGCAGGTTGGCTCCACGCAACAGATATACACTCCCTGGCCACTTTATTAGGTACATCTACACAATCTAATCTCTGCCAGCAATTTCAGAGCTAACATCTTCTTTCACTGAAGCAATATCATCGAGGACATTTTGTTAACTTATTGTTGGTGTGCCAGCTGCAGTACTGTGAGATGGTGATGGCTTATCTTCACAACTATGCCTGATGCCAGCTCCTGTGTTCAAACATGTTGATGGCATACACAGTAAAAAAAAAAGCACCATCGTGCCGTGCTTACTAACTACAAACAATTTAGTACTGTAGTAATTCACTAGTGTTCCCCAAACTAACATAACAAATATAACATGTATATATGTCATATATAATCTAATTAATTAGTCTAATTTTAATTAGCCTAAATAATCTGTTGTTTTCCCATGTTTATTCATTTCATAGCTATTTTTTAAGGCTGTGTTAACTTTGTCCCATTAGTTACATGACAAAAGCTGGTGCTTTTATTTTGAAAGATTAGGACAAAAAGGTGTTTCTTTAGCATTTGGTTGATAAGTGAACAAGCTTTGTCCATGTCGTGTTTCTTATTGTGACTGACTCGTGTCTTTTTGGAGTTTTATTAGTTGGAGGGAAGCTAGCAAGGATGCCATGTTAGCGCATCTCAGGATGTTATAGGATGGTAACATTTTGTTTTTGTTTCCTTAGCTGTGTGTTCACGTCATGTTTTTGGAGCTACAATCAGCTGGAGATGCTACAGGAATCATTCAGAATAAAAGCCAACAGGAGCTGTGCAGATATACCTTATCTGATAGAGCTAACATCTTCTTTCACTGAAGCGATATCATCAAGGACATTTTGTTTGCTTATTGTTGGTGTGCCAGCTGCAGTACTGCGAGATGGTGATGGCTTATCTTCACAGCTATGCTTGACACCAGCTCCTGTGTTCAAACATGTTGATGGCATACACAGTAAAAAAAAGCACCATCGTGCCATGCTTACTAACTACAAACAATTTAGTACTGTAGTAATTCACTAGTGTTCCCCAAACTAACATAACAAATATAACATGTATATATGTCATATATAATCTAATTAATTAGTCTAATTTTAAATAGCCTAAATAATCTGTTGTTTTCCCATGTTTATTCATTTCATAGCTATTTTTTAAGGCTGTGTTAACTTTGTCCCATTAGTTACATGACAAAAGCTGGTGCTTTTATTTTGAAAGATTAGGACAAAAAGGTGTTTCTTTAGCATTTGGTTGATAAGTGAACAAGCTTTGTCCATGTCGTGTTTCTTATTGTGACTGACTCGTGTCTTTTTGGAGTTTTATTAGTTGGAGGGAAGCTAGCAAGGATGCCATGTTAGCTCATCTCAGGATGTTATAGGATGGTAACATTTTGTTTTTGTTTCCTTAGCTGTGTGTTCATGTCATGTTTTTGGAGCTACAATATAACAAATAAAGCTTTTGTGAACCATCAAATGGACAGTTAGATCATCTGTTCAGCTGGAGGTGTTACAGGAATCATTCAGAATAAAAGCCAACAGGTGCTGTGCAGATATATCTTATCTGATAGAGCTAACATCTTCTTTCACTGAAGTGATATCATCGAGAACATTTTGTTTGATTATTGTTGGTGTGCCAGCTGCAGTACTGCGAGATGGTGACAGCTTATCTTCACAACTATGCTTGACACCAGCTCCTGTGTTCAGACATGTTGACTGATAGCATGCACAATAAAGAAACACCATCGTGCCATGCTTACTAACTACAAACAATCTAACTAGTGTTCCCCAAACTAACATAACAAATATAACATGTATAATATATAATGGGTAATTGTAAATAACCTAAATTTCCTCAGGGCTGTGCTAACTTTGTACCATTAGTTACACTACATAAGCTGGTACTTTTATTTTAAAAGAGTAATGGTGGTACTGTAGGAGAAAAAGGTGTTGTACTGTTTGTTTCTTTAGCACTTGATAAGTGAACAAGCTTTGTCCATGTTGTGTTTCTTATTGTGACTGACTCGTGTCTTTTTGGAGTTTTGCTTAGTTGGAGGGAAGCTAGCAAGGATGCCGTGTTACCATGGTAACATTTTGTTTTTGTTTTCTGTGTGTTCACGTCATGTGTTTGGAGCTACAGTATTATCAATAAAGCTTTCGTGAACCATCAGCTGGGCAGTTAGATCATCTGTTCAGCTGGAGATGCTACAGGAATCATTCAGAATAAAAGTCAACAGGTGCTGTGCAGATATACAGATAAATGTTTATGAACGAGTGAATGAGAAATAATACAATAATACAACCTCAATAATGAACATGCTGATAGTATGAACCAAAACTGAACATTGGTATCTCGGTGAAGGTAGAAAGAATATAGAAGCATACCTTAATGTACTCATGACTAAATACTTAATATTGAAATTCAGACTGAATTTATAGCATTGAAATGTTTTTATCTGGATTCATGTGGTTTGAATTCCCCTGAACTTCCATAAGGTTTGCAATTTTAAGATGTGTTTTTTTACTCAGATGACTCTTTTACATAGAGATGTTCAGGGCTTTCCAGTCACTCATCTGTACTTCTCCTT
The DNA here is from genome assembly GCA_946959425.1 of Argyrosomus regius. Lineage (NCBI taxonomy): Eukaryota > Metazoa > Chordata > Actinopteri > Sciaenidae > Argyrosomus > Argyrosomus regius. Next base: position 28,419,449 of record OX336889.1, on the reverse strand, counting down.
CTTGGGTCATATGACTGACAGAACATGAACTTGACCATTCAAACTTGTTTGTAAAGTTCTGTTTTCAGTTTTTCATCCTCAATTTTGGTGTCTGCATTTTACCAGTGTGGTCCAATTTGAACAACAACTATATAAACAGTATATGTTGTGAGAACAGTGTATTAAAACCGTGTGAACTGTCAGTCTGGTCACTTTTATGGTGAAACATTTGGTCAGGAGGGTCTGGAAAAAAACATTCCTTCAAAAAGACAATGACCAGATGCCTAATGAGGAAGAAATGCAAGCAAATGCAGACAGAGATAGTTTCCATATGATGATAATGAGATCATCCAGTTTTCTACGGTGATTCCCTTTGATGGAGAAGGATGGAGCAGTGATGGTACGTGACGCAACATGTGGATGGACGCATTCACGTGTGTTTTGTTTTTTTTGTCTCGTAAACCCAAAAATATGAGCTGATTTTAATTTTGAAGAATATGAAAGAAAAAATTTTTTAATTGTATTCACTGTTAATAAATAAATATGTATCTGTAAATCTGCAGAGCATCTGTTGACTTTTATTCTGACTGACTGAGAATGGGTCTATATTATTTAACATAAATTTGATATAGACAGAAGACATGTCTCTAGTCTCTTTAACCTATCTGTCTCTATTCTCTTTAACCTGTCTCTAGTCTCTTTAACCTACCTGTCTCTAGTCTCTTTAACCTGTCTCTAGTCTCTTTAACCTACCTGTCTCTAGTCTCTTTAACCTACCTGTCTCTAGTCTCTTTAACCTGTCTCTAATCTCTTTAACCTGTCTTTAATCTCTTTAACCTATCTCTAGTCTCTTTAACCTATCTCTAGTCTCTTTAACCTATCTCTAGTCTCTTTAACCTGTCTCTAGTCTCTTTAACCCGTCACTAGTCTCTTTAACCTGTATCTAGTCTCTTTAACCTGTCTTTAATCTCTTTAACATGTCTTTAATCTCTTTAACCTGTCTCTAGTCTATTTAACCCACCTGTCTTTAATCTCTTTAACCTGTCTCTAGTCTCTTTAACCTGTCTCTAGTCTCTTTAACCTGTCTCTAGTCTCTTTAACCTACCTGTCTCTAGTCTCTTTAACCTGTCTCTAGTCTCTTTAACCTACATATCTCTAGTCTCTTTAACCTGTCTCTAGTCTCTTTAACCTGTCTTTAATCTCTTTAACCTGTCTCTAGTCTCTTTAACCTGTCTCTAGTCTCTTTAACCTGTCTCTAGTCTCTTTAACCTACATATCTCTAGTCTCTTTAACCTGTCTCTAGTCTCTTTAACCTGTCTCTAGTCTCTTTAACCTGTCTTTAATCTCTTTAACCTGTCTTTAGTCTCTTTAACCTGTCTTTAATCTCTTTAACCTGTCTCTAGTCTCTTTAACCTGTCTCTAGTCTCTTTAACCTACATATCTCTAGTCTCTTTAACCTGTCTCTAGTCTCTTTAACCTGTCTCTAGTCTCTTTAACCTGTCTTTAATCTCTTTAACCTGTCTTTAATCTCTTTAACCTGTCTCTAGTCTCTTTAACCTGTCTCTAGTCTCTTTAACCTGTCTCTAGTCCTTTTTAACCTGTCTTTAATCTCTTTAACCTACCTGTCTCTAGTCCTTTTTAACCTGTCTCTAGTCCTTTTTAACCTGTCTCTAGTCTCTTTAACCTGTCTCTAGTCTCTTTAACCTGTCTCTAGTCTCTTTAACCTATCTGTCTCTAGTCTCTTTAACCTGTCTCTAGTCTCTTTAACCTATCTGTCTCTAGTCTCTTTAACCTGTCTCTAGTCTCTTTAACCTATCTGTCTCTAGTCTCTTTAACCTGTCTCTAGTCTCTTTAACCTGTCTCTAGTCTCTTTAACCTGTCTCTAGTCTCTTTAACCTATCTGTCTCTAGTCTCTTTAACCTGTCTTTAATCTCTTTAACCTGTCTCTAGTCTCTTTAACCTGTCTTTAATCTCTTTAACCTATCTCTAGTCTCTTTAACCTGTCTTTAATCTCTTTAACCTGTCTCTAGTCTATTTAACCCACCTGTCTTTAATCTCTTTAACCTGTCTCTAGTCTCTTTAACCTGTCTCTAGTCTCTTTAACCTACCTGTCTCTAGTCTCTTTAACCTGTCTCTAGTCTCTTTAACCTACATATCTCTAGTCTCTTTAACCTGTCTCTAGTCTCTTTAACCTGTCTCTAGTCTCTTTAACCTATCTGTCTCTAGTCTCTTTAACCTGTCTTTAATCTCTTTAACCTGTCTCTAATCTCTTTAACCTGTCTCTAGTCTCTTTAACCTACCTGTCTCTAGTCTCTTTAACCTGTCTTTAATCGCTTTAACCTACCTGTCTCTACTCTCTTTAACCTACCTGTCTCTAGTCTCTTTAACCTACCTGTCTCTAGTCTCTTTAACCTACCTGTCTCTAGTCTCTTTAACCTGTCTCTAGTCTCTTTAACCTGTCTCTAGTCTCTTTAACCTACCTGTCTCTAGTCTCTTTAACCTGTCTCTAGTCTATTTAACCTGTCTCTAGTCTCTTTAACCTGTCTCTAGTCTCTTTCACCTGTCTCTAGTCTCTTTCACCTGTCTCTAGTCTCTTTCACCTGTCTCTAGTCTCTTTAACCTATCTGTCTCTAGTCTCTTTAACCTGTCTCTAGTCTCTTTAACCTGTCTTCGATCTCTTTAACCTACCTGTCTCTAGTCTCTTTAACCTGTCTCTAGTCTCTTTAACCTGTCTCTAGTCTCTTTAACCTGTGTCTAGTCTCTTTAACCTGTCTTTAATCTCTCTAACCTGTCTCTAGTCTCTTTAACCTGTCTTTAATCTCTTTAACCTGTCTCTAGTCTCTTTAACCTACCTGTCTCTAGTCTCTTTAACCTGTCTCTAGTCTCTTTAACCTGTCTTTAATCTCTTTAACCTACCTGTCTCTAGTCTCTTTAACCGACCTGTCTCTAGTCTCTTTAACCTACCTGTCTCTAGTCTCTTTAACCTACCTGTCTCTAGTCTCTTTAACCTGTCTTTAATCTCTTTAAACTACCTGTCTCTAGTCTCTTTAACCTGTCTCTAGTCTCTTTAACCTGTCTTTAATCTCTTTAACCTGTCTCTAGTCTTTTTAACCTGTCTCTAGTCTCTTTAACCTGTCTCTAGTCACTGTGCTCGTTTACACTTGCACTTTGTTTAAATCAACACTATATACATATACAGTATGTCATGTCTATTTATACATCTCACTTCAATACCTTTATATAAGTACTAGAACACTTACATATATATTATTTTCATATTCTATTTTAGTATATTTTATATTCCTCATATTTTTTATATTCTATTTTAGTATATTTTATATTTTGTATTTCTATATTGTTCTTTTTTTACCTACAATTTTATAGCTTTGTATTTTATTCTTAGCTTATTTTTACTCTTATGTGTAGTGCTGTTACACTGTCTAGAGCTCCTAATGCTGAGCTGACTGGTTCCTCTTGTCCAACACATTTCATTGTATTGATGACCCTGTGTTAACTTACATATGACAAATAAACCTGAATCTGGATCTGGGTGTGCTGGAACACAGATTATACAACAGTACACACAACAGCACTGGCAGTTTTAACTACACGCATCACTCCACATTACAGGTGTTCTAACAATGGTTAGATTAATGTTCACCATTACGTGACTATAAAAACACAAGATAAAGAATGTTATATGTTGACAGTTTTCTTGTCAAAAACTTGTCAATATAATCTATAAAGATAAACTGTATTTCTGTGCCAACTTTACATTTTGGATTCTGTCATTACCAGCGTTATTTTAGCAGGAGACAACCATATGAATGAGGCGAACCGGTTCTTAATGAAACAAGTGTTGGTCGGTGGATGAGATACATTAAAATTGTGTGATGGTATTTCCTGTTTGGTGCTGAAGAAAGCGTACCTACCTTCCAAAAATATTAAACATGTTTGCTTTTATCAGAACATTAAGAAAAGGAAAAGACTGATATTTCTACCAAAGCGACTGTCCACAAACTCTTATTTCACTGTTTGCAGTAGCTAACAAGCTAGTGTTCAGGAAATGTTGGTGTGTTGTTTGTCAACCGTGCAGTCCCAGTTGCAGAACTACTTGTGATGTTGGAGACAAAAGCTATATAAAGTTATATAAAAGCTACATCACACTCAAGGTTGAGCTGTTATACTGAATATCAGCATGGCTGTGATTAGCTTCGTCACAAGGCCATGTGCTGATATTCAATATAACAGCAGTGAGGAGTTGCATGAAGCACTGAAGTTTGCATACTCAGCAACAGCAACTTGCTGAGTCTCAGCAATGGCATGGAAAAGTCTAAAGGTAGTATTGTCCATTTCTGCTTTACTGGTCTGGTGTACTCTGTCTAATACCACTTTAATAAAAGGTTAGTGCATATAAAGCAAGTGCACTAAATGCACATTTAATTAATCTATCGCTGTCAGCATTTTACAACTGAAGCCGTTGAATTCCACACACTTCACTGTGAAACCACAAAAGCTTCACTTCCACTTCTGGCTTTGCTTACTCACACTCACACACTCTCTCATATTGCCTCACTGTCTCTGTCTCAGAGGGAGTCAACTTATGTAACCCCTTAACATCAGCATCCATAAATTATTAATTTTCCATCACCATCAGAGTCGACTAAAGCGAGACAAGTATCCGAACTGCCTTCAGATGCACGTTGACCCATTCAAAGGAAAGGAAAAATAAAAAAGGATTGTCACACAGAGTCACATTCTTGTGTTTTTGTCTCTTCGGCTACAGCAACACGCCAAGGCTTGCCAAAATCTCCTTTGAGACAAAACCTGACTGCACTTGTGATCAATCATAAGGAATAATCATTGGCCCGTTTTACCAGGTTCCTGGCTGTGCTTTCCACTCAGGCTGCCCATCAGATAGTCTCCGAATTCTCTCACTGCTGGACTGTCCTCCATCTCTGGCTCCGCTCTGATGGACAGTATTTCTTGTTCGGTGACGAAGGCTTGCAGATCTCCCAAAGACATCCCGTTAAACACCTTTAACGACGGAGGAAAAAAAATTCTGTATTACTGAAGCAGCAAATTTCAGTCTATATATCAAAGAGCAGGTTTAACGTGATTGTCTTACTGTGCTAGTTTGGTCCCAGCTGAACAAAACCGATGGTCTGATGTCTGAGCCATTCATGAAAGGAATGTTTTTACTGGAGAACTTCAGACGAGACCTGAGATCATACAAACAAATGAATGTGTGCACGCCACACACAACATCAGCTTTATCACTCATTACTGTGCAATAAATCTGTATTAAGACGATATGAGTCTTATTTCATTGACAGTATACTATGATAAAATAGGCCATAGGTTATAATACATAACCCATTACTGTTACAAACACAATGCAGGTATAACACACACAGAGGTTCATGCTGTGCCCCAGATTCTCCCTCCTGATCCCTCACAGGCTTCCCACCCACAAACACACAATCAGTAGTTGAGTTTTGAAGTTCATTCTACTTTAAAGCTAAACTGTTACACCAACATGGTCGAGAGGTCTTTAAAATCTACTGTGACATCTCTACCTGTCAATGTGATATGGTATAATATTATCTGAAGCTCCAGATCAGCAACTAACTGATGTCACCAGTGATTACCAATGATGGGACATTGTGTAAAACGTAAATTTAGCCCCAAATGACATGACATCTGTGATTTCCAAAGACAATTTGAACTGTGGACTCATCAGACCACATCACACTCTTCCACACACTCTGTGTTTCTGAATGTTGGGTCTTAACAATGCAACAGTTTTCTCAAGTGTTCCTGAGCCCATGTAGTAATATCTTTATACAATTATGTTGATTTTGGTTTTGAGCCTTGTCCCTTACGTGCAGAGATTGTAGATGGTGAAATCCATAAATTCATTCAAACTGTGTGTTGAGAAACGTTGTTCTGAAACTGTTGGAACTTTTTGCAGATGACTGAGCCCTTATCATGATACTATCACCTGTTTGAATGAACCTGTTTACCTGTGAATTGTTACAAACTGGTGTTTTTTGAGCATTCAACAACTTTCACAGTCTTGATCCCCCTGTCTCAGCTTTTTTGAACACGTTGCAGGAACGAAATCCATAAAGAGTGTGTAGAACAGGTTGTGGAGGTTAAGTGGGGTCAATGGTGCTATAAGTCTACAAAGGCTGGGCACTTGTGTAACACCTCTCTCTGTATGGGTTTGAGTTTTTGGCACATGTGTCGATAAAAGTTGGTCTGGATCTCTTGACTCATACTTGCTCTTCTTGTCAGCAATTATTTTCCCTCCATCCACCTCTCCCTCGTTATCTTCTGTCGGGCTCTGAGGTTCTGAACGGGGAAACGCTGTCTTCAGGGTGTCCACAATGGCATTCACCACAATCTAATCACAAAAACACACACATGCATTACAATACAAACTGTGAACACATTAGAGGCTTAAGCATAACTGCCTTACAAATAATCAGAAGCATAAAAAAAAAATGTTATCATGTTATATTTTGTGTTTATGACATTGCATCATATTCTCAGATGAAACAGGATCAAACCTTGTCTATGCGTGACACAATGAAAGGTTTCTTGACAAAGGCGATCCTGGCGTCTGTATTGAGAGCCAAAAACTCCTGCACCTCTTCACTGTTGGCTATTTCAGAGATGGTACAGAGTTGCTGAAAAAGAGGACAGAATGATCATCGACAGCCTCAATGATCAAACTTTAGTTAAGACTTAATTAATGTCAATCCACTAACCTTTAGAAAGGTCTCCAAAAGTCCTTTCCTGGCCTCGATCTTGTCACTGTCCATGTTTCCAAACGGCATGTCTGGAAATATTTTCTTTGGACCTTTCACACCTGACATACAATGAAAGAATACAATGAAATTCAGGTCTGTTTGTAGACCATGCACCAGACTCAAGCTGACTAGGCCACGGTGCACACTGGTGGCTTCAGGTAGCAACAACCAGTTTTAATGTTGACTTAAATTCTACCTTTGATGAGTTTTCGTAGTTCTGTTTTTTCTTCCAGCCGTGTCTGGAGGTTGAGGAACTCGCTGTATCGTCTGTTGACCATGTGATAAGCCACTGGCTGAACAGACGATGGATTCTCACAACCTGATGGTGCAACTTCAGCATCCTCAGAGCCTTGCTGGATGCTTCCGGGGTTCTCATAAGCCATCGCTGTCTCATACTGAAAACCAACACAATACAGTGTAAGGCTTGTGCCAACATTCAATATTGTTCAATTTAACATTTTGGCAGTTTCAATCTTGACAACTTGGACACGTAAATTATTCACTGAAACCAAGGAGCACAGACTGTGAATGTAGAACAGATCCAAATGATTGAAAGGCACAAGCAGATATTTTCCATTACTGGCCCTTGAAATCTGATGATGTTAAGATGAGAACCTGTGAACAAAGGCACATCAATCAAACACTGTATTTTTAGCATGGAATATGAAAACGTCCATGTGTGTATACTTTGGGTGAGTGCCTGGGGATGCTTGTGCCTTCATCATCAATCATTTGGAACTGGTCTGTGTCGTCACCAAATTTCATGGCTCTGAGAGTTATATTTCTGAAGACAATGAACATTAAAAATGGCTTCCCATGTAAGACCTCTTTTTAGGCTGCAAAAATGACAAAAATCTCAGGAACAAATTAAATATTCAATTCTCAAAATTCAGAGAACATTTTTACATGAAAAGTAGGTGTCAAATAGCATCAAAGTTTGAAAATCTAAAACGTAGTAAATTGAATATCTCCAGGTTTGAAACAATAGTTGCCACTGACACCTTGATGTCTGGAAAAACTGAATGTGCGCTTTGCAGTCTTCTTCTTCACAGCATCTGTTGACACAAATGCTGTGTTTGTTTCCACATTTCCATCAACAAATGACAATCAGTAGAATGACCTAAAAGCAATAACAGGATGTGGATTCCCACCCACATGCTCGCGCTCGTATCCACCAAGTGGCTCGTAAATGAAGCAAACGTGGAAGTGCTTAACTGTAAATCCTCGAGCAGCTGCTTGAGGCTGGCTACAGAACATTTCAACCATTTTCCCTGTTCATGACAACTGTACTGAGGGTTTTTGTTTTTAACTCAACTATTCAAATTATATTGAGGATTAAAGTTATGCAGAACTAACAAGGCATCATTCAGCCGGCATTAGGACCGCCGATGAGCCACGTCTTTGCCGATTTTTAGATTAGCCCGGAGTCCGCAGATTATGAGCTTCAAAACAGAAACCTACGTGTGACATCACGCATACAGCATTTTTTATACTGCCATTAGTACCCACTCATAGCTAGTGCTACTAGTAGTCAACAACTTCACAGGTTACTTTCAGCTTTTTAATGTTTCTTCATTTGTAACTTTTTAAGTTGTCTCTGAAAATCTCTTTGGGTTGTAATCTTTGGGCCTTACAGGAGTTATTTATTAAAAAGTGTTGCACCTAGAAAGGTACAGTATCCTACAGGGACAAAATAAAGAGTAGTGAACAAAGGACAAACAGATATATCTCCTACCTTGATAGTGTAAAGAGTGTAGGGGTGGGAGCCAGTGCCTCGGTGTTCTTTAGCTGTGATGGTGCCAGTGATGCGGAGGTTCTGGATGATGACTGGTCCATCTGGGCTGCTAAGGGGCTCAAAACTGAACGACGGCATAGGGGAAGAGCCCTGCAACGGACTGACGTCCGACAGCTCACTGGGGTTCCCCAGCACACTCTGGTCTACACCCAGAAGGAGGTCTCTGGCTGGGTTTACTGAAGGGAAACTGCCATCCCTCTCCAGGTCCTGGAGGCTGCTGATACAAGGAGTCCCCTCTGCTATTACAACTGGTGGGGTGCTGCAACCATTAGGATGTTCGACTGGTTGTGAATTCACCAGGACTTTAGGGCAGGGGCCTTCTATTGGACTGGGGCAAGCATCCTCCAGGTCCACACCATTATTGTTCTCCGCAGGTGTGGTGCATTCTCTCTGTCTGTCACAGAGGACCTCCTCTTGGCCTATCATGACCAGGGAATCAATGGAACCTCGTTTGTAGTCGGCCAAAGGAGACTCCAGGTCGGAGTCATTCTCCTGGTAAAATGGGTTTGACTTGCTTCCTCTCATGTAATGCCTTAAGAAAGGTGGAGTAGGTTCTTCCTCTTCAGCGTTGTTCTGTGGACAGTCCACCTCCTCTGAGTCAACCACATCATAGGCAGCGAGCTCAGGCGTGGCCATCTCCGCGTCATGAACCATTTCAGTCTCAGCTCTCAGTGGAGGAACTTCATTATTCTTTAGAGGTGTATGCATTGTCTCCTGTAGTGGAGCGAGCTCTGATGGAGCAGGTGGCGGTGGTAGTGGCGGTGGTGATGAAATCATTGGCTCTGCTGTGACTGACTCCTGTGGTTTGCTAGACTTGCTGAATATTTCAATCATGAGACTGTTTAACCAGTCAGGGTCAGACAATTTGGCAATGAGAGGGAGCAGGACGTTGCAGGTGATGAGCTCTCCGACGACGAACCGTCCGGTGCGGGTCTCCAAGTGCGGCGACGGCACCAAAATATGCAGCAACAAATCTACAACTGATCTGGTGTAGTTTAGTTCCACTGTGTCGCTGGTCGTGGCAAAGTGAGGCGTGGTGATCCTGGAATACTCCTTCCACAGCTGCTCACTCTCACTGCTCCATCTTGCTGTCAGAGGCGTTTGCTGCTCGCTCACCAGCTCCTTGGCTCTGATGTAGTCCTGCAGGTGGCAACCAAACAGATCCAGGATCCTCTGGGTCAGCTCCTGCAGGGATTCAAACATGACCCATTAAACACCATTTGTGGGTTTTAGATCACAGTTTCTTTCAATACTGCCATTAACCCCAATGACAGTATAAAGAATGGACAGAGCCTGAGTGACGTCACCCGGAGGTTTCCGAAGCGCTGTTTTGAAAATATGCGCCGCCGCCTGGCCGCCGCCATGTTGGATGTACTGCTTCTTCCACCTCCCGGCTAATCTAAATATCGGCAGGCAGGCGGGTCGAATGACACCTGGGTGCTCTAATAAGCCGTCTGTAAGAGCACGTACCTGTCAATCAAGCGGTCACACTGATAATCATGAGTAACTTCGAGCCTTAATATCATCTGAAGGGGTGAGTTAAAAAAAAAATTCACCCTCACAGTTGTCATGAACGGGGAAATTATCTATAGAGACCAAAACTGTTTTTTGTACCAGGCTGTAAACATGTTTATTTCTGCTGTGAAGTTGGACATTTTAATATGACCGCTTATAGAGACTGACTCACTTCTGCAGCCTGTCTCAAGCGGCTCCTCAAGGAATTTTTAGCACTTCCGCAATGGCTTCATTTCCCAGCACCGGAGGATGCCTCTTGATTAACCCCCAAAATCCACCGGGCGCGGATGTGCAGCGTGTGCGTCACGGTCATGCGCGGCCGTTCTAGTCAGCTCCAGCTCCGTGATGAATACGCAGCTGTTCTATTTTTGATGGACAGCGCAAGCAGCCCTCATTATATTATCCATTTTTGATGACTATATTTTTTACTTTTTCTTCCAGATATATCAATAAACAGAAGGCATGGGGCTAAGCAATATACTGTCAAGGTCTGGACTTAAATCTCTTCTGTGTTTGAATTTTTTTTCTTGATTTTTGAAACTGTGGTACAGTATGGTAAAAATCTCTTATCGGTTAAAGTCATGTCCACACTGAGGCCATCACCTGTGATGAGTGGTCGCAAGCTAAAAAGGTTGAGAGTGATTTCCAAAAGCAGAAGAGAAAGATTTGACCAAATTATTGTCTGACTTAAAAATATTTGAATTATAAGTATATATAAGTTCCACAGGTCAGTTTTGAGTCCGATTTATATTGATGTTTATGTACATTTATCAACACAGATAAAGTATTATAGATATATATTGTGTATAAATGTAAATGAATGAATTGTACCTTCCTGTCAACCTGTCTTGCGCGTGTTTTCAGCTCCATGGCCATACAGATCATGGCCTCTTGGATCTCTGTTTCAAAGCCGCTCTCAGACGACACAGTGGAGTACCAGGAGGAGACAAAGTCCCTGATGATTTTCCTCACAGTGCTGTGGATCTCCTGGTCCAAGTGATGCTCATCCTCCACAGACGGTGGAACCTGAAATTTAGCAGTGATAAAATAAGTGTAAACTAAGTGATGCTGTAAATTAATATGGAGCCCGGGCTCCCAAAAGCAACCAAGGCGAAGATTATCTTAGCCCAGTAAATGCAATAAAATGTAAACTGTACATTTACCTGCTCCAGGGTGATAAACCTCTCCAGGTGAACCACACTGTTGGACTCCAGGACGGCCTGCGAGCCGAGCCAGCCGCCGAGCACCACCAGCATGCTGGTGAACACGCACAGCAGCCAGATGTTGACCAGCAAGTGGAACAGCACCAACCACGCCAACACCACACCAAAGCCCACCAGGCTCCTCTGTCCCAACACCTCAGCCATGGCACTGTGGGGGTTACTGTCTGGCTTGACACCCTCGGGATGAGTTGTGGAAATCATGCGTGCCAGGAAAACATCAGACCTTGAAAATCAGAAGCAGAAGCAGTGCAGAGTACAGATCAGGCATAACATTCAAAACAGACTGAGCAGCTGTACATCCTGACTGAACAGTTGGTAGCTTAATTAAACACGATTTAAGGCCTCAGAAACCGACCACTACTCATGTTTGCTGTGTGTCGATGTTGTTTAATTAAAGACAGATAACCCAGGGGATGCAGAAGAGCATCTTTGAATGCACGACACGTCGAACCTTGGAGCAGAAGACCACACCGGACGCCACTCCTGTCAGCTAAGATCAGGAAACTGAGGCTATATTCAGATGTTAGGGTCAGACTTTGAAAGCATGGATCCATTCTACAATTTCAATTAAGAACCATCTCCAGAGTTAAATCGCCTCCAACTAGTCCAGAACGCAGCAACTAGTCTTCTAACCGGTTTTAACAGACGACATCACATTTCACAGATTTCAGCTTCCCTCCACTGACTTCCTGTGCGTTTCAGGATTGATTTTAAAGATTTAATTTTTAAAGCCTGTCGGGGTCTGGCCCCCGACTATACTGCCAGCATGCTAACCCCGTACGAGCCAGTTCACAGCCTTAGATCCTCGGGCGGGTCACTTCTGGTTGTTTCGGGGTCGAGGCTAAAAACTAGAGGTGATCGTGCCTTCTCCATCAGGGCACCTCGACTCTGAAACGACCTGCCTGAGGAGATAAGGCTTGCTGAATGCTGAATCAGTGAGCTCTTTTAAATCACTTCTTAAAACTCATTTTTACAGACTTGCCTTTTTGTGATATTGTCTGTTTTTATCGATTTTTCTTTTATCTTTCCATCTCTTAATTACTTTTCTTTTCTTATTTTTATTTACTGTCCTTTTATCATTTCTTATGTTTTTGACTTTTCTGGATCTTAACCTGTGTGGCCTTCTGTTGGGTCTGCTGTGCTGTAAACCACTTTGTAAAATTCTGTTTTTAAAAGGCGCTAAATAAATAAAGTTATTATTATTATTATTACCATACAGTTCAGGCTGGTCATGATGGTGTAATGGTGCAGGACATATATATTTTCTTGCCACATTTGGTCCTTGTATTGTTTAAATAACACAGCCTACCTGACACCATGTCTACTCATTTAGAACTAAAGCACCCATCTCCTAATAGCTACTTCCAGGCCTTCACAGCTCAAACCATTTCTCAACAGATCACCTGTGGGACGTACAGCTGACAAATCTGCAGCAACTGTTTGATGCTCTCATGTCAATATGGACCAGAACCTGTGAGGAATGTTTCCAGCATCTTGTTGAATCTATTCCACTGAGAAGTAAGACGGTTCTGAAGGCAAACCGGGGTCCAACTCGGTACCAGGAAGGGGTACCTAATACCTAATACAGTGGCCGATATACTGTGTATAACATAAACACAATATTAACTGATATGGTATTAAATGCTGTTTTTATACAAACTCATTTAATGGGATTTAATTGCAAAGCCAAAACATATTCATGCTAGCTGCTAACGTTAGTTTGCACGATGTCTCGGCCGTAAACGATTGTGTGCTAGCTTATTTAAATACCGAGCCAGTCCAGTCACACTATTCTTGTTTGTTCATCTGTATTTATCAGTTTTAATAACCTCCACCAACAAGGTAACGTTTTTTTTTTTACTACGGTTAGCCCTGACACACACCGTTATCAGCTGTGGTGAGAAAGTGCGACACCAAACCGAGCTCATAAATTTGACAATTTAGAGTTTATCTGTCGCGTGACCCGTATTTTCGCAATAAACACGGTTTTAAGAGATTACCGACTGAAATACAAGCACCAGCAGAACATTCGGCATACAAGTTATTCGACCTGGACCGATATATTTCAACATAATATCTTCTTTATGGTTAGGTTTACGCGTATAGCACGCTCTACGTCTCCACCCTCCACGGTTTATTAGGGGACTAGAACATGAAAGGCGGAGGGATACAAGGCCAAATATTAATAACATTATTATTTTTTTATGAACTTAAATAATGCCGAAATGAAGCGAGGATGCGAGCGATATGTTTGAGGTCTTCGGCGGTATCCTGTGAAGTGTTATTCTTTGCCATTAACTATACCTTTTTTTAAATTGCGAAATGTTTGACTAGAGATATGTGACGTTAGCGTAAGGCTAGGACCCAAACATTGTACAAGTATCCTTCACCGGCTGCGGTTTAACAGCACACATCGCGGGCACTGGTAGACGTCCTATCGTAGATACATTTGACCAAGCTACGTGTTTAAATTAATAAATAAAAAAACATTTAACCTGCACGAGCTGTCATGGCACTCAATGGGAGGGTCTCGTGAGCGTCTTGATGACAACTCTTTGCTCTGGTTTGTTTACTTCCTGTATGATGACGTATGTTCAAATAAAGAAAGCCTCCTACGCAGTCCTGACGCTGTGGAAGCGCGAGACCTGGAGTTATGGCCTGACGTCATTTTAAAAAGATGAGGATAAAACCAATAAAACACGGAGTGCTTTGCTGGAATCCAACAACTACAGCTCCCAAGAGCCTTTGCCAGTGACTACGACTCATAGGATATGTTGTTTCATCAGGGCTAGGCTTTTAGTGGCCCTAAGCAAGATTTCTTTTGTGGCCCCAAAACTCTCTTAGTGCAATCAGTAAATTGCACACACCGCTAATAACTGAATGAACGTGTGCATGCATACAATAGAGATGAACAAATCAATCAACATTAAATCTCTTACTTTCTTTAAGGGTTGGCAAGTAGCTACAAACAGAAACATTATGTGTAACAGTAAACACAAATAGTTCACAGACAGAAAACAAAGAAACTAGTTCAAACAAAAGTCAACCAACGTGTTCTCATTCCCAGCTCGTCAAATACCGGCGCTTTGTCACACCCTTCAGCATCTCATACAGACGCACAAGGAGACGCACTGAGCTTTCAATCGACTCCAAGAGACGCTGGTCCATATTGGAGTTGTTTTTCCACACATGTAAGCACACAACAGGAGATTCTCTGTGCCAGACGTGTTCTCTCATCTGCACAAAACTTGACAAACATTAATAACTTATGATGTCACAGTGCAACGCTGCGGACAGACACAGACAGCAGAGAGACAGACAAGCAGCACTGTGCTGCATTTCAGACGATCAGGAGGAAAGTGACAAATATGAATCTGCAGGTTAATGGACATGTGGCGTGAGAGCATGTAAAAGGTTGAGTCTCACGGTCATTGCGTGAAAGTTGGCAACCCCTGAAGGGGTCAGGCTGACCGGAAGTTTTTCCATTCATTTGAGTCGTGGGTTGTCCATTTCGGGTCAGGTGGTCCGCGCCTAGGCGGGATCAGCGAAAAACCGTTCCAGTGTGCAGCGGAGAAGTTCAGCCAGATCCAACTTTTGGAAAAAACTGAGCCTGACGTCACGCTCCGGCCGCCAATGAGACACTCGGATCAGCTAAACCCTCCACAGTCAACCTGAAATGTCTCTAAAACTGAGACTATATAAACTCTAAAATGCCCATTAAAGATTATATAAGGTGTGGCTGTTCCTCTGGAGAGATGTTTTGGACCATCTTGTTGTATAGTGTTGAAGTGGCATAAATTATGGTTAAGTTGTGATTAATATTGTGTTAGGAATAAAACATATTACAAACATTTTCACACACACACACACAAAGATATTCTGGGCAGACAATGAATATTTTATAAAACAGAGCACCCATAGAAAACCCACAGAGGCACGAAGAGGAACTCCACAAACTCCGCACAGAAAACCCCCAGCTGGTTCCTACTGTGAGAGGTCACAGCGGCAACCACAATATTCATCTGAAAATAATCTGACTTTTGTACTAAAGCAACAATGGTCTTTCTGGACGTTTCCCATCTTTTTAGAAATGGAACTTTTCAACTTTGGATCCCACAGTGATTCTATCAGAACACTCTGGCAGGCAGATCAGGGCAACCCTCACTGGCATCGTCTCATTGACAGAAAAACAAAAAATGCACATAAGCATCCTGTAAATCATATACACATCCTACACACTGTGGCTTTAAAATTTCCAAATAGTCTCTTTCATACATTTACTGAAATACTGGACTTCACCCTGACATCAGCACCTGCTGGAAACAATATATCCCTTTACATTTGGACGATAAGTGGGTGCTCCAAGCTTCTGTATTTTACCATGTGGATAAAGGTCATTCTGAAACGCTTCTTCCTCATGACTGCAGCTGATTTGTGGATATTTTACAGCTACGGCTGTATGAGACGTGCCAGTGGCTAAGGCTTGTGGGATGTGTTGTTGTTGAATGGCAACAAAAGGAATATGTTCCAGCTTCTCGTAAAAAATCATGAAACAAACCCTCTATGAAAACATCTACGGACTTATTACAGAAGCTACTATAGTGGAACAGTAGCAAGGATGCTAATCATGGGACTTCATTTCACTATAATCTCACTGATTAAAGTTTGAGGGTAAATTTTAATTTGCAAAAGAAATATATTTTTTTTCTTCAGCTTACACTTCTGCTAACTATAATGTGTAAAATGAATGTATTTCTCACAGCGGTGGCAGGGCACTCTGACCCACAAAGCCACAAAGGAAACATAGGTGGCACAGCAAAGCATGAGAATGTCTTCTCACTGTAACCTGCAGAGCACATGAATTTCCTTCAGCTATATTCATGTAAAAAAAATGTTGCTCCATAACTCTATGTCGTTCTGGCCCTGATAAATAAGCTAATTGTCTCCAGCTCCATTCTGAACACACAGCAATAATTTTAGCAGAGCAATATTACCATTAAAGTCACATATAAAGCCAGTTAAGGTTTCTGGCTGTCTGACAAATTAAGAACAATATTTTTACTCTCTTTTTAGCTCAGGTTTGTTCTCCACCAACTCCTGAGGGAAATATCTGGTTCTTTTAAAGTTAGGTGCTAGCATTAAATGTTCACTTTGCTAATTGTGTCTGTCTGCCATTGACTGATAACAGTTGCTGTTTGTTTTTCTGTCTTCTCTTCTTCTTCACTTTCTCCTCTCTTCATTGAACTCTTTATACAAGCTGACAATAATGTGAAATAAAAACATGCCCCTTGACTTATTATAGAAGCTGCTGTAGAGGAATAGTACCAAGGATGCTAATAGCAGTGATGGGATGGGACTTCATTTCACTATAATCTCACTGACCAAAGTTTGGGGTTAAATTTTAATTTGCAAAAGAAATCTTTTTTTTTACATGAGCTTACACTTCTGCTAACTACTGATGTGTAATAATAATGAATATGTGTCAAACCTCAATAACACAGCGAGTAACTTGATTTAAATGTTTTGAATTATGCCATTATAAGTAGGGGAATATTGTTGCTCAGTTAGAAAACTCTTTATTTCTCACAGCGGTGGCAGGGCACTCTGACCCACAAAGCCACAAAGGAAACGTAAGTGGCACAGCAAAGCATGAGAATGTCTTCTCACTGTAACCTGCAGAGCACATGAATTGTCACTCCTCAACTGTGTGTTATTATGGCCCTGAAAAATACCTCTGCATGACACTGAAAAATGTTTCACCTTTTGAAATGAAATGAGAAGATACCTCTCTCATGTCTGTGTGCTAAGCATAGAGTTGGAGCCACTTAGCTTAGCATACATGCAGGAAGCAGGCACAAACAGCTAGCTCTCTACAAAGTTCAAAAGATTGAGCTGCTAGCACTTCTAAAACTCACGTACACACTGTGTTTCAATCAGTTACATACACAGAAAAGTACATTTGTGGTTTTAGCTGAAGTTCTGTGGTATAACTACAATTAGAGAGCTTTTAGGTAATTCTCAAGAACTCAAGAGGAAGCCAGGTTAGTTGCTTCTCCCTCTGCTTCCATTAGTTATGCTAAGCTAAAAGAAAGAGTGGGGATCTTTTTAGCTCACTCTCTTGTTCTGAGGTGTATTGAGAATGTCAAACTACTTTTCAGTAATAAATGATTTGACCACTTGGGCAGTGAATGTGTGAGCAAACAGTTGTTTATTTACACATAGAGCAATATTACCATTCATCTATTAAAGTCATGTTTCTGGCTGTCTGATGAATTAAGTCTAACACTTTCACTTTCTTTTGTTTGTTCTCCACCAACTCATGATGGAAATATCTGGTTCAACCGGTCACAGCAGATGGCTGTAAGATTTTTAGAATTTTTTATTTTTAGAATAAAGCAGACATGGAATATAATATTCATAACTATGTTTTCATGCATGTATAATCACCTGAAAATAAGAATCTTTTTGTTTTTGTTGCCTAAAAATTTCCCTTTTATATCTACAGTGGGAGCGGGTCCTCTTCCACAGAGGCCGCCATGTTGAAACACTGTGTTTCTACAGAAGCCCAGAGCAGACAAACTAAACACTGACTCTAAACAGGGCCTTTCAAGTGTGTTTCTACTTTACACTAGGAAGGTGAGGGTGATGTGAGGATATTGCAATGCAGTGATTACACAACTAGATGCTACTAAATTCTACACACTGGACCTTTAAGTCCAATACGTTCACTTTATTTTTGGTTCTGGTTTGTTCTCTACCAACTCATGACGGAAATATCTGGTTCAACCGGTTACAGCAGATGCCACCGTCCCACCACGAGCCAGGTTCTGTTCAAGGGAAGTTTTTCCTTGCCATCATCACCAAGTGCTTGCTCATGGTGGGAATTGTTGGGTCTCTGTAAATAAATAATAAATAAATAATATTATAAAGAGTATGTAGTGCCATGAGAGAACTTCTGTTATGATTTGGTGCTATGTAAATAAAATTTAACTGAAAAAAATCTATCTTTAGCTATTCTCACGTTGACTCATACCTGCTGCCTTCTTTTCTTTTTCACTTTCTCCTCTCCCACTTCTCACAAACTATTTTCCAAACCTACATTCAGCGCACCCGACAAACTGACTTTACAACTAGAACCCCTGATTTCTAAATTTCTCAGAGTGTTAAAGCTGACACATTACTCATTAACATGGCTGACTTGACTCCTAAAGCCTCATTAGTTCAGTGAACTCTTTACACAAGCTGACAATAATGTGAAATAAAACCTGCCCCTTGACCTTGCGCGGTGCTGCGTTCAGCTATGCATCACCTATACTCGCTGTGTGGTTTTGTAACCTGTGATGAGGAATCTCACCTGAGCTGCAATAAGCAGGTCAGGTGAACATCTCCCTCTCTGAGGCAGCTACCAAAGCAGCAACCAGACCGCTCAGATGCAAATCAAGTTTTGACACAGGTAACTAGAAATCTAAGAAATTGGAAATACCTCCTGCTCCTGTATGTGTTACACCTCTTCTATTCGTTTGTTCTTGTCAGTTTAATTAAAATAGTTCCTTAAAAAACTTCCTGTTTCCGCAAAAGTTGGAAAGTTATTCAGCTTTGAAGAAGAAGAAAACTTACAGTGCAGCTACTCATGTTGTCGGGAAAATGAAACTTGGACTTTTTTATTTTTTCAATTTCTTGCTTTTGCTTTCATTTCCTGCAGCCTATAAAAAGTGTGCTGCTGTCTGTCGGGGACAAAAGGCTGGGCAAGTTGAGACTGCTTTATTTGGCAATACTTACAAGTAAGTAGTCGAAATAATTTCTTTAAATCAATACAAAAAAAGTATATTTGTAATAGAAATAATAAAAATGTATGGTGTTTTGTTATGTTTGAAGTAATTCAGAGCAGCTTTAAATTTGACTTTTCTTTTTTTGGATAACACTGAATGAGCACCTTCAGGTCAGCTATTGAAATGAGCAAAGATGGAGGAAATGAGGTATGCCGTATAACCTCACTAATCTGATTTGTTCAGTGTGGTTGACTCTCGAGCCGGTGTGGGAAAATATTTCTGGAAGACCTGAGGAGCCACACAGTCGCTCATTAAAATGACGTTGTGTGCAATTTCACACATACCACGCTCTCCCAGGTTTTCCAGGCTGCTTTCGTATGGAGGGACAGCATTGAAAGGTTTTGCTTTATCAGGGGCTCTGTCATTAGTCCTCAGTCATGCATAGGCTTACAACAACTTACGAGACTTTACCTTTGATCAAGGTGAGTGCGGTGATAGTCTGCTCTGAGCTGCCTCCAGTTCTCTTCTCATTTTAGTTTATTTACTTATGCATGTGTGTTCATTATCTGCAATAATTAAACATATTTTGTTCATGATAACACTGACCTTGTGACACACTTGTCTCTGGCAGGTTTCCTTTTCCTCTCATAGTATCAGTAACAGCAGATTGTCCAGACTGTGGAGTTCCATCCTCAAGACGTTCCCTCACATGGCACTGTGCAAATTCTGTAAGTATTGAATCGATTGCTATTACATGTTAGGTTTATTCAATAGTTAAACTAGTATCATGCTGTTATTGCAATTTAATGAACTCTGAAATAATTCTTCATTTCTTAATCTTAATAAAAATCTGCATCATGAAAAAGGGAGAACTGATTAAGCAATGGATTATTGTGAAAATGCAACATGACAGATATTTTTAAATGTGATTCATCATAAACGTGCAGTTCTGCTTGGAGATTCTGTTATGTTTGTGAGCTGGTTGCTTAGGGGAGGGGTTCAGTTTTATCTGCTCAGGTTTGAGAATATTCCCTCCTCTTCTGCATTTGCCTCACGATGCTTTGAATTCATCGCATGATATTTTCCGTCCTCTGTCAGTTCCTCTGGTCCTGGTCGGGGTCGTGGTGTTTGCTGTGAGCGGGATCTTTGGAGACCCCCTGTACGAGTGCCTCCAGGACACTGACTACAGCGAGCTTCTGGACATTGTGGATAAAGGTCTTCCTGTCACTAAAACACCCCGTCATGTAGCAGTCATCGGTGGGGGCATCGCTGGACTGACCGCTGCAAAGTTTTTAGAAGATGCCGGACATAAGGTAACATCATGAGTGGACCTGAGTGGATACTGATGATACATGCTGTACATATTAAAGTGTATTTAACATTATGGTTATTTGGACGACAAGGTGACCATAATAGAAGCCAGTGAGCGTATTGGGGGACGTGTAGAGACCTTCAGGAACAGAAAAGAAGGCTGGTATGCAGAACTGGGCGCCATGAGGATCCCCAGCTTTCATAAGTGAGTACAGTCTGCTGCCTGCTGTCTGCTGGGCTATAATATGACATGAGGACAGTTGTTCCATCAACTACAGCCACTAAGTACAGTACTCAATTTAGTACAACACTCAAGTATGATATCAAAGTACTTGTACTTTTACATTTACATACAGAGGGAAATGTTTTCTCAGCCCTCTACCCTAAACTGCTAGCACACATCAAGTCAATCATTGCTGAAATAAATCAGTTATTACTGATGTGTAAAGCATTATAAACTTGTATAATTACTATTATGAGTTTTAAGAAAGTGGTTTAAAAATGTTACGACTAAAATATATTTTACATAAATATAATACTCAGCTACTTGTGTGGCTTTTTCTGTTTTACAGTGTGGTACTTCTACTAAAAACTGCTGTAGTCTATATTTCCATATTGATTATTATTATTATTAATTATGGATCAAATGGTCAAATTGCCCTGCGATAAGCTGGCCACTTGTCCAGGGTGTACCCCGCCTCTCGCCCAAAGTCAGCTGGGATATGCTCCAGCCCACCGTGACCCTGATGAGGATGAGCGGGTACAGATAATGGATGGATGGATTGATGGATGGTCAAATGTGTGATGTGAAAGGGGTCAGTCACAGTGACAAGCACACAGAGAATTATCACCCAACTCTGCAGTTCTACTTTATTTCAGCTCCTTTGAGAGTTTTCAGATTATTCTTTTGGTTTTATGGCTCACATCGGTGTCCTTTTCAGCCATATACATCCACCGCACACTATATCCCCAGGACCAAACAACACAGAGACACAGTTGGCAACTAGCTGGTAAACATAGTAGAGCATTTAACAGCTAAAGAACTGTATATTTTACTCAGGGACTGGTAAAGATCAAAGCAGAGCTAAAATGAGAGGACCGGCCAGAAACATGAACGGTTTGCACACATTCACCAGATCAGCTGTCATAAGGTGACAATAAGTGCAAATTGAGTTGCGCTGCCCCCAGGTGGCAAAAGGTCAACCAATGCACCTTTAACTAAACTTCATCCACCATCAGAAGGAGATATACATATCTTACATAATAAGATATTCAATATACTGTATCTATTTCACAGGATTCTGCTGTCTTTTGCCTCCAAATTACAAATCTCATTAAACCACTTCATCCAAGATGACATCAACACCTACTATTTGGTGAATGGATTGCTTCAGAAAACCTATGCAGTGGAAAACAACCCCGGAGTGCTCAACTACAGCTTGAATGAGAGAGAGAGGGGGAAGTCAGCCGCTCAACTTTTCAGTGAGACACTCTGGAAGGTTTGTACACATTCCACGCATTTATAGCATAATCATCTCTTTTACTGCCTGGTATTATTTTTATTGCACAAGGGATGGGCGTGTCTTTTTTTCAAGCGTTGTAATCCATGCACAGGTGAGGGAGGACCTCAAGACAATCGGCTGCAGTGCCATGTTGGATAAATATGATTCGTACACAGTGAAGGTAAACTTTGATTTATTTTGATGTCCTCTCAGATGTCGCACGTGTCATAGGTTGATTCTGAGTCTACATTTGATTGCTGACAGGAATATCTGGTGAAGGAGGGCAACCTGAGTCGTGGAGCCTTGAGGATGGTCGGCGACATCCTGAACGAAAACAGCCTCTTCTACACATCACTGGTAGAGATGCTGTATATACAGTCAGACATCAATGACAACACTGAGTAAGTTCATCATGTCGTGTCCGTTAGTTGCTGTAAGAGAACTTTTTAGCCGCCTGTTGAAGCTAATAAAACCAAAACAATGAACTGAAAGACACTAAAACTCTCAAATAAGGTGATAATTATCTGTTAATATAAATATAATATACTGTGTTTGATGGGGTTTTCTTCCAGGTACTTTGAAGTGACGGATGGCTTCGAGCACCTCCCGAGGGCTTTCTACCAGCTGTTAAACGCCACCATCCTCCTCAACTCCAAGGTCAAGCTAATCAGCCAAACAGGCGGCAGCAACGTGACGGTAACATACCAGGACTGGCGGAATTCAGGCTCCCTGACCAACCTCACAGTGGACTACGCCTTGGTTACAGCCACAGCGAAGGCCACCCTCTTCATTGACTTCCAGCCGCCTCTCTCCGGGGACAAGATGGAGGCCCTGCGCTCAGTTCATTACGCCAGCTCCACCAAGGTGGTACTCAGCTTTAGGGACAGGTTCTGGGAGAAAGAAGGCATCAGAGGAGGGAAGAGCATCACAGACCGGCCCTCTCGCTTCATCTACTACCCCAGCCACAGCTTCCCCGGTACAGCCGCTGGAGCCCTCCTGGCGTCTTATACCTGCTCGGACGATTCCACCCTCTTCCAAGGGATGAGCGACAAGGAGCTTATGGCTGTGGCCCTCGAGGACTTGGTGAAGATCCACGGAGAGTACATCAGGCCTCTGTGTACAGGGGGGCTAGTAAAGAAGTGGGGATTAGATCCTTACAGTCTGGGAGCATTCGCCCTGTTCACACCGTACCAGGGACACTACGCCAGAGAACTGTTTCAGAGTGAGGGACGGGTGCACTTTGCAGGAGAACACACAGCCACGCCACATGGGTGGATCGAAACTGCTATGAAATCTGCACTCAGAGCAGCTAAACACATTAACAGTCTTACAGTTTAGTTTTTTATATTACATTTTTTTGTCTGATATATTGCTCTTTCAGTACTAACCCCCTCTGATGTATATTTTTGTGTTATGTACATATTTATTGATTTACACACATTCTCAAACTGACAAACTGACATTCTGATCAGATTACCATGAATAGAAATGCAACTATTATTTAATTAAGATCATGATTTGCAGGGTTTTAATGTCGCATGGTGTGTGCCACATGTCAGAGGAGATTAAACTCCAGACGCACGAGCCACGTGCTGAATTAGTTCATTAACAATTATTTAAGCATTAGTTAATCTGCTGATCATTTTCTTGTTTAAAAACATTTTTTGTCCAAGTTGGTGTCTTTTTCAGTCAGTGAATCGTCCAATCAGAAAAGACTGAGCAGCATCAGAAAATATACTATAGAAATTCATTCTGACATTTGTTCAGAAAAACAGACATTCTGGTGAGATAGGGGCTCCTTCTAGCAACATCTGTGGTTTTGAAGTGAAGCCAACACGGTACTGCCAATAACTGCAGTTCCTCAAATGTCCACTTGAGGCTGGCTACAGGACGAGTTAGTCTCCATAAGTCCCCATGTTAAAATGTCCAACTTCACAGCAGAAATAAACATGTTTACAGCCTGGTACAAAAAACAGTTTTGTGTGTGATGTCACACATATGCCATCCATTCTTTATACTGTCAGTGTAAACCAGCACTTGTTATGTCATGTTACCTTGTCATGTATTCATTTCAGCTATTTCATTTTACTTTTAGTACTTTTTTAAATCCCTTTGAACAAGAGAATAAAATATTTGAATAAACAAATCACTTTAAATTCCCATTTGTTTGGGATTAAAGTCTGTTGTATTAGAGTCTTTTTACTTTGTGGTATTGGCACTTCACCTGGTAATGCAGTATAAATTATGTACCTAATATTACACACTGGCAACTGGTTATAAAGAGTGTTAAAGTACGGTAGTCAGTGGGATATATAAAATAAAAATTAAGACCCTGGTGTTTTCCTCCCAGGCCTTCCCTCTAGGAACTTCCATCTCCCTGCATCCCTTTATAAACTTCATCCTTCTAGTCTCTCGAAAGTGTATTCTGCAGAACTGAATCAAAACTTCTCGTTACCCTCTGGTATAGGGAGGTATATATATTACTTATTTATACTGTATATATATTGATTATCATCCCTAATGTAAGGTTACAGGCTGTTGTGAGGAGTAGAGATGACATATTTCTGAAGGTTTGGACCCCCTTCTTAAGGACATAGAGATCCTTTTTCTTAAACAATAGTACCAATACACTCATAAAACATATTTTATTACAAGTAAAAGACCTGCAGTAAAAATTCTAATCAAGTAAAAGTACAGACCAGCAAATTGTACTTCTAGTATCAAAAGTATTCTTTCTACAAAAAAGACCTGACTGATATATTACTGTATTTTATATTATACAGGTGATAATACTTGTGTACTAATATATATGTAACACAAACTAAAAAAAGCTAACTTTAGAGATCGAATTCAATCACTTTAACTACAAAGCTCCACGTGGATGCAACTGTTGAGGGAAATATTTGATATTTGACACAAATAAAATTTAAAAAGCCCTTCCATGACTTCCTCCTAACCCAGATACAGCCATTCTAGACTGGTCGCAACAGCTAGAATCTAAAAGACATGGTAGAACTCTGTCGATCCAGTAAGGGATGTTCCTTGCAAAGAAAGTCCGGTTGTTTTGAAATCTGTCTCAGAGTTCTCTCGGACATTCATATGTGGAGAAGATCTGATATGAGACATCAGGGAAGCAGGTTTAAATGGCAGACTTCTCTTGACTACTGTACATCTCAGAGGGGACACCTCAAAGACGTTATTTTTCAGTTCACATATATTTATATATTTGTAAGTGCATAATTGTTTGACCATAGAAACCTATATGTAGAAGAGAATAACAGTTTTGTTGTATGTTTTTTTCCTTGGTTGGTTCATTTTCATACAGTCCCTGAGCAAAAAGTATTTTGTACGAACATTCCCTCCACTGAGGCCAAGATGATGTATCATAATACTGACCTCTAATGGAGTTTTTGTGTATACAGTTATTAAGAATTATTTGCTTATTGCATTGGTGTACAACATTAATATATAGTTTTACATTTTATAATGATACACTTAAATCAATAGTTGCAGGAAATTAGTTAGTACACCAAGCACAGAGGAAGTGTCTTAATATTTAGTAAGAGTGCATTGATGTGTGCTTTCAGTATATATCATTGAAGTTCATGTGAATAAATATTTAGATGAAAACAAATTGAATCTGCCGGATGTCAGAGACCACAGTTGGATTCATTCCCTGCTTCCTTCCCCAGTTTGTTGAGTACATGAAGGATCACAGACAGGATGGTGAACATGAGCGTACTGCCTCACTTTACTGACATCACATCACATTACATGATTTCTTGCTGCCATTTGCAGCTACAACCGTGCAGTTTCCCCATCAGGCTGCACCAGTCGAAAGCTTCAACAGTAAGTTATAAAAACACTTGTCCTCTTCATTCTCTCCCATCAGCATGTTGGTAATATATTTTATTTTACACTGTCCTGTTGGCATCTATAGTCCATTATTAATGAGCACCCTTCTGCACCATCTGTGTGAAACGGTTGGTGATGGTCAGGGTGGTGTCGATGAAACGCTCGACACAGCTCTGCAGACACGTCTCCGTCCGGTAGTCCAGCTTCGAGCCCGGACTGTCCACACACTTGTCCCAGCAGACGTCAGTGAAAGTGTGGACCTGGAAATGACAGAGAACTTAATTAAAATGAATAAGTTGTATCATCGTGATGATTATTATATAATATATCATCTTAAGCAACACTGTGTAGCTTTTATTTTGTTTGCTGTTATCTAATGTTAGCCCAGTTTGTTAGGAGGTTTTCGGGTGCAGGGCGCGGGCTAAGGCGACGTTCAGACAAGGACAGGCAAACCGGAAACCGGTCGTCACCCCCCCACCACCGCGGGAGTGCGGTGGTGGGGGGGTGAGGAGAGCTGGTAGTGGGTTGCCGTGGGCGTGTCTATACCTGCTGAATGTAACCGCTGTGAAACAATCAGGAAATAACTTTTTATTTCGCTGATTAATGACAGCTTTATCGAGGCCGGTGCTCACTCTCTGTTATTGTTACTCTATGTCTCTCTACCAAAGCTAGCTCTCTCTCTCTCTCTCTCTCATATCATCGGACACAAATCAAATTAAACTTCTGGCTCAACTTCTCTCCCGGACGCCGGTGACGTTTTTTGTGGCAACGACACGACCCCCACTGAAATGAATTGAAAAACGCTGCTGGAGTCCGGTTTCCCTGTCCCTGTCTGAACGCCTTATGGTGACAGGGAGCTGAGTCGGTGTCGTGCCAGAACCAGAGCTGGGCGAGCTTAGCAATGTAATCAGAACAAATACACGTGTACAGCTGTCCATATTCACCACAGTGGGATTACACTCTGAAACTGGGGGCGCTGTTTTATATATGTATTATTTTTTTATATATATGTTCATATATATATGTCTGTTTTAATGTTTTTATGTGTTTATGTTCATGTTCAGTCTGTGCCTACCTGTCATATCCCTTGTCTTTTTAAACTGTACTTATGTCTATTCCTGTATGTTCAATTTCCTTGTGTCACCTGACCAATAAAGTGATTCTGAATCAGCTGATATTCATTTTTAACAAAAATAAATATTTTCATAAGAGTCCCTTGAATCTTACATAATTATGACTGAGATATTAAGTGGTTGTGCCCTTAAATGTCTCATCCCCTTCACTTGTTCCTTATCCTGGCCTTGCACATATCTTATCATATCTTCTTGTCATGTATCTTGTCATATCATATGTTATCTATATCATATCTTGTTGTTACCTGTCAGCTTGTCCGTGTTACATGTTGGACTGACCTAACCTTGAATTGTAATACTGTAAGATGTTCCAGGGGACTCTGGCGTGAAGTCTCCCCGCATGTGCTGCATGCTCACGGACTGGCTACAGGTTAGCACGGTTAGCACGGTTAGCATACAGACCTGAGCCTGGAACTGCGCTTTCTGCTGCTCTATGGCGATCATACGCTGGAGCTCGCTCGCCTCCGCTTTCTCCGACGCGCTCAGCTGATCAAAGCCGTCCATTGCGTTGGTGAACAGTTACGGGACGACCGTGTCTCCCCGTTAACGAGCCGCTGAGGTGAGGTGACCTTCGGTTTCACGGCGGGTGACTGAGAGCTCCGGCTCGTGAAATAATCACTGATGTACAAATGACGTGACGGGCTACTACGCGGCGACGGCTCGTGCGTCTGTCATTTGTAAATCAGCGCGGTAAATGTGACGTAGGACGTGACGCATACAAAGATATTTCATGTTTTACAAAAGATTTACGACTTAAAAAGATAAATAAACTCAAAGGCATTTCGATGTTTAGTCCATGTCAGAAAGACTATTCATTAAATATAATACAGTGGCTCTCTAATGGGACTTTCAGCTATTCAGAAACCCTTCATAATGATGAATTATTTAAAAAAAACTATTAAATTATGATACATATTTTCACTTATTACGTTGTTTCTATCTCCATTTTACGTATGCAGCAAGCTGTAATAATATTGTGAAACTGCTGATCTTCTCAACCGTTCAACATCTTTGTGCTTCTGACGACGCAACAAACTACATCCGGGTCGTCTGTGGTGACCTTGGTTGGTTGATCATCATGGCGGCCATCGTCAGGTTGAGTTCTGTCTGTCGCAGAGGAGTCAACCGTGAGTACTTCAGGCTCCTCTCTGTGTTTCTGCCTCTTTTCAATACGTGTGTCTGCTTCACTGTCGTACTTTGAGACCGGGATGTTTGGACAGGACGGAAGTCGAACATTAGCTGTGTACGAGCAAATCATGGCTGGCAGAGAGACTACAGCTGCCAAGTTCACGACTTTTAGTTTCGTTAGTTCAGCGAACGTTCGGTGTAGTTAGAACTGCCTCACTGGTTAACGTTAGTTAAACGGTTTAACAGTGACGTACACTGAAGGAGAACTGAAATGTTTTACCGTGATGACATCAGACTGACCGACCGTGACGTTAGAGGTGGAAGTGTACGCCAAACTTCATTCAGAAATGTGTGAATTAAAAATTGCATACATATAGACGACATTACACACGAGTTAAACATTTCTAACAGACTTTTTCTGACATGACACAGCTCCGTTTTTAGTTCGGCTTACAGAACCACAGAGCACAGAGCGTGGAGGCTCCTTCAGCCAGAGTTCACGGCAGGTGAAGGAAGGCTGCTCTCCACCGCCCTCCTCCGACCGTGAAGTGGACACCACCCAGTGTTTATCCAGAGTTACCAACCATACAACACAATTAATAGTTAATTAATAACCAGATTTAACGCTGCTATTGGTATTAGTCGTATAATTAGGGTAAGCCATTCTTGGGAACTGGGACAAATCATATTTATGTCATTGTTACCTAATGGTGGGTAAATTGCGGTGAAAATTTATTTTTAAAGGATTTATATATATGAAAAAACATGATTTATAAAATATTTTGATCTGTTTTAATCTTTTTAACTCTAACTAACTTGCCCTGTGCCAGAAAACACCCTCGTCCCACTCAAGAATTCACAACTTCAAACAGTTCAAATGTGTTAAAAGCCTTCAGAACCTAAAACTCACAATATCTAAGGCAGGAATGGTGTTCAAGCTCTGGTCAGCCCTCCACTTTTTGATCACTTCATTCAATAACATTGCTATCAGGTTTATCTCAACCATAACAGGTCAACTCTGTTGTCCAAAATTGTGTATACTGATTAGTATTGAGGGAATGTTAAAAAATAAAATTGCTCTAATAGCTCAACACGACTCTGTGCTGTGAAATGAAGAAATATTTTGTTAATTTGTAAGGCGTCAACTCAGATATTTCATCCTTTGGAGGTGACGCCTATGCTGACGGAGGTGACATAACTCTTGTTTCTCTTTAATAATTGAATCATGTTTGAAATTAGTTATTTATATTCAATGAAATTATTTAAATAGCATTACTACATTAATCAAGTGTTTTAATGGATCCATGTCGAAAGGTACGAGGGCTGTTTACTTCAGGTACAAATGGCTGAACACAGCGTGTGATTGGAGGTGAAGAGGGCCAGAAACAGAGAAGAGAGAGGATAAATAATCAGACAGAAAGGTAGAAGAACAACAAAGGAAGAAGGAAGGATGGAGGAAAAAGGTTGACGAGTGGAAATAAAAACAAATAGGGGACATCACTGTGTTTCATGTGATTGCTTTGGAATGGTTTATGAAATGAATTCATGTCAATGAAGAGTTTCTGCAGTACACCTGATGTGCTCTTTGTGTTAAAAAGGACAAATTCAATCTTAGGTTGGCAACATTAAATAGTTTTTATTTCTTAAATTAAAATGATATTAAACTTTTTGATTATACAGCTAATGAATTAATCTCGTAATCAAGGCATCTGAACTCATGAATGACTTTTTAAGTGCCTGACGGAGTCGACCAAATTCAAGTCCTCAGCTGCAAAACATTTTATATTTAAGAAAAAAATGATTTGATCTTATCAAATATGTTTTCTCAGAATAATTGAAGAATAAAAAGAAAAGCCTAAAATAATCATGGTTATTAAGGTGAAATATATAAGCTTTGCTAAAATGTAATAACAGTGTATTCTAGTTCATTTTGTGGGTGAGCTGTGCTTCATGTGAAATGTGACAGTTTGTCTTCTCTCTTCAGCTCTGTTCTACCAAAGCACCCTGCTGGCCAGACCGCTGGTCGTACCACACAAATACCAGGAGCAGCCCCACCTGCTGACAGCCAGGATCCATGCGTCACAGGCTCTCTACGGTCAGTGCTGAACATAGAGTACAGGAAGTGAACAGAACAACAGGAAAACCATCATATATTTATCATATTTTATATATATATAGATATATATATAGATATTTAACAGTGTGACACACCGCGGCCTCAGAGATGACCACAGAGTGGAATCAACACCTCTGACACAATTCCATCTTTAACACCTTTTCCACCTTTAACTGAGCTGAACTGCAAAATATTATTGAGATCTCATTAAAACCAAGCAAGTAATATTCAGTCAGCATATTGTAGCACAAAGCATGGTGTGATGCTTGTGATAATGATGTGTTAAAATGGTCTAGCACACTACACTGCGAGTGTCTGACCTTGTAGCTGTCATACTGATTGATTTAGTTCAGTTGTTTTTCTGTTAACCGGTGTGTGTACGTACTCTGTTTCCAGGGAGAACAGTCTTTCTGGTTTAACGTGACTGCAGGTGGCCTTAATTGTGCATCGATGGTGTACAGCCGGGGTTTTGTGGTCCAGATTTAGAACCCCAAATGCTAGAGTGGTCACGATATTTTGGCATGAAGTTCATGTAAGGTCTGCTTATTAGGTTTCAGCCACCTACTATTGGGGTTAGTGTGTCGTTTACAGAGTGACGGAAGGGTGGAGGCTTTCTCTTGAAAGCCAGATGTATCTATCAAACACCAAACGTGGGCTCAGCCTGGTCAGATTCTTAGTCTTGTTCACTGGGTTTTTATTTTTACTCATTTGAAATCATAATTTTGTTCGTTTAATTCATTTTCAAAAAACGTTTTATTGAAGAAAACATATTTCTGCTCAACAAAACACCAAGATACTCAAGTAAAATGTCGATCTTGTTAAAAAAAACAACACTTTGTTGGCACTAGCATCGATACATTAAAAACACAAGTGTCCAACTTGTGCTTTCTTCTCAGTTATGAGAGATATGATTTATTGCTTCGACTTCGACAGACAGCAAGGATCCATAATCGATCTTCATAAAGAGCTTTCCAACACATCCAAAACATAACAAAACAGTCACAGCGGTGGCAGCAATGGCGGTCAAAAACTAGTTTGCCTTCCCTTTGTCAACACACCTGAGTGTACCTGTCCTAGCTAAGTGGATGAGACACAGAAGCACCCCGTCACCTCCTACTGACCAAACCTTTGTACACACATTTAAATGGCTCCTACGCTAACTTCTAGCGATCATGTATTAAAGGAATAGTTTGACATTTTGGGATTTTTTTTTTTTTGGCTTCTTTGTGGAGATCAACACACCTGACACGCAAAAGGATCGCACCAACATCGACACGTGGTTTTGTGTCTGACAGTTGTGGTGCACATGCAGAATATTGCTTGATAGAATATTGATTGCTTGATTACTCAAAAACAACATGAGGCGTCATTTCAGTGTGAAGCCTTGTTGGCATGAAGAGGGATGGGGGGGCCTTTTACATGTCTGTGCTCAGGGGCCCGTGGCCTCATAATCCATCCATCACTGACTGAAACTTCAGCTGAATGCTGAATCGTGAGACGCATCAGTCATCTAACTCCAACTGCGAGAAAACATGTTTCTCAAAATGCCTTTAAAACTCTAAATGTGGACGGACTACCACTCCCATCATTCATCATTTAGCTGGTTAAAGAGAATTTGACTATTTTTGACTTTTCACTATGGTTAATCTGCTGTTTCTCTTGCTCTACAGCAGGCTCCGGCTCCAAAGCCGCCTCTCTGCATTGGACAGCAGAGCGAGTGCTCAGCATCCTGCTGCTGTCCATGGGACCCATAGCTTATTTTAACCCCAGTCCTGTCGTCGACTACTCTCTGGCTGCTGCCCTGACCTTGCATGGACACTGGTAAGACGGTCAGACACTAATCTGAACCCTGGTTGCATTAGTTCTGAAGATGAAAGTTTTATTTACATATGTACAGACAGAATAAGTCAAAAAATCTTCTCTTCTGATGGTTTTTCTTTGTTTTTTATTACTTTCTACATTGTAGATTAATACTGACAACATCCAAACTATGAAATGACACATGAAATTATTTTATCAACAAGTGTATATGTAATCAATTTTAGATTGCTTTGGTGACAGCTTTGCACACTCTTGGCAGTCTCTCAATCTCCTTCATGAGGTTGTCACCTGGAATACTTTTCCCAGTGGTGCTGAGCACTTGTCGGCTGCTTTGCCTTCACTCTGTAGTCCCAACTCATCCCAAGCCATCTCAGTTGGGTTTAGGTCAGGTCATTGTGAAGGCCAGGTCACTCTCCTCTTTGGTCGAATAGCCCTTACATAGACTGGAGGTGTGTTTGGGGTCACTGTCCTGTTGAAAAACAAATGATAGTCCCAGTAAGCTCAAACCAGATGGGATGGCGTGTCGCCATGTTGGTTAAGTGTGCCTTGAATTTTGAATAAATCACCAACTGTGTCCACAGCAAAGAACCCCCCATCATCACACCTCCCCCATGCTTCAGAGTGGGAACCACACATGTAGATACCATTTGGACTCAAACAAAACTTCAGATTTCACTGGTCTAATGTCCGTTCTTTGTGTTTCTTGGCCAAAGCAGTTCTCTTCTTCTTGTCGGTCTCTCTCACTTGTGGTTTCTTGGTATCAATTCGACCGTGAAGGTCTGATTCACAGTGTCTCAAACGTCTCCTTGGCAGCAGAGCCAACTCTTGGTCTTCTTTCCTGGGGTGGATCTTCATGAGTTTCATCATAGCATGTGATGACCTTCATGTCTTCAAGTAATGATGGACTGTGGTTTGTCTTTACTTAGTTGAATATATTATGACAAGAACAACTCAACAGTAGTTGAATATGGCTATTTACACATAAACACATTAAGAAGGCAAGAATATCCACTAATTAACTTTTGACAAGGTGCAACTGTTTAATTGAAAAGTGACGACCTCATGAAGCTGATTGAGAATGCCCAGTGTGCAAAGCTGCTACTTCAAGGAATATAAAACACATTTTACACATTTTGTTTACCACAATTCCATATGAGTCATTTTGTAGTTTTTCAGTTCTGAGACAGGAAACTGTTGTGTGATGATGCTTACCACCACCTTCCATTTTTAACCCACAGCTTTTTTAAATGACATAGATTAACTTCCTATGTAATACACATAAAAGATTGGCTCCTCTGATGGCTTAGCAGCCACAGGAAAGCCTGAGTGTTATTCTGTTTTAGGGAGGTGTTGGTTCCTACTTATGTCAATGAAGATGGACTGAATATTAGAAAGACCTCTCAGTATGAATAAACTCCAAAATGACCAGTACATTTGAGGGACAAACAGATCCTCTGTGGTCATATTCCAGCAGATTGATTTAACATCCAGGGCGTTTATGAAAGAAATATCGTCAAACCTTGCACCTTATTTTCCAAAAGTCTCTTCCTGGTACAAACATCTGGCTTGTTCGCTGACCTGTACAGGACAAAAGGCAAACTTTGTGTCACAGGGGCTTAGTGGTGGTGGTGGGGGTTCGGCCATCCCACCATAGCTGCCATCAGCTATTAATTCCGGTTACTTCCGGCTCTGTTTGCAGGCTTGAGAAGGTGGCTTTAGCTTAGCGTCACAGCACCGTGTTCTTCCATCCGTTAGAGCGCAGACTAAACGGTGTGACATGTGTAGGCCACAAATCCCAGTCATGAGTAGTAAGAAGTCTGATTAAGCAGCAGCTTTCATGGTAGGTGCATATCTTGAAGGGTAAAGGCACATCCTCTACCAGTTAGACAAATGCTCCAATGTCAATGGGCCTGGTCATTGCCATGGGTTGAAGCATAGTTTGCGCCTAATAGGATTTTATAGCACTAAGGAATGTTGGAGGTGAATGCTGACCTCATGAACATATTCAATTAGACATTAAGCTCTTTGAATTAAGGTGCCAAAGTGGATAGTTTGACTCATTTGTTAAAGGAAAGTGTCTCACAACTTCAGTCGGGTTTTGTCGTAGCTCCTAGCATCGGTTTTATTCGGGTACGATAACTCAAGTCGCACTCACCAAAGTAATTACCATGATCTGAGAACGCAGTGACATCATTTCAAAAGTTAATAAAGGGTTTAATGTTTTACAAGTCTCTACAAGTCTTTCTTTAGACGATAAATACTAGATTACAACAACAACAACTTGCCAAGACACCTCTCCAGTTCTTTGAATCCCTGTCAATACTGAGCAGGCTCACAATTATAAGGCTGGTGGCCATCACACATAACCACACTTCTCACAAAAAGTTCAGGATATTCAGCTTTCTGATGAAATTTCAGAGTTCACCTAAAATGCACTTAATTTGAACTTCTCTAAACTTTTGAATGCACATGTCCAAATGTTCAGTGTTTCACTACTTATTGCATAACATGCTGTTCTCTAACAAACAAGTGTCTGATCCATGAATGGACCACTAAATGTTCTGCTTCAACTCAGTTTGTATTGAAACAGTCCTCTTCATCACACTGTTCACATTTTGACATCATGACACCAAGACGACACCTAACAATCCATCAACAGTACCTGGTCAGTGTGAGGCTTCAAACAGGAAGTACTCAGAGGGAAGTTGGCCTCAAGTTGGTGTTCTGGCCGGCACCCCGGTGTGAACTTTGTGATAACCCCTGAACTAACGCCAGATACAGTATATTCCCAGTGTCTTCACTACATTTGTGAATGACATCAGTGTCATCAGCAGGTTGGAATAAGTCGACTTGTGAACAGCATGAGACGTCTAGTCGAGGTCACATGACAAGTTACTGAGACATTAAAGTCTCTTGTTGTGGTATACAAGCCACTGTTTTTATCTCTTGTTTCAATAAATTGTTGGAGATGAAGAACTTACCATTGCATGCTTCTAATTAAATACCCTGCTTTCATGATATAATATCACTGTAGCATGAACTTTCTACATTTTCCTTAAATTTCACCCGAAAGTCAAATATCCTGAACTTTTTGTGAGCAGTGTATATGCACATTATCAGCCTTTTCATTGTCAAGACTAGCATCAGGATCCATATTCATTTTTTCCTGGGTTTCTACCCCATATTTCAAGGCTATGTCCCAGCACCCGTGGCCCTTCAACGTGATTAGAAACAATTTGTTTTGTGTTTGTGTGACATTGCCCAAGTTGCAAAATCATCTACGAAACACCATCTACACACTACATACAGATTCAACTCATCCTCATTCCTACAAACTGCCATGCTCCCTTGTGACGT
The DNA here is from genome assembly GCA_946959425.1 of Argyrosomus regius. Lineage (NCBI taxonomy): Eukaryota > Metazoa > Chordata > Actinopteri > Sciaenidae > Argyrosomus > Argyrosomus regius. Next base: position 28,384,127 of record OX336889.1, on the reverse strand, counting down.
CACGTCCAATTGGTCTTTTGAAGTGGACTTACAGTACATCTTACAAAAGAGAAGCTGGGCTTTCCTACAGGCTTTAAATAACACTGAGGAAATTGTGTGAAGAAAATCTGAATTTGGGGAATGCTTCTGGAACAGCAGGTCTACCTTTGTGACTCAACAATACCACAAACACAATGAAGTTCCAGACAGCTGTACACTCTTTTGTCTTGGTCACAAAGTGCTACCTAGTTCATATGAAGCATACTGAGGCCTTCTCACTGACTGACTGCTAACCGTTCCTGCCCATGTTTTTTGTCTTGTAGGGGTATCGGGCAGGTGTTAACAGACTACGTTCACGGTGACACAAAGGTCAAGATGGCCAATGCAGGTCTCTTCCTCCTGTCCACGGTCACCTTCGCTGGTCTTTGCTACTTCAACTACAACGATGTGGGCATCTGCAAAGCCATCGCTCTGCTCTGGAGCAAATGAACAGAACTGTGGACAGGGAAACTTGTGAGGACCGAGGCACTGGGACGGGAGCTACCATGTCCTGAGTGGTTGTAAAAAATTCAAGGTCTTCGATGTAAATTCTTATAAATATATCATTTTGACAATATTATAGTGATTCACAAGTGTGCAATTGTAATTAACGTTAATCAATTCAGGCTTGTCTCTCTGTTAAGTTGCTCAGTTCGGTTCCAGTAATGATTTTGCAACCAGGCATCCATTTTGTCTTCGAGTATGCGGGAGATCAGCTTCTGTTCAGTGTCGATTAAATTTAAGCTACGTTCTCCTGTGGAGTTTGATCTCGAGCTACATGTCCAGTTATTTAAAATGTCACTACCAGTTTCACAAATAAGAGACATCCAGTATCCTGATATGTAATCGTTATATCTACAGGTGACATGCAGTACATGTTTTCAACAAAACAACTTCCAGAAAGTCTTACAGAGTACTGCTGTTTGACATTGAATTTATTTTGTCATTTCTGTGTCCATTTTGTGGCGGTTATCTTACATGTGTTTAGTTTCAGTCACATTGTATGTACCGTCTTGCTGTCAAAGCAGTCAGGAATAATCGGGCATCCTCCGCACTGACCCCCACATGACTCACGAGGTCCATTCAGTGTCTTTTGTTACCTAATACAGCCTCACTGTGTCACTCAGCCTGAGTCATCTTCCTGTTTGACTGACCGGAGCAGATGCTGTAAGCAGTTTAAAGTCAGAGGTTGCATTGCTTGTGTTGGCTTGTTTAATTCAGGAGAACTGCTCTGCTGCTTTATTGAAAGTTTATTTAAAGTTCAGGCAGGCTAGATCTGAAGTGCTCCATAAATTCAAGCCATCCAGTAACACTCAACCTACCTGTGGCATCAGCACAATGGCTAATCAAGTCTAGCAGTGTGTAAACTCTTGTTAACTAAGTGTAAAATCCACAGCAGGGTCTGAAATTAACAGCTGCAAAATGCCGTCCTCTGCCAATAAACTATCACTTGTGACACAGTGCCAGTAATCTGAATGCTTCTGTAACATGTTGCATCATGCTGTACTTCATGTATGAACTATGAACTCCACCGTGTGAGTGAGCAAACTGCACATTAAGAACCGACACTTTTTGAAAAAATTCACATTTATTTACCATTTTAAATTCTTGACAGAAGTTCCAACCTCTTTACAAACCAGGAGAAAAAAAACAGAATTTCAGTTTCCAAATCATTGTGAGCCTTTATGATGAGATTCAATATGGCTGCCAAATCATCATTTACTCATAGCATATAACTGGTATACACACACACTCCTTGCATGCAGCTATTGACATTATTTTTTATGTACTGCTGGAATCAGTGTTACAGGTCGAGTTAATCGCTGTAAAATCTGAGGTCTGCATTCAATCTGTTGACAGCTTGGTCTGTTTGTTTCCTTCTGCAGTTATCATATTTGTAATATCTGTTCAATAAATGTCATTTCAGATGATACGCACAAAATGAGATGTGGCAAGGAAACTGAAATAAAATAAAGTTGGCTTTAAGTTTCATTGTTGACATCTAACCTAACAATACACACCATGTATACAACAGAAGAGTACAAAAGGTATATGATGATTATATATATATATATATATATATATATAAAAAGCTTAAAAATCCCTTCACCACACAGGAGAAGTTCTGCTGGTTCATTTGCATGACCACATTGTAAAGATACAAAGCTGGTTGAAAGGTGACAGTTTCCCTTTAAGTGAATGATACAGTCATAAAAACATACTCACATAAAAATAATAAGCACATCTACAAAAAGTCATGAATGATAAAGTAAAAATGTTTTTTTGAAATCTAATCGTCTGTAATAAATACATCCATACAAATACTACAATATTTCATGTTTATGAAATTAGTTTTTAACTTCAGTTATGTCACAAATTATGTTCAGTTAGATATTTTTTAACGCTGAACACTGGTGTGTCAGGGTCAATTGTAATTAATTCAATTTAAATGGCACAATGCTATTAAACCTAAAGTCATACTTTACACTGGGTCAGTGGTACTGTACAAGTCTAAATGGGTCGAGTCTGTATCGTGAAACTGCACATTAAAAAAAAAAAAGTATGGACAAGCAGAACTGCATGTGAGATTTATCTATAATAAAGCTTCTTACGGTGACATTTGGAAGTCATTGACATTTAGAAATATTAATCTGGCAAGCGTCATCCACTACATCCTCAGCTTTCTCAAGCAGGACCAGTGTGTACACATCGTCCTCATTCTTCTGAAATCCCAGGTACTTGTTCTCGTACAAAGAGGACCGAAGCTCATACCTTGATGTTGCGATTTCTTGCCGTAAGAACACTGCCTTGTGTGCAGATTCCACAATTTCGGGTGGAAGATCCTGCAGAAACACAAACAAACTTCATTTAAGTGTCTGGATGTGCACTCAACTGTTTCCATCAACTGCTGCACTTTAGACAGGCTGCAGGTAAACAATGAAAGGTTGTCAGGATGTACTTTAAAGTGGTTACCACAGGAAATGAGTGAATTATTGCATGTGCAGATAAACCTAGTGTTTCTTTGCCACTTTAATTATCCCATAATTTATTTTGTGGTATCACTTGTTTCATAAGCTTTCAGGTGATCTTTGCTATGACACCATGTTTCAAACTTTACTAGTAAACGTGTGTATGTCATGAAGCATTAGGCTCCATGTTCCATTATATATATCTTATATAGCACCTTTCTAGTCTTCTGACCACTCAAAGAGCTTTTACACTACCTCATTCACACATTCACACACATTCATACACTGATGGCATTAGCTGCCATGCAAGGTGCCAACTGCTCATCAGTTTTAGGAGCTAACCATTCATACACATTCACACAGTGATGGCACAGCATTGGGGTTCAGTATCTTGCCCAAGGACACTTTGACATGCAGAGGAGGACAGACCACTGATCATCTGATCCACTCTCTCCAGACTTACAACCACTCTCTGTCATTATGTAACTGCATCAAAATGTGTTCATTTACATTTACAAAACTACGTGTGTATTAATGGTAGTTCTGCTCTGGTGATTCTGCATTTAAAGTATTCTTTTGTGATTTATCTGACACTTTCTTGTACCCTCAAATGCCTCGTCTACCTGTAATTCACTTTGTTGTTTTGTCTTCCTCCCATAATCCTTTTTGGTTCAGCAAACTGTTCTGTCACACTGGTATGTGTCTGTAACAGGTACCCTGCCATGCTGAAACAAATAAAACTGATGCTGCTGCCATTCTGTTTGTCCACATAAGATGACTTAATTTTCCTCTGTGGAGGATGTGGGTTTATCTTTCAGTTTTAGGTATGTGACGTGTGTGATGATAGCTTCATTTATAACATAACATTTTGTTTCCTAAAATGTTCCACAGCAGAGGTTGTTTCATGAGGGAAAGAAGATACTGCCTGAGGACACGCTCTTATGTCATTTATCATAGTTTGATTTGCTTATAAACACAGCTCTCAAAATCAGATCTACACTGAATCCATGGAAACATTAGAATTCATATTTACAACCTTGTAAGGATTGTGGGAAATGTAGTTCTAAAATGCAGAGTAGATGATTTTATCTAAGAGGGGCCCATAATGTCAGACTTTGAAACCTCCCTGTTCTACACGGCCTCCATCTGTGAGGTATCACACCAAACCAGATCACAGACGAGGAAGAGGTGCTGGAACATCCTTCCATTAGATAAATTAGACCCTGCTTTGTTTGTCTTGATAACAGAATAACTCAGAGTGGACCTTCACATCACCCACTGTCAATAACTGATAATTATTGGAGTTTACTCACCATTTCCTCAGCATGAATTGAATTGTCCTCACTGCAGCATGCCACCATCGGCTTGGCTCCACGGTTGGCAGGGCAATGGTACACTATAACTGCCCTCTTAAACGTATCTAGATCGTTTTCCTTGTACAACTTGACTTCGAATTGGCACTCTAAAAAAAGAAACACAGGACGAGCACAAGGAAAAGGCAGAATGTCGCAGATAAATGCTACAGAAACAAAAAATGTGACAATGATTACAAGAGAATATTGTCTAGGTGAACTGTATTCTGTATGGACATACTGTCTTGAAATGCTCAAACAATGAGTCCTGGGACTGAAAACCTTCTCAGTAGCTTGGTGATTATAATTATTATAAACTGATTGTTCCATGTGGACAGATGAAGCTACAGCACCTCCACATGATTAGGAGAGCCACATCAAACGTGAGGAATATATATCATCAGTGACATCATACATCAGCGAATATGTCAGTATTCTAATAATGTAATAAGATCACTAAGAACACATACACCATGGTCTGTATTACCAGTTCCTCAAAATAAATCACTCACACAGAACATTTACTGCTTGGCTTCCTAAAACATCACTGAACATACAGACACTGTAGTCATTCACTTCCCCTGCTGGAAACAGCTTTCAAAGACCCGGAGCAGAAAAGCAGGTAGAATGACTGAGCTGTGTAGTTTGCATTTATCCATGTGGTCAGAGGCGTGGACTTTAATAAGGTAGTGGATGTTTGTTCAGAAATATCTTCTTACTTTTTAGCTTCATGAACAGCACAAAGGTCTGACTCTGTGAGCAGCAGCTTTGATGATCGATATCTTTGTTGTATATTTAGAGTATGATAAACAGGTTCTTTGACTGACAACTGATGATTCCTCATATTCAGATTTAACTGCTGCTCAGAGGGAACTTTGTCCCTTTCTGCCCTTTCACTTGTCAGTTTAGTTGACCTAATGTACATGACGTTGTTCTCCATGTACAAAACATTACTTTTTTGCAAATTCTTCATACAAAATAACATTTATGTTGTTATTTATGAAAAAGCATAAAACACTGTTTACCAATATACAGTCATCTCAGCCTTCTGACTGAACGCAATCAAGCTTTTGTTGGAGGTGCTCCCAAACCTTTGCGTGTTGGTGTGTATACATTTATGACATTTTTGCGTAGTTTGGGTTAGTACTACTAGCATACCATGCTAGTGCTTGCTAGCTTTCATGTGTCATGTTCGCCACTAGGATCCGACAAATGTTCATGAACACTGGCATCGGCAGCATTTATCTCAAAAAAAAAAAAAAGTTTACAGATTCCAGCAAATCTAAATATTGAAAAAGTCTACATAAAAGCTCTCATGACATTGTCACAATACGTTTTCTGCCCCAGAGGTGAGCACACGTCTTCAACTGTCTATGAAATCGGAAGCCCATCAATAAAGGCTTAATCAAAGGACAATATTAGTGCATCTTACCAGGCCTGGATCGCTGCGCTGCATTCATGGTTTGCGCTTCAAAATTTTTGTGTTCACAATTAATAACCACAAATTTGTTGTCCTTGCTCCAGATCCAACTTTTTTCCGCCGGGAGAGGGGACATTTTGAAGGAGTCTGTATCCACGTCTGCATTTTTGACAGAAATACATGTTAGAACACCAGAAACATCATGCACATGCACTCACTACGTATGTATATTCTATTATAAATGAAGGAGAAAATAAATAAAGAAATAAAACATTATATTATTTAGAATATGAGAATGACCTTACCTGTGTGAATCTCTGAATTGGGAGCAGTGGACAGTAAAAGAAGAGATTTTAGGCTTGATATACAAATCAGGGAATAGAGATTATTAATGATAATAATAATAATAATAATAATAATAATAATAATAATAATAATGATACATATATTACACCATTTAATAGTAATATCTAATTCAGAATAAATAAAATATCAAATAACTTTTACCATCAAAGATAAAGGCTTTCTCACATACAGTACGAAAATTCATTGTGATGTAGCTGCTGGTAGCCATCAGGTAGACCTGGTGGAGGTAGAGAAGTTTTTTTGGTTAAGAACAGTACACGTGTACAGTGTAGATCCACGGGACGTACATTGCTGCCAGTAGGTGTTACCATTTTTTTAAATTCTATACATGGTGACTTTAGATTTGTGTCTACATTAAATATAAACTAAAGAAATAACTACATGAAACGCCCTTTGTTGCTCCACAACAATCCTCTGCAGATGTCCTCCAGGGAGGCAGTTTGCTGACATTAACTCTCTGTGGAACAATACCGGAGAGTTCAACAATAGTGGCAGAGACCTCACTCCTGTCTCCCATAGCTTTTTATGCGGGCTGCTCTATAATCTGATATCCATGTTCTTCTGTCTAAAAAAGTGTCTCATTTTGCAGGTCAGGACAAGGGAAAACCTGTTTGTGTTGCCTCTTCTGGAAAAACCAGGGAGAGGGAACACAGACAGGGAGCCAAGCTCCACAGATGCTCATGGTTGCAAAAGGAAACACAGCTGTGATGGGGATAACAGTTCCAGAAGAACACGTCATGTCCCAGTGGACATTCCAGTGGGATCCAATGCGATCCAATACAACAACTCTGCCATAAATTCTACATTTGTGAAGCTTATGATGCTTCAGTTTTATGATTTACATGAAAGGTTCTGTTCCATTTAGTGCAGCAGAGCCTTTACAGTGAGCTCCAAACGCACCATAGCAGCACCCTCTCTGTTTGACCTGAATGGAACTGAGCCTAAATTAGTATCATTGGTAACACCTGCGTTTGCCTACTGTTTCATGTTAAAATGGCTGCTGTGCTCAACCAGGACATAGTTATTTTACATAATAATAATAATAATAATAATAATAATAATAGTAAGAATTCCCACACACTAACAATGCCATCATCCGTAAATCATTGAACATAGTCCATGACCACCACCACCCATTACACCCATACTTCACCCTCCTCCCCTCCGGTCGAAGGTTCAGACAACTGTCCATCAGAACATCCCGGTTCAGCAAAAGCTTTGTCCCCTCTGCCATCACAGCCTTGAACAGCAGGCGCTAAAGTCTGGTTGTCTGTGTATGTATGTATTCATATTTCTGTGCATATTGTATGTTTTATTGTTGGTGTTGTATGGAGCAGTACTGTGAAAAAGAATTTCCCCTCGGGGACAATACAGTATGATGATGATGATGATGATGAATTCGTTTTCAAGTCGACGTTTCTCTAAATATCATCTAAAATAACCGCTTTTCGTCGAAAGGTGTATTGTGTCAGACAAGATAAACCACTTAAACATGCTAAACGTCCCACTAAACTAAGTCTAACAGAATTTTTGAGGTTTTTACCATTTTCTTCATAAGAGAACGACATTTGAACAGCAATACGTCTGTCAACAATAGACTTCCACACAGTTTTCTATCGTACACAGACAACAATAACTCTTTTAATTAGGTAGCGTCACTGTTGGCTGACCCCTATGGCGCAATGCCACACCTGCTTACTAATGAGCAGTCTCCTGGCTGATAACGTACCTTCGGGTGTGTTCAACCGGTGCTGTGGTAAACTGCTGGCTTTTCTCTCTTCCCGCGGTTCACACTCTCCTTCAAAGAGACCATAAATGAATAAAAACCGAATAAAAACATACTGACAAAGCCTTCAGACTAACTTTAAGTTCAATTTGAACGTTGTCTCCGTTGTGTTTTTCTCTCACCGTGTTTAATAGTTCTCGCTTATTTAATCCAAGCTCTGCCGTCTTTAAAGGACCGTACGAAAACAGAGTGTGTCACCTTGATCTGGACGCTCAGCTGTCTGATGCCGCTCTGAGGGAAGATGAGTGACGGGCGGAAAGTAAAAAGTGCTCGCGTGGTGGTGAAGGAGGAGGAGGAGAGAGGAGGGCGCTCGCTTCCAGGACAGACTACACGGAAGTGAAAATGAGTTTACCAAACGAAACTGCTGTTTGTTTAATTTTCGATAATATATATATATATATATATATTTAAATGCCCTGTCATTTGACTCAAGTCTGGTGTGCATATTTCACTTCCACGTTCAGAACAGTGCATGACAAAAAAAAAAAAATGTGGAATTGTGTTTATGAGCTAACCCTTTCATTCTTTCACCGTTTCGCCACTCTTGGCGTCAAACTAATGAAGTGAAAAAGAAGGTATGGGAAAAGGTTGAAGGTTGCTCTACCACTTCCACTAATAACTTTTTGTCATTTAGAATTAATTGCTTACATTTATTTTGAAGTGATTTTTTCCCCCTCTTTCCTCGGCTCTGCCACCAGAGGGCGCAAACAAGCTGAGGAGAAAAAAGGCTAACGGTTTTATTGAAACATTTATTGTGCCATAAGTGTTCTTAATATTTGTTCAAATCACGTTGGTAGTGATTGATATTATATTTTCTCAAACATTATCAAGTGCTTTTTCAAAATCTCTGTTTACATTCTTTATGTAGGATGGTATAGTGAACTTCCCCTAAAGGCTATCAACAGTCAGAAATAATATAATATAATAATACATATAATGTGTGTTTGACTTAAAAAAAAACAGCATATCTAGTATTCTGTGTTTTAAACCAAAACTTTTTTTGCAGTTTCTTTGAGGATCATTTAGCATAGACGTAAAGTAACTGTAATGTATTTAGCAGTTTTGCTTCTTGTTATCCACCAAGTCAGAGGTTTCTGTAGCGAGGGAACTCAAAGCAAACTTGATTGTAGTCTCTGTAACTTGATTTAAAGCAGCTATAGTCATGATTTGAAATAACAATTACTACTTATACATGAAGGGGGTCGCTCATAGTGTTGAACCCACAGAGAATTATCACTTTCATCTTCAGTTTCCCCTCAGCTCTATGGAATTCTATAGCATGTTTTAAATAATCTTTTAAACTTTCTGTTTTTTCTGGTTTTTCCTCATGCTCAGCACTGCCTCTGCACAAGGCTGTGCTGTGTCTATTACTCTATGCATTACACCTATGACCCCAAATCATTATCTAATTGGCAGATGACACCACTGTGGTTGAACCACTGCTAGTATACAGTATAATTAATGAACAGAGCTTCCAGGTCTGTGAAGTAAAGCCAACTGTGAAGTGTCTCAAACCTGCATTCCTTCTAATGAACAGCAGGGGGCAGCTCTATTGGCTTCATCAACAAGGTCGGACCGTTTTAAGGCTTACTCCTTACTCCTTACTATCTCAGTAAACCAGTTTATGGTAATATAATGTCATACTCAAGACTTTGAAATGGTTGGTCACAAACCAATGGGTGACATCACGATAGGTTTACAGTTGGCTCTGACTCATTTCAGGAGAAGACAGCCTACAGACATGAAAATCACCACCACAGTCCCCATTAATAGGGGGGCCCTATTAATGGGGACTGTGTGGAAAAGGTTGCCTCCACCTCCATATTCCTGGGAACCCACATCTCTAGGGAGCTCGCTTGGTCTGCAAACACCTCTGTTCTTGTTAAGAAGGCATAGCAGAACCTGCACGTCCTGAGAATGCTCTGGAAAAACAGGCTGGAAGAACTGCTGCTGGTGGCCCACCGTTCCTCCCTTCAGAGTGTGCTGTTATCACCACCATGCAGAAAATCACTGCCTGCCCTTTGCCCTCCCTGGAAGACCTGGAAGAATCTCTCTAACTCCTGAGACAAAAAAACGAAATCTAAAGGATTCTTTTCATCATGGTCAACACCTGTTTGACCAGCTACCCTCTGGCAGGTGCTGCAGGGCCATCAAAGCACGGACCACCAAAGTCAAGAAGAGTTTCTTCCCCTGAGCCATAAGAACAACTCCAACAAGCATTGAACACACTTAATATTCTAGTGAAATGACATTGCATTTATTGAACTATTTGATTTATTACTCAAGAACCTGTGCTGTTTGAGGTCGTCTCTTCTATTCTATGATGAGTTGTATGATTCAGTTGAATCTGCCCTGCAGTGTTCTGGTGGATGGTGGTGGGTGGGTGTGTCATGATATGAAGGTGCATGTTACTATGATGTAACAGGCCGGTAATCTTGTACCAATTTGAAATATTGCTTTATCTGTTAAGCTCGTTATTCCATATCCTGACACATTATAATATCTCTAAGTCTTTGTCCAACAGTGGTTAAACTCTATCTGACTTTGGTCATAAAACCATAAAAAACCATAAAGTCAGTCACTGTAAAGTCAAGCGGGGTTCACATACAGTGCATTATGGTAAATTAGCACTGGGTTGTACATATGTGAACACCATATACATGCGCACATGTCACTAGAAGGCTGCATCAAGCTATAAATCAGCTATGTGCATCGTTTTTCACGTAGCACAGGGTAACAACTGAGCCGTTGTTGTTGTTTTTCTCCCTTCATCAGATGGTGCCTTAATGAGGTAACAGGTCAGGTCTGTGAATAATGGGTGGTGTTCAGTAAATGATGGTCTTATCATTTTGTTGTGGTTAGTGGGTACAGATGGATTTTCTTTTTTTATATGTTTGTATTTGGAATGTCTATGTTGTGTTTGTATTTTTTAATTATTACTGGGACATAGGTCAAGTTCTCATCAACCTCTGGGCTACGGTGTCTGAGGTTGAGACCTTGTGACCCCAGGTCAGATAATGTGTCCCAGTGAACTTAAAGGCCTATCTCAAAATCATGATTTCCATAATTGAGTGTCTCACCACTCTGTAGTGGAGATAGTGGAGGCAGTTAGATTTGTAAAAGCTGACATGGCAAATGTCACGCTGCAGCACAAAAATGTGAACTAAATATTTATTTATTGTAGGCAGTATTCATTTTAATTGTGGGGTGGCAATCTACAAGCTGTGGGGAAGTGTACAACTCCCAGTTGGGTTTTTATTCTCATTTTACTCTTAATTTACACATAAACACATTGAATCTACTGAATCTGAGTCTACCTAATGATTAATATTAGATGGAAAATGACACGTGTAGGTGAAACAGCTTCATTTTAACTGACTAAAGCTGTAAGCCATACTTTACTTTAACCTCAAACTAAACTCCAAAGCTCCACTATTCAATTCAATTTTATTCACAATAGATCAGATGACTTTACTTATGTTGATTACCCATAAAGAATTATAACCTAACACTGAAGTTTCATTCAGCTCTACAGAACCATGTAGCCTCTTTTAGCTCATAGCTTTGGTTGTACAGCTCACAACTCAATTCTCAACAGTACAGAACAGAGGCACTCACTGAATAACTTTCTCCACACCAACCACCAAACAGACTAAATACTGAAGTTTCATTTGTTAGGTGGCCATAAACCCATTTCAAAATGAACACTTGCATTGCTCTGTATCTGCTGGATGCATAAATACTTAAAGCAATTGTTTGCTACCACATTTGTCTTGCCCCTCATGCAGTTTAAATTATGATTACAGATACATTTTGTCCAGCTTGGTGTATTTTTCTGAGAAACTGGTTATACAGAGTCAGAAAGTTCAAATCTTTTGGTGATTTGGAATATACCAAGTCTGTGTTGTATTTTGTTTGGTTTTTAAGGCTTGTCTTATGTAAAGCCACATGGTTAGCAGGCTAACAATAGCGTTCAACAAAGTAAAAAATGATACCCCCTTTAAAAGCGGGCTTTTTGTCAGAAACTATATTGTTGTTATATGAGTGATTCACAACTTTGCAAAAAAGTAAGAAGACTGAACTATAGTGAAGTTCAGTACTTGGGTGGTGCGCACGTTAGCGAGCCCATGCCCTATAGTGCATAAAACATGTTCAAGCCTTGATAGTCTGTTCGTTCAAGTCACTGAAGTGCATACCGAGCTCAAAAATGAATTAGTACAAAGGAGATATTATCAGTAACTGTTCAAAGGATACAGTCAGACTTTTTGTACGTTGAAGAGGTCAGACCTGAAAAACCTGAACCTATCCTTTCACATGTTTTAGCAGCCAAAAAAGGCATTACTATTGACTTACTCAGGTATGATCGTGGTATTAACACACATCACTGACACAAAGAGACTGCATAACATGAATATTTTTTTCATGGCACCACACTCACCTCCTTAGTCACTGTAGTAAATCAATGACACCATTTCATAGCCCAATTTACCATCTAGATCCTCCCAAACACTAGTGACAGTGCACATAACCTACTGAGACATCGTAGCTCTGTAATGTTATCTGTCATACTCTAGAGATGAATGCACAGTACCGATATCTATATATATATATCTATGTTCTTAAGTACACAGTAACACACAGTAACACCACAGCCACAAGACAACACTGAATTCAAAAGTTTGAGCAGCAAACACACTAAATGAAGGGAATATTATATTAAAGGTTGCATGGAGTTGAGGACAATAACTTTTTAGAGTGGTAAAGATGACTTGTATATTTATAGTTTGTTCCTTTAAGAAGACAAAATCATGGGTTCTGAAGTTGTGGCCTAGTGAACCAAATTTCCCCATTATGTCTGTGTGAGTGGATCTTTGTGGAGCACATTGCCCAGAGCGCTCCCTACCACAGGGCTGCTATTTCTGGGATCCAATGTACTGGGGCAACAAGCGGCTGGGCCTTTCCCTCTATTTACAGCTTTGCTTGTCTGTGCCAAGAACAAAATAGTTAACACAAGAGGATGACTCAACCGCCCGTAAATAATGAGTTTTCAAAAAACATTTGAATCTAATAATAATGCTAATAGTGTTCATTACATTCTTTACATAGATAACTATGGCTCAATGGTTCAATATTTTGGGAAATTCTCCATATTTTCAAAAATTCTCCATATTTTCAAAAATGAAATCCATTCAAAATCTCATGTTTGTGCATTGTGAGTTAGGAAGCAGTTAGCTTAGCTTAGCATGAAGTTTCACATGTCCAACCACAATGCTAGCTGTGTCTTCACAAGACTCTGGGAAGTCAATCCTGTAGCGAATAAGAAATTCTTAGGGCACATAACTCCCCCAAAAACACAAACTGTTGTTTTTAATTTGGGTATGGGTCAAATATCCATCCGTTATCTGTAACCGCTTATCCTCATCAGGGTCACGGTGGGGCTGAAGCGCCTATCCCAGCTGACTTTGGACAAGTCGCCAGCTAATCACAGGGCACATAGAGACAAACGACCATTCATGTTCACATTCAATTTAGAGTCACCAATGAACCCGTTAAGGTTCATGTCTTTGGACTGTGGGAGGAAGCCGAAGTACCCGGAGAGAATCTGAGTAGACATAGGAAGAACATGCAAACTCCACACAGAAAGGCCCCAGCCGAGGTTCAAACCAGGAACCTTCTTGCTGTAAGGCGACAGCCTATGAGTCAAACCCAAAAGAGTCCAGTCTTTATGTTAAACTAAGCCATTTGCCTCCCAATGCTATGTCCATAAGCACTGCACAGAGATTAAAGTGGTATCCATCTTCTCACCTAACACTTGGAGCAAAAACAAATAAGGGTTGTTCCCAGAATTGTTAATTATTCATTGAAGTTTCTTTTTTTCTTCTTGATCTTGCTGTGCTGCATAAAGGTGAACAAAATATGCACATTGCATATCCTCTATTACAGGAGTGTGCAACAATTTTATGATTTCCATCAGCTGTCATTCTGCAGCTCCGACAAATACAAGCTACTCTTTGTTCCATGTCATGCCAAAGTGGATTTTTTGGGGTCATGATGACCTAAACGTAGCAAATAAGGGAGAAAAATTGTTTTATATTTGTAAATAGCAGCTACACAACAAACTTGCTGCAATGTCACGGTTAACTTGGAAACACTAGTTCCTTCTCTTTTTTACATTCACCATAAACTGAGATGACCAAATCACTGAAAAATCTAAATGTGCTTTAATACTAACACAATAGTTTTTCCTTGGCTTCAAGGGAAAGGGAGCCAGACCTTTGATTCACATTCACATTTCCTCATTCTCATCATGAAAGCAGAAATAAATGCATCTTAAAGATTAAAGTTCTGAATTTCCAGTGTTGGCACACCACAGCTTTGACATTAGGAACTCATATATAAGTTCAGTCGTACTTCTGTTATTGTGTTTATTCTACAGTCGATGATGTGATCCTTCAGGGCAAGAGCTGTTTTTGTGGGAAGTCCCTAGACGTCTTACACAATAGCTGCACAAGTATGATCGAATAACTTCACTATGCTGAGTCAAGTTCTGTAGAACCTGAAACGGGAAATTCCCACGTACAAAAAAACATCGCTCATAGTGTACAGTGGGTTTTCCCAAAAACGTGTCTTGGGAGCTCCATCTCCACTTAATTCAGCCACTGTCCTACTTTAAGCAGTTTAGTAAAATGCAGTCATCATGGGCATCAGCAAGAAGTGACATACTGTATGAATGCTGGAAAATAAATTCCCATATTTTCTGCAATAATTTTTCTATGTGTAATGTTCTTACATGTTATTTAGACCAAAGGCTCCATCTCTATCTCACCTCCTTACTTGGAAATCAGTCCATGGGCGGTTATACGCAACCAAGAAAGGGGTTTTACATTACAACCTGTTCATAAATTGGAAATGAAAAGTGATTAATACCTACAATTAATACGTAAATTGCGTAGTTAGATCTTACAGAGTGCACCTTTGAGAGACTGGTATGGGAGGAACGTGGTTACCAAGGACCGTCTAGCAACGCAAAAGTGAATACTAATAGCTAAGGGGAAATGCTTCGACATCAAACAGTTTCCCTTACAACATCCAATGGTACATTTATGCAAATCATATCATGTGCATCATCATTTTTTTCCAAACCATCCTTGGGTGAAAATGTAAGGAGAAACTTAGCTTAAGTGGTTTTATGTGACTGGACACAGATCCTTATTCTGAAAAAAACTTTTTGCACTTTTGACAAACTTTTGTTTTACCCTCTGCCATGAGATTCTTTTTGGTTCACTAAATAAATTTCAGCAAAAACTTTTTGCACTTTTGACAAACTTTTGTTTTACCCTCTGCCATGAGATTCTTTTTGGTTCACTAAATAAATTTCAGCCATTGGCCAAGGAGGGACTGATTAATCTTGGGTGTGAATAGTGCCGCCATATATATATATATATATATATATATATATATATATATATATATATATATATATATATATAAACATATATATATATATATATATATATAGCCAGTTATTAAGCATTAATTGACTGAGCACTAAGTGATGATTTCAACACCCTTTCAGACAAATTTTATCCAAACTACACCTCTTCAGTCTCTGACATGACACGTTTGGATGAACCTGAAAGAGTTACTCATTAATATTTTGACATGCCAGTCGATTCTAGATAATGCTGTGAAATTGGATGGCAAGTTTTATTTTATTGATTTATATATAAATTTCTAGATTGAATTTATGGGTACTTCAGAATTATACATGTTTCCATTTAGCTATATATTTTAATATGATTATTATTATTATTATTTGGGCCTTTTTCCCCCTTTTTTTTTTTTTTTTGCTTTGATAGGACAGCTGTAGACACACAGCAAAGGACCACAGGCCAACAGGTCAAACCTGGGTCGCTGCAGCAAAGACTCAGTCTTTTGGACAAGAGGTGCACAAGAGGAAAGGCTGACCTGCAAACCCATGCCCTTTGTTTCACCCATGACACAATCTTGATGCATGTTGATATAGATAACACAAAGAGGGACGCTAATAAAAAGTATGCTTATAGACCATAATAAACAGAATACGTGTCCTCCTAGTATGGAGAATGTTCTGTTCTTTTAAGAAAAGGAACATGAAGAGAATGTGTGCCAACCAACAAAATAATTCTATGGAATATTTGGAAACAGTAAAAAATTTCAGACCTATTTTACTTGTTTTACTTTACATGTTGATCGCACAGTGTAACGGCTAGAGAATAATATCACATTTGGATTGGTTCCCTATGAGCCTCACTTTCAATATGCATTTAGTCTGCCACAGGGCACCGTATTTCCCAGAGAAATGAAGGCTCAGTTTACAAGACTGATGTCAATGTCCAACCCCAACACCTGCTATGCTACTTGTTTCTACAAGGCATTAATATTACTCACACTATTATTACTATGCAATAGCCATCATTACAAAAGCTTTTGCTTTTTCCTAAATTTGTTATAAAATTGTAACAATTTCAATGCACCTTGTAGCAACCAATAATGTAATAATGTCCAATAATGTAATAACATGCCAACAATGTAATAACTTAGTAATAACACTGATTAGACCTTTCCATCTAACACTGAGCAAACAGGTCACATGACCACTGTTCTCTTCCTGAATTCTAGCACATTCCACTAAGTGATTTAACTACCATATACACTTCACAGTGATGAATGAAATAATATTCCTCCATACATGAAATTATGAATTTACATATCTAAGCAAATAAACAATAGTCTAAATAAAGATTTTGTACAACAAATAATTCTCAAATTGTCTCTTACAACCATAATTAAGGAGAGAGAGTGCTGCATAGTACGTACCCTTGATGAATGAATATGACGACTATGCCATCCACTATATCTATTTTTGATGAGCAAACTGCACAAAAACTGCAAAATAATCTTTTATTTCCAAGAAATGCAGTCCTGTTTATGTATTATTACATTATCTGATAACAATAATTTTAATGCTACGCCAATAACGTAATAACCAGCCAATAATAATAATAATAATAATAATAATAATAATAACTTATTACATTATTGGCAAAATGTTATTACGTTATTGGCTTTATTGCATTTAAAATAGCCAAAATGATTACGGTATTGGCAGGTATTACATTAGTGGACTGTATTACATTATCGGTTGCTACACACCTTATCACTGAACATGCTTCTTTCTTCACTCTTATCTCAAAGTGGTGTTGATCATTTCTTTACAGTGCTGATACACAAATATGAGTAAACCAGTCTAAAAAATATCCAGTTGATCCATCTGCAAATCAAGTGACTCCCCCATGAGTTCCTTACTCCATGGTTGAATAATTATCACCAATTGGCAATTTAGACTGTGCAGTCTACCCGACCTACACGTCTGTGACCTTTTTGAAGAAACACAAAGAATAGCGATCGACCCCGCATCGCAGGTGAATCAGTTAACTGACGTTGTCAACTTTCAGTGCCCCCACGGAAACCATAAAACAGTTGGTACATCTTATTATGGGTCATATGCATTGGGGGTATTGTAAAGTGTGATAAGCAGATATGATCCACATGAAGCCAACAGGAAACTCCCAGCTAGAAAGAAGAAATGCTTTAATTATTCCAGAAATAGGAGTTTGCAATAACAAAAATAAAAACAGGCTGCTTATGTGCTTTTATAGAAATTTCCATGATAGCTACTCATCCAAGTTCATCTGTTTTCACCATCACTGCACTTATACATGCATATCTAGGATGACAAACTAAATAATAAATTACCATGAGGATAAAGACCCGCTTGTGAAGTATAATGAATGTTGCCACAGTGATTTTGCCACTTGTCAATAATATCAAGTGATTATCTCTGTAAATAAGTTACCGCTTGTATTATCTTGACTGAGATCACAAAGTACTTCTGTTTTGTAGGGCTTACGCAAGCATGAAATCGCTGTTCGCTTGGCTTACGTGACTGTTTCTAGGGGGCGTCACAGCCAGGAGGACGGTATAAAGCTGAGTGCCAGCCTTGGAGAAACAACAGCACATCAGGAGGAGTTTGCAGACTTAGACACTGCTACATACTCAAGAGACAAAACTGAAGTCATGGACTCCGTCACACATCAACAGAGCAATGACCCAGGTAAATTTGACTCTACCAGCTCTGTACAGTTTACCTTCATATCAATTAGAATTGTTTTATATGCAGAAATGTTTTGTACTTAAATAATTTGCTATCTTTTTCTGCACAGGACTCAAAAAATCCAAGTCTAGGAAGAACATCAATCACTTCACAGATGTGCATGGTCTACCTTGCATCGAGAAGATCGTGACCTCAGTGGAGGACACCCCTGAGCCCATCAGCACCAACATCATTGGCAAAATCCCAGAATGGATCAACGGGAGCTTCTTGAGAAACGGGCCTGGGAAGTTCGAGATTGGAAACCAGAAGTGAGTATAACATCTTCAAGTGTTGATCCATCTCCTACAGCCATTACATCACAAAGATGACTCCTTTCTCCTGTTCTCTCAATTTGTATCAGGTTCAACCACTGGTTTGATGGTATGGCTCTCCTGCACCAGTTCAAAATATCCAACGGTCAGGTGACATACAAAAGCCGCTTTCTGTCCAGTGACAGTTACCAATCCAACAAGGAACACAACCGCATCACAGTATCGGAATTTGGCACCATCAACATGCCAGACCCCTGTAAAAATTTCTTCCAGCGCTTCCTGTCAAGATTTGAATTACCAAGTGAGTATTTTATTGTGTATGTGAACTGAATGTGAAATCTGAGTGAACAGTGAGTTATTGTTGTGCTTGTCATGTTTTCTGTCGCTGACTTTGGCATCTTCTTTTCCTTTCTAGAGTCTACAGATAATGCCAATGTGAGCTTTGTGACCTACAAAGGGGACTATTACGTTAGCACGGAAACCAACATCATGCACAAAGTGGACCCTGAGACACTAGAGACAACTAAAAGGGTTAGTAGTTGACAATCCTGCAGAGACATATCTGTGCACAGCAGTTTATTTTATTGACCTAATGGTTTACACATTAGTGCTAAGGCAAGTTATAAACAAGTACTATATTATTGTGAATGGATAGCTACTGTCTACTCTCATAAAATGATTAGCTGCTGGATAAAATCCTAAAATATGAATCAAGTGTAAGGCTCTGCACTCATGTATTTTCACCTATTAGGTGGACTGGAGCAAATTCATTGCTGTGAACGGGGCGACTGCACACCCTCACACTGAGCCTGACGGAACAACGTACAATATGGGAAATTCCTACACCTCTAAAGGTATTTTGGAAACCTGAAATCAGTTTGTTCACAAAGCATCATTGACATCTTTATGACTTTCAGCAAGAAACTAATTGTACCTGTGCTAACAGGAGCGTATTACAACATCATCCGGGTGCCACCGACCAAGCAAACAGCTGAGGAAACCCTGGAAGGAACTACAGTGCTCTGCACTATTCCCTCAGTGGACAAATCCAAACCAGCTTACTACCACAGCTTTGGTGAGCAAGTTCTCACACTCAAAACATCCATTGTTTTCAACCTTGAGCTTGAGAAATGAATTAGATTCAATCAATTCATTATTATTCAATCAAACAAAAACAGAACAAATAGTTTGACCTGTGAAATGTCGCGAAATTCCTAGAACCCATCGTCAATCTAGTTTTGTCTGACCAAAGGCCAAAACCCAAAGGTATTCAGTTTGTGATATATGAGTACAACAAGCACTTTTTGATTAGTGACAGAAATGATCTCAGAATTTCAAATAGAACCTAATAAAATATTCTTAATTCATTGTAGCAATGTCTGAGAACTACGTGGTGTTCATTGAGCAGCCCATCAAGATGGACCTGTTGAAGATTGTGACGGGCAAGCTGAGAGGGAAAAGCATTGCTGATGGCATTTACTGGGACCCAAAACTCAACACTATCTTCCACCTGATTCACAAGAAGACAGGAAAGGTAAGGCCCAAATACAGACACTGAGTTTTCTTTCTGCATTCAGCACTGTAGAGTATATTAAACAAATATGGGTTGCCGTCATTCATCTGTTCATTCATTCAATTCATCTTTACAGGTAAGCTCCGTCAAGTACCTTGCCCTGCCGATGTCAACCTTCCATCAGATCAACGCATATGAAGAGGACGGCTTCTTGGTCCTAGATATGTGTGCTTCAGATGATGGCCAGGCAATCACTAACTACAACGTCCAGAACCTGCGCAAGTCTGGAGAAGCTCTTGATGAGGTAAGCAGATAAAGTAAAGGTCAATACTCAACAAGGTGTACGTTTCCAAAAGTATGTGTAATGTAATTGCTGTGCTTAAGTTGCTTTTGGTTCCGCTGAACAGTAGTTGGTTTGTTGAGGCTGAAAATATGTTTATATTCATATATTCCATCAGGTGTATAACACCCTATGTAGAGTCTTCCCTCGGCGTTTCGTTCTACCTCTCAATGTGAACGAGGATACACCCTACAACTGCAACTTGAACACCCGGCCCGACAGCACAGCCACGTCTATGAGAACTGCCAAGGACAAGGTAGGCAGCCGGCATCGCCGGTGTCAACACACAAGAAATTGTGAAACTCGTGCTAACCATGTCAAATAGGATACAACAGACAGGTTTATGACCTAATGGCCGAACTGTAGATGTACACAGTTAGTGGACGCTACATATGGTGCATGGTTTCAACATTGGCATATATTCTGTTTTTATTTTTAATACATTTCATATTTCTCAACATTTACTATATTACCACACACAGAATCTTTTTTCTTTGTTTAGTATTTGTTTTATTGAATTAAATTTTCTAAATGAACTACAGCACTGTAACTACGTACCCTCAGCCTACACCCATGTTGCTTTTTTCTCTGTGCAGGTCTTCTGCACCCATGAGGACCTCCATGGGGAGGATCTTCATCAATATGGCGGTCTGGAGTTCCCTCAGATAAACTATGGAAAGTACAACACCCACCCATACCGCTACTTCTACGGCTGCGGCTTCAGACATCTCGTAGGAGACACACTGATCAAGATGGACCTCCACGGGAAACACATGAAGGTGAGTGGAATTTATTTCTCTCTGAGATGTTTCCAGATGTTACAGCATGGCATGTAGCTTTAAATGTTGAAGAGTGTTATGCTGTTACACTGTAGAAATAAAAGGGAGATTAATAACTTCCAAACAACTCACAAGTAACTACTGTATTTTCTCACAGGTGTGGGAACAACCTGGTCTTTATCCCTCAGAACCAATCTTCGTACCCTCCCCTGATGCCAAAGAGGAGGACGATGGTGTCATCTTGTCTGTCGTCATCACTCCGAATAAGGTACCTGTGCCTCAGATAAAGGCGATCATTTTCTCATTTTCTAATGGCAACAACATGACACTAATTGACTGGCTTTTAAACACACAGGTCACAATACCTTGTTGTTAAGTAAATATATATATATATAGTATATATATACCTTGATTGTTCCCTTATACCTTGATTGTTCTGTACTGTTTCTGTAAGTTGGTTTGGATAAAAGCGTCTGCTAAATGACTAAATGTAAATGTAAATGTTAAGTTGTTGTTTTCTGTGCCTTAATTCTTTCCAGGACAAGAGTACGTTCCTCCTGGTTTTAGATGCCAAAACGTTTGAGGAGCTGGGCAGGGCAGTGGTTCCTGTCAACATCCCATACGGTTTCCATGGTACATTCAATGCCACAGCATAGACATGTAAGAGATATGCTGATAGATGCAGATGGATGTTATACACAATGTAAATATTGTCTGTGATGTTTTGTTCGTCTCATCATATGTCTGAATTTAGGTCACTACACAGATATGTATAGCTTTGTTTGGACTTGAAAAAAAGTTCATTCATGTTGTAGTTGTTAAGTTGATGTTCCTTCTGGAAACCTGTCCTGTTGTAAATAAGCTGTTTTTTCTATTCTTTAAAGCTTTGTTCTGACTAATTCAATTCAAGCTAATTTAGGTGTTAAGATAAGGGCCGTGTGTGGGTGGCTGAAATAGGTGGGGAAATGAAGAAATGTCTGTTTTTCAAATGTATTCTTGCTATTCTATACAAACACTGTGACTGCAATGAAAAGAATGTACAGAAAATGTTCAGGTTTTTATGGCATGCCATTTTCTCAGAGCCAGAAACTGATAAGTAAATGCACACTTTGGCACAGGACCCACATGTTGTAGAAAGCTATGACACTGTGAATACTCTGAATAAAAAGAAAAGTGTACATAAATGTTCGGTCTATGTGTGCTCATTTCCTCCTTGCAGTAAATAGGAAATGTTGTCATAAGAAACGTTTGCTTGAGAACTAAAGGTGGACATTGTACAACAGTACTGCTGATACAATCTTCCCAACAACCGGTGTAGGATGCTGTAGAAATAACTCCACACTGTTATGAGTTCTACATATTTCAAAGTCACTGTTATAACTGTATGAAGCTGAGTGTGGCACGGTTGCGCCCTCTGCTGGCCAGCCATCTTTCTAACAGCTAAATACAGCTGGGTCTGGAAATATTTGGACAGTGACACAGTTTTTATAATTTTGGCTCCGTATGCCACCACAATGGATTTGAAATGAAACAACCGAGATGTAATTGAAGTGCAGACTTTCAGCTTGAATCGAGGGGATAAACAAAAAATATCGTATGAAACGTTTAAGAATTGCAACCGTTTTTATACACAGTGGCCTCATTACAGATGCTCAAATGTAATTGGACAAATTAACAGATTAAATAAAATAGTTATTTTTAGTACTTTGTCGAGAATCCTTTGCAGGTAATGACTGTTTGAAGTCTGGAACTCATCGCTAAATGCTGGGTTTCCTCCTTTGTGATGCTTTGCCAGGCCTTTATTGCAGCCGTCTTGTTTGTTCGTGGGTCTTTCTACCTGAAGTTTTGTCTTCAAGAAGTGAGATGCTCAATTGGGTTGAGATCAGGTGATTGTCTTGATCACTGCAGATTATTCTGCTTCTTTGCCGCAAAAAAAAAAAAAAAAAAAGACTCCTGGGTTTTGGGTCATTGTCCATCTGTAAAGTGAAGCGTCGTCCAACCAACTTCCAGCTGCTTCTGTCACATCATCAATAAACATTAGTGACCCAGTGCCACTGGAAGCCATGCACGCCCATGCCATCACACTGCCTCCACTGTGTTTGACAGATGATGTGGTACACTTTGAATAAGCTATATATACTTTTTTCTTCCCATCATTCTGTTACAGGTTGTTGTTAGTTTCATCCGTCCAAAGAACGCTCCTAATGTTCCTGCTATCTCTCTGTTGGCCTGTTCCTCCTTTGACTGCATGTTGTGGGTTCACAGCAACAGTTTCCAAATGCAAACGGCAAATGTGTCCAAATATCCAGATAGTGCCCAAAAATATATGGACCTAACTATACATTTAAAAACACAAGCAGAGAAGGTATTATGTAGTATATTATCTATGGTGCAATGTGAAACATATTATTTCTTTAGTCATGGGCGGAATATTAATAGTTTCCCTTTTTTGTTTTAGAGTTGTTCAGCGTGTTTGGGGAGTTCATTCCCCTCAATGCCTCTTAATGAGCTCACAACAATGAAAATCTTGTACTTAATAGGCACTTTAATTCTTCATAAACACACACATACATACATGTGTGCCTTTCTTTTAAAAATAATAACATTTAGTCAGTTATATTTAGGCTACTATGAAGAAAAGTGAAAACTAACTAAATAAACTCATAACAGTAAAGATATATTAATGTATTTTATAGTCAATGTTGTATGAAGCTTGGCACTTTCGAACTGCAGGAAGCACATGTACACCACATAAACATACAATATTCAATATTCATTCTATTATTCACAATAGAAAGCCAGTCAGGTGCGTTTGTCGCCTCTACAACAGTCCGTGCAGCACATTTAACCCAGCAGTTTATCAGAAATGACAGCCAACGTTTGCCTCAGGTGGGTTTTCTTCTCCTTCAGGTACGACTCGAGGCTTTTAGCTTCTGCCAAAATGCCCTCCAGCTCCCTCATCTGAGAGGAATCTGCCGCAGCTCTCTCACTGCAACAAACCACATTAAAGAGGTGTGACTGTGACACGAGGTGACAAACGGGTGTGAAGTGTGAAGCAAATCATTTTGTAGAAACAACAATGAAAGGCTGAACTGTGTGAAGAAGAAAGCGTCCTGAGATGTCTAACCCTAACCTCTGGGCAGAACTGGGCAGCACGTTGACGCTGTCCAATGAAGCCACGGATCTTCACTTTTGATGATTTTGATTTTCAGCAATTGGACTCTT
This sequence comes from Argyrosomus regius, assembly GCA_946959425.1. Taxonomy (NCBI): domain Eukaryota; kingdom Metazoa; phylum Chordata; class Actinopteri; family Sciaenidae; genus Argyrosomus; species Argyrosomus regius. Next base: position 28,359,892 of record OX336889.1, on the reverse strand, counting down.
ATTGACCAATGAAAAGATGGTTTGTTCCATCATGTATGTAGGAGAGCTTTGGATAAATAAAGTTTTGAGTTTGAGTCAGACTGATGCAGCACGTCAATGTCAGATTAACCTAACAGATTATGCTGATTTTTATTTTAAATGGTAAAATAACTTTGATTAGTCTTGATATTGATAGTTTACTAACTGAGGTGGACACAAACAGCAGAGTCGAGGCTCTGAACCACCCACATCGTTAGAACTTTCATCTCTGGTGCTAAATATGTCTCATTAGTGTTTTAGGTTTATTTTGTGAGCTAGTTTCTGAGATGTTGCTCACATGACCATTTAGCATGTTTGCATGTACAGAAGAATCAGCGGATCAACAGAGTCATCAGGATTCATCCTCTGGGACCTCGAATGTCTGCACTAAGTTCATGTCTATCCATCAAAATGGTGTCCAGTAGTCATCACATCTTTTTTCTTCTTCAAGAGGAAGACTGACCATTGAAATGAAAAAATGACTCCTGCATTCTTTAAGCATATTTTTTCATGGTTTTAAGGATCATGGACGACAAATCAAATAATTATTGATAATAATCTAGCTGTGATATGACCTACCTTAGCACTTTAGCAAATTTTGAAAGCAGCATGCTGACCTCTCTGCTAGCACCTGGAACAGAGAGCAAAACAACAGGAGGGATGCTGCCGATTTCAATCAATGGGCAAAAAAAACAACACATCATAGCATGATCAGACTGAGCTGCTTCTTCACGTCACTTCATGGACCGGCAGTATGACGTCACACATACCTGCTGCTGTAGCCTCAAATGAATCTGCTGACTCCAAAGCGGTGGACGGTTTAGAGGGAGGTTTCTTCTTTTTCGGTGGAGACTCTTCTTGATTTGCAGGTGTACATTCCATCTGTTGCAATGGGGGAAAGACTGGCTGCACTAAAACATTACACACATTGACAAGTCTATCTATCTATCTATCTATCTATCTATCTGAAAATAAGTCTCTGTAATACAGCAGTAAATCATTACTTTAACCATTATAATTCAAACTTTATCAGAAAGACTGTGGCACACATTCAGCAGGTCATGTGCTGCTTGACCTCTTTTCTTCTCAGTATCTATGAGGACACCGAGCTGTCGTTGACTCCAGACGACCTTGTTTGCTCATTTCCTGCTTGAATAGAAATGTTTGTTTTCCTGTAAACGGTTGAACAGGTTTCTCCTCAGGAGACTACAGCAGCTCTGCTTACCTCTTGGGCTGTCGTCTGTTTAGGGCCTTGGTTGTTGTTGCTGTTGTTCACCCCTGTCTTGTTTAGTGTTGGTACGGTCAGCTTTCCTGCCGCTGGTGTTGCTTCTTTCATTGTGACGTAACTGCAAATGCAAAATGTAAATTAGACCAAGGCCATCACAGACTGACACAACATTCTACATATATGTATTGTAAACACTGCAAACAGCCATTGGCTACTCCCCACAGTAACATCCTATACTTTAAACTCTGTCGGTCTTCACGTGATGATGTCTCTTGTATTTACTGTATTCTTCACAGCTGTCTGTCTTTCTGCTCTCCACTGTGAATGTTGTGTTTCAGCTTTGTCTCTTGTGTGTGTCCAGGTCTCCATGGTGGAGAGAAGGTCATGTGACTGTTTTGACAACACCTGAAGTCACTTGACGTCCGTCTCAGATCAATACTTCTTCATATGTTTACAATTCTGTCATCCTGATTGTCCAAACTGGAATTTCTCTGCACAGGACATCTGTAGCATCTAGTAATGTCTGTCAGTCCTGGGATCCTTCTTCTCTTCTTCTATTTTATACCACGTTTTTTTGTTTGCTTTGGTTGAGGGTCCTTTTCCAAATCGAGGGTCAAAGGACAGAAGGGGTAGCTGTACAATAAATAAACTCTTGACTTGACTGACTGGAATCAGCTTTATGTAATTAAGAGTCAAACATCCTCTGACTCTTAATTACATTTAATAATGCCACTTAAATTAACACTGTTAAACACTCACCATTAATTAAAAGTTGTAGTTTGCACAGTGACTACATTATGCTGCTCAAACTGAAGGTTAACTCATGATATCATGTGATAATCTTTGCCTAATTAGTTAACGTTAGCTAATAAAACCAGCTTGTTTTGATGTCTTTTCATATGTGGTTCATCCTTTACTGTTATTAACATAGTTACATGTATAATCATTGTAATTACGTAGCTGGACATAATGTGATGAACCCTTCTTTAAAGCATATATTTTAACATGAGTCAACTTTAAATAGTTCGTCCTGCGGTTAGCTTGTGGGCTAACAAGCTAACACAAAGCTAAAACAAACAAAGGTTAAATTAGCAGCTCGCTGAAATATTAATTAACTAACGTAACTAGCTCATATTTCATAGCTAACCTCTACTTACACGGTGCGTATGGAGCAGTTCAATATGTCATATATTCATTTAACAGGTGAACAGGTGGAAGCACGGCCGTTAGCTGACGGTTAATTCGACGTCGGTTCATCAAAGCAACGCTTGGCGGCGGCCGCGAGCGCTTGTATTGAAAATGCTGCATTCACGGCTGCTCGTAAATTCAGGTGACTCAGGTAAATTCAGGTTATTCTGCAGGTAATTTAAGAGGTGGAAAAGACTGTTAGAACAACCATAGATACATTTTGTTCTTAGCTCTTGGTGGAATATTTTTATTTTTATTTTCAACTCTATTGTCAATATATGATTTTAATAGCTTCTATTTGGAATAATACAAACAATCAATAAACATAAAATATAGGCAATCAGCTCAGGCAGCTTTGAGGGGCAGGGGCACCGGCTGTATGTGATGAGGCTGCAGGTCGTGATGCATTCAAGGAGAAACACACCTTTTTAAAATTGCTTTTAATGTTTAGCTCAGTCTATTGTGTTTTTAGTGTTCTATTTCACATTGTTTTGCTGATTTGATGTTCTTTTTGTAAAGTGTCTTTGAGTATCTTGAAAAGCGCTTTTAAATAAAATGTATTATTATTATTATTATTAAACAGTTCCAAACCCTGAATAAGATGAACTAATAATAACAATAACTACTGCACTCCTGTAATAAAACACACAGGGAACTGTTAACAAAGACACACACATGATGATGTCAGCGAGGATGAGGATGTGTACGTTAAGGATCATGTTAACTCCCCTGAGCTGCTGTAACAGACAGTACATAGCTCAGGATCAATATTATTTGAAAGATATACCTTTCAAAGCACCTACCAACCAATTATTCAGGTCCTGGTCGGCTCTAAAAGTGACACATGAAAAATGTCTCTTTTAACAAGACACAAACTGGCTGTCATGGATATGAGGTGTCTTCAGATCCCTCCATGTAGACTAGCCTGGGTGGATTACATCAATGGGATTATATAAAGGAAGATTAGAACTACACTGTGAGTAAATTGGATGTCAGATGAAGCTGCTAAAGTGGGTTTAACTACAGATCAATTCTGCTGCCTGGTGGCAGCTAAGTGGATTATTTCAGTGTGTCAAAAAAAAAAAAACATAAAGCAGTAACAAAAACCAAAGAGAGCACATTTAGTGAACAAGGATATGTAGCTAATCCAAGTTGTGACAAAATAATAAAGAAACAGACATGTTCAAATTTCAGTTTTGCATTACTGACTCCAGAAAAATGATCACGCTGTTCATCACGGAAGTATTCAAATACAAGGAACTTAATATGATGTGTTGCACATGTGCGACGTGACCAGGACTCTCACAACTGTTAACCTGAATATATCGGAGCCACAACTCCAAGTTAAGAAATCCAGTGTGTAATTTCTAGTATTTATTGGCAGGAATGGAATACAATATTAATTAATATGTTTTCATTAGTATATAATAACCTGAAAATAAGAATAGTTTTGTTTTTGTTGTCTTAAAATGACAGCAGATCTTCTTCCATGTTGAACCGGCATTTTTCTACAGTAGCCTAAAACAGACAATGATTCCCCCTCTTCTAACTGGTCACAGATGTACTTCCAATGTAACTGTCAAAGAACCAGTCCTATGAGGCTTCAGCAGTCTGAGTTACTCAAGTCAAGTTGACGTCTTCTGAAGTTGCAGTCTTTCTCCAATAAAATTGTCTCTTTGTGTTTCCTCTGACAGCCTATTTGCTGTGATAACCTCCAAAGATTTTTGTCTATTTTAATAATCATAATACATTTATTTAGTGGCATTCAAGGTTGCCTTACATCATCAAAAACATCAATACAATCAAAACCAACAAAGCAATAAAACATCTTTATGATCAACAAATAATACATGCAATAAAATATAAGTTATGAAATCGATCTTTTAAAATGCAGTAAAAAAATGCAGTTAGTATAATTAGATCAGATTTAAAAGGAGTCAAATATACGTACATGAAGGGAAAGTGAGTTCTACAGTTTGGGTGCAGCAAAAGAGAAATTCCTGGCACCCATTGTGCTGAGGTTGATGCCTGGTGGTGCCAGTAGACCTGCTGATGATGGTTGTAGGGAATGAGACGGGGCATATGTTTGAAGGAAGTCTGTGAGATAAGCAGGGGGGAGGTTAAGAAAAGCTTTAAAGGTTAATAGTAGTTGATCTGCTGTGATAAAGGGAGTCAGTGTAATTGGATCAGCAGAGGAGTGACATGTTCAGTGGACTTTATACGTGTAATAATCCATGCTGCAGATCTCTGGATGAGTTAAAGCCAGTGGATGAGGTTGTTGAGGCAGGGCGTAGTTTGGAGATGTTTCGCAGATGAAAGGAGGCAATCTGGGAGACACTGTGGCTTGTAGCTTGAGAAAGACTGTTGCAACAGGTATGGTGGCTTGTGCAATGGGAAGTGAACAGATATCAGTGTTTTAGAGTTGATTTAGAACCAGTGAGGAGTATTTTATTGTATTACTGTTGAATGTTAGGTAGTTGTTTGTCATCCATATCTGTATATGATGGAGACAAGTAGGAAGGGTACTAAAAAGAATATTGGACATGGGCGCCATGCACATGAAGAGCTGTGTATCATCAGCATAGCAGTTAAAAATGGTAAATGGTAAATGGACTGTACTTATATAGCGCCTTTCTAGTCTTGCGACCACTCAAAGCGCTTTTACAGGACATATCATTCACCCATTCACACACATTCATACACTGATGGCATTGGCTGCCATGCAAGGTGCCAATTGCTCATCAGGAGCTAACCATTCATACACATTCACACACCGATAGCACAGCCTTCGGGAGCAGTTTGGGGTTCAGTATCTTGCCCAAGGACACTTCAACATGCAGACTGGAGGTGATCAAACCGGGGATTGAACCGCCGATCATCTGATTAGTGGACGACCTGCTCTACCTCCAAGCCACAGCCAAAAATGAATACCATAGTGCTGGAGGATTTTGTCAGGAGGGAGGAGGTAGATAACAAACCAAAGGGGACCAAACATTGGACCCTGTGGAACACTGTGCTGGGCCTGGAGCTTTCTAATCAGTAATTCTGTATCTAAAACATAGTGTGTCCTGTCTGCAAGGTTGGACACCACTGCTGATACACAGGCTCTGAATAGTCTTTTGTGCTTAAGAAGGTTCCTAACTGAGTAAAATAAGTGTTTACATGCCAATCGTGTTAAGAGCTGTTTGAATTCTGGACCATCCTTTATGAAAAGAAAAGGCGATAATACAATCTCACATTTCCTTGAGGCAGCAACAAAAGGCCGGTGCACAAGACGCTGTCTCTCCTCTGACATACAGCATGTCGGTTTTCAAATCTGCTTTCTGCTCTAGTGCAAAACATCCTCAAGCTGTGTAAATTGCTGTTAAGAACTACATAAGTTATCCTGCCATTCAAATCAAAATATAAAACATGAATATCGCACGCTATTTAATGTTATGTCTAATACCTTCTCTAATTGTGACAGACATTCAGCGTTCCTGCAGATTATCATGTAGTTACCGTTGCTTATAAAGCATTTTACATATTATGTTTATATATAAGTGTAAACAAGGCTGAGCATGAGCAACCAAGAATGCACGGGGAGAAGTATCTAAGATGTGCTATTTGTAACATCCACCATCACACTTTTTCTTCAAGGTCAAGGAAAAGCATTTAGGAAAGGACAACCACAACCAGGCCCGACCCTGCTTAGCTTCTGAGAAGAGACAAGATCAGGTGTATTCAAGGTAGTATAGCCATGAACTGAAGTAGACTGCTGAAATAAACTGCATAATGTGTTTATTTTTCATAGAACAAGGACTGTGGAGGTTGGAGGAATGATTACAGCAAAGAAAATCTTCATATGGGTAACTGAATGTATGAACTGAATGAACTATCCTTAAAATGACATGAATATATAAAGTTGTGCCTTTAATCTAAAACACACAAGTCATTAAACTAATATTTACAGTGACATGTCTTTACACTAGAAATATAGTATGACCTGCTACGTGGATAGCATGAGCAGATGGTTATGTTAGTTGTGTTTCCAGCTGTTACAGATCAGCTGGAACAAGTGAAAGGCTGGCCACATGCTCTCATTAGCAGGCGTGAAACTGTTGACATCCACACATTCTCACACTCACTGGTCAGCTGTTATGTTTGGGTGGTAACAGTGAGGCTGAGGACATGGAGAGAACTTTCAGTTTTGAAAACGATTGTTTTCTATCACACTGTATGTAGAACTGTAAGGAAGGTAGATGCTTTCTTGGCTGATCAGTTTGATGTGGACTAGTACTGATAAAATACTGAAGTTAGTTAAACATTTGCTTTTGGAAATCCCTCTGGAAATGTCCTCTGTGTACTTACCTGATTCAATAGGAACATTTTTGTATGTAATAATTAAAATCATTTTTAATAATTTGCACAGTGAGGGTAATATGTGTAACATTTTCATGTAACACACTGACTGACATATTTGGATTAGAACCTGAACTAAAGGTACATTAACAAACCCTCAGAGGAAAGCTACAGAACGTGTATTAATAGGCCTTTTTTTACTGTCATAGCAGGAAAAAGCACAAGTGATACAAGTTTCATTTATATTGCTCCGTTCCATTAAAGGTCCTCCAGTGAGCCAGCGAGCACAGTACCAGCACTGGTTCAATTCCTGGCTCCCCAGAGTCAAGTCAAAGTGTCTTTTGAGGAACTGCAGTTTTTGACACTTCTGCATAGGTTTCACTTCACAGCCACAGAGGTTGCCGCTTGGTTGTATGTGTCCTGATAAGTTACACAAACTTAGCAAAATGAATAGTATTTATTTTGGCTTAATGAATTATAACAGCTAGTTTAAAATATCTGCCTACATTATCGTCCAGAAAATGTATAGGAATATAGAGGAAAGTGTACACACTCTATGAACATGGTTCTATATTTTGAGCTTGACTGGTCCTGACCTGGAAAATAGGTAGAGCAGGGATACTCAACTAATGGACTTAAGTAGGGTAAGTTAATAAACAAATATGAATAATATCTATCAAATGAATGAACATTGGGATGGCTGACGTGGTAGAGTAACATGACTTCAAATTTGTAAGCTTTTTACTGCTACCAGTTAAGAAAGCTGCACTGAAGCTTGCATGTTTTGACTCTTGATGATGCCTGATATTAGCTACCTTGCATACAGCAGCTGTTACTTGGCAATTTAAACACAGAGGTGGCAAAAAAAGAGGCAAATTCATCTGTCTATTTTTCATCAAGTCATCCACTCAGCACCCTGCCAGTCAGGAATCAAGTGTCACCACTTCTGTGCACTACACAGATCCATGGTACGCTGGTATGCAACTTGAGCTGAAGGATATTATTGAAAATTGACTAATTCCCAGTATAAATTTATTTTCATTGTGAATTAGAAAATGGTCTGTGGTCTGCCCGGCACCGTTTGTGGGCCAGATTTGGCCTAAAGGTCTTAAAGGTCCAGTTGGTCAACTTTAGGTGGCTCTATATACAGAATATGACAGAGATGGAATATAATATTGATAACTATGTTTTAATGACCTGAAAATATGTTTAATAAGGTTTTGCTCATTATTGAACCATCTAATGTTTCTGCAGTAGCTCAGAAAGGAACACTTGCTCTAAATAGGTCCTTTTGTGTTTTTCATTTTTGTGGGCACTGTAGTTTCTCCTTCATGCTTGGAAGCAGAAGGTGAAACAAGAGCACTCACAAACAGTATAATCAGTATAATTATACTGTTATACTGTACTGATTATACTGTCTGTGAGTGCATACATCAGAAAGACTGTGTTACATTCAGTGGTTAGATAATAAAACACATTTTGTGCAACTGAATTACTTGAAAAAAGACAGGTTGATATTCTGACTTGCCTAGTCTGTTGTCTTCTTGGTTCACAAGTAATAATCAAACAGATCCATAAATGCACCAGCTTGAGTGTTACAAGGTCACCAGTTCTAAACTGCATAGTTAATAACCAAACCAAATTCAGGAGCGAGCCTTTCACAAAGTTACTTTTTAAACTCTAATGAAACCTCCAGGGCTCACAATCTACCTGTGATGTTGTAACGCAGACCAACTTTGTTTTCCTCTTCAAGTGGGAGTCCATTCAATATCCATCTAATTCAAAGGGTTTGCAGGAAAGAATGAAATTCTGGGAGGATATTTATGAATGCGTTCCCTGAAAAACACAGTCAATGAAAATAAAGTAGACTGAATCAATCTCCAAGTAAAGACAACATAGGGAAATGTGTGGGTGATACTGTTGTAGAGCTACACTGAGTTTGACTGTCCAGCATGTATATGTATATATTCAGGGTCAGATCAGGATATTGTGTTCTAGGAAATATTCATATAAAGATCCTGAGAAATGAGCAATAAGCAGTAAGTGACCATACTTCATACCTCCACATCGTTTTTTCTTTTTCTTTTAAGAATAGAATCATCACATGACTTTGAAAGTTGTGTTCGTCCTTACTCTTGACTACTCCCTTTTGGTAATGTCCAAATTTTCTGGACTTACTGCTAAACCCAGGTGGAGGTGGAGTGTTTACCTCAAAGCTGGGGGGAATAATAATTTTAAGGTAGAGCTGTAAACATCAAACTTGTACCTGAGTCTGCCTTAAGGGTCCACTGTGTCAGATTTATGGAGCTCTGTTTACAGAATATGGCAAAAAAGATATAAATTATTCAGAACTATGTTGTATTCAGCAACTACACTGCTGGATGCCACTAAATTTGACACACTGTTCCTGTAACAAAGAGTTTGTTATTTTGGGAAATACTCTTGTTCCTTTTTTCTCTGTGATTAACACAAATCTATTATGGTCTCAAATCTGTACACTAAATATAATGCTATAGCCGGCAGCTGGTTTGCTTAGCTTAGCATAAAATTGGCAGCAGGGAGAACTAGCTAGCTTAAAAGCTCACATTGAATTTTGTCTGTTTAATCTGTACAAAATGCAACATATACAAACCTAACCTGTGAGTTTATGTGGCCTAACCTCACAGTGACACAAGACAAGAAGTCACTGCTTCTAACCAAGGTTCAACTATGCTAAGCTAAGCTAAGCTAAGCTAAGCTAATTGCCTCCTGACTGTGACTGCATATTCAATGGACAATTTAGAAAGGTTATCAATCTTCTCATCCTGGAAGCTAATAAGTGTATTACCAAAATTATTTGGAAATAATTATTTTTATTCTTTTTTTGGGGGGGGGGAATTTCTAAATTTCCGCTTGAGGCTTGCTCCAGAATGAGTCCCCATGTTAAAATGTCCAACTTCACAGCAGAAATAAACATGTTTACAGCCTGGTACAAAAAACAGTTTTGGTCTCTATAGCTAATTTCCCTGTTCATGACAACTGTACTGAGGGTGAATTTTTATACAACTCAACGGTTCAAATTAAAATAAGGTTTAAAGTTATGCAGAATTAACAGCATGGTCACTTTGACTGACAGGTAAGTTCCATTATAGATGGCTTGTTTGAGCACCCAGGCATCATTCGGCCCGCCACCATCTGCTGATGATCCATGTCTTTGCCGATTTTTAGTTTTGTTAAAGAGTGATATGTTTTAAACTTAAATGTTAACAGACTTTGCATTACTCATAACAAGTCATGTTTAAAATGAACATGATCTTAAGATTAGTATCAACTTCATGCAAGTTTAACGTATTCCATACAATTTGTTCTGTGTTATCTGACTTGAGATGTGAAAGAAAGGCAGAACTGGTTTTTAGATTTGTTCACGCCTGATTGGCTTAGATTTGGTTACATTGTCATTTTTAAAAAAATGATAATTGTGACAATGAAAACAAAATTGTTACAGAATAGTGCATTTGTATGTAACTTTTATTGGTATTTTTCATTTTTAAACGTTAGCATTGGCCCCCGGGCATCTTCACATTGTCAAATCTGGCTCTCTTTAAAAAAAAGTTTGGACACCCCTGGTCTAGGGAAACAAAAACACCAATTGTTATTTTCAGGTGATTATACACTAATGAAAACAGAATTATGAATAATTTATTCTGTAAATAGAGACCGCTAAATCTGACACACTGTACCTTTAATGGTCAGCATACAGACACCTGTGACTTGTGACTAAACATGGACATAGATAGACTGATAGACTTGAAACTTGACTGGGACTTGGGCATTTATACAGATATAAATTTGTGAATTGTCAAAGGCGTTGCCATATAAATAACAAGGTAACCATACCTTCAACATCCCTGAGTATACTGTATAAGGACATTGTTGATAACAATAATAATTATAATAATAAGTGAATTAAATGCATGCACTCAAATGAAGGTTTAAAAAAAAAAAATCACAGTTGAGGCTTGTGTAAGATGCATGAATTTAGGCTTAATACATTGTGCTTATATTATTATAATGTCCTGAGAGGTTTTTCTACATTATAATACCATTCATTCGTAAGTCGTATGATAAAAAGTATTTGGTATTCCGTTTCAGATATTTGTAACTGTCGCTTGTCGCTGTGTGTGTGTCTCTTAATAGACAAAGACATAGTGAGGGTCATTGGAGGCTTGTTTACTGCCTTTGTGTGTAGTACTGAGCCAACACGAGCATGTTTTCAGGAGTCTAGTCCTTCCCGACATTCCCATGGCTTGTGAATGCAGCACCGGCGGCATCACTGCCAGTAGAAGGAGCTCTTCAGTCTTACCTAATCCAAACATACACAAACATGGCGATATCACAAGCAGGCAAGATGCAGTCCTCTCTTCGCTGTTCGTTATATTTAATAGTCCTCTGGGTTGCTGGAGTAAATTCGTCGACCCTTCGTCTTCACCCAGAGCAGCGTTACATGCTACCGCAAAACAGAGGATTTCGCACAATAGAAGCAAATGAGGATTTACCGGACGGAGATGGAGGAGGCGCCGCGGCTCCAGCGCTGCCTCTGGCCGCTCGTAGCGCCGCTCAAGGCGGGTCACACTCCGGCGTCTATCCGCAGCATCGAAGCCGCCGGAGCACCGGTGAATCGACCATGCCGAAGGTGTACGGGCAGGTAAATGTAGTCCATCTTTAGCGGTGCTACTCTCTTTAAATCTCATTACCGTGCATCACCTCAGACTGCCCTTAGCTGGGCAAAGGATGTCTTGAAGAAATTACGCAAGCCCCACCGTGTTTCCTGAAGTCACATCATTTCGTGCACCTTATGCTGAAGTAGCCCTGTTCGTGTCCCCTGTTGTACGGACACGAAAAGTGACCTGTTTAACCTCAAATGAGCAGACCCTGTGAACACAGCACAGGACGTTAGGGGAGTGTGTGTGGGTTCACCTGGTACTGTTCTCGATGCAGCTGTATAACGTTACACTTCACCAAACATAAGTGAGAACTAGCTACTACGTAGATTAAATTCATGACGAAGTTACCCAAAAAACCTTAAAAATTCGGGAGACGTGTTCGGTTTTGTGTTGCGAGGTGTTTGTGTATGTGTGTGTCCTTAAACGAGGCGACACAAACAGTGTGTGTGTGTGTGTGTGTGTGTGTGTGTGTGTGTGTGTGTTTGTAATAGTTGTTCTCTGTGGGAGAAATACGGAGAGAGAAATGGTGCTAATGCTAGGTGACAAAATGCTGTCCCCTCTTTTCACCTCCTGAATCATGACGTCGAGCTGAAATTCAGCTGAAAAGTTTGATATCAGCTTCTAAGGCGAGAAAGATAGACCTCCATTCAATAATGAGACATTTTAATACCTCTGTTCATCGTCACATAATGTACACACCTGATAGAAAGTGACATTTCTGAATTGTTAGCAGTCAAGTGTTAATTTGGCATACATTAGCTTTATCTCAGTAGAGCTACAGCCTGTCATTGTCAAATCAAAGTTTTAGTGAAATACTTGTATTCTTACATATATATGCAGGTTCAGTCACACAAGGACACATAAAACAGTCACATTTAAAGGTCCAGTGTGTAGAATTTAGTTGCATCTAGTGGTCTAATTGCTGCATTGCAATCTCCTCACCTTCTTAGTGTAAAGTAGAAACAAACACTTTAAGGACCATGTTTAGAGTCACTATTTAGTTTGTCTGTTCTGGGCTACCGTAGAAACAGTTTTAATATGGCGGCCTCCATGAAAGAGGACCCACTCCCACTCTAGATATAAAAGACTCATTTTTAAGTAACAAAAATAAAAAGATTCTTATTTTCAGGTGATCATACATGCATGAAATCATAGTTATGGATATATTATTCCATGTCTGCCTTATTCTGAAAATAAAGGCCCCAAATCTTACACACTGCACCTTTAAATGGAGTTTGGTGTGGAGGTCTCTCCTCATTGGTGCTAGCTCCAGGTCACTAACCTCATTCTATTTAAATGTAATGTATCTTTGCACCAGTCCAGCAGCCATGTTTGTTCATATTTGTACATATTGAACTAACATACATAACTGGACTTAAAGGTCCAGTGTGTAGAATTTAGTTGCATCTAGGGGTGTAATCGCTGCATTGCAATCTCCTCACATCACCCTCACCTTCCTAGTGTAAAGTAGAAACAACACTTTAAGGTGTCTAGAGTCAGTGTTTAGTTTGTCTGCTCTGGGCTACTGTAGAAACATGGTGTTTCAAAATGGCGGCCTCCATGAAAGAGGACCTGCTCCCACTGTAGATATAGAAGGATAATTTTTAAGTAACAAAAACAAAAAGATTCTTATTTTAAGGTGATTATACAAAAATATAGCTAACATGTTTGCCTTATTCTGAAAATAAAGTCCCCAAATCTTACACACTGCGCCTTTTTAAATGAATATAATTGTGTGTCTTTTTTTTTGTTGTTGTTGCTTGGTGTCCCCATCCTCCCTCGTCCTCCCCTGCTCAGTATGATGCTGTACTGTTCGGGCACACTGAAGTGTTGGTGTACAGCGTTGGTATATTTGGTGGTACACTGGTGGTGTTGCAGTCATTAGTGCCCGTATAACACTGTCACTCATGACGGAGACGTTTTCCATCCAGTCGTCTGACATGTTGCACTCTCCCAGCCTCCCGGCATTATAAAGCTATTGAGCGCACACTCAGACAACGCCGTGATGGAGGGTGTGTAATGAAGCGTCTCGGAACAAACCTGCAAGTGGAAAAAGTAAGTGAGAGTTAGGAGCAACGCATCTGATCTGGGAATCTGTCAGTTGGTTACATCGTGAGGACACATGGTCTGGAATAGTGAAGGGGCCAGGGGTCAAAGGTTAGAGCTTTTCTATTGATGTTTGTAGTTAGTTTATTGGCAGATCTTTGATAACTGATTGGTCATTTAAGTAATCTTTAGGCACAAATGCCCCAAATTCACTGATTCCAGCTTGTCAAATGTGAATATCTGTCATTAACGGAATATATTTGGCTTTTGCAGCATTTCCTGACAAATTATGAATCGATTAATCCAGAAAATAATGCGCAGATGAATCAATCATGAAAATAATCTTAAATTGTAGCCCAGGTTAGAAGCTTGACTGGCTCTGGCACCAGACAAGGGAGGTGAAAACAGAATAATGATAACCTTTATACAAAGAGGGGTCAGAGGATTGGTCAGATGATAACAGGCCAGAAAAGAAGACAGCGTGGCTGTTTGTCATTGTGTGGTTGTCAAACCCAGAATGAGCTCCGTAGAGGAGCAGGAGGAGGTGTTTCTCTTCATTATTCGTCATCAGCCTGCTGTCTCATGCTGACCGCCGCTTTCTTGTCTGGTGACACCCGCAGTCCAAACACAGCAAACAGGACAAATAGCCTCCAGAGAGTCAGATCAGGATCAGGTTTCGTTGCTTGTGAAAGATGTGACTGGCTGAGGTTGTTATTAAATGCTTAGCTTGTCAAGTGTTTTTTCCTCTCCCTCAGCTTGCTGTCCCTGTTGGCTTGTAGCTGTATGACTGGACTTGTTAAGAAGCCAGAGCAGGCGTTGTAATTAGAGACAATGGCTCAGTCTGAGTGGGGTACAATTTGAATACTTAATCATGCATCAATTGACCTGATCTGAGGGTAACTGAGCTGGGGTGAGGTTTAACTGTGGCTCTTATAGGACAGAATAGAATGAAATAAGTCTGCGTGTTTTAAAGGACAGCTGGGAGCTGTGGTAGATGTACTTTTTGGCAGCTAAACTCACTGTCAGGTATCCCTACCACCTTCTTTTCACCGTCAAGTGTCACTCCAAGTCGTAGTCGCAGGTTTTAAGTGTCATCACACAGGTTGGGGTAATATACTGCAAGCCTAAAGGTCTTTTTTAGACAGAGAGCGACTCTCCATTAATGACGGCTCTGTTCCATTCAAGTGTCCCAGTGAGTCATGACAGCGTGACAGTGAGCCAGCATGAACGACACCAGGAGCCGGAAACCGAAGCAGGTAAATGGAATTCAGCCATCATTCATTTCCTTATATAAAGTGCGTAAACTATAAAAACGAAATGGTCATGCATATTTTCATAAAAACAGAGGCTTATCATCACTAGCTAACAGGCGCTAACTAGCTAAACTTGGTAGCAGTTGTCGAGCCTGCTAACTTCAGAGAGGCTCGGTGGCTTGTGATTGGTTCTGCCATGAGAAATATTTAATGTCATTATGAAATGGGACATTTCCAGCAAAGTCAAATGGCTTTAAATCCTCATATCTGCTGTTTGCTCACCAGCTGCTGCTGTTGTTCAGAGACAGTGTCACTGCTATTTCTGGTCTCCCGATGTTACAATTACCTCTTAATCATCGTGTGCTCGCAGTACTGCCGAGTGTAAATAAACAGTAAGAAGGCGCACAGCGAGCATGCACGCGTTTGAGCCGTATGTTGTGTTATGTTGAGGGGATGATTCTATTTTTATCAGTGTCCAGGAACATTTCATTCCAACAACTGGTTCTGACTAGTGATTGCAAAAACTGAGAGCGACAGTCGCTCTTATCTAATATACGGGCATATTCAACGTCACATGGAGCGATCTGACCTGCGGCCACTTCATTAAGGCGTCTACATGCTGTTTAGGACACTCAGAGTCTGACTGGTCTTAGCTTGTGTAAAGTCTTTTGAATATATGATTCATTTTACATTTCGGTTCAGTGTAAAAGATCATATCAGACTGCAGCACACTTTCTGGAAGTTGTGGTGTGTAATGGTGTGGAGGTCCTGATGTTGCCTCAGAGTTTGGCGTGTAGCGTATCCATTGTTGAATCCATTCAATTGTCCAGTTGTTGTTGTTCTTGGTAGTCGCCTACTTCTTCCTCTGCGCTAAAGAGCAGCCAGCCCGGTCTGACAACCATCCACCATGTCAGGTGGATTCCTCTACTTCTACCTGTGGGTCAGTTTGCCATCAGAAACACTCTGCCTCCGGGTTATCCCCATGGTGGCAAGAAGAAGATGTGCCGAAGAGCTGATACAGGTTAGCTGCACTGGCAAGCTAGTCCCGCATAAGCTGGCACTAAAAACAAACAAACAGAGCACCATCTCTTGGCGTAACCAAGCGGCAACCTTTGTGGCAGTGAAGTCATGCTATTGTGGAAGTGCAGTTCCTCAAATGTCCACTTGAGTCTGGCTCCAGAAGTGAGTCAGTCTCCATAAGTCCCCATGTTAAAATGTCCAACTTCACAGCAGAAATAAACATGTTTACAGCCTGGTACAAAAAACTGTTTTGGTCTCTATAGCTAATTTCCCCGTTCATGACAACTGTACTGAGGGTGAATTTTTATACAACTCACCTGTTCAAATGATATTAAGGCTTAAAGTTATGCAGAATTAACAGAGTGGCTGTTTTGATTGACAGGTTGGTGCTGTTACAGATGGCACGTTTGAGCACCCAGCCATCATTTGACCCGCCTTAATGTCAGCTGATTGACTTTGTCTTTGCCGATATTGAGATTAGCTGGGAGGTGGAAGAAGCAGGATGACCAGCATGGCAGCGGTCAGTGCTGCTATTTTGTGCGTCTTAAGGCTTTAAGTTATGCAGAATTAAGAGTGTGTGCTTTGATTGACGGATGGGAAGTGTTTGAGCAACCATGTCTTTTCCTATTTTGTAGCTGGGAGCCAGTGGAGTCAGGTGTGTTAAGATTGCGTGGTCGGAGCACTCTGAGCTTCAGAAACCTGTGGGTGACGTCACAGACACTACCTCCATTTTCTTATACAGACTAACAGTGTTTATCCTGCACCCTGCCTCTACGATGAGAAGCATTAGACGGCCAATCACCAGAATTATTAGATCTTGGTACAAGCATGCAGCATGCTTATTGGCTCTCTTATGAAACTTGGTACAGAATGACAGCAAGGCTCAAAAGTATCGAAATTAGGTACCTGGCCCTGCACATCCACTACTGTGTGTCGTACACGCATCATGAATCAGACTGTAGTTCCCCTGCTCGTTGATGTTTGCTGCTGGGCAAGCAGCACACAGTCGATGAGAGCATACTGATGCAAGACTGAAGAGCTGGGTGACACTTCCATCTGGCAACTCCTTTCACATCCAAGTAGTCATGTGATACACTGTTGATATACAAATATTGATGGTGCTTCGTTAGGCAACTCTGAAACTAAACACAACACGCACATTAACAGACTTCCTCTCTGTGCGTTGAGCTTTCGTAAAAATCCAGCTGAATGACAGTACGTCACCCAGAGTTGGAGTTTTGTTTACAGCAGCATCAATCTGCCACAAGCTGCATCCTCAAACCAACACACACACACACACACACACACACACAAAACGCATGCCACACATCTATACCCCTCTGCTTCTCAAAGCCTCCTTAAAATTCATCACCGACTCTCACTCTTAACTCCCAGAGCTCGAGCTGGAGGCATAACAGCCGACCGAGTGTGTGTGTGTGAGTGAGTGAGTGAGTGTGTGTGTGTGTGTGTGTGTGTGTGTGTGTGTGTGTGTGTGTGTGTGTGCAGCACTTAGCTCCAGTATGAAAACATCTTCATTAGTTTTTGTGTGTTTGAGTTTGTGCAGCTGCTGTCAAGACGTTTCAAGCAGAGCGTTCTTGGCGTAGAACAACTTTAGCCCACTTCTAGTTCTGACTTAAAGAAGTGGAATATAATGTTTATCATTTTCTACTGAGCGCTTCCATTCCACACAGTAACACGCCTCAGTTTCATCTTCAGCACGGCACATTTACCTGCACCTCCTCATCCTTTGTTTAAAATCTTAGTTTTGTTGTCTCGCCTCGCTTTCTATCAGTACAGGCTAACCTGAGAAGACCCCGGACGGGGATGTCCGCTGTCACATTGTGTGAGGACAGTGGCTCGATTGTGCTCCCTCCCTGTGGCCAGAAATACACTGGGAGCTAACGGCACAGGCTAACTTACGCATGCAAACTGTGAGAGAGCGCTCAGCAAGCCTTCACTGCCTGCCAGTCCTGCAGAGATGATGTCATTGTTTGAGACTGGCTCCGCCGCTGATGCTCTCCTGGCCATGATGCACCCCACCCCACCCCACCCCACCACCACCACCACCACCCTCCACAGTTGAATAATGGAGAGCTCAGAGCTGAGGGGAGGGGAGGATGGAGGGAGAGAGTGTAAGCTAAATGCCCAAGCGTATTGTTGTTTCTCTCCTTGGTAGTACCAGACACAGAGCACAACTCCTCCACGCTACCAATAGGATATCCAAGTGGGAAGAAAGGAGGGGAATGTGGCCAATAGAGATAAAGTGGTGTAAAGTGTGTGTCTGTGCTGCAATAAAATCCTCTCAGGACAAATCAAATGTCATTCTCTTGATGCTTACTGCAGAAATCTTCCCATTTGTTGTAATATTCTGAAAGCTGCCGGACATCACGTGAAATGACCTCACCGTGCTGCTGTACTCTGGGACGCAAAGGCTTGAAATGAGCCGAGTTATGGAACGGCTCCAACAAAACTGAGCTACTCTTCCAGTGGGAGGATGGGAAATAACACAGACTCTGTGTGCCCACACCTACCAAGGGATGCTTGTCGTAATAGAATAGGTTAGCGGCGATGTCCGGAGTTTATTCAGGTGTGTTGGAGGAGTAAGTTTGACTCACATTGTTAATCCTCTGATGCGTCTGAGCTGCACTCGTCTGCTCAGGTTGGTTGTTGGTACAATCGAGGCCTGGTCGAACTTCGGGAAAGCTCCCATGGCAATTAATATGCTTTGTGAATACTAAACACAGCAGCTGGAAATGTCACAATGCCATTAGTTTCATCCTAAGCAATCAATAATTCAATCAATCTATTGACAAGGCTTTTAACTGTTGTCAGACAGCCAGTTGGAACCCCTGCAGCTAGACGAGAGCAGAGGATTTTTATTTGGATGCAGGCACTAATAAGGAATGCGGCCAGTTTCTCGGTTGCATGTAATGACTTGTTTGTTACAGGAAAACAAAGACTCTCTTGCCTGCTTGGGATGTGACACAAATAGGCATGTAGAGACAATGCACGCCATTTGAAGTGACTGGAAACAGTGTTTACTTTGGCACTTTTCATTTTATTCTCACCACGAAATTTGATGATTTTCATCAAATATTAGTCATGTGATCTTTGTTAGTCTAGTTTTAGACAACAAAAACAAAAGACAGATTTTCATCAGCTGTCAGCATCTTTGTTGCACACAATTACCACGGCCACGATTTCCCTTAGAATAAATGAAGCCAGTGCAGAAGTGCCAAAAACTGCAGTTCCTCAAATGTCCACTTGAGGCTGGCTACAGAGCAAGTCAATCTCCATAAGTCCCCATGTTAAACTTTCACAGCAGAAATAAACATGTTTACAGCCTGGTACAAAAAACAGTTTTGGTCTCTATAGCTAATTTCCCCGTTCATGACAACTGTACTGAGGGTGAATTTTTATACAACTCACCTGTTCAGATTCTATTAAGGCTTAAAGTTATGCAGAATTGACAGCGTGGACGCTTTGATTGACAGGTGGGTGCTGTTACAGATGGCATGTTTGAACAGGCGTCAGATCTGATCGTGGGACACTCCTGGGCTTGTGATTCTATGAGTTGATGGATCTTGAGTAGCGGGGAAAGAAGAAGACAACGCTTTTGCTGTGTTGAGTTTCTTTTCAGCCTAGCCGCTTTCCCCTCTTTAGAAAACAAAGATTGAACGTGGCGCGATGTGATGTCACATGTGGTTGCGGTGGTTGCTTGCCATCCTGTGCGGCCGGCTCGTCGGTAGTGCGGTATTTCATTATTGTGACAGCTCTAGCTGCTGGTGAGCTCTATTTCCAACCGGCAGAACACAAACGTTCTTTTACTAACCTGCTGGAAACAAACCCATCCAGCCCCACTGTCCAGCCCTATTAATGCCCATACAGCAAAGAAAAATCATTAGCAGAGCTCATCAAAGACGGTCTTGTTAATGAGCTCCTCGTTACCTGCATGAGCTTGAGCTGCTCCTGCAAAACTTGGCACCTTTAGTCCAACTTAATTGGTTATTCATTGACTAGAGCTGAGCTTTGTTAATGAGACATATTGTGTCTTCTCTTCAAGGAAAAGAATCAGTCATCAGAATGGAGAAATGAAATTCTATATTTTTGGTCCATGACCCACGACACACTTCAGCACACAGAATGATCAGTATGTGTGGCAAATGGTGTTCAGTATCTAAAATGACATCTATTATGTGTCCTCCTTGTGTTTACCTTACAGACAACAGTTGGCAAGGACACTTTGTGCATGGCCCATGATGGCACTGCTGTTAAAAAATCGTTCACGTGGTTTATCGGGACATTTCTGGAAATGTTTCCAAAAGCATTTAAGTTATTTATTTAGATTGTAGACTGTGATAATTTAAGTTAACTTATCTTAGGGCTTAGTCTGGTCGGACATAATAATAGATTGTCATAACACATTTTCAGTTATTATTTGTTTATGTGGAGAGTGAACTTTTGCACTAAAGAAGGGCAGTGTACAGGGAGTTCTGTTTAACTTGGTTTCAGAGGAATCACTTATGGTTTCTAAAAGTCTTTGTGGCCTTTTTCCAAATTGCCTTTCTGGCAGTTTAACTTGTTTTTGAGGGACTCAGTGGACACCGGAGCCGGTTTTGCCCATTACACCTGTGCTGACAGGAAAAACTGAGCAGAAATGAAAAATGAGATGACAGATCACCAGAATGATCTGATTGTCTGAGCTTCATAGATGCAAAAATTTTTGTGTCTTTTATACAGTCCTGCATTAAATCTAACCTTCATGAAGCTTCTAATGTTCAGTTTGTGTTGAGTGCTTCAGATTCAGCTGTGGTCTTGTCATCCCCATTTATCAATGAGGGCAAACTCTACATTAGAAATTTCATCTCCTGAAAGCGTCAGGTCATTTTTGTGCTCAGCAACTGTTAACATTTGACCCAGATGGACTGTGAATGTCCTGCTGCTGTGGCACACTAAAGGGTAAATAGCTCCATATTTGGCTTGTGGTATCAAACCTTGAAGGTCGACAGGGATCCGGACAGTGCTGCCTCTTTTTCATCATGTTTATGTGCATACATATTCCTTTGGAGGTGATGTTAATATTGGATTGAAAGCTCAACACATTAAAGTGTGCTAAGTTCCTTTAGTGTATATTTGACCTCACACAGCCAAATATAAATGACCTCAAGTGATGTCACTTGAGTCAGCGTTAACCGGGGATGACCAGATGTCTGAAAATGAAACTAATCTGGGGGTGTGGGCTTAGAAAGAAGTGGGAACCTCTGTGTCTAGGAAATAAAGCCAATGCGAAAGTGTCAAAAACTGCAGTACCTCAAACATGCCACAGGTCGGATTCGAACCCTGGGCCGATAATATCTCTGGTTCTGCAGATCCATTTTTAAACCGTCCATCGTGAGTCTGGCAGTGTACTCTAAAGACTCTGTAATGTGGAATCATTTTGGCAATAATTCATCCAGATCAGATGGATCCAGGTCCATAATTTTAGAACACCATCAACTTGAAGGAATAATAATATGTAAGTAAAAGTAATACTGGTTCGGAAGTCTGTTTCCAGTACAAAGACCTCGTTTCCTAATTTATTAAAGACAAATTTCTAGTCTTAAATACATGGTGTACTTCAACAAGCACCGATTTAGGCAACCAAGTATATTTAAGTTATTTTTATTGTGTTGTTTGAGCAGTATGTAAGAATACAGATATAAATCTGGCTTCCTCCACCACAGAAGGAGTGGGAGTATTAAGATGGCGATAAGAACAGTTCCAGTCTGTCAGCTCTCAAGGTCTGGCTGAGGAGCGACCCTTCATGACAAGAGTGTAATCCGTCCCCTCTGTGCTCTCTGACTCGTTTGCCGGCTTCACAGCGTCCTGTCTGCTCTGTCAGGTATGAAGCACAAGATAGCTTTGGGTGAGACAGGCTGCATTATGCATGCGAGCGCGAGAGTGAGTGAGACAGGAACCGTGGCGGTACAGTAGCCTCGCTGGATGTCTTTGATGCGCTCGACTCCACCCACCTCCTTCTGAACCCCCCCCCCCCTCCGCACTCTCCCCAAGTGACCACAAAGCTGTCACAGAGATTGATGGAAGGGAGCAGATAAGAAACACCTCTCTGCCACTTATAGAGCCACCTCTGGACTATCCGCCATGTTGCAGTGCAGTGTGTGTGTGTGAGGGGGAGAAAAAGAAAGGAGACGAACCAGCACAGGAAATATGCTAAACAGCAATTACACCAGGACCAATAGTGACTTCTTGCTCGCCTCAAGGTGTGCATTATTTTCAGACAAATTCACAGATCTGACACAGTCGCTTCATCAGTGTGCTAAATTAATATTCATGTGTCTCTTTTCAGATGTTACTAGGCTACAGCTTCAGGAAAGCAGTGTTGATTAAGGCTGACAGAGATAGTGTTTCTATGTATATAACATGTACATCAAGGTATGATCAAACAGTGCTTGGTAACAGTGAGATAACCAACCCCGACTCATGTACTAATGCAAACTAAGACACGTCTCGTCAAAGTAGGAATGTATAATATAGACAAAAATGTACATTTTTATGAATAACATGACATATAACATACATGCATGTATTTTACTTTGAACAAAAAGCATAAAAATTGCCAGAACAAAAAAATAGGAAGCTTTTAAAGAGCCTGTTTACTGATACGACATGCATCTTGGGTAATTGGATCACAAGTGGACAGCTCTTAATACAAGTCTAAATGACACATTGTGGTCAGATCACTAAAACCACTTGCTGAAGTGGTCTGGGACCTGTTCATTGGACCACATATCTTTTGTAGTGTAAACACTAATATGTCCTGGGCCCACATTGAAGAAACAACTACTCAAGTGATGACCTGCAAGTCTACAAGTCCACACAAAACACGCCGTTTGTTTTCCTTTGGCTCACTGTAATGCAAATTTCATGTTTGCACATGCTCTTACCTGTCAAGTAAGCAGCATGTCTGTGAACACTAAGCTACAATATCCACAGTCCACCTTAAAAAATCGAACAATTTAAAGAGTTGTTGAGTGAAGAGAAACTTAATAATCCCATCTGTGACAAAGTCTTTATAATTTGGGCTTTCTTGTAAATTCAGCAAATGTTACACATGAAGTTATTTCTTTCTTTGAGTAAGAAACATTGTGTCTGTTTCACAGCGTGTTAAGAACAAGAGTATTTAGTCCTTGCAGACTGAAATAGTGTATGTTTATTTGCATCCAGAGCAGGAAGTGAGATCACAAGTGATCGGTGGAGACGCATTAATGCCAGGTGTGAACTGACGTACTTAAAGCTGTCCACTTAAGATCAGATCACCGTTAAAACCAGGCGTGAACAGGTTCAAAGCTGCATTTCTTGAGATTTCAGTGTTTAGCTTCCGTGGTTACCATAGTGACATCAAGTCTAAATAGTGAGAATGGCAGACTCCGCCACCAACAGTAAAATTCTTCTATTATTATTCTATTTAGAGAGTTAACTACTAAATATAAATGTGATGATTTGAGATGTCAAGCTATAAGTGATTATTATCATGTAAGAGTTTCTACATACTGGTGTATTAACCATTACAGAAACATTAATTTAGAGCAGCTGTGGCATAAACTTTACATTGGGTGGTCTAATACATTTGTTAAGCACTGTACTTCTTCATCCTTTTAAAGGAGCAGTGTGTAGAATTTAGGGGCATCTAGCACTGTAGTTGCTGATTTCAACCTCACGCCTTGCCAAGTGCTTGCTCATGGTGGTACTGTTGGTCTCTGTAAATAATATTATAAAGAGTACGGTCTAGACCTGCTCTGCATGAAAAGTGTCATGAGATAACTTTTGTTATGATATGGCGCTATATAAATAAAATTGAATTGAATTGAATTGAATTGCCTCTCCTTCGTAGCAGAATGCCCTATATAGAGTCAGTGTTTAGTTTGTCCATTCTGGGCTACTGTAGAAACATGGCGGACTCTTTGGAAGAGCCCCCTAAATCTGACGCACTGGACCTTTAATGCTGTAATTTTCATCCGCCATTCATGGGGATTCAGGTTAACTACACATGCACTAGAGAATCGCAGGAAACAGAACTGTGGGAGTTGTAGGGTCAAAACACATTTACCACCACCACCCACAGGTGACACCAAATCTACTGAGAACGACTTCTGACTGCAGTCAGAGTGCCACAATGGTGCATTCATGTGCAGTCACATACATTGGAATAATGAGCAGTCGGCTGGAGAATTCAGTACTGTGTTTGCAGACCAGTTTAAAGTGTTCACTGTCAGATCTGCTGTTCCACACTGGGGCTACAAAAGTTGGAGGTATCAGTAATGATGTACTTACACACTGCGTTGTGCATTTTAAATTTTAACCGGACCACAAAAATGTCGTAAAAACCAGAGGTCGCTTGGTCAGAATTTAAGGAAAATGGCTGCTGTTGGTCTAATGTGCAAATATCTTGGCACCCATGACATGAACATGCCTGTAAAGGCCTGGCGTGGGCCTTGCGTGCTTGTGCGAGGAAGGTCATGAAACGGTCGAATCAGTCGAGCTGTGAGACTCGGGTCGTGAGCCAAACCACAAAGTCTGTGCTCTGCCGGTTAGAGCAGCAGTTTATGGAACTCCTAACAAAGATGCTGTGTTGCATAAGAAGATAACAGGGAGCTTTTATGGTTTGCAAATGCTCCTCATTATGCTGTCCATAGCCTGCGCTGCCTCCATGTTGAGCCCCTGCATGTGAGCAGGCCAGCGATCGTCTACGGACGGACCCTCGCGGCGTTGATTCTCATGCCGCAACTTGCTGCAACCTGGCAAATTCTTTTTTTCATCTCACAGTCATCATCAGTCTCTAGATTCGGCTGCGTCAGTCCACGGTGTGAGCCGCCGGCACCCTTTTGGCCACCGCTCGCACCGCAGCCAATGAGGCCTAAAATTCAGAGATTTACTGCTGTAACACCCCGGCCCGAGAGACGGCACTGGCTTTCACTGAGGCGGCCCTGGGGGAGGCAGACTGAGGAAGATGGAGAGGAGGAGGAGGAGGAGGAGGAGGAGGAGGAGGCTGATGACTAAAGCAAGAGACGGAAAAGCAAGTTGTGTATCAGCGAGGCTGGCTTCTTGACAGCGGCTCATAGTCGTCCCTTTGTTGGAAGTTACATGAGGAAAAGGTTAAACTGGTGTCTTGCTGGCGACACACAGTCTAGTCCTGCAGGATGTTGCCGCTGCCTTTTCTGACTTCAACGTCATGCAAATAGAAATATCCACACTTGGGTCGTCTCGCATTTGTATATCATCAATCTCTGATGTTTAATGCTTTCCAGGAACTATTTTGTGATAAAGTGTTGTAATTTTCCACCCCCTTAACTAAAACACAGTGTGTGCTGCTGCTGCATTGCTTTATAGATTTTTGAGGCCTCTGTGGGTGGTGATATTGGCGTCTTTTGCCTTTTTCTTTGATGCATTCCTCCTCGTGAGATTATTTTTGAATGTTGGTGCAGTATGGAGGGTCCAAACCCCCCGACGTTAACAACATAACAGACCCGGCGATGCACGCAGCGCGCCGGCAGCTGTTTTTAACTGCTGAAATGTTTCGGGCTGAATATTTTATTCAACTCCAGCCCCGGCGTGCCATCACAAAGCCAACGTTTTGGCACAGTCATCCCCAACATCACTGCTGCGGTAGCAGACGTTACAAATCAGAAGTGGGTCGAGGGGTTGCGTCTGATCACAGCTGACAGGGGGAGCAAAGATATTTAGTTGTTTTTCTCCACAGTGTGAGCCACGAGGAAAGTGCAGCTTTGAAGCAAAAAAAAAAAAAAAAAAAGAGGCTTTCAGGCGCCGGCCCCCTCGCAGCAGCATCAATAAAAGATAAGGGAAGGAAAGCTGGTGAGGCGGTGACAATGAGAAAGATGAAATAGCCTATTTCTTTTCATTGATCTATGTGCCCTATGGGAGGTGCACCGAGTAGGGAATTAGTATGTGTCATTGCATTACCCACCCAATACACGCTGCACCTACAGGGTTAGACCTCCATCAGCCGTGTGTTTACATGTTTAAAGGCTCCATGTTGTGTATTTTATTGTCAGCTGATGTAAAAGAACAAAACCAGCAATGAACTGATCCTTTGAACAAATATTGTCTGACACACACACACACACACACACACACACACACACACACACACATACACACACACTGTAGTTTCACTCAGTGCGACATGCTGCTGCCGTAAACACTCACCGATGCACTAATCGTAGCGCGTTGTCTTTCATGATGTCATCAGGAAGACGGTGCAACAAGACTGTAAACAAACAATGGAATGCAAACACTGTCATAACATATCAGAAACGTATGGAACGTATTGTTGTAGAAAAAGCAAAAACAATTTGTTAGTCTTGATGTCATGAGGCGTCCAAGATGCTGCGTTGTTTTCGTCCACTACGATACACTCCACCATGAAACCTTTCGTTGTTGTGCCTTCATCCAGTTGTTTTCCCCCTCAACACGGCCTGTTTATCGGGTTTTAGTCTTTCCTTTGGACTTATCGACAATCAGTTAAATGTGGAAAAACATGAGCATTATTCAGGGAACATAGTTAACATAATTGTAGTGACATAAAACTTTAGTTATTGAGATTATATCAAGACTTTGGCTGAAATGACTTGACAATGAATTAACAAATGATCACACGTCACATCACCGCAAACCATCCGGCAGACGAGGACCAACGTTAGCAATCATTTGGAGTTGTTTCTGTCGACCCAACAAATATAGATCCACTCCACACTCTTCTTTCAGCTGAGGTGGAGTTTTTTCGTCTCCACCAATGTCTGAGTTTAGCTTTAGGTCTTTAGCTGCTAAACGCACCGCCATGTTAACTCGCTAGTCGCTGACTTTGTTTCTGCTTCCTGCTCATCGTCTGTGAGGTTTCTGCCGTTATACGTCATTTCATATCCAGATAACACACGTGATTTAGCACTATGGCCAAAACCAAATGTCCCCTCTGAGACAATAAAGTCTATCTTATCTTAAATAGTTTCTTAAGAGTGACAGCATGGAAAGGAATGTTTCTTATTACACTTTTTATGTAAGTTGTACCAGCAGCCGTTATCTCGTCTCTGCCTGGTGGCTTGGGAAACGCAACTGAGCCGGGTTTGTTCTGAGCCGTCGACGGTACTTTTTTGGCCCTCGTCTGTAGACCCTCTGTACTGTTTATGGACACTTCATACTCAATCCACGTCCACACGACAGTAGAAGCCCCTCTTTCAGCTACGAGTGCCTCGTTTTGTCTCTGCTTGGCTGTGTCACGTTCACTCTCCATGTTTGTTTGTGTTATCGTATGCAAAGTGTAGTCCAAATCAAATGCAAAATTTTGCCATAAGGAATGTGATTTATGACACAACAAAATAAACCTAATATGAAACGGTAGAGATTTTTCTGTTGTCACATGTTCTATAACATTACATCACACAGGTCTAGTGCATTAGTGTCTCTCTGTATGTCTCTGTTGCAATTTACATGTTGAAAAACTAGCCTCACCAGCCAACTTCCCCTGTATCACTGTGGACATAACGTGTTGATAGTGCTCACTGCAGTCTGTAAATTCTTCTCGGTAATGCTGCTATCAGTAACAACTTACAGATACACCCAGCCCCAGCCCCCCCCCCCCCCCCCCCCCCTAAAGCGGTCAACCGAGGGATATGCTGGATTCCTATTGTTTTCCTTGAACTGCTCCAACAGGCTCTACAGCACAAGGTTATGTCAGGTCATAGCCTGTGTATCTGCATACCTTTTTAAAAAAGTCCTGAAGGCCTGAATGGTGATTCAGCCCCTTGAGCTGTTGAACTTTATCTTTGCTCATTGTTGTACTTTGACAGTTGGGCCGTTGAAGAAAGAAAGTTGGTGCGTCTTGAGTTTCGAAGCTGAAAGAAGTGAAATGAGCTTGACTAGGTGCCTGGCGCTAAATCATTACAGATTTCCGAGCTTTATGGTTGTGGTTTCACTGTGAAGACGCAAGTCACTGCTGTCTGCTTGAGCCTCAGATTCAAGCCATATGTCGAGCTGATGAGACGTCTACATCTATTCTAGTGACTGTCAGCAGATCGGGCTGATTCGTTGAACTCGTCGTCACATATTCACAGTGATAATGAGGATGGGTAACAACATGGGTAGCCCATCTTTATTAGCAGCTTCAGCTTGATACCAAGAAGTGAAAGCGCATCATGTTCAGTCATGTTTTCAGTCTATGGGACCCGTGGTCGTCGTTTGAGTGGGTCCCCAATGAACTTTGTTGAACTTGTGTTCGATATTAGACTGATGGTTCTGTTCACGTCTGCTGAAAATGAATTAGAACGGTACAGAACATTTGAACCTGAACAAACAACAGTTTTGATTTGATTTCCCACTGATCCACTGGTCAAAGTCATTTTCAAACCATTTTTCTTTTTGGCTCAGGAACTTTTCCAGGTCTAGTTCCAGCTGTTTGAATGAAAGTGAAAGTGAAAAGGTCCACATCTTTCCCAGTCTACCACCACAACAGACTCCTTTCTCAAATGTAACATTTTAATGTTTCTTTCCTTACATGCCAATGTAGACTCAGCACAGAATATTTATTAGATGCTTTTTGAAATCTACATGAACCGCTCTTCAAATCGGCATAAATTAGAGATAATATGTCACTTTTAAAGCTGTTATTGCTCTTATTTCCATCTTTCAACAACAGTAGTGAAGAACACCAGGATCAAATGCCAGGAGCTGTTATGTCATTACAACAAATTATGACTGGTGTGTTTAGGGTTGCAAAGGGGTGGGAATTTTCTGGTAAATTTCCAGAAACTTTCCATGGGAAGTTAAGCTGGGGAATTTTAGAAATATTCCATATTCAAAACTCCATGGGAATTATGGAAATGTATGATATTAACTGTAAATTGGGGGTAATTTAAACAAACTGTATCATATCCAAACATAAATATAAACATATTGTTTTGTCATAGGCAGACATCCATGCAAAATAATACCCATGACATTTCAACAAATTTATTTGTAAGTTAAACTTCTCATTAACTTATTTTTTTTATTGAACAATATTATGTAGTCCATGAGCTCAAATATGTGTCTTCAATAGTCTCTGTGTGCTCTGGGCTCTAAAGTGTGGTCCAGGTACAGAAATCACCTGTGCAGGTAGGGGGCGTGGCCTCAATAGCCCTGCATTAAGCAGTGTGCTCTGTGGATGTGATGAATAGTATAGATACACTTATATAAGTGTACTTGCATAAAATCTGGTTGTTTTAGTCAAGATTATGCTAAAATAAATTTAAGTTCCCAGTTAAGGGCCAACCTTCAATTTTGTGAATTCCTGGTTTATTCCTGTTTATTCCCATAAATTCCCATGGAAAGTTTCCAACTTTTAAAATGCACGGAACCCTAGGTGTGTTAACTGCAGGCCAAGTCGGAGCAAACAAGTCCAAATTGCCTCCTAAGTTACAGTATGACCGATTGCCGACAAGCAACGTAGTTTTTAAAAGGCTGTTTTTTAAATGAGTCTGGTGCAGTGTTCACTCCACATAACACACTGGGTCAACTTAACATCAACTCACGAAAACTTCACAGAGAACAACACAACAATCTGTTTTTTCTGAATATAATCTGGTCCAGCCCAACTAAAAACAGAGATTCCATCGGCACGTTAGCTCATCATTCATGACCGTTTGTAACTGGTACTGACACCTGAAACTAAGCCCCAGGAAGAGCGCCAGAGTTTGAAGCCAATTTGACGTAGTGGCCAAACTGTGTAATGACAACAATGGCGTCTATCACGTGTTACATACTGGTCTTTTCCGCCATAGGCTTACATTGAGAAAGAAGCGGCTGTAAAATTCAAATCCAAAATTGTGACAGAACCCCCAAAATGACTTGTTTCATTATCACAATGTGTTCAGTCCGATAACATTTGGAAAGACTAGAAGAGTTGCACGATTTCATTCTTTTATCTCCACTCACATTATCGGAGGGATAAACCCAAAGTTATCGGCTTAGCCAGCGGAAGCCCAGTGCGCTTGTTTTATGGACCCCACAAAGCCGAAGCACATACAGAAGATCTGGCTAAATCTATGACCTGCAATCAAAATTTTTGGCTTCATGTGCCACTGAGCAAGAATTCAGTTGACTTTCCACATCCAGAGGTGAAACCCACAGAGCTGAGAAAAGAGTGACAACAAAACATAAACTCTGTAAATTGCATCAATAAAAGACTTTTTTGCTTCCACTTTTCCCTTAGAAGTATTCAGTTGACTTTCTTTAATTTATTTACTCACGTTACTTCCATAATAACCATTATTATTTATTCCACTTTTCTGTCCTTGTGACAACTGAATTGAATTGGAACTATTGCACCACATTACTGCACCCAAGATCAGTGCTAATGTAGAGGGCAGACAAATAAAGCTTCAGTTTTAATTTTAGAATTTTCACAATGTTGACTTTAATTAAGGACATCGTTCAAAAGAAACAATGAAAAAATCATTTTCATTTCAGTGTGTGTTTGTTTGACCCAGTTTCATATGACATTAGTCTGAAGAGGTTCTGTGTCTTTTCCCTGAGCTGCATCTGTACTTCAACCAAATGTTTTTGTCCTGCAGGCCAACCTGAACGACTCTCATAACCAGATGGTGGTCCACTGGGCTGGAGAGAAGAGCAATGTCATCGTAGCCTTGGCCAGGGACAGTGCTGGAGCCACCGGACCCAAAACCAGCTCTGTGAGTACACCTGAAGCTCATCCATGCATACGTGACCAAAGCTAGCACATCCATAACCTTTTACAGTCTGTTGTAAGCTCACATAGTGTTGATCATTGAAACTTGGTTGCTAACTTGCCTCAATAAATCAGCAGAGCGGCAGAAGGTGTGTGTGTTCACACTCATCTAACATGTTTCTCATGTTTCTGGTGATTGTTGAGCCACAGATTAAGCCCTCCATCTGCTACCCCAACACACACACACACACACACACACACAGTTTAAAAGCTGAAAGCCTGAAGGACAGCCGTTTTTAATTCCTGTTTTGACTCACCTGGGCTGCCGTACACTTCATCAGCTTTCATAGCTGGCTTGAAAAATGTGAAGTTAAGTTACAGAAAATCTCTTCAATGGTTAAGGAGGATTTGAGGCCAATGTCAACACTGAGACCTATTTTCCAGCTGAAAGATAAACGTCCAAAAGTCCAAAGTTTGATTAGCGTCGACCAATAAAATAAGCAATCAGACCTCATTATCCATCATATAAGAGCAAAACAGCCAATCTACGGAGTGTTAATGTAACACTTGTCTTTTTTCACTTTGTAATTAACTATGAAGACTTAAATTTATGTGTTTTAATTATACCTTATCTCGACTATAGAGCCAATGTTTTGAAATGTTAAAGTATCTCCGGAGGGATGAGGAATGAGGAATGAGAGGGTACATAAGCCTTTAGTTCATCAGAATAGAGAAATATAATTCTCAGAGCATTCACTTGTCTGGAAGAAATAAAGGAATTAAATCTACATTAGGTTTGATTTGAGGACAAATATCTACATTATTAGATTTGTTTTCTTTGAATTAAACAACAAGCATCCATCATCATGTTGTTTCTGGCTCAGTAGAATAAAATAAAATAATGTTGTCCTTCAAGCGTTCAAACGACAGAAAGGTCAACTTGTAATCAAGCTTTCCATGTCTTCTTAAAAAAAAACAACCATTTAGCCACATTATATAATATGTTACATTAGTGGTACATTAACGTTACTCAGTAATAAAAAATAAATACAGTCAAAAGCCACATTATATGTACTGATAACTGCTTAGTTGGCCATAATAGAATTGACTACGTCACATTTGACAATGGTTTTGATATCTAATATCTAATAATGTGTAATGACACCAGCTCTGTGCTGTAGCTGCTAAAAGCTTTATTCAGACGGAATCCAACGCTTCGGCCTAAAGCAGACCTTTTGCATTCATTTGAATGGGGGCAGTGCATTTTGTGGGCCGCAGGGGTGCACACTTGACAATTACCAATGTACCTGCTAGCTAGCCTCTAGCGAGGGATGGGAACTAATCAGATTTTATTAATCTCACCGCCTTTATGGCAAAACACAGGCTCCATTGTTTAACCACTGTTTGATTTGAAACCAGTTAGCCTGAGAGCTAGCTGTCTGCCATCATCTTAAATAAATGTTTTCATTCAGGGTTTCTTATCTGCGTGTTACCATAACAGGATGTTTACCCTCGGTAACAGACGTGCTGCTCGGTTGGGAAGCAGCAGCACTCATGAAGAGTTTATCAAATACATGGCAGGTCATGTCGAGAGATGTTTCCAGCCTCGTGATGATCATTTCACAGACATTACAGCAAAAATGTTTGTCATGGTTCTTCGTGAAAAGAAGTAACACTTTGGGCTGTTCCTTCCTCTTCACCACGACCCTTCGTGTTGCAAGTTTCCTTCGTGATGCACAAGCTTGACATCGGTTTACAATGCTCAATTGCAAAAGAAAAACATGCTGGTGTCGATAAAAGGTATTGATAATCCCAGAGGCATATGATTTGGATGAAAAAGACCCTTTGGAACTGGTTCTCAATTCCCATCCCTGAAAGACTCAACATAGTCTGTATCTTTTGCGGAGTGTTGTTTTGTTCTATGAAACCATGTTTGACTGGGTGTAACTGCGCAGACACCAGCATGAAGACAGCATATTTACAGCAGCCCAGATTTCTTCTGTTTTGATTTTATAACACACACAAACAGTGTTAATTCACTCAGCTACAGCTGAGTGACTTTACAGGTGACATTGGAGCAGGTGCAATCAGCAGCTGTCAGCTTCAATTTTCATTTACTAAGCTTGTTAAGACACTGTTAATCATATCATTAAAATAGTGGCACATTTTTTGAAAAGTGTTTCATTGCTCAGCCTACATGCTCTGAGGCTCCTGTACAGTTATCACAGCGGTGACTCCCTCTCCTCCTCTTTGTCTCCAGGTCTACGTGTCCTACGACTACGGGACCACGTTCACGCTCGTCTCAGACAAGTTCCAGCTTTCGGGGGTCAAGGTCAAAGACGATAGCAAGCAGGTCATCTCCCAGTTCTACCACAGCCCTGCAGACAACAGGAGGGTAAGTCACAGTCAGTAACACTCACACACTCAGAGTGCAATATGGTCAGTTGATCTCTTGAGGATGTGCACTGCTAAAGGTGAGGTTATGAAAATGAGGTGAAATATGAAGTGCATTAGAGTTGTTCCGATTCCGATACCAGTATCGGAAATTGCTCCGATACTGCCGAAAATGCTGGCATCGGTATCAGCGACTACTGGAGTCCAGGCACCGATCCGATACCACGTAATTTATTAAATTAGTAATCTATTTACTGGTTAGCTCCGTTAAGCTCTGGCACAGTTCTTCTTCGCCGCTCTTAAAACAGTGGCGCTGTGCTGCAAACAGGGACGAGACACGTGACACAGACACAACAGACACACACGTGTGTCAGAGCCGGTTGACGAGGCTTGGAGCTAAGCTAACTAGCACTAGCATATCATGTCGGCGGTGTGGCAGTATTTCACGCTGGATGCTCCCACCAGTAACGTGCGTGTTCAGACAGGGACAGGCAAACCGGCAACCGGCAACCGGTGGTGGGGGAGTGAGGGGAGCTGCGGTGTGTTTCTGTGGGCGTGTCTATACCTGCTGAATGTAACCGCAGTGAAACAATCAGGAAATAACTTTTTATTTCTCTCGGACACAAATCAAATTAAACTTCTTCGTGTCATTATATTTTGTGGCGTAAATTGCGAGTCAGACTCAGATTTAGAAGCTGGTACATGAAATAAACAAAGTGAGAACACACACACAGGTAGATTATCAGAGTTTAGTCCGTGAATCCACCTGGATAGTCTCTGCTAAAAGACTGCGACATGCAACATATGCAAAAATGTGGCTGCACTTTAAATTTTTTTTAATAATTATTCCTAGATTTATTTAGTCAAATTGCATTTGCACACTACTGTTTTTTATACTGTTCTATTTAAAAACAAATGGCTTGAATTTGCTGTATTTATTCATGTTTTACAAAGGGTTTAACCTGAGCCAGGCCTTACCACAATGATAATCATATCACAGTCATGCAGGCGTAGTATGATATTTTTTTTATAACATACTGGTATCGGATTGGCACTCGGTATCGGCCGATACCCACAGCACAAGTATTGGAATCGGTATCGGGAGCGAAAAAATGGTATCGGAACATCTCTAAAGTGCATACATGATTAACACATCAGTACAGTCGATGGGGTTGAGTGGGGGAATCAAATGTGTCATGGAAAAGAACTGCATGAATCCTTAGAGATCTCTGAGTTCCCACCTTTTTCTGTCAGGCCTTTCACTCTTTTGGAAGCCGTCGTTCTGCTCCTGGGTCCTGTTTATTCTTTTATTCCACCTCTTTTTCTGTGATTTGTTCCTCAACACTTATCTATCATGAAGATCTACCAAAGTTCTGTATAGTAGTTTGGACTTCATGGCTTTCCTTTGACCACCAAAACAAGCAGTTGAAGTCAAGCACCAACCTCGTGGCTGGGAAATAAAGCTAATGCGGAACTGCCAAAAACTTCAACACCTCGTGCGTCCACTTGAGGCTGGCTAGAGAACATTTCAACCTCCATAAGCGCCCGTATTAAAATGTCCAACTTACAACTTGTTTGTGCTGAACGTAACCGTTGTGAAACAATCAGGAAAAAACTTTGTATTTCTCTGATTAACCGGCTTTATCGAGGCCGGTACTCGCTCACTCACCCTCATTCACTGCCTATGTCACTTGACCAAAGATGATGTAGAAGCTGGTACATGAAGTAAACAAAGCCAGAACACACCAGGTAGAGTATCAGAGTTTAGTCTCAGTTTCAGAGACATTTCAGGCTGATTGTGGAGATTGCTGAGCATTTGAATGGCTGCTGCAGCATGACGTTGGGCTACATTTTTACAGAAGTTGGAACTTCTCCACCACAGGTCGCTGTATTTTTTTGATGCAACAAAACGGACTACCCCTGTGTTTTGGCCACATCACCGGATCCTGTCTGAATGCGTCCCAATAAAGGCATACAAGCTCAATCGAAAGAAATGGAAGCATTCTCACTTAGAACTAGCTCTAAAGGCGGAGCTATGCTTGAAACAAAGCAGTCTGCATGAAAAGTTGTCCAACAAATCTCATGGCAGAAGTATTTACAGCTGTTAATGGCCACACTGAAAGACAGGGGCCGAAAGCCAGCTGTCATAAAGAATGTCGAGACAGGATAATTGTTCAAATGGCTGAACTGATGTGAAGGAAAAGGTGGCCTTATTCCTTCTAATGAACTTCAGAGGCAGTTAACACTAGGCGTTTCATTACTTTGCTGTATCATGATGCACGCAGTATTTCATATTTTACCGATTAGTTGCCGTGTGCTAGAACAGCAGGGAGCCCAGCAGTGAACAGAAAAGCTCAGTCCCTGCATCAAGGGGTCATTTGTCTGGCTCAGGTGGCTTCAGTACGAGATGGAGCACCGCAAAGAGGATGGGAGGGGTGGATTAGAGGAAGTAGACAGAGATGAAGCGATGGTACCGAACAAATATAGGTTAGGTAGAGAGAAAGAGCAGGATCTTCTCTGGGTTTCCGCATAATATTAGAAAACAGGGAGCTCCACTGTGTGTGTGACACAAAACTAAGTTTGAGTAAAGAGTTGGAGGTTGTTGCACCTTTGCCGTCCAAACTTTCAGACCAATGTAAACTGTATCCTCTCTCAATCCAACTTTTACTTTTAAAGTTTATTTCTTCCCCCTGATTTCTATCGCATGCTGCTTCTTACCTTTTTCTTTTGTGTTCAGTGTCTTTATTTTCCCTACTGAACGTGTTTCCCAAGCTTTGAATGAAAGCGAAACTAGATGTACACAGATACCTGTGCTTGTTTTGAGGCCAGCGCCGGTCTGACATGCAGGTTTCTTTGTGTCAGTCGAGTCAGAGCCAAGAGATCTGACCTGAAATGCACTCAGTCACGTTACAAAACCAATCTTTTATATCTCACAGATATAGAGTTGTTGTACTCTTTGTGCTGAAGAGTGATGACAGAGGCCGGGTCTATTCTAAGACTACGTTGGGTCGAGTTTTGGAGGCGATCACGCCAAAATACTCAGTAAACAAGTACTTCATAAGAATGAGATAAAGGAATATCAGGGGCTTACAATAAATGCTTCTCATTGCAAAGAAACGAATGAATTGGTTCAATCAATGTATTTGAGGACAACTGAACAATGCAACGGAACTGCAAATGAACCAATCGTCAATGAAAACACTGTTGGAATGGTTACATGAAGGTTTAGACGACACCCAGGAGAGAGTTTAACAAAGAGCTGATTCCTCCTGGCTTCATGTGCTTCTTGGTACATAGTTATTATTCAGTATACTGCACTCCTCCGAACACTTGAACAGCCTCTGCGATCCCAGTGGGACTGAATTAGCAAAAGCCCGACTGTACATTAGTGATCTGGCACCTCGGCTCTCCACCGCGACGCCGCGCTCAGATATCACCGGAGCATCTGAGAAACACTTAAGTAACAGTAACTCGTGTTTTCTGTCAGACTGTGGGAATACAGTGACACAGCACATCAAAGCGAGCTGAGGAAAGTGGGATTAGCGCGGTGTAATAATCAGGCTTTGTAACAGAGCTGGGGGATATGTGTGTTGATGTGGCGCTGAACATGCAAGAGAGTTCCATTTTTCTTTGTGAATTAGCTTAAAAATGAATCATATATCTATTCTTAAAAACATTTAAAGTAGTCTTATGTCTGTGCTAAATGTATTCTTTTCTTCTTCAGTACCTTTTTGCAGACTCCACCAACAACTACCTGTGGAACACCTTTGACTTCTGTAAAAGCGTCCAGGGCTTCTCTCTGCCCTTCAAGCCCACAGACCTGCTGCTCCACAGCAGAAGATCCAACCTGGTGCTCGGCTACGACAGCTCTCACCCAAACAAACAGGTAAATACCGTATCTACCTGCAGCAGCAGCTTTTTTTAGACCTACCATTGGTTTATGATCAAATCTCATGTCTGATACCACAAGAATGACATGGGTGTATTCAGTGTAAAGACGATATCAATCTATGAATTTGTAGCAGCGCTGCCCTTCTGCTTTTAGAGTGTCTATCTACAAGAAGATATTATAGACAATAGACACGCTTCCTGTTAAAACCAAACATTTGGGTGAGAAGAAAGCTATCTCAGACACTATACTGTGCATTGCAAAGACATACCTTCATAAAATCATAAAAGGACTTCAGTACTTCATGGCTCAAGAGCAGACACTGGTGGTTCTTCAGGTTTTTGCATGGAAGCTTTGTTTCCCTTGTCTTGCTTTGAAGCACAATAGTGCCAAACGGCTCTCCAGTGTTCTCCTTGTCACATATGTAAGAGCCAAAATGAAGGAATGAGCGTGACCTACATTTTTTACAGTGCCCCATCCCCCCCTTCTTCTTCTTCCCCCCCCACCCCCCACCCCCACTCTTCCTCCTCCTCCCTCTCCTAACACCACCTCTCTCTCTCCTTGCTGTAGCTGTGGAAATCAGACGACTTTGGGGAGACATGGGTGTTGATCCAAGAGCATGTGAAGACCTACTTTTGGTAAGACAAGCTCCTGACACATACAGTATACAATGAAGGATGTGCATCGGTATGTGAGAAATGTCCTGAACTTCAGGTCATGGAGGAGATACAACCTTCCAGAAGATACCAGTTAAGTCAGTATAGCTAAAATACATATTTCCCCTCAGCTCTCCCAGCAGATACTGTTCACAATAAGCTGCGGGCTTACATAAATACTTGAATTTATGGTGGCATGGTCACCACATAAGGATCAGAGATGACAACGAGCTGTTTGCCCATTTTTGCACTCATCCTTTTCAAAAACGAAATGAAAGAACGCCGAATATCCACCAATTATGAGCAACAGTTCAGACGACAAACAGCCAGACGTTAATGTTTGATATCCAAGAAGCAGACAAGTAAAACAGTTCTGTTTCCTTTGCCCTGTAGTTTGATTCAGATGTTTTTAGTGAGCACAGCAGTGGTTTGAACATATTCACACTGCTGATAGTCTGTATTTATCTTGTGGGAGAGGAAAGTAAACAACTTCATTATTTAACTAAGTGAACAGGACCAGACACGAGTGCTTCATGTTTACTTTCACTTTGTCCGTGTGTGTGTGTGTGTGTGTGTGTGTGTGTGTGTGTGTGTGTGTGTGTGTGTG
Organism: Argyrosomus regius; assembly: GCA_946959425.1. Taxonomy (NCBI): domain Eukaryota; kingdom Metazoa; phylum Chordata; class Actinopteri; family Sciaenidae; genus Argyrosomus; species Argyrosomus regius. The sequence continues at coordinate 28,321,815 of OX336889.1, read as the reverse complement.
TGTGTGTGTGGGTGTGGGTGTGTGTGTGTGTGTGTGTGTGTGTGTGTGTGTGTGTGTGTGTGTGTGGTGTGTGTGGGTGTGGGTGTGTGTGTGTGTGATTATTATCTGCTATCTATTATTGTCTAGAATCATGAACAAAAAGAGTTCCCACAGATGAAACAAAGAAGACAGTTATTATCATGAACACTATTACTATTCACTTGATTGAATAGTAATAATAATGATAATTGCTATGAACATTAAAATGTGAGTTTTTCTGTACCAGCACTCTGTGCAGGTTGTTAATTAAGCAGAGATCGAGGGTGAGCTTTAACTTATTATTATTGGCACTTCAGTGATGCTTACAGACTGCATCACGGTCGTGCCAATAACGATGGTAAAAGCACACCCCCTTATGTAATATTACGATTATACAACAATTACCAACTTAAATAAAATATTTAATCAAAATGTTTCAAATTTTACGTCAATTTGCTCTCAAAATAAACATTTGTTTGCTTTTCTGGAAAACAATCAGTCACGGCTGTAGACTCCTATATGTAATGGAAACCAGTTTATTACTCCAGCAAGTAGCCCGAGCCTTCGTAATGACATAGCAATGGAGACGATGTCTAGTCCAGTTTAGTCCCAGCCAACTATCGTTAAATCTTTCTAGAGATCGTGAAGTTAAAATGTATTCAAAAGTTAAAATGTATTTAAAAAAATAAAAATCTATGTAATTATTTCCAAAATGAACAACGTGTTTTTATCTGACGAAATATTCCTCTTCAGTCCATATTAGTCCACCTTTAGTCTTCAAAAACAACATTTTCTCTACGCTCCCTTAACGGTTTGATCTCTAACCCCTGTATTAACGAGGCGGTCTAACAGCTCCATGAAATCCAGAATATTCATTAAAGAAAACTGAAATTTGAAATTCAGTGATAATGGTTGACTAATATTTTTAGTGATGAGGTATCAGGTTTTTGAATTTAATTAGGGTCGGTTTTCTTTTCTTATTACCCATTTTTTATAGATTTATATTCATATCTTATACATTGTCTCCGACATTGACAAACAAAAGAGAGAAGAAGAAAGTTTAAGGACATTTAGCTCTAAGATGAAAAGTTGTGGAATAGTTACACATATATCTTGATGTGTGTTTGTTGATGTGTGTTCATTTTTTCTGTTTAGCTCTTAAAAAGTCTTAAATTTGATTTTAAAGTGTGCTTCAACCTTGAACAAATGATCATGGATTTGAAAGATCTGTATGTATGACTCATGGTCGCTGATAGCTCATAGTCTGCAGTCTTAAATTTGTATTTGATGCATATTTTATGATCGATGGTGCCCGTTGCACGGCTGGGAATATGGCGGTTGATGCAAATAATTTCTGAAAAGCATTTGTCACATCTGTAGCTGCCACCATCAGTGCCTTGCTGTGAAACACTGTCTCCATAAAGCATGCAGGTGGCCTTCACAGTGGACTGGATTAAAAAGAAGTTGTGTTTTATACAAGGCATGATTCAGCACTCCAGTAGACAGCACAGAAGTCGAGCAGAAGCAAACTTGCTCAGCTTGGGCAGCAGAGGAGATCAAAGGTGATCCACATTATCCGGGATCATAGTCAGAATCCAGCTCCTCCTCCTGTGTGCTGTTCATATTTCATTGGTGCGTTACTTTGGAAGCACGTGTGAAAGACCAACATCAATCAGTGATCTCCTGCATTGAAGCCCTGCAGTGACAGCATACGTCTAGTTCAGCTTGACATCTCGCACCTCTCATTAGCAGATGTGTGCACGATATCCAACAAAGCCAGCGGTGTGGGTGGTATCATGTATGAAAGTTTCAAGACAGCAAAACCAGTCTAATAACCAGGGCTAGGGATGTCCTGATTAGGGTTACAACGGTGTGAGATTTTCATGGGATGATAACTGTCTCAGTAATATTACAGTATTACACAATTATCATCAGGTACAATGACCCTTCAAGGAAGACCAATAGTGTAGAATTCAATACCGTAAATAAGCAAATATACATGGTATGATGAACGTCAACTTTCGTATTATGGTATCAGTATACTGCTGCAAACCCAGTCCCAATCAAGCTTTTTTGGCCCCCATCCAGAGTTCTTTAATATTATCTGCCAATACTGAGATATATCAGATATATATATATATATATATATATATATTTACACAAATGTTGATTGAATATGTGTCTGGAACATTGAGATGTAGCCTTTTCACAAGCTATAACATCCAAATACGATAGGACTGAAAATTTGAATGCGACTCCCGACATTGATGCTGCGTAGAGAGAAGACATCTCACTCTGTTGGAGTTGTTGGGACGACAAAAACATTCATTCTACTCACAGTTGTACAGTAGTCTTACAGGGTGATGCTTCTTTTAGCTCATAAGCATTAACTCGGAGTCACCACCAAAACAATCCATTAAAATACGTCAGGACCAGCCCTGATACTGATTCTAAGAACCATCAAACCATCATTATAGTTGATACTTTCTTTTTATTAAAGTTTTCAGGTTTTTTTAACAATAAAAAACATAGAGAACAAACAAGTAACCAAGGTAGACAAGGTTGACATAGGCCATACATCAGTGCAAAATGAAATGTACTTTCACACAGACAATGAGTTACATCCCTTAGAATATGAAGTCCATCGAAGGCCCTCGAGTTGGTGGTCCTAGCCTGACCCTCCCAAATATCTCTCCAGTCATCCTCAGTTATCTCCAGGCCAGACTCCCTCTCCCATTTCTGCTTAACCTGGGAAGTAGAATGTTTCCTGGAATTTTGTGGTCTTGAAACCATCATTATAGTTGTAGTATATAGTATAAAACACAGTAACCTGATGATCCATTGACATGGAGGATGAATAATACTTCTCGTATACCAACTACCTTAAGTTCAATCTGCCACTTGGACACTGAGCACCATGGGGCTTTGTGCGAGGCTGGTTAATCACATGCACTTTAGCGTAAGCGATTGGCTGGTTTGTAAGCTGTTGGAGGTGGAAGACACGGCGTTGCCGTCTCGTCTTTGCTGCGCATCTTTTAGTCGATGGTATGAGTTAACACGAGGTGACACATCAGTCAGTCTTCATTGGTGCTAGCTCTTTGAAACCAGCTTGGATTGTCAGGGCCCTGAAGGTGTTCGTTAACAGTTTCTTTGGTCCTTGCCCTGCCCTGGCTCGTCGACGCTACATCTTGTCACGCAGACAGAAAGTCTATTGATGGGTGGGGGATGAGTGAACATCCAAAGACTGAGATAGATTATTCGAAACATCTTGTACTCTCTACTCCATCTTCTGGGACTTACAGTGATGCATTAGGCTCTCTTGTTCATAACGTTATGAGAGTTTGCTACCTTGGGTATTTATTGACATTATAAATGTGTGATACAGCCTTTATCCAGTTTATGCAAGGCAACTTACAGATACTGGCGTTAATGTATGCTGCCTGGAGTTCAGGCGGGGTAAATGGCCCTGTTGGAAACATGACAGAGTGCAGTTTGAGTCATGTAGTATTCATGTTGTGTTTAAAAATGTAAAATGTTAAAAGTCGCCTTGCAGCTTCTTTGTCCTCATGTTTCTGATAATTGCCCAGATTTGTGGATTAACAAAATGTGTTTGAATTATTTACTTTTTCCAAAACACAACATGACTCAGTGCAGTCACAGTGTTTCAGCTCTGGCATTGATTTAGTTTTACAACATAAACAGACCAGAAGTGTTTGCCTCCGAACAACAATTCTTCTCCTGCTGCAAATCAGAAAGGTTGATTTATCTTCCGCTTTAACCCGGTTTGACAAAAGCAAAGAGTTCTGCTGTAGAAGTCGCCTTTCTTTTGAAGCCTTTTGAACTCCTCTGCTGCCAACAGCCAGACAATGAAATCAGTGATTGCACATCCTTTCCTGTGCCAAACACTTTGACAGTCTGAGTCTATTACTTTAAATGTAAATGAAAGCAGCACAAGGTAGTGCTTAAGACTCTAAAACAAGGCTACGGCTGAGGGGAAAATGAGAAGACAGCACTGAACAACACCATCAGACCATTCTGATGTCTGCTAGTTGATTAATGAATATTCAGATGAATAAACGTCTCCCACCTCCTGTCTCTGTGTCTCCTGTCTGAGACGGAAGCGCCTCAAGACAGATCACATGGAGCTGCTGGTCGCCCTCTCCGCTGCTCCTCGGTGAAACTAAATTACTTTTCGCTCAGTGAACGGGATTCTGTCACTGATAACAAGATAACAGGCAGTGTGTCTGCACACACCCACTACACACCTCGCCTAGATCATGTTCACTATATTGTAGAATTTAAAGGCACCTTTTTTTCTTCTTTTTTGATAGTCAACACTTCCACACACCGAGAAAACAAACATGTATGTATGTTCTGTATGTTGAAACAGATGATACTGATAACAGCAAAATACATTTTTAAAAAAAGTGAAAGTTGCAGGTGTGAATAATATGAATAGTTAATAATAATAAAAGACTTGTTCTAAGATCACAGAAATCATAAAGACTCTAATTTTACACTAATGAAAATTGAAAAAAATGAGTTTAAAGGTAGTTTGGTGCTATTTGAAATAAAGCTGAACGTAGATTTTGGGTGGTGTGATCATGAAAACAAACTCTGTAGGCAGTTGAATTGTCAGTGTGTGTGTAGTTAGTGATCAGTCAGTCTAAGAGAAAGAGCTGAAAGCAGATGAAGTGGTGACTAAGCAAACAAAGAAGTGTCATTGGTTAGTAAGCACTGAAAGCATTTAACTTATAAACTGAAGTGCAAGTGAGCAAAGCTGTCAAATTAAAAAGCTGAAAGAGATTGAAGTGTAAAAAATTAAAGATAGTTGAAGTGTTGCACTGTAAATAGCTGAAGTGTCAGATGGTATAAAGGCAGTGACCACAATTAAAGTGTTAAGTGAGTACAGTAAAAATTAGGTGAATTATCAGCTGATGTGTAACAATAAAAGCAAATAAAATTTCATTTGAGTGAGGAAGACAAAATTTTGTTGACTATCTTGAGTAATTTAATCACCAAAAATGCAACCTATGACTTTTATAAAACGTCTGTCTGATGAAGCTGAATCCATTTCTAAACACGTATCTCCCCACAGACTTCACATTTGAGTTCATACGACTATCCCTCATTATTCATTCCAACATCTTTAATGAATTCAAGAAGCCTCCTGGGGATCTCATCTTGGTATGCACATTCTTTTTATCGCTAATGTTGAAGTTGAATTGATCCGCATTAAAAACCCAAAGTCCTGTTCCAAAGTTAGCTGTAGCTAGCTTGCACAGGCTGACCATGTGTATGGGTGCCCTTTGATTTTCCTCCAGACCGCTCCCTTTTCTTCTCGCCTCTGCGTTCTCATGAATAGAAGTCGTGAAGGTTCTGGATTAGCAAGTTGAAACTTGTGTGCAGGGTAGCAACAAAACTTCTAATCTAAGTACTCCTACTACTGTAGCTCAACAGTAATGATTTAACCGAATTGTTAGCTTTGTCATCCTGTGTTCATAGATTTAACCATTGATGGTATTTAGCGGTCAGCCTCTAAGATCTGATGAAGTCTGTTAAATCTACATCACTGCAGTGGTACACTGGCCAAGAGAAACTGTGAATTATCTGAGGACAAAGGCAGCACAAATAAAGATTGATCTTAAACTCTTCCCCCCCCTGTGGCTCCATCCAATTTGGGTCTAATCCTGTTTGTTCTGGCTTTAGCAAGGGGCGCTACTGTTGTGCTACAGATCAGTCATACGGCGGCGAAAGCCAAAGAGACTCGAGCATGACTTTCAGCCTGCTGCTGAATATGTTTAAAAACCAAGCCAGTCTGATGGGTTATTCCCCCACCCAGCTCCTAATCCTCTGATCTCACTGCTAGGAGACAGACTGAGGAGTGAAATCCTCCGTGTATACAATGAGGAGCACAATCCCTTTTTCCATATGGATCACAGGCAATGATACAAATCCTACTGACAAAGTGATTTTCAATGCGCTGAGAGAAACAAAGGGAACAGGAAAGAGGATGAGGCACAGGGGGAAGGTTAAAAAGAAAACTAAAGAAAGGATTGGCTCGTGAAGGCTTTTTTTATTTCGTAAAACTGACCAAGTGACATGCTGACTATGAAGGCTGTTACTTTTTATTCAAATCACTGAATCGCTATACAAATGCTGGGAAAGAAAATCGCTCTGTAACGATCTGGTCAAATGAACAACCCACAGTTCATCAGCACAATAGGCCGGGTCCTGTCACTTTGATCTATTGTGTGCCCTGTTGCCCTATGAGTAAATTAGGCCATTGTTGTTGTTTTCGTTACCCCAATTTGGAGGAAGCTTGCAAGTCATGGTGAACTCATGAAGCTCATAAAGGTCAGGAGTGTAAAATGCAGCTACCCTATTGTTAGCCTGTTATGTTAGCTAGATAGTCTCTACAGTAAGCTAGCGAAAACAGTGTAATTTCACATTAGGTTATTTGAATTGTGATCAAAATAATTATAAATATCAAGTGGGAACCTCTGTGGCGGTGAAGTGATGCTAATGTGGAAATGTCAAAAACTGCAGTTCCTCAAACATCCACTTGAGGCTTGTTCCAGAAATGAGTCAGTCTCCATAAGTCCCCATGTTAAAATGTCCAACTTCACAGCAGAAATAAACATGTTTACAGCCTGGTACAAAAAACAGTTTTGGTCTCTATAGCTAATTTCCCCGTTCATGACAACTGTACTGAGGGTGAATTTTTATACAACTCACCTGTTCAGATGATATTAAGGCTTAAAGTTATGCAGAATTAACAATGTGGCTGGTGGGTGCCATCATAGCTGGCTTGTTTGAGCACACAGGCGTCATTCGGCCCACCTTAGCTCTAATGATGAACCACCTCTTTGCCCTTTTTTGGATTAGCCGGGCGGCAGTGGCAGGACTGCCAAGATTGCAGCGACCACACTCTGAGCTTCATAACGGCATCAGTGACGTCACAGATATGACGTCCATGTTTTATACAGTCTATGAGAATTACTGAAATTCATTTAAATAGGTCACATACTGATAAATATAAATATTTAATTGTTCACCTCAGTTATACTTTGTTTCATTGTGTATTTTTTCGTTGAAAATGAGAGACCATGAACGTTTGACCTGAAAATAATAAAAGAACTTTGTGGCTGTTGGCAGCTCAATTTAAGAAGAGTAGTATTTTTTCCTTCAAAAACGTTGAAAGGAAACACTAATCAAATGACAAACAGAACTGGCAGAAAATGAGAAACTGCCAAAAGGGGAAGGACGGGAGTTTAGGAAGTGTTTAGAAGGGGGCAGAGATTAATTCAAAGGAAGGGACAGAGACAGACTGCGAATAGCCTGCCATGCACTCTCAGCCCAGACACTGTCCATCAGTTGAACAGGGACCTTTTGAAAGAATGCCACAGAGGCAGAGCCGAGCCGAGACACTGCTCCCTCTGTTTAGCTCTCGAGACTCTGGAGGAAAACACACTGATTTGGAAGACAGACGATAAGACCCAGTGAA